>LR738713.1:335402213-335444791 GCA_902687465.1 Secale cereale
ATGTGATCTTTGATCACTAAACCAAAAATAGAGTCTTGAGCTTTTGCCAATGCTTGTCTTAGCATTTTGAGGGGTCCACTTCTTCAGACATTTCCATACCCATATCATCGAACTTTTCTGAAATGATTCTCAAGTAAATATTAGTTCAATGATATATATGTTGTTATTAATTACCAAAACCACCCGGGGATTAGTTGCACTTTCAATCTCCCCCTTTTTGGTAATTGATGACAACATATAGATCAAAGCTTCGACAAAAGATATAATCAATGAATAATATCGTCGCTTTGAGAAGTATGTGATAAACAAGAGCTCCCCCTAAATTTGTGCATTATTTAAAATTTGCGTTTGAATGCAAATGCACAATCGATTAGGATTATGGGTCACTCTTCCATGTCACATACATCCTGGTGGAGCGCACAAAATGATAAGAATGAATAACATGCACTCAATCACCAAGACAAGAGTAAATAGCCATATAATAAGGAATAGCATATGATAAGCAATAAGCACACATTAAGGCATAGTATGACTAAGCACTCATTAAGATAGCATCAAACTTAGTAGCAAGCACACTTAAAGTTTCAGGAACCAAAAGAAATCACTGTATCTCAAAGAAAACCGGCAAAAGAACGAAAGACGAAAGAGCACTCTCTCTCTCGAAGCACTATGATCTATAACAATTTCTCCCCCTTTGGCAACAAGTTACCAAAAAGTTCGAAAAGGTATAGAGCTAAGCGTCACTGCGGGCTCTGCTGGCGGCTCCCGTCTGGGTAGATTTCGGTGTAGAGATAGCTGCATCGGCGAAGACTTCTGCTGAAGTCTGCGGTGGAGGAGTGGATGCTGGAGCTGGAGCAACTGCTGGAGCTGAAGTGGTAGCCCTGGAGTCTGTCACTGGGATAGCTGCAGATCTGGATCCTCTGGGAACCTGAGCAGTCTGGCGATGAGAGTCCTGGACTAGATCATCCTGCATAAGCTCTGCTCTCTCCTACCTTGTCTCCTCCATGTCTGCCTCAAGCTTGTTGACAGACACCTGAATCTCAGTCAGCTTCACGTCCAGAGCGTGGATCTTGTCCTCGACAATCCTCTCTAGGCTCTCCTGAGATTGCTCAATGCTGGCCAGGCGTTGTTCAATCCTCTGGGTAGCTTCAAGAATTTGTTCTCCAAAGCTCTTTGGCTTAGCTGCTGCTGCTGCTGCCTCTTTGTCAGCTTTAGCCTTTTTCGCAGCTTCGATTTTGGCCTGTCCTTCAACTGAGGTAGGATCCTCTTCATCCATCACAACTACGTTGTCCTCATGCTCTGGCTGCAGTGGCAAGTGCTTCCTATCCAACATGAATTTGCCCGTGCCAAACTTGGCGTTGATGAGCATCTGAATTTGCGGAGCAAACCCACACGACCTCTTCTGGTCAGCTGCAGTCCTCTTAATGGTCTCTACCATCAAGTCCATCACCTTGAAAGGTGCCTTCTCATCGAGAATGTGCAGCATGTTGATAGAATAGCCTCGAATCATCCGGTGGTCTCCAGACTTAGGCATCAATGTATGCCTCAGAATAGTGTTAGTGGTGGTCAGACCTGCCTGGAGATAGTACACTGAGCCAAGCTTCCATCCTTCCAAATCAGCAGCCGGGATCTCCTTGTACATGTTCTTCATGGAATCATGACTCTTCTTAGGAATCCCATAGACATCAATGTCGTCCTCTCTCTGCACTGGAGCGTTCAGAAGTTCTGCCCATTCTTCAACAGTCGAAGAAAACCTTTGACCTTCAGTCATCCAGGTGATCTTGCCATCAGGATAGAAGTGGGCTGTGGCATAGAACCGCATGATCATCTCGTCATTCCAAGCTGTCAGCTCTTGACCCACAAAATCAGCAACTCCACACGCAGTAAAGCTCTCATGCACATGGGGAAAGAAGTCCCGGTGCTCTTCACTGTCAATATACTTCCAGTCAACATACCTGGTGTCAGCAACAATGGGCTTCTTATCCATCAGCACGGTCTCATAGAAATCTTGCTGCTCTCTGGTGTGGAATCTGGGGTCCACAGCAGTCCTTCTCCTTACAGCATATGGATCAGACTGTCTCCATAGCCTGAGACCTTTGTCCTTCCTTGCCTTCATGTCCTCAGCTTGAGGATGAGCATCATTGTGGAATGGCAACGTGGGACGGAGCTTAAGCAACACATGCTCTTCATCTGATTCAGATGGTGGCATCTCACCTTTGTTCTTCTCAGAAGCTGGAATGCTTCTGGTTGTTCTCTTGGGCTTGGCTGGAGCTGCCTTGGCTTGAGCAGGCTTCTTGGGTTTAGAGGAGGCTTGAGCCCGAATAGCATCACCCATGAACTTAGCTTTCTGAGGAGGAGGCTGGGGTGCATCTTCTTCTTCTTCTTCTTCAGCATCAACTTGAGGTTCATCATATACTACCCTCTTCCTTTTGGAAGTCTTCTTCACCTTGCTTGGAGCAGGCTCTTCCAAGTTGAGCTTCTTTGCAACTGCTGACTGCTTTACTTTGCTTGTGCCTTTCCTTGACTGCTGCCCTTGGTGCTCTTTGGCAACCACATTCCTCTTTGGCTTGGAGGTAACTTCCTCAGCAACAAAGTCAGAGTCCTCATCATCAGAAGTTCTCTTCTTCCTGGTTCTGGTGGCTGCAGGAGGCAAACCACTAGGGGTGCTCCTCTCACCATCATCACTGGAGCTGCTAGCAGGACTTGTATCTGCCTCTGGAATTTCAGCAAACGGTGATTCAGACCTGTTCTGGCTGTCACTGACATCTGACATGGCTGAAAAACCTGTGAAAAGATAAGGTATAGGCAGAGTAGAAGAGTTATCACAACTGCAGAGGTTTTTGCAAAAAAAATGAGTTCAAAACTTAGTTTTGAGTTTTCACAGAATGTATTTCGGTCAAACCGATTTCAAGTTTCGGTGCAACCGAAGTGCTCAACAGAAACCTACACACCACTTTCGGTCAGACCGAAATGGGTTTCGGTCCTACCGATAACTTAGGGTTTCACTGAAACTACGTTTCGGTCATTCCGATTGGCACAACTCGGTTAAACCGAATGATGCAGTGCAATGGCCAGAGGCCAAATCGGTCATTCCGAGTTTCAAAAATCGGCTTCACCGAGATGCATTCCGCGGAAACCTAAACCTAAGAATTTTGCTCGAAACTAGAAGATCTGAACTAATGTATAGGGAATATCTCAAACGTGGATTGAATCATGGCAAGCCTATCGTGCAAGAATCGGATGGGGAGCACGAAAAGGGATCGGGACACACCCTAACTTGGTGGTGTCCCTCTACGGCGGCAACGGTGGAGATGATTACCGTTGACGGCGGCGGAGACCTGCGGCGAGGGCGCACAGGTGACGACGGCGACGATCCGTAGACCAGGGCGACGGCAGCAGGGGTCTTGGGGGCGAACGGTTTGAAGAATTGAATCGCGCGCAGCCCTCAGGTATATATAACCCCATGCTGTCGGTGGGACCGAGTTGAAAAACTCGGTGTCACCGAGATGTATAACTGTTGTGCAGTTACGCATATCGGTCAGACCAAGATTTTGAACTCGGTTTCACCGAGATGAAACCTAGATCAGTCTAAGCGTTTCGGTTGGACCGAGATTGAGAAGCCGGTCAGACCGACATGGACTTAGAAGGTTTTGGAAGTCAGCCTTAGACGAATCGGTGGTTCCGAGTGCTCCTCACTCGGACTGTCCGAAAAAGACTTGTTCAAAGTTGTGATATGAGCATGAATAGAATTTGAGACAAGAAAGCATAGATAGCTAGGGAAAGGTGCTTAGGCATTCTTGTCCATCCATTTGGCCAGAAAAAGAAAACAAAACAATCAAAACAACAAATGGATGTCCTTGAATGGATAAAAACATGCATTCAACATGCTCACACAATAAGATAGCAACTGAAATATGTGTCAAACATGCACAACCAACACTCTAGCTACTAGCACACAATTTGTCGATGACTAGGTCATCTATATATGAGTATATTGACTTAGGAGCCAAATGAGAACATTTGATCATAGGTCATACTCATCGTTTAAGCACAAGTGGGGTTACCACTTTTACATAAAGCATTTATGTGTTCACATCATTTGGAGATGCTTTAGCTCAATTTTTAGAGCAAAGCTCCCCCTAGATGTGAGAACCCCTTTCAAAGGGTCAAACTAACCTTGGGTTGTCGTAGAAGACTTCATGTAGATGTTGAAGATGTGGATGCTCAATGTTGATGCAGATCATCAAGAGTTGGGAGCAATCCTTTGGATTAGGACACTTTCAATACCTACATGGGTTAGTCCCACAAGGAACAAACAAGAATATCCATAGACATAGAGTGAAGTACACAAAAGATGATGTCCATGAAAGCAATGATTACCTTGTCCCTTGACTTACCAACAAGAGGGTTTGTGACTCCATGAACTAGTGCATGATGTGGAAGTTGATTGCACAAGTTCTTGCCAAAATGAATATGAGTGAAGTTTGTTGGCGGAGTCACCCTCAAGAACCTACTAGTTCTTCTTCTTTGGGATCCACATCATCTTGATGGGAATCCTTGGTGTTGTAGTTGAGCTTGACGAAGTAGAACTTGATGTGTCCTTGGGAACCCACTTGACCATGGCTTGAGGTGCTTCAATGAATGCATCAATCTCCTCTTGAAGCTTGTCCTTGGCCTTTAGCTTGTGGTCTTGTGGTAGAAGATCATCTTGAGCTTGTTCCACATTGGAAGAAGTAGGATCATACTTCTCCTTTTGTGAAACAAACTGTGGAGTAGGGTATTGACCTTCTTCCCACTCAACACCTTCGGCGTTGAACTTTCGCTCAAAACCAATCCCTTGATTCTTCCGGTGTCTTCCTTGTTTGCGAACAATCTCCTCAAAGTTCTTGCTTCCGGCAAGACTCTTGTAGACACCTTTCTCTATGATTTCCTTCAATAAGCTATTTTCTTGCTCAAGTGTAACTTGGCTTGAAACATTGTTAGTGGAATCAAGAGAACTACTAGAAGTAACAACATTTGTTTTAACATTGTCATTGTTACTACTAGAGGAAGAATTTTTCTTATATTTGTCATGCTTAGTCTTAATAGGTGGCAAGAAATTAGACAAGAGAAGTCGTTTGGCAAGATATGAAGAACTCTTCTTTCGAAGATCGTCATTGATCGCTTTTAGAAACTCATGTTCTTGCTCTAGAGTGAGCTTCTCGAAGCGTAGCTTCTCATGAGATCTTAGGAGCTCTCTATGATCTTCTTGAGTTGTTTCATGAGCTAACTTAAGAGTGTTTAGTTCTTTAGTTAGACGCTCAATCTCCTTCATAGCATTGTCATTCGACTCTTCTCGACTATAAAGACTACTAGCATTTTCATCATTACTAAGCTCACTAGATTTATCATGCAAGAGCTCATCTTCACCAAGCAAGTCATCCTCATCACTATCAAAGTCAATGAATTCAGGGTGTGTTACCTTGGGACCTTTAGCCATGAAGTATCTTCCAATTCCCTCATTTGGTGAATCAAATAAGTCGTAGGAGTTGGAGTTGGAGGATACGAGTGCAAGTCCGGCAACACCTTCATCTTGACTATAGTCGGAGTCGGAGTGATAGCTTCCATCGGATTGATTGTCAGAGTCGGAGCCGGAGACCCATTCACCAACATGAGCTTGATGTCTTCTTCTTGTGTAGCTCCTTGATGACTTGTCTTTCCTCTCCGAATCCTTGCTTCTCCGAGAGGGTCTTCGTTCATAACGATCATCTCTGCTCCTTCTCTCTCTCCGAGGTGACTCATCTCTTGCTCTTCTTCTTGGAGATTCTTCTCTTCTCTTGTGGGTAGCCGTACACTCATTTGAGAAGTGTCCGGGTCTTCCACAATTGTAGCAGTTTCGATCACGACTAGAAGATCTCTTTTCATCATATGATCTAGATTTTGAGCTTCTTTCTTTGCCTCTATTCTTGTAGAACTTGTTGAAGTTCCTGACCATTAGGCTTATCTCTTCATTGGAAATTAGCTTGTCACTTGAGGTAGTAGGAGCATCACTTGTAGCTTTGTAAGCACCACTTGACTTGTTGTGAAGCTCTTCCTTATCCTTAAGTGTCATCTCATGAGCAACAATTCTTCCAATGACTTCAGTTGGCTTGAGAGTCTTGTAGTTTGGCATCATTTGGATCAAAGTGCACACGGTGTCATACTTTCCATCCAAAGCTCTGAGAATCTTCTTAATGATGAATCGGTCGGTCATTTCTTCGCTTCCTAAGCCGGCAATCTCATTTGTGATGAGAGCAAGCCTAGAGTACATTTCAGCGACTCCTTCACCATCCTTCATCTTGAACTTGTCAAGTTGACCTTGAAGAATATCTAGCTTTGATTCCTTCACAGATTCAGTACCTTCGTGCATTTCAACCAAAGTATCCCAAATCTCTTTAGAATTCTCAAGACGGCTGATTTTGTTGAACTCTTCGGGACACAAAGCATTGAAGAGAATGTCACAAGCTTGAGCATTGTTTTGCAACATCCGCAACTCTTCCGGTGTAGCTTCGCGATCCGGAACTTTTCCTTCCTCGAAGAATTCACCTTGCATACCAACACAAATAATGCCCCATGCGGCTGGGTTATGACCAAGAATATGCATTTTCATTTTATGCTTCCAACTTGCAAAATTTGTACCATCAAAGTAAGGACCTCTACGATAATTACCCTCACTAGACGCCATACTCTCCTAGGTTGTGAAACCAAGCTTATGGAGTCCAATGCAATGGAAACCAAAACAATGGAGACCAAAGCTCTGATACCACTTGTAGGATCGAAAGTAGGTCTAGAGGGGGGGTGATTAGACTACTTGACAATATAAAAAATCTGCCTTTAGATCATGCAATGTTTTTGGCAGTTTCACAATTAAGATCAATTCAAGTATCACCCTACACATGCAATTCTAGAGTATAAGCAGCGGAAAGTAAATTGCACATGTAAAAGAGAGGTGGAGAAGATCAAACGCAGTTTGGTGACACGAAGATTTTTGTCGTGGTTCAGATAGGTGGTGCTATCGTACATCCACGTTGATGGAGACTTCAACCCACGGAGGGTAACGGCTGCGCGAGTCCACGGAGGGCTCCACCCACGAAGGGTCCACGAAGAAGCAACCTTGTCTATTCCATCACGGCCTACGCCCACGGAGGACTAGCCTTACTCGGGGTAGATCTTCACGAAGTAGGCGATCTCCTTGCCCTTACAAACTTCTTGGTTCAACTCCACATCTCGAAGAAGGAGGCTCCCAAGCGACACCTAACCAATCTAGGAGGCACCACCCTCCAAAAGGTAATAGACGGTGTTGATGATGATGAACTCCTTGCTCTTGTGCTTCAAATGATAATCTCCCCAACACTCAACTCTCCTCACTGATATGGCTGTGGTGGAAGAAAGGATTGAGTGGAAAGCAACTTGGGAAGGCTAGAAATCAAGTTTCATATGGTAGGAATGGAATGGCTTGATCTCAACACAAGGGTAGGTGGTTCACTTCTCAGAAAGTGTATGGTAGGAGTGGTAGACTTTCTGATGGCTCTCTCCACGAATGAAGAGGGGGTGGAGGGGTATATATAGCCTCCACACAAAATCCAACCGTTACACACACATTTGACCAATCTCGGTGAGACCGAAGTTGAAACTCGGTCAGACCGAAAGTTCAAATATAGTGAACGTTGGGATTTTCGGTGGGACCGAAAATACCATCTCGGTGTGTCCGAAGTGAGTCAAAGGTTGGAGCTTGCCATCTCGGTGGGACCGAAAGTAACAACTCGGATATTCCGAAGTGATGTCAATTGGTTACAGAAGGTTGGCAGTCCATTTTCGGTGAGACCGAAACTCAGAATCGGATGGACCGAGAAATTAGGGTTTGGAAGAATAACTGAGGTGGTTCATCTCGGTGGGACTGAGTTTGCAGAATCGGTTTGTCCGAGATTACTTATGAGTGTGTTAAGTAGTGAAGAGTGCTGATAGTTGAGGGAGCTAGATCACCAAGCACTTGAGCAACTAGATCATTAACACAACCTCATCCCCTTTTAATAGTATTGGCTTTTCCTATGGACTCAATGTGATCTTTGATCACTAAACCAAAAATAGAGTCTTGAGCTTTTGCCAATGCTTGTCTTAGCATTTTGAGGGGTCCACTTCTTCAGACATTTCCATACCCATTTCATCGAACTTTTCTGAAATGATTCTCAAGTAAATATTAGTTCAATGATATATATGTTGTTATTAATTACCAAAACCACCCGGGGATTAGTTGCACTTTCAGTATTCGAATCCATTGCTTGGCTAAAATTTAAAAGGCCAGTAGGGGGCTACGGATCGTATTCGAATCCTAGCTTAGCCCCTATGGTCCGGTTTGTATGATCGTATTCGAATCATAAGCTCATTGGATCGTATTCGAATCCATTGCTTGGCTAAAATTTCAAAGCCAGTAGGGTGCTACAGATCGTATTCGAATCCTTGCTTAGCCCCTATGGTCCGGTTCACTGATCTTATTCGTATCAGAAGTCTCGATTTGGAGCCTGGCAGCTCACAAAAAGCCTCGACTACATGGTTTTATTTGCAAACCTGTGTTTTTGGTGTTTATGATTTTTCATGTGTTTTTCATAGTTCTTTGATCCGGAGTGGAGCGACTTCAAAGTTGACCACATATCTTCAAAAGTCTGGATACAGAGCTCCAGCATTATTTAAACCGGCAGTTCTTATAAACCCGGAGTAATTGGGTACGCCCCAGCGGAGCCAAGAGTTTCTTCAGGAACAACAATATTCGCCGGATTAAGGATATCAAGCATACTTAATCACATGTATGAAGTTATTTCTGGTGTAAAACAGACACTTGTTTGATATATTTATAAGAGCGTTTCAATCGGTCCGGCGGTAAACCGCTGGGACATATTTCAAGTGTTATCTATGCAGAAACAGATAGTATGCAAGATAAAACATAAGCAGAAACAGGATTCAAATTGACAGACGTCAAAATAAAGTTGGGACATCCGGATTAAAACAACAATGTTCTGAGCTATCCTGTTACAAGGCATAGCAAGCCTGAACGGATTAAAGTTTTTCCAGCAAAATGAGACTGCAACTACAAAGATAAACTATGTGGCCTAGGTTTCCTCCTGCTGCGACGGCTGAGGATCGACCTGTTCCGGAGCTTCTTCGTCTTCTTGAAGCGGCTGAAAGTCAGGGACGCACCAATCGATTTTTGTTAAAGCACGGAAGTACATCTCTTCCGTAATAAGATCAGACGGATTAACATCTGGGGCGAGAGTGTGGGGGCGCACTCGTGGGATTAGATTCACGGTATCATAAACCGGTCGATCCACCTGCTCATTCTGTAAATCGTACGCCGGATGATACCTGGTCAAATCTGATTCAACAGCAAGTTTGCTAGCAAGAGGACACATCTCCTTCGTCAAAGCATGAAGGTCTTTACCAGTGAAGGCCGATCCATCCTCTTTGGTACTGGGATACCCGTTCAGAGCTTCTTCCGGATTAAAGTCTGGAACCCACGCTTTGGCTCTGGTGAGCGCTACAAGAGAGCTGGCTCGCGCAGCAGACTTCTTCACTTCTTCCAAGCGTGCTGGCAAGATAGAAAGCTTCTCCAGAGTGCCTTGGATAGTGGTGGGAGCTGGTTTATTGAAAGACATTGCGCTTATAATCCTTTGAGCGCCGGAATATAGCTGCTCAACCAGAGTATAAGACGCCTTGAGTTTCTTCCATAAATCATCCCCAAGATGGGTGACGCGGCACCCTACATATGATTATCACAGTTAAACCGGAACAGATTAAAACTTGCAGAAATGAAAGCATGTGCAGGTTAAGTATTTACCGAAGACGGCAGAAGTCATAAGTTCTATTTGCCGCTTTAAACCGGTCAACTCTTCTGTCACCGGATTGAGAGCTTCCTCAGCGTCCTTTGCTCTCTTTTCAAGAGCATTTTTCTGCACTTCCCAGGTTGCCCGTTCCGATTCAAAGTATTTCTTTAATTGTTCCGCAGTGGTTAAGCTCAGCGCCAGATCTTATTTGGCCTTGGCAGCAGCAGATTCAGTTTCAGCAAGTCTATTATGGAGTTCAGTTATTTCTTCAGCTCTCCGGGTCAAGTCAGCCTGCAAAGGAAATCAAGAGGAGTAAAAGACAAAGTTCAGACAAGTCTCAAGCACATAACCAAGTTATCCACTTGACACTTGGGGGCTAATGAGTAATTGAAATATCAAAGAGTGACAATTAAAGACAAGTCTCAAGCACACAAACAAGTTGTCTACTTGACACTTGGGGGCTAATGGGCAGTTGAAACATCGAAAGACAGATTCAGACAAGTCCCAAGCACATAAATCGAGTTATGTCCCTGGCACTTGGGGGCTAATGTAAGATTATTTGATCACAGTTGGAAGTACCGGTTCACCTTTTAACATAGCTAAACCGGAACTTGGGGGCTACCATGATATAGACAGAAATACAACAAAGGCAAAAAGCAAAAGACAAGTAAGATATCTCGTACTTGTCCTTCATCATGTTGACCAAGCCTGCTTCATAATCCCGACTGGTATGAAGCCGGTTCAAATACCCGGAATAAATCTCCTGGGCACTCAGCTCGGCATAACTAGACAAGTCTGTACTCCATTTGCCCTTCTCTTGCTGGAGTTTCTCCGCTTTAGCTGTATGCTTGGCTAAAACAACGGGCTCAGCAGGAGTGGTGTAAACTGGACCGATTATTTGAACATCCGGAGAAGGAGCAGCTGCCGGTTGTGGAGTAGCGGTATGAATCGGACTAGCGGGAGCCGGGCTAGTCCGAGGAGGGTTGGCCCGGGCAGGACTCGCCGGTTCATGGACATTTTCAGTGTTGGGATTTTCAGGAGCAGTTGCATAATCATGATCCATGGGAGCAGGATCGTCACGCTGAACTGTAGGCTCATTTTCCGGTGGGATGACTGCATCCGGATCAGCCACCGGGTCATCAGTGGCAGTCTCAGCAGCCGTCTGGCTGGCCTTTGCCTTTTTGCTAGGCTTAGGCTTGCTGAAATAAATTGGAAAAGAAATCAGAGTTATAAAAGCAAGTGCAAAGATAAACCGGATGAAATAAAGGACTTACCCAGGGACAGTCTTCAGAGTTGGGACTTGTGTGGCAGTGGATTCGTCAGAAGAAGATAAAGGAGTCTCCTGATAATTAGGGTCAGACGGTTTAAGTGGTTTGCGTATAAGTCCAGCCTTGGGATGAAGAAGAGTTGGGGAAAGTAAAACGTCAGAGCGGCGCCTCCGGGCCGGAGTAATAGATATTCCGGAAGACTCGACTACAAGGCTGCTATGGTGTGTAGCCCGGCGAGCTTCATGTTGCTGCTTCTTCAAAACAAAATTGGGGTCCAGTTGAGCGTAAGGATGAGAAAACTGATATTTCCGGACTACCTGACGAATTTTTGGTGGAGGTGGTTCTGAATCTGAAGAAAGAGTGATTACCTCAGTTTCTGCCGCTTTATCCCCTTCAGCCAAGTCCTGCGAAAAGACATTGTTAACATAAATCGGGATAAAAGAATAATGAAGCATATCAGGATTGCTTCATACCTTAGAATCTGGATCATCCTCTTCAACGTGAGAACCGGAGCCAGCAGCCGCCTTTCTCTTCTTAACAACGAAGGTTTTCCGGCGCGGCTGTTTGCCTGCCTTATCCTGAGGTTTCCTTTTCCAGAAAGGATCGTCGGCCTGTGCAAAAGAAGAAACATAAATAGAAGATAATTTAAATGGACGGATTAAAAGCAAGCGAAAGAGATTGAAAGCTTACAGCTGGCAGTTTATTCTTCTTATAATATGGAGACAATCCGGTTTGGCTGCATTCCTCCAAAGGGACGTTGAGCATCTTTTTAGCAGACTCAGTAACTTCCTTCTCAGGAAGCATGATGTCGGTATGGCGCTGAGGATCGTCCGGTTTACCGGTATATTGACACATCAATTTGGAGCGTCGGCTCAGAGGAAGCCAACTCGAGTCAATCCATTTGCCATAAAAGCTTTAAGTTTTGCAAGCTAAGGGGCAAACCGGGGCCGGTCTGAGGAGCTAAGGCGCTGTGGCAGTGGATGATCTTCGGGAAGGCGATGTTCGCGATAACCCGGCAGTGGGTTTTCCCCTTCAGGCGAAGTATCTTGGCAATAGAACCAAGATTTGTTCCAATCCTTGGGGTGAGTATGGAGAGCAGCGTGAGGAAAGACTGCGTCTCTTCTCTTTTAAATGCTAACCCCACCCAGTTCTTGATGAGGTCCGCCAGTAAACTCAGTTCGCCGGTTCAGATGAAAGAAATCCCGAAACAAGTCGACTGATGGCTCCTCTTGAAGATACACTTCAGAGAAAACTTGGAAATCGCAGATGTTTGATATCGAATTTGGACCTATGTCCTGAGGATGAAGTTGAAAAGCGGCAAGCACGTCCCGGAAGAATTTTGAACAGGGAGGGCTAAAGCCCCAGGTCATGTGATCAAAGAAAACAATAACTTCTCCCTCTTTTGGAGTAGGGGGCATTCATTTCCGGGGGCCCGCCATTTCAGAGCTGCTCGAGGACCCAGAACGCCAATGGAAGCAGCTTTAACTAAGTCCTCTTCCGTGATGATGGAAGGAACCCAGTCGCAAGAAACGAACTGCTTGGCAGACATATTAACAGAAGGAAAGTGCTGAAAAGGTGAAGTATAAAATCCGGATTATTTAAGTGCAGAGGCATAAACCGGATCATATATACAAAATCACATCAACGGTTTAGACAAGGGACTAATGACATTATTAACCCGGAAGTAAGCAGGAAACGAGCTACTACCGGTTTATGACAACAAAAGAAAGAAGCTAAACCATCGTGTTCATAGTTGATGCGTTGCAGAAGCAATGTATGACCGACTAAACCGGCGAGTATCTTACAGATCTATGAGGACGAAGAAACAGGTTTCTACCGAAAGCTAAGGTAAAAAAGATCTACGCGATAAAGGAAAGAGGAAATTTATGCAGGTCTATTACAGAAGAACTGCGGGAGTCTTATACAGAGCATGTAGATCTAAGAGTGAACTGAGAAGTATAGATCTAAAGCAAAAAGTTACGGAACATGAGCAAGTTTCGAAGATAAATCTAAAGGTTAAAACTACTACAAGCAAGTCGTCTAGGATGAACCGCCGAAGCTTTTTAAGGTCTAATGGCGGAGGCATGGAAGAACCCTAAAGCTACAGATCTACAGCGAGGGAAAAAGAGTACCTGAGGCAGAAGGAAGCGGCGGCGGAGTTATCTGGTCGCGTTCAGGTTGATGCAGCGGCCGGAATTGCAGATGACGGCGAGCGCGATGGACGGCGGCGGAAGCTCGAGTTCGGGTGACAGAGGAAGAAGACAAGCGGAAGGAGCTTGAGAAGAGATGCAGTTGGTATTTATAAAGGGGGAGAAACGAAACGGCAAGCGCGGGATTTGAGGAAGAAAGAGATTGGATAAAGATTCCTTGTCGCCTCGATTCTCGGGATGACCTTTAAAACAAAGGTAGTGAACAGCTGCGTGCGATAAATGTGGAAGTGATGTCACGGTCGAATCAAGCGATTTTCAAGGATGACGTCACAGGCGGTTTACAAAAATTGAGAAGATACAAGAAAGAAGATTATGCAAGACTGAGAAGACTGATATGAACAAGTTCAAATCATTCTGGGGCCTAATGTCAGGGATATTACTAGCGGGTGTAAACCGGCTAGGGTAAACCAGATTATGATGATATAGTTGTGTAATTGTAAAGCTCAGTACAGGTTATGGCCCATGAAGGCTTTGGGCCCATGTATGGAGTTACGGTTTGAAAACCGTCTTATCATGTAACTTGAGAGACAAGGAAGGAAGAGCAGAGACCGAGGCGGACAGAAATATGAGCCGGCCTCGGGACTCTGTAAACCGGACCGGGCGTCGCCTCTATATAAAGGGACGACCCGGCGACGGTTCAAGGACAAGCAACAACCCGTCGAGCCACAGGCAAGCGATCCGCTCCCTGTTCATCGACGCCCAAGCAATACCAAACCAAACTAGATGTAGGCTTTTACCTTCATCGAAGGGGCCGAACTAGTATAAACCCTCTGTGTCCTTTGTGTGCTTTTAACCCCTTCAAGCTAACCCGTGTGATGGTTCCTCAACTAAGTCCGTTAAACCAGACATCTGCCGTGCTAATTCCACGACACCATCCATAAACATATTTTTAGCAAGCGAAGATTCAAGCTAATAGAAGACACATGGCAACAAAAGCAAACATAAGATCGAATGAGAAAAAGGCAAAAAAAAGAAGGCAAATATTTTTGTGTTTTTCTGAATATGTTTTAGAAGTGGGGGAGAGGAAAACAAGAGGCGAATGGCAAATAATGTACTGCAAGAGATGAGAGTTTTATGATGGGTACTTGGTATGTCTTGACTTGGCGTAGATCTCCCCGGCAACGGCGCCCGAAATTCTTCCTCCTACCTCTTGAGTTTGCCTTGGTTTTTCCCTTGAAGAGGAAAGGATGATGCATCAAAGTAGAGTAAGTATTTCCCTCAGTTTGAGAACCTAGGTATCAATCCAGTAGGAGATTACACACAAATTGCCAAATACCTGCACAAACAATCAAACAACTTGCACCCAACGCTATAAAGGGGTTGTTAATCCCTTCACTGTTATTTGCAAAAGTGAGATCCGATAGAGATAGCTGAACTAGAAAAGTAAATATTTTTGTGTTTTTTGTTTATAGACTGGAAAGTAAAAGATTGCAAACATAGTAGATCGGAAACTTATAAGATGTAAAATAGACCCGAGGGCCATAGGTTTCACTAGAGGCATCTCTCATGATAGCAAATATTACGATGGGTGAACAAATTACTGTCAAGAAATTGATAGAAGAGCGAATAATTATGACGACACCTAAGGCAATGATCATGAATATAGGCATCACGTCCGTATCAAGTAGACCGACTCCTGCCTACATCTACTACTATTACTCCACACATCTGTAACATCCGGGATGTAACCATTCCATTTATGGCAATATATCTTCGTTGACTTAATCCATTCCATTCTGGGCTCTTCCTTCATTTCGGGTTTCTTCGTTTTGCCTTGTGCGTGTGTGCATATAATCCATGTCATGTCATCATGTGCATTGCATTGCATTCGTGTTGTCACTTGCATCCGGCCATGCTCGTCTCTTCCCGTTGTCCGTTTCGAGTTCCGACACTCACACACGTGCCCGTGGCACCTCCGAGTCTTTCTTTCGTATGTGGCCGTAGAACATTCTCGGAATGAGGTGAGATTAGTCGTACGTTGTTGTTTTAGTACGTGGAGACCGCCTGTCAAGTTTCGTCATGTTTGGAGGTTGTTTGATACTCCAACGGTTAACCTCGTGGGCTAAAAGCTTCTCTCTCTTTTGGCCCAATACCCCTCCACAACAGCCCACTAACCCATCACAACCAATAACATCCTCTCGGTCGTCGGATCGTGATCGTGTGGGCAAAAACCGCACCTCATTTGGACACTCCTAGCTCCCTCTACCTATAAAAAGGCCCCATCCCCTCCATTTTCGGGCGAAACCCTAGCCCTCTCCCTCCGCGCCGCGCTGGACACGTCCTCCCGGCGCCGGACACGTCTGTCGCCGCCCCCTCGGCCAATCTCGGCCTGCCACGTGGCCTCCTCCACCACGCCTTCTCTCCCCCGCGCCGCCGACCCGCCGGGCCCGCGGGAGGCCCGCCCGGCACGAGGCCGCCGTCCCCGGCGCCTCGCCCGCCGTGCCGCGGACCTCCGCCGCCGGATCCGACGCCGGCCACCCCAAGGACCTCCGCCCACCGGCCCGCGCCTCCTCCCGTTGGACGCCGCGCCCCGCCGCCGGCCGGTCCCCTTCGCGCCTCCACGCCGCCACAGCGACGCCACCACTGCCGGCCGCCGCCGCCTCCTCCGCGCCTGCCAGCCGCCGCCACCGTCTTCCCCGCTCGAACTCCGGCGAGTCGCCGCCCCGCTCCGTCCATCTTCCTCAACTCCGGCGAGATCCCGCGGATCGGGACCAGATCCACCGGTCCCCGATCCAAATGCCCGGATCCCTTCGTCCCGGATCCGCCCCGTCCCGCGTTGACTTTTCGCGGAGGTGAAATATCACTAAGTCCCCGAATCTGTTAAATTTCTTGCCTCCTTCATCATGTGGTAACTTTGTGCTCGGTGCTCCGTTTTGCGCATATGATATATTGAAATGTTCATCTCGCCGTGCTCTACATGTTAGCATCAGTTTCATGCATGATAGGCATCATCTAGTTGGCTTAATCCTCGTGAGAAGAGTGCTTCGTGATGTAACTATTTTAGCACTTGTTGTCTTTGTAAATTTGTTGGCATGTTCGTGAGCTAGTAACTTTGTGCATGTTGGTCCGAATGGAGTGAATGATATGTCCAGATGTTCGTCATGTCATGCTCTTCAAGATGGATGTATTTGCTTGCATAATATGATGCATTATGCCATGTTTATCTCTGTTGCAAAAGTGCATCTGGCTGATAATTTTCTAAACTTGTCATGAGATTATGTTTTGTCTCGCTTGTGTATATTAATCCATGTGTCATATAAGCTACTCCCTCCGTTCCAAAATAGATGACCCAATTTTATACTAAAGTTAGTACAAAGTTGAGTCATCTATTTTGGAACGGAGGGAGTAGGTGTCAACATGAGTTTTGGTCCTTGGAATGTGCTCAAGAGGATAAATTTATTTTCATGCCATGATATGTCTTGAGATGGGTGCAACAAGCTCGTTAACACGTCATCGTGATGTTAAATTTCTGCTAAGTATGAATCTGTTAATTTTTATGCCATGTTTCCATGATGCCACCGTCATTGTTGTGCATGTTTAGAGTTGTCCAGTGTGTGTTCCATGATGTATATGTTATGCTCTAGCTATCCATGCTCTTATTTGCCATGATGAGTGGCTGTAGCCTGTTGTTTTCATGCTCTCAAGATGCTATAAAATGTTTCAGTCAGCATGTTATCAACAAGTTCAGTTTTGCCATGTGAATAGCTAGTGTTCTATGCATCCTATGACCATGTTCTTGCCATGAGTAGCTTCTCAAATATGTATTCTTGTTGTTGTTTATCTTCACATGCCATGCTATGCTTTGAGTTGAGTTGCTCAAGCTTGCAAACATGCCTACTTGTTGTAATTTCTGCCATGCCTTGTAATTTTTACTAAGTTTGAGAAATCTATACACTTATTGAATCTTGCCATGCTTGTTTAATTGTGTTCCAGCAAGTTTTTGGGTGTACTCTAAGTTCATGCTTGTTAAGTATCATGTCTATTTCACATCCATGCCTTTTGTCTTCATGTTTGGGTGCTGTAGCACATATATTTCTTGCTCCAAAGATGTCATGTTGCTGATAACTGCAGTTTTGCATTGCATATTGTTTTGCTTGTCATTTGCAAACCGTGCATCCATTTCCGGTGATCTTTATATCGATTTCGACCGAAATCTTCCCATATATCCAATGTCTTGCTTGGTTGCCCAAGATGCAACCATTTCCATCATCTTCTCCTTAGGCTCAAGTGCATCCTCATGCATACACACATCATACTTGCATCCCATGACATGTCTTGCATCATGTTGATTATGCATTGCACCGTGTTTGATATTGTGTCATTGTTGTGCTCTTGTGTTGGGTAGAGCCGGGATCTGAAATCGAATTCGAGGATCTTGTCGAGACTGAGTTTGAGGAGCCGTCTTACCATCCCACCAACGACTTACCAGGCAAGATGACCGTTCCCCGATATCACCTCTATCTTTGCCTATGTAGTTGTCTCATTCTTTAGCAATGCCTCGATGCCTATTCTTGTTTGTCAGCCTCCTATTGTTGCCATGAAACACTCTAACCGCCTTCCTAGCAAACCGTTGATTGGCTAAGTACGCTTTGCTCAGCCCCTCTTATAGCGTTGTTAGTTGCAGGTGAAGTTTGAAGATTGCTCCTTGATGAACTTGTTTTTTTGGGATAACACAATATATATCTATGTTAATCAATGCACATATATATATTGGCAATGGGTGGAAGGCTCGGCCTTCTGCTTGGTGTTTTGTTCCACTCATGCCACCTTAGGACCCGAGGGACCGGTGTTATGTTCCATGATTTTGCGTTCCTAACAAAGTTGGAGTTTATGGGCCCCCCTTGATAATTCGCACTGCTTAAAGCTTTTCCAGCAAGGCCCAACATTGGTACTCCATTTGCTTATCAACTAAAATTTGCATAGGGACTAGCTACCCCGAGGACTTAATTAACAACCCCCGGGCCACTGCTCCTCATGAGTGTTGGTCCAAACTAGAGCCACTTGCGGTGCCACCCAGTTCGCTGGGATCATCGGTTGCTGTACGTAGTGCTCATCCGGCCGTGGCCTGAGACGAGATGTGCGCGGCTACTATCAGGGTGTTGGCACGCCGGGAGTTCTTGCTGGATTAGTTTTACCTTCGTAAAAATATCTTGAGCACGGGATCCCGAGAATACTCGGGTCTTCCCACTTTGGAGTTGCGACTCTGCAGATCGTGAGCTTGTGATGGGCTAAGTTGGGACACCCCTGTCGGGTTTGATCTTTCGAAAGCCGTGCCCGCAGTTATGTGGCAGATGGGAATTTGTTAATATTCGGTGGTAGATAACTTGTCACCAGATTCATAAGAATGCACTACCTGTGTGAGTAACCGTGATGGTCTCTTTCAGAAGGGCTTCGGGAAGTGAACACGGTGGGGTTATGTTTGATCATGATTAGCTAGGATCACTTCTTTATCAACTTGGCGATCGTTGGTACTTGTTCTCTTCTCGCTCTAAACTCGTAAGCTAGTGCCTAGTGCTTGCTGCAAACACTTTTATAACCTTTCCACACCTAAGGCTTTGGTAGTTTTGATACCCGGGAACGGGATTGCTGAGTCCTTTGTGTCTCACATATTACAACACATACTAGATGCAGGTACCACCGAAAACGATGCAGGAGATGGATCAGAACTTCAGTGGGAGTTCGATGAAGAGCGTGGTCGTTACTATGTATCGTATCCTGACGATCAGTAGTGGTTCCTACTAGGGGCGATCAGGCCTTGTGTTTATGGTATCTTTCTCATTTGGATTTCGTCCGTAGTCGGACCCTGTGTTATTAAGATGGTTGTATGTTATTGTATTCATTGGGTGACGTGGCGAGTGTAAGCCAACTATCTTTTACTTTCATCCCTGAACTTTTACATGAGATGTGCAAAGATACCATACTTGAGATCATTCTAGTATGCACTTATGTCTTTAAGTCGTGCCTCGACACGTGGGAGACATAGTCACATACTGGGCATTACATGTTGGTATCAGAGCCTTCTCCGACCTAGGAGCCACCTGATTGATCAAATCGCTGACGGTTGAGTCTAGGCACACACACAAAATGTTTTGAGTCCTATATATATATATATATATATATATATATATATATATATATATATATATATATATGGAGAGTAGGATTTCTTTCTACTCCTCATCCCTTCATCGCTCTGGTGAGGACTCCTGACGTTGTTCTTTCTCCTCTACTCTCAAAATTTCACTATTTTTTTAGGATCACGCGTGTATTGTTTGGATTGTTCCGATATCTTTGTGACGAGAACATTGTTCTTGATGCCTCCTGTCATTTAGGGGTTGTGGCAGTGTCCCGGGGAGTTGAGCTCCGAGGTGTTGTCGTCGCAAATGTATCATAGCGGTTCTAGAATACCAGAGGCGGTCGACATCGAAAACTCTTCTATGCATGTCTGGTGGTGAGATAACCCCGACGTCACCAAGTACTGGGGAGATAGTTCGAGAGTATTGCCACAGCTAGTATAGCGGATGCGTTTCAAAGGTCTGAGGTAAACAGTTTCCGAAGATGACTGGTTATGTGTTGACGGATGGATACAGCTGGATATAGGTTTAGAGTTGAGTGTGTGCTGCTTCCCCTGTATCCCCAACACCAGATTGCATAACCGGAAAGCTTCGGGAATTAATAGGTGGGTTTTCAAGTAGCTTGTAGGTAATCTTCCAACGGGTGCATAGTATGAGGTTTGGGGTTCAACATCTAGTGAAGAGGTTTCATGGGCGCTGTTCCAATTGGGAGTTGGATCTTAAAGGATCCTTGGCTATGCTGATCCGGGGATTGCAAGACCATTTGTAACACGTGCTATGGGGCATTCGACACAAACATGTGCGACGAAACTTCTATTGTGTATTTGTTCCATCTATACCTTGTTGTTTTTATTTTATCTTTTTGTTCTCCCAAGTGGCTTCTCGGCAAGTTGTTGTACCATTAAGCTATGGAATTCATTCGTTCAATTTTTATTCGGATGTTCATTGTGAAGACTACATGTTGCTTATATCTAGCCGTTGATTCAGCTTATCTATTGATTTCTTCAATGGCTAACAGTTGTCATTATCTTCAGGATGGCACCTAAGAAGGTTCCCAACCCAAACCAAGAAGGTGAAGAAGAGCGTCCTCCTTCCCCTCCTCCTCCGTTATAGGCATGGAGAGCAATTATGCAGGCAACCAACCAGAACACTCAGATGCTCATGCAAATGATGCAGAGTTTCCAAGCAAATCAAAGCAATCAAGGGAACCAAGGCCAAGGCAATCTGTTCAATCAACCTCACTTTGCGACACTGAACCAATTCCTGGCAAACCAACCAAAGTCTTTCAGTTACTGTGTGGACCCGCTAGATGCTGAAGATTGGATCACAAACATCAAAAAGCACTTTGAATGCAGTAACGTCAGAACTGAAGATTATGTCAAGTTTGCCACTTTCTAACTCAAGGATCAAGCTGCAGATTGGTGGCAACAGTACAAAGACTCAAGAGGTGGTCGTCAGATCTCGTGGACTGATTTCTGCAGATATTTCCATTCTCATCACATTCCAACTAGTGTCATTGAAGGCATGCGTGAGCAATTCCACAACCTGAAGCAAGGCACCATGTCCGTCTATCAATACAATGTCAAGTTCCAGAATCTTTCCTGTTATGCGAAGCAAGACATCCCCGATGCCAAGAGCAAAATCTACCAATTCCGAGGTGGTTTGAAAGATGAACTCCAACTTGCTATCACCTTGTCCGAGCCGGATGAATTTGACCAATTCTACAATATGGCTCTCAAGGAAGAGGCAACTGAGCTCAAGTGTGAAGCTTCCAAAAAGAGCATAAGAGATTATGTTCACTCCTCCTCTTCCTCTCAAGTGGTTGCCAAGCAGCAGAAGTTCTGGCTACCGCCTCCTCCAGTGCTCCGTCCTCCAAGCAACAACAAGCACTCAGGTGGTCGTGGATTCTCCCACCTACCCAACCCAAGTAACCAGTCCAAGTCTCAGTTCCAAGCTCCAAGACCAAGCAGTCCTTATCATCGGCCTCTTTCAGAAGTTACTTGCAACAAGTGTTCTCAGAAGGGTCACTATGCAAACAAGTGTACTCAAAGGCGCCTTCTGCCTCCTCCACCTGTCAGCAATGCTATTGTCAAGCACAACCCCAAGGCAGCAAGAGTGAATCTGATGAATGCAGCTCAAGCAGAAAATTCTTCTGATGTGATAATTGTTAATCTTCTAGTTAACTCAATTCCTGCAAAAGTCTTGTTTGTTTCGGGCGCATCGATTTCTTTCATTTCAAGACCATTTGTTGCTAAGCATGACTTGGTTACGGATAGCATACCTAGGCCTTTAAAGATTATTTCTCCAGGATTGCAAATGACTTCCAACTCAGTTGCTCCGGACATATCTATTCATATGGGTGACTACAGTTTTTTGGTTTCCCCTGTTGTTCTCGGTAACTCCGACATTGATCTTATTCTTGGGATGGATTGGCTCTCCAAGCATGATGCAAATATTGATTGTGCAAACAAGGAAGTCAAGCTTACTCATCCTAACGAAGACGTGATTATCTTTGCAGCTCGAGATAACACAATCAGGCTATTCTCTCTCAATGATAAGGGCGAGATTAATGCCATTTCCCAGATTCCGGTGGTTTGTGAATATGAGGATGTATTCCCTGAAGAGCTTCCAGGCATGCCTCCCAACCATCCAGTTGAATTCATTATTGAACTTGAAACTGGTACCGAGCCAGCCCGTCGGCGTCCGTACAAGCTTTCTCCTGATGAGTTGAAGGAGCTGAAGAAACAACTTGATGAGCAAGAACGAATGGGTCTAATCAGACCAAGCACTTCTCCTTGGGGCTGTGGTGTTCTATTTGTCAAGAAAAAGGATGGCACAGAACGTCTTTGCGTTGATTACCGGCCATTGAACAAGAAGACAATAAAGTATAAGTACCCGCTCCCCAACGTCAATGAATTGTTCGAGCAGCTCAAAGGAGCCAAGGTTTTCTCGGAACTTGATCTTCGGATGGGCTACCATCAGATTCGTATCCGTGAAGAGGATATTCCCAAGACTGCGTTCAGAACAAGTTATGGCTCCTATGAATACACGGTCATGTCTTCCGGCCTTGCAAATGCTCCACCCACTTTTTCTCGGATGATGCACTTCATATTAAACCCCTACACCAATGAATTCGTTCTCGTCTATCTGGATGATATCTTGGTATTCTCCAAGAATGAAGAAGACCATGCCAAGCACCTCCGTTTTGTCCTTGACAGGCTCCGTGAGCACCGTTTCTATGAGAAGTTCTCCAGGTGTGAATTCTGGCTTGATAAAGTCCTATATCTTGGCCATATTATCTCTACCGAGGGCATTTCTGTTAACCCCGAGAAGGTTGAAGCTATTGTCAACTGGGAACCTCCGCATAATGTCAAGCAACTCCGAAGTTTCCTCGGTCTCGCAAGCTATTGCAGAAGGTTCGTTGAGAACTTCTCCAAGATTGCCAAGCCTCTTTCCAACTTGCTGCAGAAGAATGTCAAGTACTCGTGGACTCCTAATTGTGATGTGGCATTCAATATCCTCAAACAGAAGCTCATTTCTGCTCCGGTCCTTACTCTTCTGGATGAGTCCAAGCCTTATGAATTCTTTTGTGATGCTTCATTGCAAGGTCTTGGTGGTGTTCTCATGCAAGACAAGAAGATCATTGCATACACTTCACGTCAGCTTAAACCAAACGAGAAGAATTATCCCACACGTGATCTTGAGCTAGCAGCTGTTGCTCATGCCTTGATCACGTGGAGACATCTTCTGTTGGGCAGAAAAGTGGACATCTTCACCGATCACCAGAGCTTGAAGTACATCTTCACTCAGCCAAACCTTAACCTTCGCCAGACTCGTTGGGTTGAGATGATTCAAGAATACGATCCAAGCATTGAGTATACTCCTGGCAAGGCCAATGTCATTGCAGATGGCTTGAGCGGAAAGGCTTATAGCAACAGTCTCCTTCTCAGCCGTTCCAACCTGAACTTTGTGAATCATTCAGGAAGCTCAACCTCCAAGTTGTTCCGCAAGGATTTCTTGCCAACCTTCAAGTTGCTCCTACCTTGGAAGATCAAATCCGTGAGGCCCAACTCAGTGATGCTATGGTGTAGAAAGTGAAACATGGTATTGCTAAGGGTACTCCCAAGTACAAGTGCTATCGCATTGATGACAGATACACTTTGTTCTTTGAGGACAGAATTGTGGTTCCCAAAGGTGATCTCAGAAAGCTCATAATGAACGAAGCACATGACTCACTCCTCTCGATACATCCAGGAAGCTCCAAGATGTACCATGACCTCAAGCAATCATATTGGTGGACTCGCATGAAAAGGGAGAATGCCCAATTCGTGAACGAGTGTGATGTTTGCAGAAGAGTGAAAGCAGAGCATCAACGTCCAGCCGGACTCCTTCAACCTCTACCTATTCCCGAGTGGAAATTCGATCATATTGAGATGGATTTTGTCACCGGTTTTCCCAAGACCAAGCAAGGAAATGATGCTCTCTTTGTGCTGATTGACAAGCTAACTAAAGTGGCTCATTTTCTTCCAGTCAAAGAATCCATCAGCGCAGCTCAGCTGGTAGAGATGTACACCTTTAGAATTGTCTCTTTGCATGGCATTCCTCAAGTGATCTCCTCGGACCACGGAAGCTTGTTCACTTCCAAGTTATGGGATTCTTTTCAGTCAGCCATGGGCACCAAGATTTGCTTCAGCACTGCGTTTCACCCTCAGACTAGTGGTCAAGTCGAAAGAGTGAACCAAATCCTTGAAGATATGCTCAGAGCTTGTGTCATCTCCTTCGGTATGAAATGGGAAGATTGCCTTCCATTTGCCGAATTCTCCTACAACAACAGCTTCCAAGCAAGTGCAGGCAAAGCTCCGTTTGAAATCCTCTATGGCAGAAAGTGTTGTACCCCTCTCAACTAGTCCGAGACTGGTGAACGTCAACTCCTTGGAAATGATTTGATCTTAGAAGCCGAAAAAATGTGCAAAGTCATACGTGAGAATCTCAAGGCCGTGCAATCGCGTCAAAAGAGCTACTATGACGGCAAGCATCGTGACTTGTCTTTCAACATTGGAGATCATGTCTATCTCTGTGTTTCTCCCATGAAGGGCACTCAGAGGTTCGGTATTAAGGGCAAGCTTGCTCCAAGATACGTGGGTCCTTTCAAGATTCTTGGCAAGAGAGGCGATCTAGCCTACCAACTCGAGCTTCCCTCCAACTTTGCAAATGTGGACGATGTGTTTCACGTGTCACAACTCCGCAAGTGCTTCAAGACGCCTGAACGCACAATTCCATTCGAAGAGATTGATCGTCAGCAAAACTTGTCTTATCGTGAGCACCCTGCTGCTATCCTTGAAGAAACTGAGCGCAAGACCCACAACAAGTCCATCAAATTCTTGAAAGTGAAGTGGTCACACCATACCGACCGAGAAGCTACATGGGAACGAGAAGATCATCTCTGTTCCGAGTATCCCGCCTACTTTCAGTCCTAGATCTTGGGACGAGATCTTTTTGTAGTGGAGGAGAGTTTGTAACACCCCAGATGTAACAATTCCATTTATGGCAATATATCTTCGTTGAGTTAATCCATTCCATTCTGGACTCTTCCTTCATTTCGGGTTACTTCGTTTTGCCTTGTGCGTGTGTGCATATCATCCATGTCATGTCATCATGTGCATTGCATTGCATTCATGTTGTCACTTGCACCCGGTCATGCTCGTCTGTTCCCGTTGTCCGTTTCGAGTTCCGACACTCACACACATGCCCGTGGCACCTCCGAGTCTTTCTTTCGTATGTGGCCGTAGACCATTCTCGGAATGAGGTGAGACTTGTGGTACATTGTTGTTTTAGTACGTGGAGACCGCCTGTCAAGTTTCGTCGCGTTTGGAGGTTGTTTGATACTCCAACGGTTAACCTCGTGGGCTAAAAGCTTCTCCCTCTTTTGGCCCAACACCCCTCCACAACAGCCCACTAACCAAGCACAACCACTCCCATGCTCTCGGTCGTCGGATCGTGATCGTGTGGGCGAAAACCGCACCTCATTTGGACACTCCTAGCTCCCTCTACCTATAAAAAGGCCCCATCCCCTCCATTTTCGAGCGAAACCCTAGCTCTCTCCCTCCGTGCCGCGCCGGACACGTTCGCTCGGCGCCGTACACATCCGCCGCCGCCCCCTCGGCCAATCTCAGCCTGCCACGTGGCCTCCTCCACCGCGCCTTCTCTCCCCCGCGCCGCCAGCCTGCCGCGCCGCGGACCTCCGCCGCCGGATCCGACGCCGGCCACCCCTAGGACCTCCGCCCGCCGACCCGCGCCTCCTCTCGTCGAACGACGCCCCCCGCCGCCAGACGCTCCTCTTCGCGCCTCCACGCCGCCGCCGCGACAACTCCACCGCCGGCCGCCACCGCGGCACCGACCGCCGCCGCCGCGTCGAGCCTCCGCACCGCCGGCTGCCACCTCCTCTACGCCCGCCGGCCGCCACCACCGTCTTCCTCGCTCCAACTCCGGCGAGTCGCCGCCCCGCTCCGGCCATCTTCCTCAACTCCGGCGAGATCCCGCGGATCGGGACCAGATCCATTGGTCCCTGATCCAAACGACCGGATCCCTCCGTCCCGGATCCGTCCCGTCCCGCGTTGACTTTTCGCGGAGATGAAATATCACTAAGTCCCCGAATCTGTTAAATTTCTTGCCTCCTTCATCATGTGGTTACTTTGTGCTCGGTGCTCCATTTTGCGCATATGATATATCAAAATGTTCGTCTCGTCGTGCTCTACATGTTAGAATCAGTTTCATGCATGATAGGGATCATCTAGTTGGCTTAATACTCATGACAAGAGTGCTTCATGATGTAACTGTTTCAGCACTTGTTGTCTGTGTAAATTTGTTGGCATGTTCGTGAGCTAGTAACTTTGTGCATGTTGGTCCGAATGGAATGAATGATATATCCCGATGTTCGTCATGTGATGCTCTTCAAGATGGATGTATGTGCTTGCATAATATGATGCATTATGCCATGTTTATCTCTGTTGCAAAAGTGCATTTGGCTGATAAGATTCTGAACTTGTCATGAGATGATGTTTTCTCTCGCTTGTGTATATTAATACATGTGTCATATGAGCTACGTGTCAATATGAGTTTTGCTCCTTGGAATGTGCTCAACATGGTAGATTTATTTTCATGCCATGATATGTCTTGAGATGAGTGCAACAAGCTCATTAACATGTCATCGTGATGTTAAATTTCTGCTAAGTGTGAATCTGTTAATTTGTATGCCATGTTTCCATGATGCCACCGTCATTATTGTGCATGTTTAGAGTTGTCTAGTGGGTGTTCCATGATGTAGATGTTATGCTCTAGCTATCCATGCTCTTATTTGCCACGAGGAATGGTTGTAGCTTGTTGTTTTCATGCTCTCAAGATGTTATAAAATGTTTATGTCAACATGTTATCGACAAGTTCAGTTTTGCCATGTGAATAGCTAGTGTTCTATGCATCCTATGACCATGTTCCTGCCATGAGTAGCTTCTAAAATATGTCTTCTTGCTGTTGGTTATCTTCACATGTCATGCTATGTTTTGGGTTGAGTTGCACTAGCTTGCAAACATGCCTACTTGTTGTAATTTCTGCCATGCCTTATAATTTTCACTAAGTCTGAGAAATATGTAAACTTATTGAATCTTGCCATGCTTATTTAATTGTGTTCCAGCAAGTTTTTGGGTGTGCTATAAGTTCATGCTTGTTAAGTATCATGTCTATTTCACATCCATGCCTTTTGACTTCATGTTTGGGTGCTGTAGCACATTTATTTCTTTCTCCAAAGATGCCATATTGTTGATAACTGCAGTTTTGCGTTGCATATTGTTTTGCTTGTCATTTGCAAACCGTGCATCCGTTTCTGGTGATCTTTGTATCGATTTCGACCGAAATCTTCCCATCTATCCAATGGCTTGCTTGGTTGCCCAAGATGCAGCAATTTCCATCATCTTCTCCTTAGGCTCGAGTGCATCCTCATGCATACGCACATCATACTTGCATCCCATGACATGTCTTGCATCATGTTGATTGTGCATTGCATCGTGTTTGATATTGTGTCGTTGTTGTGCTCTTGTGTTGGGTAGAGCCGGGATCCGAAACCGAGTTCGAGGATCTTGTTGAGACTGAGTTTGAGGAGCCGTCTTACCATCCCACCAATGACTTACCAGGCAAGATGACCGTTCCCCGATATCACCTCTATATTTGCCTATCCTAGTTGTCTCGTTCTTTAACCATGCCTCGATGCCTATTCTTGTTTGTCAGCCTCTTATTGTTGCCATGAAACACTCTAACCGCCTTCCTAGCAAACCGTTGATTGGCTAAGTACGCTTTGCTCAGCCCCTCTTATAGCGTTGTTAGTTCCAGGTGAAGTTTGAAGATTGCTCCATGATGAACTTGTTTTTTTGGGATAACACAATATATATATGTTAATCAATTCACATATATATATATATATTGGCAATAGGTGGAAGGCTCGGCCTTCTGCTTGGTGTTTTGTTCCACTCATGCCACCTTAGGACCCGATAAACCGGTGTTATGTTCCTTGATTTTGCGTTCCTAACACTGTTGGGGTTTATGGACCCCCCTTGATAATTCGCACTCCTTAAAGCTTTTCCAGCAAGGCCCAACATTGGTACTCCATTTGCCTAACAACTAAAATTTGCATAGGGACTGGCTACCCCGAGGACTTAATTAACAACCACCGGGCCAGTGCTCCTCATGAGTATTGGTCCAAACTAGAGCCACTTGCGGTGCCACCCAGTTCGCTGGGATCTTCGGTTGCTATACGTAGTGCTCATCCGGTCGTGGCCTGAGACGAGATGCGCGCGGCTACTATCCGGGCGTCGGCACGCCAGGAGGTCTTGCTAGATTAGTTTTACCTTTGTAAAAATATCTTGAGCACGGGATTCCGAGAATACTCGGGTCTTCCCACTTTGGAGTTGCAACTCTGCAGATCGTGAGCTTGTGATGGGCTAAGTTGGGACACCCTTGTAGGGTTTGA
The DNA here is from genome assembly GCA_902687465.1 of Secale cereale. Taxonomy (NCBI): domain Eukaryota; kingdom Viridiplantae; phylum Streptophyta; class Magnoliopsida; order Poales; family Poaceae; genus Secale; species Secale cereale. Next base: position 335,430,615 of record LR738713.1, read on the forward strand.
TCTTTCGAAAGCCGTGCCCGCGGTTATGTGGTAGATGGGAATTTGTTAATATTCGGTGGTAGATAACTTGTCACCAGATTCATAAGAATACACTACCTGTGTGAGTAACCGTGATGGTCTCTTTCTGAAGGGCTTCGGGAAGAGAACATGGTGGGGTTATGTTTGATCATGATTATCTAGGATCACTTCTTGATCAACTTGGCAATCGTTGGCACTTGTTCTCTTCTCGCTCTAAACTCGTAAGCTAATGCTTAGTGCTTGCTGCAAACACTTTTATAACCTTTCCACACCTAATGCTTTGGTAGTTTTGATACCCAGGAACGGGATTGTTGAGTCCATTGTGGCTCACAGATTACAACATACACCAGATGCAGGTACCGCCAAAAATGATGCAGGAGATGGATCAGAACTTCAGTGGGTGTTCGATGAAGAGCGTGGTCGTTACTATGTATCGTATCCCGACGATCAGTAGTGGTTCCTACTAGGGGCGATAAGGCCTTGTGTTTATGGTATCTTTCTCGTTTGGTTTCGTCCGTAGTCGGACCCTGTGTTATTCGGATGGTTGTATGTTATTGTATTTATTGGGTGACGTGGTGAGTGTAAGCCAACTATCTTTTACTTTCATCCTTGAACTTTTACATGAGATGTGCAAAGATACCATACTTGAGGTCATTCTAGTATGCGCTTATGTCTTTAAGTCATGCCTCGACACGTGGGAGACATAGTCGCATACTGGGCATTACAACATCGACCGAAACGATTCTGCATCTAGAGTATTATAAGTTCATAAGAACAGAGTAACGCATTATGCAAGATGACATGATGTAGCGGAATTAACACAAGCAATATGATGAAAACCCCATCTTGTTACACTCGATGGCAACAATACAATACGTGTCGTGTCCTCTACTGTCAGTGGGATTGAGCACCGCAAGATTGAACCCGAAGCAAAACACTTCTCCCATTGCAAGAAAAACCAATCTAGTTAGCCAAACCAAACCGATAGTTCGAAGAGAATTACTAAGATATCAAATCATGCATATAAGAATTCAGAAGAGACTCAAATATTATTCATAGATAATCTGATCATAAACCCACAATTCATCGGATCTTGACAAACACACCGCAAAAGAAGATTACATCGGATAGATCTCCAAGAACATCGAGGAGAACATGGTATTGTGGATCAAAGAGAGAGAAGAAGCCATCTAGCTACTAGCTATGGACCCGTAGGTCTGTGGTAAACTACTCACACTTCATCGGAAGGGCAATAGGGTTGATGTAGATGCCCTCCGTGGTCGATTCACCTCCGACAGAGTACCGGAAAAGGCCTCCAGATGGGATCTCGCGAGAATAGAAGGTTACTGCGGCGGAAAAGTGGTTTCGATGGATGTTCTGATGTTTCTGGAATATTTGAGAATTTATAGGCAAAAGAAGTAGGTTAGGGGGGGGGGGTCTTGGGGGGCCCACAAGGTAGGGGGTGCGCCCTACCCCCCAGGGCGCGCCCTCCACCCTTGTGGCCTCCTCGAGGCTCCCCTGGCGTGTACTCCAAGTCCTTGTGGTGTCTTGTGGTCCAAGAAAAATCCGCGTAAAGTTACTTTCCATTTGGACTCTGTTTGATATTCCTTTTCTGCGAAACTCAAAAACAAGGAAAAACAGAAACTAGCACTGGGCTCTGAGTTAATATGTTAGTCCCAAAAATCTGATAAAATAGCATGTAAATGTATATAAAACATCCAAGATAGATAATATAATAGCATGGAACAATTAAAAATTATAGATACGTTGGAAACGTATCAAGCCACATAATATTTACAAGGCTTAGTAGTTGAGTTGTCAATTCAACCAAACATGAGAGATAAATTCCGTGCATAAAGTTGTTAGTAGCATAGTAATATGATAGTAGTGATAGCTGTTGTGATAAAGTAAGTAGTAACAACGTAATAAGTTTGTAGAATAGTAGTAAAGCAAAGGTAGTAATTTAGGAGAGACAATAGCAGAGAAGTGTAGGAATGGAGTAGCGATGGGGTGTTCAGATGAGATTTAATATGCGACAATAATAATCTAGAATGATACAAACTAGCTCCAAATCATCAATCATATGTAGGCATGTATTTCCTATAGTCATAGTGCTTGCAATAAGAACTTTCATAACATATTTTTTCCTACACTCTTATGGTAGCGGTGTCCTAAGGTTAATTAAGGCACTCCTTTTAATAGAGAGCCGGAATAAAGCATTAACACACAATGAATGCATGAACTCCTCAAGTTAAAATCGTCCCTATCGATATCCCAATCATTGTCGCCTTGGGGTGTAGGGTTCAGAACAATAACACGTGCATACAACTTGCATGTCAGATCAAGAACACAAAAATATTAATGATAACACAATATGTTCAGATCTGAAATCATGGCACTCGGGCCCTAGTGACAAGCATTAAGCGTAGCAAACCCATCGCAATATCAATCTCAAAACATAGTGGATACTAGGGATCAAGCCCTAAGAAATCTCACATGATTACATATGAAATCCCATCCAAATACCATCTACCTCTAGTATGCCAACTAGGGGATTAATCATACATGATTGTAAGCATAATCAAATTGTGGATGGAGAAGGGTTGGTGATGACGACAACGACAAATTCCTGCCTCTAAAGCGAGAAACATCATGTGGCGGCGATTCCATTTCATAAAACACGAAGAAACTTCTCTTGTGATTTTTCTGATGAGGATGTTAATTTATAGTGCTTGAATTAGCTGGAGACGGGGTCCGGGGGGGCAAATGGACACATGGCGTTGCATGGGTGGTGGCCGTACTACCTGTCCATGTGGCTCCATGGTGGCTTGATACGTCTCCAACACATCTATAATTTTTTATTGTTTCGTGCTATTATATTATCAATCATGTATGCTTTATATATCATTTTTTGGGACTAACCAATTAACTTAGTGCCCAGTGCGAGTTCCTGTTTTTTGCCTATTTCTTTGTTTCACAGAAAAACATACCAAATGAAGTCCAAACACGATGAAACTTTACGATGATTTTTCTGGGACCATAAGAGACATTAGAAGCTTCGGGGGGCAGAAGACCTGCTGGTGGGCCAAAAGATCAAGTGTCGTGCCCCTGGGGGAGGGCGCCAACTGAGATTGGGTGCCCCACATGCCTCCCTTTGACCTAATTCCAGCGCTCTAAATTCCCTAAAATCCAAAAAAACCACAGCGAGTCCCGAAATAATTCTTCCTCGACCGAAAGCATTTGTTCTTCTGCGATTCCATCTAGAGGCCTCCACCGGCACTCTGTAGGAGGGGAAACCATTGGGGAGGTAATCTTCGTCAACCTGGTTGCCTCCATGATGATGTGTGAGTAGTTACCACGGGACCTATGGGTACATAGCAATAGCTTGATGGCTTTCTTTCTCTTTTTGATCTTCATCACAATGATCTCTTCTGAGGTCTATTCGATGTAAATCTCGCTGTGCGTTTGTTGGGATTCGATGAATTGTAGATTTATGATCAGATTATTCACTGAAAGTATTAGAGTATTTTCGGAGATTTATATTTGTGTGATTTATAGCCTTGTGTTCTCTCTGATCTACCCATCTTCTTTGGACAATTAGATTGATTTATCTTCAGTGGGACACATGCTTGGTAGTAGGTTAAGTCTTACGGTGTCCTTCCTCTATGACAAGAGGCATAGCATGGCACATATTTGTATTGTTGCAACTAAGGGTAAAATGGTGGGGCTCGAACATATTATGTGGTCTTGCTTTGTCTATATTATGTCATCGTGCTTCAAGCATTAGTTTGTTTGTTATGAACTTAACACCTTAATATGCACATACTAGATAGCGGTCGAGGGGTGGAGTAATAGTGGTAAATGTAGATTGATTTTGGTCTACTTGTTTCAGACGTAACCTCTATATATTAATCATGCCATGAAGAATCATCATAACTATGAGCAATTCTTACTAGTACAGTGAGCTGCTATACAAACGGTTTTACCCCCTTTCCGCAACGGCATTTTAAACCATCGCCTTGTATTTTTTTGCGATAGGGGAGTCATTCCCACATGACATAGAAACCATCCGGGATAGGCCCTCTGGACACACACGCGGGGCAAAAAGAGCTCGTGTGCGATCGGACGAGCCATTGCGAACAATTATACATGCTTAACCATTTGCGTTTCTAAGTACATTGTACACAATGAATCCAAGCCATACATTTCCGTTCATATGTACATCCCACACTGTCAATCCAAGGAATATGTCTCCGTACATATGTACATGCCACACATTCAATCCAAGAAATATGTCTCCATTTGTATGTACATCACACATGGTAAATCCCATACAAACATTTCTGTTCGCACATACATCACACACAATTTTCCCCATAAAATCGTATGTGATAGCGTTGCCGTTGCAGACAATATTAAAAATATTATCGTTTGTGTTATTAAATGCATCACACACAATGCCTAGAGGAAACTGTGTGGCATAGGTTGTCCATCACATACACTTTTTATGTGGAAAACATTTGCGCAAGGTGGCCTAACACAAACATTTTTTTTCTAGAGGAAGTCGTATGTGATTGTTCATTGATCCAACGCATTTTCTTCCTAGAAACTGTGTGGGTTTACTGAGGTTATCGCCCACAGTGTTTTCTCAATAACCGTTTGCAATAGAAAAACCAAATAAGCATGCTAATTGGCATATTAATAATAATCCATTTATTAATCAAATTGACATTTCATATTAAGCACACAATATATTTCATTCTCTTATTACAGAACTAGGATTTCATAATTGAAATACATTAGAGTACAACATCATATAGCTTCATCACTCAGTTACACCATACAGTCATATAGCTAGCTACCCCATTACATGACTGCACTAGCACCAAGTTTCAGAAGCAACATCTATAACCTTTGGAAATTAGCATCATAGATGGTAGATAGACACACAAATCTCATCTAGAAAACTGCTGAAGCGGAAGGCGAATATTGAGCCTTCATTGATGTTGAAGGTCTTTGCAACTTTAGGCCAGTGCCTGTGGATGATTGAGCGTCTATCCTTTGCCCTCTTGAGGAAGACTTCAATATTGCACCATGGGCGTTGTATGAATACCTTCCTCACCTCCTGGCCATACAGGTGGTTTGAGGGGTAATGATGAGTGAACTTATTTGGAAAGGCATGAAAACAAATATATGCATTAAGATTTCTCTAAATTTTTAAATGGCACAAAGAATTAAAAAATACAAGGTATAAGAGTTATTACCATCATGTAGTTCACTAACGTCTTGTTCATGGTGCAAACAAAGATCTTGTTGTTTTTCGTCCCTAGTTTCTTTATCCTAACAATCTTTGTGAGTTTCTCGACTTGACTAATATTCATGGACAAATCATTTCCCCATATGCAAAATGGGTCGAACGGTGGGCCAAAACCTCTGAAAGTAGGACCTACATGTGCAAGACCAAATTGTTAAAAACCTAAACATTATAATGGTTCCGGCAGTCGCACAATAATATGCTATTAGACAAAGGACCATGCATGTGCAAACCTTGATTTTAAACTTCAATGCTTCCGAGTGTTTCCCTGCAACACATATAAGGTTGTTATTGATCAGGTTAAGTGAGGGTCGGCATGCTATCAGTAAAATATGCTGATGAAAAATAAATAGATAGCACATTCAGCAGATTAATTCAAGACACATGGAATAGCCATTTATCCTGATCAAGCATGATTAAGAACTAGGAAATATAGCAATTGCATTCGTTTCTCATGTATTTAGTAAAATCAAATTCGATTAATTCCTCACATGCATAACAATACAAAATTGTAACCACAACAATTGAACATCACATTACAGAATTGAACCAAACAGTTAACCAAAGACCGTAATAAATTAACCAAACATTAACTGAGCACCACATTGCACAATATAACATACTCCTAATAGAAGATCAGACAGTTAACCAAACCAAGCATGCTTAACAAATTGGAAATATAGCAATTGTATTGGTTTCTCATGTATTTACTACAGCCAAATTCAATTTATTTCTCACATGGTAGACAATAAAAAATAGACCCACGACAATTGAACATCGCATTGCAGAATTGAACCAAACAGTTAACTAATTAAACACCACAAGAAATGAACCAATCATAAATTGAGCACCACATTGCACGATATATAACATACTAGAAGATCATACAGTTAACCAAACCAAGGATGCTTGATAACTTGGAAATGTAGCAATTGTATTTGTTTCTCGTGCATTTTGTACAACCAAACTCGATTTATTTCTCACATGGAAGACAATACAAAATTGCACCCAGAAGAATTGAAGATCACATTGCATAATTGAACCAAACGGTTAATAAGTGAGTACCACATTGCACGATATATAGAACATATACACTAGAGGAACAAATTTCATGGTAAAAGTACATAGGACAATTCACTAGAATTTGTTAAGGAAAGTTAGGAGAAGCACATGCAACGGTAAACCGAGCATGCTTACCCGACATAGCTAGCTAACTGAACATTGTCCCTTATAGGGAGCTAATAAGACAAGCTACTCCTCATCATCGGAGATATCGATGATGATTGGATCCTTGGACATGGAAGAGGGTGAGGCCTCCACATCTTGTGTGCCCTCCTTGTAGTGGTGAGTTTCCTGAGCTGCTTCGGGAACCAACATGTTGGCTCTTGAGTTGAGGTAAGCACGGGCGCGCTGGTTAAACACCTTGTAGTCTTTGTCGAAGGCACCGATGGTGGCCTCAAGAAAATGCCACAAACTATCATTTAAAGCAGCCAGCGGCTTCGCGGCATCGGTGCGTGAGGCATCGACGGTGGCCTCAACGGTGAGGTGGTCCTCCAAGATCTGGGGTCGGCATGAATGGCACCCATCATGACCTCTTCTGCATGTGCGCCCGCAATTTGCTTCTCCTCTGCCAAGTGCTACTTGAGCTCCTGGCTATATTGTGTGCACCATTGCTTAGGGCGGCGCTTAGTTGGGGCAGGGGTTGGTGATTTGGGTGGAAGGTCTCGCGCCGGCAGTTGGGGTATGTGGGATGTAGGAGGAGGAGGATGGGGTTCGGGTGTGGATTACCTGCCTGGATCGACGAGGTCGAGCGGCGTGAAGGAGGGTTGCCTGCGAGGAGGCGGCGCTGCAAGAAAGGAGTAAAGGTTTGAACTTGGATAGGAAGGTGGAAATAGGGGAAATGTGGCTTTTGGTAAGGGGGAGGACGCGGAGAGGTAGATATTTCTACGGAATCCAAAAATTTTGGCTCGGTGCGGCGAAAAAACTCGCGCACAAAGTGTCATCAGACACGGTCCCTTGTTCAGCACTGTGTACGATATGTGAACAACACAAACGATTCATATCGTTTACCTCATGTGCGATGAGTTTGAACATGCAAATTTTGGTCCGAGTTTCCCTGGTGAAAGTGGTCATCCACGGTCGTTGCATAATTTGAGTACACAAAGAACCCTACAGCACACCCACACTTCTTAATCGAGCAAGTTCAGTAATTAAACAGAGCTAGCTGATAAACTTTACTCATAATAAATTAAAGACCGGCGCTCTAAATTAAACAAAGAGTACTACTCCGAATGGAGCTTGTCGATCTCCGCTTCCTCCTCCATGTCCAGCTCGCGCCCGAAGAACTCATGGGGAAGGGGATCCCTGGCATCCATCGCACCATACTCCTCAAGCATCTCGCTATATGTGCCCACCATCTCTTTGGAAGAGGCCACCATGAGCCGGGCGTGGGCGGCTGCGATCTCGGCTCGGACGAGTTCCGTCGTGGCAAGGTATGCCGCGACGGAACGTATTGTTGCTCGAACGCTCTCTGTGATTGATAACTCTTCGGCCGTGGGTTGCCGACTGTTGTCGGAGAAGCTTCGTTCAATTTGTTCGGTGAACGCCACGAGCTGGGCATGGGTGGACTCCATTAGGGCTAAGGCCACCGCTGCAGAGTGGACAGTTGATGTGCCACTCTCGCCAGTTGCTATCCCCGAGGCGGATGTTGTTGTCGCCACCTGAGCAGCAACAACGGTCGTTTGGGTTGCCTTGGCCGTGCAGTCGCATATTGTGGTTGCGCTCAAGTAGCTTGTTAGCACATGCATGGCGGTTGTGGCCGCGCTCTCCCCGGAGTCGGCTACCGAAGTGGTCTCACGAGGCGGGTCCACATCCCCATCTTTCACCGGTGATGATTGAATAGTGAAACAATATTTGGGGAGCGAGCTAGTGTGCTTGATGCGCCGGCTATGGACTGTAGCGAACGCACCTTCTCGCGTAATCCATATACGTACTATACTCCGACGGTGCTCCAAGATATTTTGTACTGCATCTCACACGGTTGGCGATAAAAAACATGTGTGCGATCTCCAACGTATCTACTTTTCCAAACACTTTTGCCCTTGTTTTGGACCCTATCTTGCATGATTTGAATGGAACTAACCCGGACTAACGCTGTTTTCAGCAGAACTGCCATGGTGTTATTTTTGTGCAGAAATAAAAGTTCTCGGAGTGACCTGAAACTCAACGGAGAATTATTTTGGAATATATAAAAATATTGGCGGAAGAAAGGAGACCAGGGGGCCCACACCCTGTCCACGAGGGTGGGGTGCAACCCCCTTGGCGTGCCCCTGCCTCGTGGCCCCCCTGAGGCTCCACCGACATCAACCCCAACTCCATATATTCACGTTCGGGGAGAAAAAAATCGGAGAGATGGATTCATCGCGTTTTATGATACGGAGCCGCCGCCAAGCCCTAATCTCTCTCGGGAGGCTGATCTGGAGTCCGTTCAGGGCTCCGGCGAGTGGAGATCGTCGCAGTTCTCATCATCAACCTTCCTCCATCACCAATTCCATGATGCTCACCGCCGTGCGTGAGTAATCCCATCGTAGGCTTGCTGGACAGTGATGGGTTGGATGAGATTTACCATGTAATCGAGTTAGTTTTGTTAGGGTTTGATCCCTAGTATCCATTATGTTCTAAGATTGATGTTGCTATGACTTTGCCATGCTTAATGCTTGTCACTAGGGCCCGAGTGCCATGATTTTATATCTGAACCTATTATGTTTTCATGAATATATGTGAGTTCTTGATCCTATCTTGCAAGTCAATAGTCACCTACTATGTGTTATGATCCGGCAACCCCGAAGTGACAATAATCGGGACCACTCCCGGTGATGACCGTAGTTTGAGGAGTTCATGTATTTATTATGTGTTAATGCTTTGGTCCGGTACTCTATTAAAAGGAGGCATTAATATCCCTTAGTTTCCAATAGGATCCCGCTTCCATGGGAGGGTAGGCCAAAAGATGTCATGTAGGGCTGTACCAAAAGCTCATAGCTCGCGAGCTTAATGAGCGCTCGATAGTTTGGTTCGTTAAGCTCGTAGCTCGCTTCTTAATGAACAGAGCCAAACATTGATTTTAGCTCGTTAACCTTAACGAGCTTAACAAGCAAGCTAACGAGTTTCACGAGTATCTCGTTAAGCTCGTTAGTAACAACACAACACATATTGTCATCTTACGTGGCAAAAAAATTGTAGGACCTTACCTCTCTTATTAAATCTAATCAACATAGGAGGCAACAAACTAGTGTATTTCTTTTCTTAGCCACCATATTTCATCTTAAAACCACACCTATGCACTCATAATGTAGATTGTAACACATTATAAGCTGTTAACGAGCGCTCGCGAGCACTCACGAGCTTAACGAGCTTCAAACGAACCGAGCCGAGCAGGGTTTTCTGCTCGTTAATCTTAACGAGCTTAGCGAGCCGAGCCTTAACGAGCACGAGCTTAACGAGTACGAGCTTAATGAGCCGAGCAGCTCGTTAATCCACCCCTAATGTCATGCAAGTTCTTTTCCATAAGCACGTATGACTATATTCGGAATACATGCCTACATTACATTGATGAACTGGAGCTAGTTCTGTGTCGCCCTATGTTATAACTATTACATGAGGAATCGCATCCGACATAATTATCCATCTGTGTCACACTTGATGAACTCCTTCACCACCATGGGCGTCGTCGCCCCCGAGGTCCCTTAGCCTGGCCAGCCGACGCCATACATGGGCGAGCCGCGGGTCGTCGAGCCTCGCGTGCCCCCCGCCAGGGCTTGGAACGGCCGAAACCCGAGGAAGCAGAAGCAGAGGATTGCACACGCCAACATCGACAAACACCCACCGCTTCTGAAATTCATCCGTAGCTGGAGAAAGATCGAAGTCAATCCCCGAGCCACACATTGCGACTATGGCGTGGAAGGTCACGCACCCCGAGCACTGGCGAGCGTTTGTCAGATGCAGCGAGAAGAAATGGCCAAACAATGCCAGGGATGGAGCAATGCCTACCATGGCCTCGAAACAAAGGCGAAGACGGCAAGGAAGACGATGGATTGGGGATCCAGGTTCAGCGCATTAACTTGATAATGCGACAGCATGATGTTGAAGAAGTCAGAGGAGGAATTAGGCCAGCCCAGAGGGCGTGAAGATGGATAGGGATCTCGGCGGCTGCCCTGTCGACAACGAAGCGAGAAGCCGGCCAAGCCCTGGTAACCCCCCCATTTGTTGGAGTCGGAGGAGAGAGCGGGGTGGACCATGCTCAGCCCCTCCTGGTTGACCACCACCGACCTCTCAAGGACAAGCTCGAAGACTCGAGGCATAGGGGCCGAGGCGCAGGTTTTCTCCTTCCCCTTCTTCTTTTGGCGCGGTGCCATGGCGGCGGCGAGGATTGGCGCCGAGTCAGGATAGAGGAAGAGGCCGCTGTCCTCTGGAAGACGGAGGAGCTATGGGAGCACGCTACCAGCAGAGGAGGTGGAGATAAGCGAGCGGCGGCGGCCATCGGGTCGGGCGGATTTCAAGGCAGCATGGGGAAGTGGAGACGCCCACGTCCAATCAAGCCGCCACGCATCGACCAAGGCCGCGGGCATTTGGGGCCCGCGACTCCTCGCCCTTGTCCCTTTGGCTTCGTCTCAAAGCCATGTCCGTGTGCGGCTTGGGCCCGGGGGCTACTGTCGGCGTCCTGGGAATGGGGGTACGAAGACTTGCCTGCCTGCGGCCCGTGACGTGGCTCCAGTGGCGGCCCGGTGCGGCCCAGCTTCAGCAGCTGCAACTCATGACCCTCGCGAGGGGCCAAGCCTCACGAGGCGGGCGACAACAAGACCTCCCTGGGGGCAGTCTCTCTTGGCTGGCTCCCGAGGAGCGGAGATATCCATGCAAGGTGCACCTCGCGAGGTTCACGTGACGTGAGCCATGATGACCAAGGTCAGGTGGGCGCCAACGGGCACAGTGTACCAGTTTCCTCTTTGGTGCTAACAGGGCAAGCGCAGGCGTGGCGTCCCGAGGGATCGGGCAAAGGTTTCCATATTGGTGCAAGAAGACCAAGGATCGTCAGGGCTGCAGAACGGAGGTCATCGTGGATCCCGGCGTGGCGTCAACACTAGAGCCTTTGGCAGGCGAAGACTACTTTTGTCAGGATAACTTGTACTAGTTGTTCCCCTTCAAATTTGGCCGTTGTGGGATCCCTTCCCGCCGATATTTGGGAAGAGGACCAAGGCCACTATAAATAGGACCTAGCCACCACCATAGAGGGGCATCTGGTTCGGCATCGGATCCATTCCACCGTGACCATACCACAAGCTCACCTGAGCCCAAGAACACCTCTCCTCCGGAGGCTGTTCATCCCTTGTACTAGTGCATCCTCAGCCATACAAGGCAATCCACCACACACACTGGAGTAGAGTATTACACTATAAGCTGGCCCGAACCAGTATAATCCATTGTGTCCCTTGTTCTTTGAGTTCGTCGAGCTAGGCCGTGGAACGCAGGGTGACGCACTGGGGAGAGAGTGTTTTTCGTGCGCACCCTAGAGTTCGAACCTCTCAAGGGTTTGCGGAACCCGAAATCCGACATAATTGAACTTAATTTATCATGAACTTAGTCCTGATAGTTTTTGTATGTCTATGTTGTAGATTAATGGCCGGTGCTACCGTTTCCTTGAATTTTAATGCGTTCCTAGAGAAAGCTAAGTTGAAAGATGATGCTAGCAACTACACGGACTGGGTCAGTAACTTGAGGATTATCCTCATTGCTGCACAGAAGAATTATGTCCTTGAAGCACCGCTAGGTGAAAGGCCTGCTGTAGGAGCAACTCCTGATGTTATGAACATCTGGCAAGCTCGATCTGATGACTACTCAATAGTTCAGTGTGCCATGCTTTATGGCTTAGAATCGGGACTTCAAAGACGTTTTGAACGTCATGGAGCATATGATATGTTCCAAGAGTTCAAGTTAATATTTCAAGCAAATGCCCGAGTTGAGAGATATGAAGTCTCCAACAAGTTCTATAGCTGCAAGATGGAGGAGAACAGTTCTGTCAGTGAAAACTTACTCAGAATGTATGGGTACCATAACCACATGACTCATCTTGGAGTTAAAGTTGATACTGATAGTGGTATTGACAGAGTTCTTCAAAAAGTGCCACCAAGCTATAAAGGCTTCGCAACGAACTATAATATGCAAGGGATGGAGAAGACTATTCCCGAGCTCTTCGCAATGCTCAAAGCTGCGGAGGTAGAAGTCAAGAAGTACCATCAAGTGGCGATGGTTAACAAAAACACTAGTTTCAATAAAAAGGGCAAGGGAAAGAAGGGGAACTTCAAGAAGAATAGCAAGCCAGTTGCTACTCCCGGTAAGAAACCCAAGTCTGGAGCCAAGCCTGAAACTGAGTGCTTCTACTCCAAAGGGACTGGTCACTGGAAACGGAATTGCCCCAAGTATTTGGCGGATAAGAAGGATAGAAAAGTGAACAAAGGTATATTTGATATAGATGTTATTGATGTGTACCTTACTAGTATTCATAGTAGCGCCTGGGTATTTGATACTAGTTCGGTTGCTCATATTTGTAACTCGAAACAGGGGCTGCGGATTAAATGAAGATTGGCGAAGGACGAGGTGACGATGCGCGTGGGAAATCGTTCCAAAGTCGATGTGATCGCCGTCGGCATGCTACCTCTACATCTACCTTCGAGATTAGTTTTAGACCTAAATAATTGTTATTTGGTGCTAGCGTTGAGCATGAACATTATCTCTGGAGCGAGATGGTTATTCATTTAAATCGGAGAATAATGGTTGTTCTATTTATATGAGTAATATCTTTTATGGTCATGCACCCTTAATGAGTGGTCTATTTTTGTTGAATCTCGACCGTAGTGATACTCATATTCATAATATTGATGCCAAAAGATGCAAAGTTGATAATGATAGTGCAACATATTTGTAGCACTGCCGTTTACGTCATATTGGTGTAAAGCGCATGAAAAACTCCATGCACCTGGACTTTTGGAATCACTTGATTATGAATCATTTGATACTTGCGAGCCATGCCTCATGGGTAAGATGACTAAAACTCCGTTCTCCGGAACAATGGAGCGAGCAACTGACTTATTGGAAATAATACATACCGATGTATGTGGTCCAATAAGTGTTGAGGCTCGCGGTGGGTATCATTATATTCTGACCTTCACAGATGATTTGAGCAGATATGGGTATATCTACTTAATAAAACATAAGTCTGAAACATTTGAAAAGTTCAAAGAATTTCATAGTGAAGTAGAGAATCATCGTAACAAGAAAATAAAGTTTCTACGATCTGATCATGGAGGCGAATATTTGAGTTACGAGTTTGGTCTTCATTTGAAACAATGTGGAATAGTTTCACAGCTCAAGCCACCTGGAACACCACAGTGTAATGGTGTGTCCGAACGTCGTAACCATACTTTATTAGATATGGTGCGATCTATGATGTATCTTACCGATTTACCACTATCGTTTTGGGGTTATGCATTAGAGACAGCTTCATTCACGTTAAATAGGGCACCATCTAAATCCGTTGAGATGACACCATATGAACTGTGGTTTGGTAAGAAACCTAAGCTGTCGTTTCTTAAAGTTTGTGGTTGTGATGCTTATGTGAAAAATCTTCAGCATGATAAGCTCGAACCAAAATCGAAGAAGTGCATCTTCATAGGATACCCAAAAGAAACTGTTGGGTACACCTTCTATCAGAGATCTGAAGGCAAGATTTTTGTTGCTAAAAATGGATCCTTTCTAGAGAAGGAGTTTCTCTCAAAAGAAGTGAGTCGGGGGGGGG
>LR738713.1:335444801-335483628 GCA_902687465.1 Secale cereale
AGATAGTTGTACCTTTTCTCGAATTGGAGAATGGCTCATCGCAGAAAATTGTTCCCGTGATGCCTACACCAATTAGTGAGGAAGCTAATGATGATGATCATGAAACTTCAGATCAAGTTACTACCGAACCACGTAGGTCAACCAGAGTACGTGCTACACCAGAGTGGTACGGTAATCCTGTTCTGGAAGTCATGTTACTCGACCATGACAAACCTACGAACTATGAGGAAGCAATGATGAGCCTAGATTGCGCAAAATGGCTTGAGGCCATGAAATCTGAGATGGGATCCATGTATGAGAACAAAGTGTGGACTTTGGTTGACTTTCTCGATGATCGGCAAGCCATTGAAAATAAATGGATCTTTAAGAAGAAGACTGATGCCGATGGTAATGTTACTGTCTACAAAGCTCGACTTGTTGCGAACTGTTTTCGACACGTTCAAGGAGTTGACTACGATGAGACCTTCTCACCCGTAGTGATGCTTAAGTCTGTCTGAATCATGTTAGCAATTGCCGCATTTTATGACTATGAAATCTGGCAAATGGATGTCAAAACTGCATTCCTTAATGGATTTCTCAAAGAAGAGTTGTATATGATGCAACCAGAAGGTTTTTTCGATCCTAAAGGTGCTAACAAAGTGTGCAAGCTCCAGTGATCCATCTATGGACTGGTGCAAGCATCTCGGAGTTGGAATATATGCTTTGATGAGGAGATCAAAGCATATGGTTTTATATAGACTTTCGGAGAAGCCTATATTTACAAGAAAGTGAGTGGGAGCTCTGTAGCATTTCTGATATTATATGTGGATGACATATTGTTGATTGAAAATGATGTAGAATTTCTGGATAGCATAAAAGGATACATGAATAAGAATTTTTCAATTGAAGACGTCGGTGAAGCTGCTTATATATTGGGCATCAAGATCTATAGAGATAGATCAAGACGCTTAATTGGACTTTCACAAAGCACATACCTTGATAAAGTTTTAAAGAAGTTCAAAATGGATCAGTCAAAGAAAGGGTTCTTGGCTGTGTTACAAGGTGTGAAGTTGAGTCAAACTCAATGCCCGACCACTTTAGAAGATAAAGAGAAAATGAAAGTCATTCCCTATGCTTTAGCCATAAGTTCTATCATGTATGCAATGCTGTGTACCAGACCTGATGTGTGACTTGCTATAAGTCTAGCATGATAGAGGTCAAGAACATCCTGAAGTACCTAAAAAGGACTAAGGATATGTTTCTCGTTTATGGAGGTCACAAAGAGATCATCGTAAATGGTTACGTCGATGCAAGCTTTGAAACTGATCCAGATGACTCTAAGTCACAAACAGGATACGTATTTTTTTGAACGGTGGAGCTGTCAGTTGGTGCTGTTCCAAGCAGAGCGTCGTGGCGGGATCTACACGTGAAGCGGAGTACATAGCTGCTTCAGAAACAGCAAATGAAGGAGTTCATATCCGATCTAGGTGTATTACCTAGTGCATCGGCTCCAATGAAAATCTTTTGTGACAACACGGGAGCAATAGCCTTTGCGAAGGAATCCAGGTTTCACAAGAGAACCAAGCACATCAAGAGACGCTTCAACTCTATCTGCGATCAAGTTAAGGAGGGAGACATAGATATTTGCAAAATACATATAGATCTAAATGTCGCAGACCCGTTGACTAAGCCTCTTCCACGAGCAAAACATGATCAACACCAAGACTCCATGGGTGTTAAAATCGTTACTATGTAATATAGATTATTGACTCTAGTGCAAGTGGGAGATTGAAGGAAATATGCCCTAGAGTCAATAAAAAAGTTTTTATTTATATTTCCTTATATCATGATAAATGTTTATTATTCATGCTAGAACTGTATTAACCGAAAACTTGATACATGTGTGGATACATAGACAAAACACAGTGTCCCTAGTAAGCCTCTACTAGACTAGATCGTTAATCAAAGATGGTTGAGTTTCCTAACCATAGACATGTGTTGTCATTTGATGAAAGGGGTCACATCATTAGGAGAATGATGTGATGGACATGACCCATCCGTTAGCTTAGCATAATGATCATTTAGTTTTATTGCTATTGCTTTCTTCATGACTTATACATGTTCCTCCCACTATGAGATTATGCAACTCCCGAATACCGGAGGAACACCTTGTGTGCTATCAAACATCACAACGTAACTGGGTGATTATAAAGATGCTCTACAGGTGTCTCCGAAGCTGTTTGTTGAGTTGGCATAGATTGAGATTAGGATTTGTCACTCTGAGTACCGGAGAGGTATCTCTGGGCCCTGTCGGTAATGCACATCACTATAAGCCTTGCAAGCAATGTGACTAATGAGTTACTTACGGGATGATGCATTACGAAACGAGTTCAGAGACTTGCCGATGACGAGATTGACTAGGTATGATGATACCGACGATCGAATCCCAGGCAAGTAACATACCGATGACAAAGGGAATGACGTATGTTGTTATGCGGTTTGACCGATAAAGATATTCGTAGAATATGTAGAGCCAATATGAGCATCCAGGTTCCGCTATTGGTTATTTACCGGAGATGTGTCTCGGTCATGTCTACATAGTTCTCGAACCTGTAAGGTCCGCACACTTAATGTTTGATGGTGATTTGTATTATGAGTTATGTGTTTTGGTTACCGAAGTTTGTTTGGAGTCCCGGATGAGATTACGGACATGACGAGGAGTATCTAAATGGTCGAGAGGTAAAGATTCATATATTGGAAGGTTATATTCGGACATCGGAATGGTTCCAAGTGATTCGGGTATTTTTCCGGAGTACCGAGGGGTTACCGAAACCCCCCGGAGAAGCGTTGGGCCAACATGGGCCTAATGGAGAGAAAGGGAAGCCCGCGGGGGGTGGCCACGAGCCCCCATCCCAGGGAGGCCGAATAGGACAAGGAGGAGGGGGCGGCGCCCCCCTTCTCTTTCCCTCTCCCTCTCCTTCCTTTTCCCTCCGGTGGAAGAAAGGAAAAGGTGGGGGGGGGGGGCGAATCCTACTTGGACTAGGAATCCAAGTAGGACTCCCCCCTTGGCACGCCTCCTCCTAGGCCGGCCGGCCACCCCTCCCCTCCTTTATATACGTAGGCAGGGGGCGCCCCAAAGACACAATAGTTGTTTCTTAGCCGTGTGTGGTGCCCCCTCCAAAGTTTACTCCTCGGGTCATAGCGTCGTAGTGCTTATGCGAAGCCCTGCACGGATGACATCACCAACAGCGTCGCCATGCCGTCATGCTAACGGAACTCTCCCTTGACCCTCTACTGGATCAAGAGATCGAGGGACGTCATCGAGCTGAACGTGTGCTCAACACAGAGGTGCCGTATGTTCGGTACTTGGATCGGTTGAATCGTGAAGACGTTCGACTACATCAACCGCGTTAATTCCACGCTTCCGCTTTCGGTCTACGAGGGTATGTAGACACATTCTTCCCGCCTCATTGCTATGCATCTCCTAGATAGATCTTGCGTGAGTGTAGGATTTTTTTTGGAATTGCTTGTTGCGTTCCCCATCACCAATTCTTTCATACCTGCTGGCTCATCTGATATGTTCTCCTGACTAGCATATGTCATCTTTCCATAAGTCTGGGAGTGATTCCAATTGATGGAGCATTCTTATATGCATCACCGATAGCATTCCATGGAATTGTGGCAAATTTACTCGGTGAACACCAAATCTTTTACTCATTGCATTGGGGTTGCTCAAATAAATGTGTGTCTTACAGGTTCAAACAATGCCGGGAATCATAATCGTTCTCTTGGCAGAATCAGAATATTTGCAAGGAGTCCTGAAACATGTTGGCCGGTTCCATTGTCACGAGTATCCAATCTATACCACAGGTTCGATCGTTGCTTCACTCAAGATCTATAGTAGGCTATAAACCATAGTGTCTTGGGAACTGACTAGCAAATGTTCTGGCGGAAGAATCTTGTTCAAAGAAGGCTATCCTTTAAATGAGTACCAGGGTTCAAGGTGGTTGTTCAGCATTTTGATTACTCTTTCTACTAGTATCTCCATATTGCGTGTGATGCTTTAACATGGTCGGTGGAGTCAAACTGATGAGCTGACCGAGATATCTTTGTTTTTATGTAGAAAATTTAGATACCTCATACTGACACTTCTGAATAGTTGATCAAATGGACCACCCTATTATGAGGTGGTTACTAAACTAAACAAACCTTTTGGATGTATATCCATGGTGCTTGATACGAAATTAGATTGTCCCGGGTACTCGTACAATGTGTGTAGCGACCCGATCCCAATGGATCGAAGTCTTTGTGCTTAAGTGTCATCCCTAGATCGGTATGCTGACACACACTGTACTCGAGGATTTATAACAAAGTTTCAATCACACATTTATTACATCGAGGTCCTCATAAAGAGTATTTATTACAAAAATATGGTTGAAGGTCAACTAAAATAAGATACTGCGAAAGCTTCAAAGATAAACGAGTCCATCCAACTCCATGGCAAAACTGAGTGCATGACAACGACCTATCGCACCTTAATCCTCGTCAAAAAACTCTACAACATGAGATGTTGTAGCCGTGTAGGTCAGCACATGGAATATGCTGGCAAAGTCACACTATAGCAATAATGATGAGCAAATATCTACCACTACATGCATATTTGGCTGGTGGAGGCTCTAAGTTCAATTTTTGCATAAAGCTAATTTTCCCTACAACAAAGGAATAAATTGTATTTACTACTAGATTAATTTACCAATATTGAAGGTTCCTCCAACTCAATCCCAAAATCATCAAGTCATTAATAACCCAACAATTTCAATAAATAAAGTGATGAGATCAACAAATAATTCACTTCTAGATACTCAAAGTTGTCCATAACCGGGGACACGGCTAATCATGATTAGTTTGTACACTCTACAGAGGTTTGCGCACTTTTCCCCACAAGACTCGACCGCATCCATGATAGGAAGATCGAGACATAGCCTTTCAGAAGCATTTTACTCTTTACTCTGTGTAGACTGGTGCACCTACTTTCCCCTACATTAGCTAGTCTACCACTGAAAGAGGTCACACAACTTACTCAACTATGCCAGATCCCATAATGGCTTGTGGCTGCACATGGAAGTTTCAAGGCATGAATAATCATATGAACCCTTTGAGCCTGGGTGGCATTCCGTAGGATGATCACACGGGTCCTCCGGGATCTCCTAGTACAACACTGGATTCTCCAGGTGCCCGCAACTAATCCACCCAGATGTGTATTAATGTTGCCACCATAAACTTTCCTTTAGTTATTATTACTCTCATATCTTTCATGAATCTCACATACCAATCCTGTAACATCCCAAATTTTCAATTTGGAATGTTATACATTAGATCAATATGCATATCATATTTTCTTGCTTTTGGTGATCCGAGAAAATCCTAAGCAACTCAAGGACACTCGGAGAGAGTTGGGGATTTCTAAATTTTCATATTTGAGGTTTCTCCAATTTTGAAAATAGGATCGTTTGATTTTTATTTATTTTTCTTCAAAGTATTTCTATCATAAATATATGAGAGAGGGAGTAAAATGACTCTCCCAAAATAAAGAAATATGGAAGAATTAATAAAAAGAACAAATAAGTCTTCTTGGAGTTTATTTGGATTTTATTTGAATTAGGAAAAATTGCATATTTTCGAAAATGCATTTTAGTGCCAAGAAAATGTTCACCTTGTTCTAAATATTCCATTTAGACGGTGAAAATTTGTTTTGGCAATTTCTAGATTTTATTTTATTTTCTAGAGTTATTTTTAGCGCCGGCGTATATATGAAAAAATTATGGGGGACCGACCCGACCGGGCCGAAGCCCCCGAGCAGGCCCATCGCCGCCCGCCGCCTTCCCCGCGTCGACGCCGTGGCCGCATCGGACACCACCGCCAACCGCCATGGCCTTGCCCCCTCCACAAGCTAGCACCCCCCCTCCTATATAAAGCTAGCACCCCCCTCCAACCACCGCCGCCGCACCCCGCCCCTCGCCGCAAGCCACCGCCGCCGCGACGCCAGCCCCGCCGCCGTTGTCGCCCCTCGCCACCAGCCACCGCGCCTAGCCGCCGCCGCCGCTGCCGCCCCTCGCCGCCACCACCTCGCAGCCCGTCGCCGCCCGCCGTCGCCGGAAGCCGCCGCCGCCGGTTGTTCCGACGAGGTAGCCGCCGCCCGGTTTTCTTTTACAAAACCGTTGGTTTTTTTAGAACCCTTGTCGTTTTTTTAGAATCGATTTTATTAGACCGGTTTTCTGTTTTTATTTTCTGGTTTAGTTAAGTAGTAAACGTTCACTCGTTTGTTCGTTCTAACAAACGAATTCGTCGTTTAGTCTCAGCTGACAAACGTCCGTTCGTTAAGCTGTTTTAGTTTTCTTTTTCGCAGTTATTTTTCTGATCGCGATCTCAGATATGATCTTCGTTTTAGTTTATCTTTTCGCTCGTTTATCGGAATTAGGTGATTCAAGCGCCTGGAGTTTCATCTCGAAATTCCCTTTCCGTTTAACCTAGTCGCTCAAGCGTTTGCCTCTGCTAAATTTGGACTTAGGTCCAGATTGGTTCGGTAGTTGTTTTTCTTTCGCCGTTTGTCTTTCGTTGCTTATTCTTTTGTTGGTTTTTTTGCAAACCGGAGTTCTTAAGTTGAACTTTCTGGTTAGATCTCTTATTCGGGTTTCACCCGTGCATTAGTTAAGTACTTATTGTGTGCATGTTTGTTTGCGATAGAGTACCCGGAGTGCGTCGCTTGCTACTTTGAATCTCTAGGTTTTGCGGATCATCAGCAAGGCTAGTAACAGTTTGATCATACTTTCCAATTACCCAATTTTCATTGCATTAGTCAACCCCTCACACATTGCATGAGTAGGATCAATTAACTTGTGGGATTGGGAAGTAGATTGAGGTAGTACCTATTACCTGCATTACATTCAAACCTTTGGGAGTTACTTCTACGTTTGCTGTTAGGCCATGCTATGCTCGTAGACATGGATTTGGTGAGTGTATCCATGTCATATGTGAGTTTGTTAGTTAATGGTTCAACTTAAGGTGGCAACTTTAATACACATCTGGGTGGATTGAGGCATCTGGGTATTCCAGGGATTGCCTGTTTTTCTTTTGGACCGCCACCCAGGCTCAAAGGGATCATGAGATTATTCATACTATAAACTTCCGTGTGCAGCCACAATGCTATTATGGGCTCTAGCATAGTATGAGTAAGTAGTGCGAACATCTACAGTGGTGGACTAGCAGATGTAGGGGATGTAGGTTGGTACGGTTCACCCGGTCGTAGGTGCTAGTGCTTCTGAAAGACTGTGTCTCGGTCATCCGTTTCTCAAACATCATGCAGTGCGAGAAATCAAACGGAGGAGATCGAGTCTTGTGGGGAAAAGTGCACAAACCTCTGCAGAGTGTACAAACTGATCATGATTAGTCATGTCCCCGGTTACAGACGTCTTGAGTATCCAGTACTTGGATATCATGTGAATCTCATCATGTTACTTTAAGAATAATATTGTTGGGTTTAATGATGAACTTTAATTGGGGTTGAGAGGATGTCTATCTTCTCAACGATGTTTCAACTACCATGATAGTTAAACTAAAATTTATTCCTTTGAAGTAGGGAAAAATTGGCTTTACGCAAAAATTGTAACCATAGAGCTTTCCACCAGCCATATTGCATATAGTATAGCTTTATCTTCATTGCTCTCTTGTGTTACTTTGCCAGCAGATTCCATGTGCTGACCCTTTTCGGGCTGCAACATTTCATGTTGCAGACTTTTCAGACGACGAGTAAGATGCCTTTTAGGTCGTGGTTCTATACTCAGTGATGCCGCTGGAGTTGATGGACTCACTTATCTTCCAAGCCTTTCGCTGTTATCGTGTTAGATGGCCTTCAACCATTTTTATTGTAATAAGTTCATCGTTGGAGCTATCGATGTAATAAGTGTGTGATTGCTACTCTGCTATAAATCCTTCAAGTACTGTGCGTGTCAGCATTACTGATCCAGGGATGACACTGATGCACAGAGATCAGACTGTTTGAGGTCTGGTCGCTACAAATCCCCGTCTACCAGCATGGCTAAGAAATAAGTAGCATAACGTATATTCCCAGGGTGATCAAAGTCATAGATTCCTACCACATGTTCTACATAGCATAACCACATGTACCCAAATCCTACTCATGCAAATCTTTGAGGTGTGCACCTAATGCATAGTAAAAATATGGTATAGGAAAAGTATGATCAAAGTGTAACTTGCCTTGTTGATGATCGTTAAACCCTAGAGATTCGTAGTAGCAAGCTTTGCACTCCGGAAAATCTAATGTAAACAAACAATAGCATACATAAGCACTCAAGCAAAAGATTCAAAAGAAAATCGAAGAAAAGACTCGAGAAAACTCAAAAACAAGCAAATAACTCTTTTAAAAAGAAAAAAAATTAATAGTAGAAAAATTGTGTGGATTAGTCTTAACAGAAAGTATATGACAAGAGCTTCGAATTGCAAAAGGAATCAACTAAAACGGAGTTACGAAACTCAAGTTATGATAAAAAGAAGTTCAAACTCAAATATGTTTGAATTCAAATTATAAAACTCTCACAAATATGTGTAAGTTGGTTTTCAGGATAGATGAGATCATGCTGAAAATTTTGGCGTTGGTTTCATTGAATTTAGACAAACGAGTAAAAAGTTGTGCTAGACTGAAAAAACAGGGACTAACATGTAAATAAAAGAATTGCAACTGGATCCCTAGCTACGTGACAGAATCTATCGGACAAACGTCCGTTTCAGAACCATAACAAACTAACATTCGCTGTTAAAAAAATTGATTCGAAAAAGAAAAAAAAGAATGATCTGGGCCGTCAGATCCAGATCGGACGGGTGAGAGGAGGTGGCGGTTACCGCGACAGCGGTGTCGTCGGCCGCGAGGATTGGAACGGCGGCGGCGGCTCGATCGGGACGATGTTTCGGCGGTCGTTGAGGACGGCGTAGACATTGGCGGGTGCGGCGCGGGGCGGCGAAGTCAACGGCGGCGACTACTGCAGATGGTGGCGAGTCGAGCGGCGGCGGCGGTTTGAAGCGGCGACGTCTTGGAGGACGAGTGAGAGAGGGGCGAGGGCGACACCTTTTATAGGAGGGAGGGGAGGCGAAGCTTGGGCGAGGGGTCGGGCGGCGAGGCGATGGTCCACTCGGCCACGGCGGCGGGCGGGCGAGGGACTCCCTCCCGGAGTTGGTGACGGAGCGACGCGGGGCGCTGGGCTGGGCCGCGGCCTAGCTGGCGAGCTGGACCGGCCGAGTTTGGCGGGTCCTATTTTTTCAGAAACAAGAAAAAATCGAAAATAAAAAATAAGTTCAAAAAAATCAGAAAAATTCACATATACTTAGGGCCTTATTAATGGCTTGTGAATATTTTTCTGGACCTAAATGCCTATTTAAAAATAAACTTTTTTAGTACTAATAAAACTTGCATAAAATAAATATTTTGTAAATAAAAGTGAAATAAATATATTTTGACTCAAAATTCAATTTCCAACATTTCTCTTCTGTTTTTGAAGAAGTCCTTTTATCTTCTCTCTTTATTTTATTTATTTTGAAATATTGGAATTGAAAATTGACAAAAAAAATCATATTTGTTCGAGATCCCACTTGGAGAAATAAAACATGGGTCTTTTGTTAAACTTCCAACTCTCTCATTTGATCATTGAGTTGCTTAAAGCCCTTGGATCAATTTCAACAAAATTCAAAATTCAAAAAATGCATAATATATGGATGCATAAGAATGATCTAAATAATAACATCCAAATTGAAAATTGGGATTTTACAAACCTAACCCCCTTAAGATGAATCTCGCCCTCGAGATTTGGGTTGGCTAGCAAAAAGGTGTGGGTGGTCCTCTCGAAGAACGTCCTCTCGTTCCCAGGTGGCTTCGTCCTCAGTATGGTGACTCCGCTGAACTTTGCAAAACTTGATGACCTTACTGTGGGTAACTCGGTTGGCAAACTCGAGAATATTGATGGGCTTCTCCTCATAAGTTAGGTCACTATCCAACTGAATTGCTTCCAGGGGCACTGTATCTCGTAGAGGAATATCGGCCATCTCCGCATGGCACTTCTTCAACTGGGAAACATAAAACACATTATGAACTCCGGACAAAGCTTCGGGTAACTCTAGATGATAAGAAACTTCTCCTCTGTGTTCCAAAACTCTGTATGGTCCCACATATTGTGGCGACAATTTCCCTTTAACTCCAAAACTTTTAATTCCCCGGAGTGGAGACACACGAAGATATGCTCTATCTCCGACTTCGTAGGTTACCTCCTTGCATTTAGCATCGGCATCACTCTTTTGTCTGGACTATGCTATATTGAGTCTGTCACGGATTAACTTGACTTTCTCCTCTAAATCTTTGATTAAATCGGGTCCGAATAATTTACATCTTCGACTTCATCCCACATCAATGGTGTCCTGCACCTCCTTCCGTACAAAGCTTCGAAAGGGGCCATCTGCAGACTGGTTTGATAACTGTTGTTATAAGAGAACTCTGTGTAAGGCAAATTATCATCCCAACTAGATCCATAATCTAGCGCACAAGCTCTCAACATGTCCTCCAGAATCTGGTTGACTCTCTGTCTGTCCATCAGTCTGTGGATGAAAGGTTGTACTGAACTCAATTCTGGTACCCAAAGTTTCGTACAACTGCATCCAAAACTTTGAGGTAAATTGTGTTCCTCTATCTGATACGATGGTCCTCCGAACTCCATGCAGACATACGATTCTAGTCATGTATATCTTGGCTAACTTAGCACTCATATAAATGGTTTTCAAGGGGATGAAGTGGGCTACCTTAGTCAAGCGATCAACTATAACCTAGATGGAATCGTAACCTAAACGTGTCCTGGGTAATCCAGTGATAAAATCCATTCCGAAATTATCCCACTTCCAATCGGGTACCGGCAAAGATTGAAGTAACCATGCTAGTTTCTGATGCTCCGCCTTAACTCTTTGACAGACGTCGCATACTACTACATACTCGGCAATGTCCTTCTTTAAACCTGTCCACCATAATTTTTTCTTCAGATCCAAATACATCCTGGTGTTGCCTAGGTGTATTGAGTAAGCAGAATCATGAGCCTCCTGAAGAATCAACTTCCTCATCTCTGGGTTATTGCGCACTGCTACTTCTCGAGCTTGCATTGTATTCCCTCGAAGAGGAAAGGGTGATGCAGCATAGTAGCGTAAGTATTTCCCTCAGTTTTTGAGAACCAAGGTATCAATCCAGTAGGAGACCACGCGCGAGTCCCTCGCACCTGCACAAACAAATAAGAACTTTGCAGCCAACGCGATAAGGGGTTGTCAATCCCTTTATGGTCACTTACGAAAGTGAGATCTGATAGAGATGATAGTTTAAAATTTTTGGTATTTTTGATTATAAGAACAGAAAGTAAAAGCGGAAAAGTAAAGTAGGTGTAGATTGATATGTTGAGAATAGACCCGGGGGCCATAGTGTTCTCTAGTGGCTTCTCTCATGATAGCGAGATTCTACGATGGGTATACAAATTACTATCGAGCAATTGATAGAAAAGCGAATAATTATGAGACTATCTAGGCATGATCATTATATCTAGGCATCACATCCGAGACAAGTAGACCAAAACGATTTTGCATCTACTACTATTACTCCACACATCGACCGCTATCCAGCATGCATCTGGTGTATTGAGTTCATAAGAATAGAGTAACGCCTTAAGCAAGATGACATGATGTAGAGGGATAAACTCAAGCAATATGATATAAACCCCATCTTTTTATCCTCGATGGCAACAATACAATACATTCCTTGCTGCCCCTACTATCACTGGGAAAGGACACCGCAAGATTGAATCCAAAGCCAAGCACTTCTCCCATTGCAAGAACTATAGATCTAGTAGGCTAAACCAAACCAATAATTCGAAGAGACTTGCAAGGATATTATAATTATACATAAAGAGTTCAAAGAAGAACCAAATATTTCTCATAGATAATCTTGATCATAAACCCATAATTCATCGGATCTCGACAAACACACCGAAAAAGAGATTACATCGAATAGATCTCCTCGAAGACCGAGGAGAACTTTGTATTGAGATCCAAAGAGAGAGAAGAAGCCATCTAGATACTAGCTATGGACCCGAAGGTCTGTGGTAAACTACTCACAACTCATGGTGAGGCGATGGTGATGATGTAGAAGCACTCCGTGGTAGACCCCCCCCCCTCCGGCGGAGCTCCAGAACAGGCCCCAAGATGGGATCTTACGGGAACACAAGGTTACGGCGGTGGAACTAGGGTTTTCTCTGTTGTTCTGATGGATTTGGGGTACGTAGGCATATATAGGAGGAAGGAGGGCACCAGGGGCCATACGTGGGACCCACGAGGCAGGGGGGCGTGCCCCCCACCCTGGTCGGCACCACGTAAGCCCTACTCCGTGGTTCTCAAGTCTTCCATGCGTGATTTTCTCCAAAAATATCTCTCCCGAAGGTTTCATTCCGTTTGGACTCCGTTTGATATCCATTTTCTACAAAACCCTGAAACAGGCAAAAAAACAGCAATCTGGACTGGGCCTTTGGGTTAGTAGGTTAGTCCCAAAAGTAATATAAAAGTGTATGACAAAGCGCATTAAACATCCAAAACATCATAAATAATAGCATGGAACAATCAGAAATTATAGATACGTTGGAGACGTATCAAGCATCCCCAAGCTTAATTCATGCTCGTCCTCGAGTAGGTAAATGATAAAAACAGAATTTTTGATGTGGAATGCTAACCAACATAGTTTTACAATGTAATTCTCTTAACTGTGGCATGAACGTTCAGATCTGAAAGATTCAAGACAAAAGTCTATATTGACATAAGAAATAATAATACTTCAAGCATACTAACAAAGCAATCATGTCTTCTCAAAATACTATGGCTAAAGAAAGTTATCCGTACAAAATCATATAGTCTGGCTATGCTCCCTGTTCATCACACAAAATATTCATATCATGCACAACCCCGATTTCAGCCAAGCACTTGTTTTCATCCTCTATTATTTCAAACCTTTCAACTTTCTCGCAATACATGAGCGTGAGCCATGGATATAGCACTATGGGTGGAATAGAGAGGTGGTTGTGGAGAAGACAAAAAGGAGGGAGATAGTCTCACATCGACTAGGCGTATCAATGGGCTATGGAGATGCCCATCAATAGATATCAATGTGAGTGAGTAGGGATTGCCTTGCAACGGATGCACTAGAGCTAAATATGTATGAAAGCTCAACAAAAGAAACTAGTGGGTGTGCAACCAACTTTCTTGCTCGCGAAGTCCTAGGGCATTTGAGGAAGCCCATCGTTGGAATATACAAGCCAAGTTCTATAATGAAAATTCCCACTAGTATATGAAAGTGACTAAACATGAGACTCTCTATCAAGAAGAACATGGTGCTACTTTGAAGCACAAGTGTGGAAAAAGATAGTAGCAATTGTCCCTTTTTTGGGGGCCTTTTTTTCTTTGGCCTTTTTTTGGAGGGGCTTTATTGATTTATCCTTTCCTCACATAGGAAAATGCTCTAATAATTATGATCATCACACTTTCATTACAACTCGATATTACAACTCGATACTAGAACAAAGTATGACTCTATATGAATGCCTCCGGCGGTGTACCGGGATATGCAATGAATGAAGAGTGACATGTATGAAAAATTGTGCATGGTGGCTTTGCCACAAATACGATGTCAACTACATGATCATGCATGGCAATATGACAATATGATGCATGTCATATGAATGGAACGGTGGAAAGTTGCATGGCAATATATCTCGGAATTGCTATGGAAATGCCATGATAGGTAGGTATGGTGGCTGTTTTGAGGAATATATATGGTGGCTGTTTTGAGGAAGGACATATAGTGGGTGTATGGTACCGGCGAAAGTTGCACGGTACAAGAGAGGCTAGCAATGGTGGAAGGGTGAGAGTGCGTATGATCCATGGACTCAACATTAGTCATAAAGAACTCATATACTTATTGCAAAAATCTATGAGTCATCAAAACAAAGCAATCAACGCATGCTCCTAGGGGGGAGTTTGGTAGGAGTTAACCATCGCGCGCCCCCGACATCCACACGAAGGTTGACAATTTACAAATCCTCATGCTCTAACTTCGTCACATAGCGGTTCACCATACGTGCATGCTACGGGAATCACTAACCTTAACACAAGTATTTCTCAAATTCATAATAACTCCACTAGCATGACTCTAATATCACTATCCTCATATCTCAAAACAATTATCAAGCATCCAACTTCTCATCATATTCAATGCACTTAGTGTGAAGGTTTTTACTACATTGATATTGGATGTCTATCATGTGAAGACTAGTTTTATAGCCTAAGAACATTACCATGCTGTTTTAATAGACTCTCAAAAGGATATAAGTGCAGCATGAGAGTTCAACGATTTCTTCAAAATATTATCACCACCGTGCTCTAAAAGATATAAGTGAAGCACTAGAGCAAAAACTATTCAACTCAAAAGATATAAGTGAAGCACATAGAGTGTTCTAACAATTCCTAGGCCATATTTAACTCTCTCAACTAGGTGTGTCCAGCAAGGATAATTGTGGCAAACTAACAAGCAAAGACTCAAATTATACAAGACGGTCCAAGTAAAACACATATCATGTAGTGAATAAAAATATAGCTCCCAGTATAGTTACCGATGGATGAAGACGAAAGAGGGGATGCCTTCCCGGGGCATCCCCAAGCTTAGGCTTTCGGTTGTCCTTTAATTTTACCTTGGGGTGCCATGGGCATCCCCAAGCTTAGGCTCTTTCCACTCTTTGTTCCATAGTCCATCAAAGCAATACTCAAAACTTGAAAACTTCACAACACAAAACTTAGACAAAAATCTCGTGAGATCCGTTAGTATATGAAAGCAAACCACTACTCAAAGGTACTGCAATGCATTCATTCTTTGTTTATATTGGTGTTAAACCTATTGTATTCTAACTTCTCTATGATTCATACTTCCCAATACTACTCATAGATGCATTGAAATAAGCAAAGAACGCACGAAAAACAGAATCTGTCAAAAACAGAACAGTTTGTAGTAATCTGCAGTTTTCGCATACTTCTGTAACTCCAAAAAAATTGAAATAAATTGGTAAACGTGAGGAATTTCTCTATTAATCATCTGCAAAAATAATCAACTAAATAGCACGCTCCAGTAAAATCCAGTGACTGTTCTAGCGAGCGCTAACGATTCTGTTTTTCGCAGCACGATCATATAAACTTCACACAAGTCTTCCCAAAGGTTCTACTTGGCACAAACGCTAATTAAAACACAAAACCACATCTAAATAGAAGCTAGATGCAATATTTATTCCTAAACCGAAGCAAAAAGAAAAAAAATCGGTTGCCTCCCAACAAGCTCTTTCTTTATAGCCATTAAGATAGGCTTGAGAATTCAATGATGCTCACATGAAAGACAAGAATTGAAGCACAAGGAGAACATCATAAATCATGTGACAAACACATATAAGTCTAACATACTTCCTATGCATAGGCATCTTATAGGAAAACAAATTAGCAAGACAGGCAAGATCTAGCATATGCAAGGAAGAAGAAGGAAACAAGATCAATCTCAACATGAAGAGAGGTAATTTAGCAACATGAAGATTTCTACAACCATATTTTCCTCTCTCATAATAATTGCATGTAGGATCATAAGCAAATTCAACAATATAGTTATCACAAAACATATTCTCAACATGATCCACATGCATGCAAAGTTGACATTCTTCCAAAATAGTGGGATCAACATTAACTAAAGTCATGACATTCCCACTTTTATCAAAAATTTCATAAGACTGATCAATATCTAAAGTAGTGGGATCAAAAGTTGACACTCTTTCAAATCCACTTTCAATATTATGGCAAACATTATTATCAATCTCATATTCATGATGGGGTTTAAATAAATGTAATGCCCAGAATGGAGTTATACCTCCTACGTGTCGAGGCACGACTTAAAGGCATAAGTCCATCCTAGAATGATCTCAAGTTTGGTAATCTTTGCACATCTCATGTAAAAGAGGGGATTGTAAACATAAATAGTTGGCTTACACTCGCCACGTCACACAATTACATAACATGTCTCAATCATCATACATTAAGAATATCACAACCCTCTAAGGGCAAAATCCAAATGTCAAGATACCAAACTGAAATAAATAAACCACAGGCGGATCGAATCCTAGTAGAAGTCTCCACTACTGATCATCCGGACATCGAACATAGTACCGACTACGCTCCTCGTCGTACTCCCAATCCAGATCGGTGCCATCACCTGGATAGCTCACAACTGGACCTGCATCTGGTGTGGTGAAGTAACTGTGAGCCACAGAGGACTCAGCAATCCCGTTCCCGGGTAACAAGACTATTCAAGCCTTTGGGAGAGGATAAGGCTGAAGAAAAGAATAAGTGTCTGCAGCAGCAACTAGCATCTAGCTTACGTGAGTGAGAGCGAGAAGAGAAAGCCTCGGACGAGAAGTGATCACGAAGTGATCCTAGCTACAAGCTCAACAAACATAACCCCTCTGTGTTCAACTCCCGAATCCCTATTCGGAAATTGACGGTCACGGAACACACGCTGGTAGTGTATTAGTAACATTGTGTCAAGTTTTCTACAATCGGATATTAACAAGCTCCCATCTGCCACATAACTGCGGGCACGGCTTTCGAAAGTTCAAACCCTGCAGGGGTGTTCCAACTTGACCCATTACAAGCCCACGATCCGCGGAGTCGCAACTCCAAAGTGGGAAGACCCGAGTATTCTTGGAATCCCGTGCTCAAGATATACCGAGCTAAGGTAAGGCTAATCCAGCAAATCCTCCCGGCGTGTCGACACCCTCATAGTAGCCGCGCGTATCTAAGTCTCAGGACACGTCCGGATGGGTGAAGCTACGGGTGTATGCCAGATACCTCGAGTTGCCTCAAGGCGGCCCCGCAGGCTCCCCGTTTCGGACCAACACTCATGTGGAGCACTGGACCGGGGTTGTTGATTAAGAAAGAGGGTTAATTACTCCCTATGCAAGTTTAGTTTGTAATTAGGCAAATATTACCAATGTTGGGACTTGCTTGAAAAGACTTAGCACTTAGCGGTTTATCGAGGGGGTCCCATACACCCCAACCGTGTTAGGAACGCATAATCAAGGAACATAACACCGGTTTATACGGTTCCTAACGGCATGAGTGGAACAAATCACCAAGCAAAAGGCTTAGCCTTCCACCCTTGCCAATATATAGATGATTTCATTTTAAGCATTTATATAGTGTGATATAACCCAACCAAACTTCAACATGAAGCAAGCATCTTCGATCTTCACCTGCAACTAGCAATGCTATAAGAAGGGCTGAGCGAAGCGTACTTAGCCAAGCAACGGTTTGCGTAGGTAGGTTGGTTAAACAGTGCAATGGTTACAAGTAGGAGGCTGACAAGAAGATCATGGGCATCGAGGCAAAACTATAGAGCGGAACTACTAGCAATAGGCAAAGATAGTAATGTTATCGGGGTTCGGTCATCTTGCCTGAAGAGAAGTCGTTCGGATCGTAAGAAGGGTCCTCGTGCTCTACCTCGTTGGTAACCTCGTGCTCGTACTCGAACTCAGACTCTGCTTCCGGCTCTAAACAAAACAATCACACCAAGCACAAATCAACAAGATGCAATGCGCACTCGAAAATGATGGATGCATGATGGATGCACTAAGGATGCACACGGAGCACGGAAATTAGCACTCAAGCAAAACACCTCAAAACATGATAACAAACTGATATTATTAATCTACACAGAAAATCAATCAAGTTTCATATAAGATTCGCTGAAATCGGAGTTACGGGCTAAAAGTTATGCCCGAAACAAGAAATGAGCGAAAGCTGAAAATTACAGCAACATAGCAACTTCGGAGCACAAAATAATTAAGCTACAGCACTCAAACAACATGGCAAAGGACATGAACACCAACTAGACATATACTACAGCAACTAAGTCCAAAGGTGCACCCCCAAAGGAGTCACGGTTCAATAGCAATGAGCTCGGACATATTGAACTTGACAATAAAATTCTGGCAGCAGAATTTTATTGAAACTTTGGAGCGAAAGATAAACATGCTACAGCCACTCAAATAGGCATGTGAGAACATGAATGGAAACACAACAATATATACTACAAGGAACAATCAAGATCCACTCCAAAACTATCATGCTTTGTCCTAGAACATCACACGAACATGGCATGGGAACGTTACAGATTTCAGACTTAGTGAAAATCCACTAAGTCCTAAAACAGCAATATCATCATAGCATCTAAACGAGCATGTTTAAGTCACCTCGAAACTAAACATGGCAAGTGGTAAGCACCTCATCAAAGTACACATGAAGGTGATTCCGAAACACACAAGCATGCTTCATGGAGATAAACACAACGATAGCAACGAGCTCAACAAGATGGCATTTCATAACAAGTGAAACAACATCACAGCCACTTGGCACTTTGCAACGATGATAAACATGGCAAGAATAAATCTATCATGCTACCTAGCACATACAACATGTAGAGCATGGCAAGACGAACACGTGGACATGTCATTTGCATCATTCGGACAAACGAGCTAGAAGATATCACATGGCAAAGATGGCATAAAAACATCACATAACAGCAGTTTATATCACGATGCACTCTTGCAACAGCAAAAAAAGCACCTAGATGATCTCTAACATGCATGACAACAAAAGATAAAACGTAGTGCACGATCCCACGAACGTCTGGACATGCTATTTGCGCGAATCGGACAAACACACACAAAGTTATCCATAGTTGAACATTGCATCACAGATTAAGCAAAACAGGGACTAGGGTTGAAATAACCTCAGATCTGAGATCTGGGAAGGTTTACGGGCCCGGGCGGATCTGCGGATCTGGTGCGAAGTGGCCTGGCGCGGCCCGTGGTGGCGGCGGCTTCGGCCCGCGGCGGCTGGGACGGCCCAGCTGGCGCGGTGAACGGACGGGCCGGGGCGCGGGCCTGGAGCGGAGGCGGGGCGTCCAGGCGGCCCACGGCGCGAGGCGGTGGCGGCCTGGTCGGAGCGGCAGGAGGCAGCTGGCGCGGCCCACGGAGGAAGGAGGGCCTTGGCGCCTGGCGCCCGGTGGAGACGCGGGAGTGGGCCGGTCGGGGAAGGACGGAGGGCCCAGACGGAGCGCCGGGGAAGTGGTCCCCTGGGCCACTTCGAGCGGTCCGGCCGGCGGGAGGCCTGGGCCGACGCGGAGACTTGCGGGGCTGGCGGCTCGACGGTCAGATCGAGCGGAGTCCTCGATCGAAGCGGGCGCCCCTGGCGATGCGGAGCGGGCGTTGACTCGCGAGGGAAGGCGGCTCGAGGCTGGCGGATCTGGCTGGTTCCCTCGGGAACTGGCCAGATGGAGAGGAAGGGGATGGCTGGATCTGAGAAGAAAGAAAGAAAAAAAAGGGAAAGGAGGTGGAAGAGCTAGAGATGCCAAAATTAGACTAGGGTCTAATATATAGCAGATTTTAGGGTTAGGGGAGATTTAGGTGTGCTAGGAGCCCTCCGATCGCGATCCGACGGATCCGATCGCGGGGTTAGTTTAGAAAGGCCTAGGAGAAGGTAGTAGACTGCAGTAGGGGTGTTTCTGGGACACAAAGTGAAGGCACTTTGGACCCACACGAATAACTGATGGGATAGCAAACAGAGTCCAAACGCGACGAGATTTGAGAGGCGGGTTGCACACAACAAAACAACAACACAAACAACAACCTCGCGGCACACCGGTAACGTAACACGCCCAAACACCAAAGTAGGCCTACGGTACGTCGCGGACACGTGAGGGAGCTCCGGAACGCGAAACGGACAACGGGAAGGAACGCGTGGAACCGGATGCAACCGACAACACAAATGCAATGCGAAGCACATGTCTACATGATATGAATGAATGCCACACACTCACACAACAAAACGACGAAACCCGAAAGACAAATAACCCGGAATGGAAATAGATGAAGCCGGAGATATATTATATACCCAAAAGGGAAAAATATTACATCCGGGGCATTACAAACTCTCCTCTACTACAAAAAGATCTCGTCCCGAGATCTAGGACTGGAAAAAGGAAGGGTACTCGGAACGAAGATGATCTTCTCGTTCCCAGGTAGCTTCTCGGTCGGTGTGATGTGACCACTTGACTTTCAGAAATTTGATGGACTTGTTGCGGGTCTTGCGTTCGGTTTCTTCGAGAATAGCAACTGGATGCTCTCGGTAGGACAGGTCTTGTTGAAGATCAATCTCTTCAAACGGAATCATGCGCTCAGGTGCCTTGAAGCATTTGCGAAGTTGTGACACATGGAAGACATCATGAACATTGGCGAAGTTTGAAGGGAGCTCAAGTTGATAGGCTAGATCGCCTCTCTTGCCAAGAATCTTGAAAGGCCCGACGTATCTAGGAGCAAGCTTTCCTTTGATACCGAATCTTTGGGTGCCTTTCATCGGAGAAACTCGGAGATAGACATGATCACCGATGTTGAAGGCCAAATCACGATGCTTGCCGTCATAGTAGCTCTTCTGACGCAACTGAGCGGCCTTGAGATTCTCACGTATGACTTTGCACATTTCTTCGGCTTCTGAGATCAAGTCATTGCCAAGAAGTTGACGTTCGCCTGTTTCAGACCAGTTGAGAGGGGTACGGCACTTTCTGCCATAGAGGATTTCAAACGGAGCTTTTCCGGCACTTGCTTGAAAGCTGTTGTTGTAAGAGAACTCGGCAAATGGAAGGCAATCTTCCCATTTCATGCCAAAGGAGATGACACATGCTCTGAGCATGTCTTCTAGAATCTGATTCACGCGCTCGACTTGACCACTAGTCTGAGGGTGAAAAGCAGTGTTGAACCTGATCTTAGTGCCCATGGCGGACTGAAAGGAGTCCCAGAACCTTGATGTGAAGAAGCTTCCACGGTCTGAGGATATAACTTGAGGAATGCCATGTAGGGACACAATTCTGGAAGTGTACAGCTCTGCAAGTTGAGCTGCATTGATTGATTCTTTGACTGGAAGAAAGTGAGCAACTTTGGTAAGCTTGTCAATCACCACAAAGATAGCATCATTGCCTCGCTTGGATTTAGGAAAGCCAGTGACGAAGTCCATTTCAATGTGGTCGAACTTCCACTCAGGAATAGGAAGAGGTTGGAGAAGACCGGCTGGACGTTGATGTTCTGCTTTCACTCTTCTGCATACATCACATTCATTCACGAACTGGGCAATTTCCCTTTTCATGCGTGTCCACCAGTAAGATTGCTTGAGGTCTTGATACATCTTGGAACTGCCAGGATGAATGGAAAGGAGAGAGTCATGAGCTTCTTCCATTATGAGCTTCCTGAGATCACCTTTGGGAACAACGAGTCTGTCCTCGAAGAACAAGGTATCTCTCTCATCAACACGGAAGCACTTATATTTTGGAGTGCCCTTTGCAATCCCATGTTTCACCTTCTTCACCATGGTATCACTGAGCTGGGCCTCACGGACTTGATCTTCCAAGGTAGGAGCAATCTGGAGATTTGCAAGAAAACCCTGCGGAACAACCTGAAGGTTGAGCTTCCTGAAAGCTTCACAAAGCTCAGGCTGGTGTGGTTTGATGAGAAGGCTGTTGCAAAATGCCTTTCTGCTCAAAGCATCTGCAATCACATTCGCCTTGCCTGGAGTGTACTCAATGCTGGGGTTGTACTCTTGGATCATCTCGACCCAACGAGTCTGGCGGAGGTTCAGATGCGGCTTTGTGAAGATGTACTTCAAGCTCTTGTGATCAGTGAAGATGTCGACCTTTCTGCCCAACAACAGATGTCTCCACGTAATCAGAGCATGTACCACAGCTGCTAGCTCGAGATCATGCGTGGGATAGTTCTTCTCACTTGGCTTGAGCTGACGAGAAGTGTACGCCACAATTCTCTTATCTTGCATAAGCACACCACCAAGACCTTGAAGAGAAGCGTCACAGAAAACTTCATAGGGCTTGGATTCATCTGGAGGAGTCAGAACTGGAGCAGAGACGAGTTTCTCTTTGAGAGTTTTGAATGCCACTTCACACTCTGGAGACCAAAAGTATTTGACATTCTTCTGAAGCAAGTTGGAAAGAGGCTTGGCAATCTTGAAGAAGTTCTCAACGAACCTTCTGCAATAGCTGGCAAGACCCAGAAAACTGCGGAGCTGCTTGACGTTTTGAGGAGCTTCCCAGTTGACAATTGCTTCAACTTTCTTGGGATTAACCACAATACCGTCAGCTGAGATGATGTGGCCTAGGTACAAAACCTTATCGAGCCAAAACTCGCACTTGGAGAACTTGGCATAGAATTTATGCTCTCGGAGTCGATCAAGAACCAGACGTAAGTGCTTTTCGTGATCTTCTTCATTCTTGGAAAATACCAGAATATCATCCAGATACACAAGCACAAACTCGCCAGTATAGGGGTTGAAGATGTAATGCATCATCCTCGAAAATGTAGGGGGAGCATTGGCGAGACCGAAGGACATGACGGTATACTCGTATGAGCCGTAGCTCGTTCTGAAGGCCGTCTTGGGAATGTCTTCCTCGCGAATGCGAATTTGATGATAGCCCATTCGGAGGTCAAGCTTAGAGAACACTTTAGCTCCTTTGAGCTGCTCGAAGAGTTCGTTGATGTTGGGGAGCGGATATTTGTTCTTAATCGTCTTCTTGTTCAATGGCCGATAATCAACACAGAGACGCTCCGTGCCATCTTTCTTCTTGACAAATAAGACGTCACAGCCCCAAGGAGACGTACTCGGCCTGATGAGACCCATACTCTCCTGCTTATCAAGCTGCTTCTTCAATTCCTTCAATTCATCCGGAGAGAGCTTGTACGGACGCTGGCATGCTGGCTCAGTACCCGGCTTGAGTTCAATAACGAATTCCACCTGACGGTGTGGAGGCATGCCTGGAAGTTCTTCAGGAAAGACGTCTTGATATTCGTTCACCACCGGAATTTGAGATATGACATTAATTTCGCCCTTATCGTTGAGAGAGAAAAGCCTGATAGTGTTATCCCTAGAGGCGAAGATAATCACATCTTCATCAGAATGAGTCAACTTGACTTCCTTTTGAGCACAATCAATGTGAGCATCATGCTGAGAAAGCCAATCCATTCCGAGGATGAGGTCGATGTCAGAATTACCAAGAACCACCGGATTAGCCAGAAATCGATAATCACCCATGCGAATAGAAACATTCGGAGCAAATATGTTGGAAGACATACGTCTCCCCGGAGAAATAACTTGCAACTTCTAAGGCAGACTTTGGATGTCAACATTATACTTGGATGCAAATGGTTGAGACATGAAAGAGCATGAAGCACCCGAATCAAATAACACTTTAGCTGGAAAAGAGTTAACTGGAAGGTTACCCAAAATGACATCAGAAGAATTCTCCGCTTGTGCTGCATTCATCAGATTGACCCTTGCTGCCTTTGGCTCATGCCTGACAATAGCTGAACTCACAGGTGGAGGAGGAGGAACACGCTTTGGATTCGGACATCTGTTGGCATAATGACCCTTCTGGCCACACTTGTTGCACACCACTTTAGAGAGAGGACGGAAATGAGAGCCACTTGACTTGGAGCCTTGAGACTGAAACTGCTTCTTCGACTGGTTGCTCGGGTTGGGTGGGTGGGAGAAACCACGTCCACCAGAGTTCTTGTAGTTGGAGTTGTTGGAGTTGTTGGAGTTGTTGGAGTTGTTGTATGGAGCTCGAATCACTGGAGGAGGAGGAAGCCAGAATTACTGATGCTTCGAGACCATCTGAGACGATGAGGAAGAGTGAACGGCATCTCGAATTCTCTTCTTAGAAGCCTCCATCTTGAGCTGAGCTGCTTCTTGTTTCAAAGCCATGTTATAGAACTTGTCGAATTCATCCGGCTCGAACAAGGTGAGAGCAAGCTGAAGTTCATCTTTGAGACCTCCACGGAACTGGTAGATTTTACTCTTGGCATCAGGAATGTCTTGCTTAGCATAGCGAGCGAGGTTTTGGAACTTGACATTATACTGATAGACTGTCATGGAGCCCTGCTTCAGGTTGCGGAATTGCTCACGCATACCCTCGATGACACTTGTAGGAATGTGGTGCGAGCGAAAGTCCTTGCAGAAATTCTCCCAAGAGATCACTTGACCTGGCCTGGAGTCTTTGTACTGCTGCCACCAGTCAGCTGCTTGATCTTTCAGTTGGAAGGCTGCAAACTTCACATAATCCTCTTCTCTTACGTTACTGCACTCAAAATGCTTCTTAATGTCGGTTAACCAATCTTCAGCATCAAGAGGGTCGACACAGTAACTGAAAGCTTTAGGATTGTTGGCCAAGAACTGGTTGAGAGTAGCATGGTGCTGCTGGTTGGAGAAGTTGCCTTGGTTCCCTGGAACACCCTGATTAGCTTGATTAGCTTGCATCTTCTGCATCATCTGCATCAACAACTGGGTGTTCTGAGCTGTAGTCTGCATAATCGCTCTCCAAGCCTCAGGCGGAGGAGGAGGGGAAGGAGGATGATCTGGGACCTCTTCCACCTTTGGGTTAGCGTTGGGAACCTTTTTCGGAGCCATCCTGAAAGAGATGACCACGAATCAGCAATTGATTGACAAAAGGTATAAGCTGAATCAATGGAATGAATTGCAACAAGTCTTCACAATAATCATTCGAACAATAAGAACGAATGAAATCATTCGGACAAGAGGAACAAATGATATTCTCAGTTAAATGATAACATCAATCTTCACGAGAAGCCACATAGGGGACAAAAGGATAAAATAAGAAAACAACAAGGTACAGACGGAACAAACATAAGAGAGGAATTTCGTTCTAACATCTTTGTGGTGAAAGCATATGAACGCGTTACGAAAAGGTTTTGCAATCCCCGGATCAACATAGCCAAGGATCCTTTAAGATGCAACTCCTGATAGTAACTTCGGTCATAAACCACTTCACTCAATGTAGAACCCCGAACTCGCTAACCTGCATTCGTTGGAAGAATTCCTACGATCTACTGGATAAACCCACCTATAGATTTCCGAAAGATTCCAGTTATGCAATCAGGTGTTGGGGATACACGGGAAGCACCGCGCAATCAACTCTAAACCTACATCCAGGTGTATCCATCCTTCAACACATAACCAGTCTTTCTCGGAAACTGTGTACCTCGGACCTTCGAAAAGCATCCACTATAACAAGCTATGGCAATACTCCCGAACTACCTCCCCAGTACTGGGTGATGTCGGGGTTATCTTGCCACTGGCCGTATAGGAGAGATTTCCGATGTCGGCCGTCTTAAGTATTTAGTACTGCCGCGATATGCTTGTGACGACAATACCCCGAAGCTCAACTCCCCGGGACGCTGCCACAACCCCTAATGTCAGGAGGCATCGAGAACAATATCCTCGTCACAAGAACATCAAAACAATCCCAGAATACTCGCGGGATTCCTAAAAAAAATTTGGTGCAATTTTTGAAAGTAGGAGAGACAAGAGTAGTCGTCAGGAGTCCTCACCAGAGAGAAAGGAGATGAGAAGCAAATAAATCCTACTCTCCGATATAATATAGGACTCAAAATATTTTCAGTGTGTGCCTAGACTCGACCGTCAACGATTCGATCAAACAGTGGGGGCTCCTAGGTCGGAGAAGGCTCTGAATACCAACTTGTAATGCCCAGGATGGAGTTATACCTCCTACGTGTCGAGGCACGACTTAAAGGCATAAGTCCATCCTAGAATGATCTCAAGTTTGGTAATCTTTGCACATCTCATGTAAAAGAGGGGATTGTAAACATAAATAGTTGGCTTACACTCGCCACGTCACCCAATTACATAACATGTCTCAATCATCATACATTAAGAATATCACAACCCTCTAAGGGCAAAATCCAAATGTCAAGATACCAAACTGAAATAAATAAACCACAGGCGGATCGAATCCTAGTAGAAGTCTCCACTACTGATCATCCGGATATCAAACATAGTACCGACTACGCTCCTCGTCGTACTCCCAATCCAGCTCGGTGCCATCACCTGGATAGCTCACAACTGGACCTGCATCTGGTGTGGTGAAGTAACTGTGAGCCACAGAGGACTCAGCAATCCCGTTCCCGGGTAACAAGACTATTCAAGCCTTCGGGAGAGGATAAGGCTGAAGAAAAGAATAAGTGTCTGCAGCAGCAACTAGCATCTAGCTTACGTGAGTGAGAGCGAGAAGAGAAAGCCTCGGATGAGAAGTGATCACGAAGTGATCCTAGCTACAAGCTCAACAAACATAACCCCTCCGTGTTCAACTCCCAAATCCCTATTCGGAAATTGACGGTCACGGAACACACGCTGGTAGTGTATTAGTAACATTGTGTCAAGTTTTCTACAACCGGATATTAACAAGCTCCCATCTGCCACATAACCGCGGGCACGGCTTTCGAAAGTTCAAACCCTGCAGGGGTGTTCCAACTTGACCCATTACAAGCCCACGATCCGCGGAGTCGCAACTCCAAAGTGGGAAGACCCGAGTATTCTCGGAATCCCGTGCTCAAGATATACCGAGCTAAGGTAAGGCTAATCCAGCAAATCCTCCCGGCGTGTCGACACCCTGATAGTAGCCGCACGTATCTAAGTCTTAGGACACGTCCGGATGGGTGAAGCTACGGGTGTATGCCAGATACCTCGAGTTGCCTCAAGGCGGCCCCGCAGGCTCCCCGTTTCGGACCAACACTCATGTGGAGCACTGGACCGGGGTTGTTGATTAAGAAAGAGGGTTAATTACTCCCTATGCAAGTTTAGTTTGTTATTAGGCAAATAGTACCAATGTTGGGACTTGCTGGAAAAGACTTAGCACTTAGCGGTTTATCGAGGGGGTCCCATACACCCCAACCGTGTTAGGAACGCATAATCAAGGAACATAACACCGGTTTATACGGTTCCTAACGGCATGAGTGGAACAAATCACCAAGCAAAAGGCTTAGCCTTCCACCCTTGCCAATATATAGATGATTTCATTTTAAGCATTTATATAGTGTGATATAACCCAACCAAACTTCAACATGAAGCAAGCATCTTCGATCTTCACCTACAACTAGCAATGCTATAAGAAGGGCTAAGCGAAGCGTACTTAGCCAAGCAACGGTTTGCGTAGGTAGGTTGGTTAAACAGTGCAATGATTACAAGTAGGAGGCTGACAAGAAGATCATGGGCATCGAGGCAAAACTATAGAGCGGAACTACTAGCAATAGGCAAAGATAGTAATGTTATCGGGGTTCGGTCATCTTGCCTGAAGAGAAGTCGTTCGGATCGTAAGAAGGGTCCTCGTGCTCAACCTCGTTGGTAACCTCGTGCTCGTACTCGAACTCATACTCTGCTTCCGGCTCTAAACAAAACAATCACACCAAGCGCAAATCAACAAGATGCAATGCGCACTCGAAAATGATGGATGCATGATGGATGCACTAAGGATGCACACGGAGCACGGAAATTAGCACTCAAGCAAAACACCTCAAAACATGATAACAAACTGATATTATTAATCTACACAGAAAATCAATCAAGTTTCATATAAGATTCGCTGAAATCGGAGTTACGGGCTATTAGTTATGCCCGAAACAAGAAATGAGCGAAAGCTGAAAATTACAGCAACATAGCAACTTCGGAGCACAAAATAATTAAGCTACAACACTCAAACAACATGGCAAAGGACATGAACACCAACTAGACATATACTACAGCAACTAAGTCTAAAGGTGCACCCCCAAAGGAGTCACGGTTCAATAGCAATGAGCTCGGACATATTGAACTTGACAATAAAATTCTGGCAGCAGAATTTTATTGAAACTTTGGAGCAAAAGATAAACATGCTACAGCCACTCAAATAGGCATGTGAGAACATGAATGGAAACACAACAATATATACTACAAGGAACAATCAAGATCCACTCCAAAACTATCATGCATTGTCCTAGAACATCACACGAACATGGCATGGGAACGTTACAGATTTCAGACTTAGTGAAAATCCACTAAGTCCTAAAACAGCAATATCATCATAGCATCTAAACGAGCATGTTTAAGTCACCTCGAAACTAAACATGGCAAGTGGTAAGCACCTCATCAAAGTACACATGAAGGTGATTCCGAAACACACAAGCATGCTTCATGGAGATAAACACAACGATAGCAACGAGCTCAACAAGATGGCATCTCATAACAAGTGAAACAACATCACAGCCACTTGGCACTTTGCAACGATGATAAACATGGCAAGAATAAATCTATCATGTTACCTAGCACATACAACATGTAGAGTATGGCAAGACGAACACGTGGACATGTCATTTGCATCATTCGGACAAACGAGCTAGAAGATATCACATGGCAAAGATGGCATAAAAACATCACATAACAGCAGTTTATATCACGATGCACTCTTGCAACAGCAAAACAAGCACCTAGATGATCTCTAACATGCATGACAACAAAAGATAAAACGTAGTGCACGATCCCACGAACGTCTGGACATGCTATTTGCGCGAATCGGACAAACACACACAAAGTTATCCATAGTTGAACATTGCATCACAGATTAAGCAAAACAGGGACTAGGGTTGAAATAACCTCAGATCTGAGATCTGGGAAGGTTTACGGGCCCGGGCGGATCTGCGGATCTGGTGCGAAGTGGCCTGGCGCAGCCCGTGGTGGCGGCGGCTTCGGCCCGCGGCGGCTGGGACGGCCCAGCTGGCGCGGTGAACGGACGGGCCGGGGCGCGGGCCTGGAGCGGAGGCGGGGCGTCCAGGCGGCCCACGGCGCGAGGCGGTGGCGGCCTGGTCGGAGCGGCAGGAGGCGGCTGGCGCGGCCCACGGAGGAAGGAGGGCCTTGGCGCCTGGCGCCCGGTGGAGACGCGGGAGTGGGCCGGTCGGGGAAGGACGGAGGGCCCAGACGGAGCGCCGGGGAAGTGGTCCCCTGGGCCACTTCGAGCGGTGCGGCCGGCGGGAGGCCTGGGCCGACGCGGAGACTTGCGGGGCTGGCGGCTCGACGGTCAGATCGAGCGGAGTCCTCGATCGAAGCGGGCGCCCCTGGCGATGCGGAGCGGGCGTTGACTCGCGAGGGAAGGCGGCTCGAGGCTGGCGGATCTGGCTGGTTCCCTCGGGAACTGGCTAGATGGAGAGGAAGGGGATGGCTGGATCTGAGAAGAAAGAAAGAAAAAAAAGGGAAAGGAGGTGGAAGAGCTAGAGATGCCAAAATTAGACTAGGGTCTAATATATAGCAGATTTTAGGGTTAGGGGAGATTTAGGTGTGCTAGGAGCCCTCCGATCGCGATCCGACGGATCCGATCGCGGGGTTAGTTTAGAAAGGCCTAGGAGAAGGTAGTAGACTGCAGTAGGGGTGTTTCTGGGACACAAAGTGAAGGCACTTTGGACCCACACAAATAACTGATGGGATAGCAAACGGAGTCCAAACGCGACGAGATTTGAGAGGCGGGTTGCACAAAACAAAACAACAACACACACAACAACCTCGCGGCACACCGGTAACGTAACACGCCCAAACACCAAAGTAGGCCTACGGGACGTCGCGGACACGTGAGGGAGCTCCGGAACGCGAAACAGACAACGGAAAGGAACGCGTGGAACCGGATGCAACCGGCAACACAAATGCAATGCGAAGCACATGTCTACATGATATGAATGAATGCCACACACTCACACAACAAAACGACGAAACCCGAAAGACAAAGAACTCGGAATGGAAATAGATGAAGCCGGAGATATATTATATACCCAAAAGGGAAAAATATTACATCTGGGGCATTACAATAAATTTTCAAGATCATAAGAATCATCACCCCAATCATGATCATTGCAACAAGTAGTGGGCATAGCAAAATAAGCATCCCCAAGCTTAGGGTTTTGCATGTCATTAACACAATTGACATTAATAGAACTTACAATAGCATCATTGCAATCATGCTTTTTATTTAACAAGCTATCCTGAATCACTCTTTCTTTTAACAATTCCTCACAATTTTCAGATTCATAAATTTCAAGCATAACCCCATAAAATTAATCTAGTGCACGCGGCTCACTAGCAATTGGTTCAACATAATTGGATCTCTTAAAGAGATTAGCAAGTGGATGAGGATCCATAATTTAGCAAGCGAAGATGCAAGCTAATAGAGGGCACATAGCAACACAAGCAAACAAGAGGCA
The DNA here is from genome assembly GCA_902687465.1 of Secale cereale. Classification (NCBI taxonomy): domain Eukaryota; kingdom Viridiplantae; phylum Streptophyta; class Magnoliopsida; order Poales; family Poaceae; genus Secale; species Secale cereale. The sequence goes on from LR738713.1 coordinate 335,475,095, forward strand.
AGCGAATGATAAACACACGGCAGAAGAAGGGCAAATAAAACGGCGAGGGTGCAGTGGGGGAGAGGAAAACGAGAGGCAAAAAATTTAATGCGAAGGATAAGGGTTTGTGATAGGTATTTGGTATATGACTTTTGCATAAGCCTCCCCGGCAACGGCGCCAGAAATTCTTCTTGCTACTTCTCGAGCTTGCGTTGTATTCCCTCGAAGAGGAAAGGGTGATGCAGCACAATAGCGTAAGTATTTCCCTCAGTTTTTGACAACCAAGGTATCAATCTAGTAGGAGACCACGCGCAAGTCCCTCGCACCTGCACAAAAAATAAGAACTTCGCAACCAACACGATAAGCGGTTGTCAATCCCTTTACGGTCACTTACGAAAGTGAGATCTAATAGAGATGATAGTTTGATATTTTTGGTATTTTTGATTATAAGAACAAAGGGTAAAAGCGGAAAAGTAAAGTAGGTGTAGATTGATATGTTGAGAATAGACGCGGGGGCCATAGTGTTCTCTAGTGGCTTCTCTCATGATAGCGATATTCTACAGTGGGTAAACAAATTACTGTCGAGCAATTTATAGAAAAGCGAATAATTATGAGACTATCTAGGCATGATCATTATATATAGGCATCACGTCCGAGACAAGTAGACCGAAACGATTCTGCATCTACTACTATTACTCCACACATCGACCGCTATCCAACATGCATCTAGTGTATTGAGTTCATAAGAACAGAGTAACACCTTAAGCAAGATGACATGATGTAGAGGGATAAACTCAAGCAATATGATATAAACCCCATATTTTTATCCTCGATGGCAACAATACAATACGTGCCTTGCTGCCCCTACTGTCACTGGGAAAGGACACCGCAAGATTGAACCCAAAGCCAAGCACTTCTCCCATTGCAAAAACTATAGATCTAGTAGGCCAAACCAAACCAATAATTCGAAGAGACTTGCAAGGATATTATAATCATACATAAAGAGTTCAGAGAAGAACCAAATATTTCTCATATATAATCTTGATCATAAACCCACAATTCATCGGATCTCGAGAAACACACCACAAAAAGAGATTACATCGAATAGATCTCCTCGAAGACCAAGGAGAACTTTGTATTGAGATCCAAAGAGAGAGAAGAAACCATCTAGATACTAGCTATGGACACGAAGGTCTGTGGTAAACTACACACAACTCATGGTGAGGCGATGATGATGGTGTAGAAGCACTCCAAGGTAGATCCCCCCTCCGACGGAGCTCCGGAATAGGCCCCAAGATGGGATCTCACGGGAACAGAAGGTTACGACGGTGGAACTAGGATTTTCTCTGTTGTTCTGATGGTTTCGGGGTACGTAGGCATATACAGGAGGAAGGAGGGCACCGGGGGCCATACGTGGGACCCACGAGGCAGGGGGCGCGCCCTGGGGGGTGCCCTGGGGGGGGCGCCCCCACCCTCGTGGGCACCACGTAAGCCCTAGTATGTGGTTCTCAAGTCTCCCGTGCGTGATTTTCTCCAAAAATATCTCTCCCGAAGGTTTCATTTTGTTTGGACTCTGTTTGATATCCCTTTTCTGTAAAACCTTGAAACAGGCAAAAAATAACAATCTGGACTGGGCCTTTGGTTAGTAGGTTAGTCCCAAAAATAATATAAAAGTGTATGACAAAGTCCATTAAACATCCAAAACATCATAAATAATAGCATGGAACAATAAAAAATTATAGATACGTTGTAGACGTATCAGGCACGTATACGCTCTAAGACCCATAGTGTTCCGTATTCTTCCTCACGGAATCCTTTTGCCTTTCCTTGGTTCATTCTTCCCTTTATCTCTGCAATTCCTTTGTCCGACTTCTGGGCTTCTCAAATCCTTCCCAGCAAAGTGGACTGATTCTCCAATGTGGCAACATATCCTCTCGGAACTATCTCCAATTGTAGGTCTCTGAGATCATCTACTAACTCCTGGGGCAAACCTTAGGTTATGAGAGTATTAACATAACTCTTGCGGCTCAAAGCATCTGCCACGACATTGGCTTTCCCTGGGTGATAATGCAGTCTCATATCGTAATCTTTTATGAGCTCTAGCCATCTCCTTTGCCTGAGGTTCAACTCCTTCTGCGTGAAGATGTACTTCAAACTCTTATGATCCGTGTAAACATCACAACGGATTCTAATAAGAAAGTGCCTCCAGGTCTTGAGCGCATGCACCATGGCTACTAACTCCAAATCATGCGTGGCATAATTCAACTCATGTGGTGGAAGCTGGCGTGAGGCATATGAAACAACTCTTCCTTTTTGCATGAGAACGCCTCCAAGTCCCTGACGAGAAGCTTCGCAATACACTCGAAAATCCTTTCGTATATTCAGAAGAATTAGCACTGGGGCTATAACCAAACATTTCTTCAACTCGTGAAAACTGGCCTCACATTCCTAGGTCCATTTATACTTGGTTTCCTTCTTCGACAACTCTGTCATGGGCTTCGCGATATTGGAGAAATTCTCGATAAACCTCTGGTAGTATCCTGCGAGTCCAAGAAAACTGTGAATCTCTCCGACTGAGTTGGGTGCTTTCCACTCGGTGACGGCCTCAACATTGGAGGGATCTACTGCTATTCCTTCTCCTGATATGACATGTCCGAGTAATCCGACTTTCTTCAACCAAAACTTGCATTTGCTGAACTTGGCATATAACTGAAGTTCCTTGAGCTTCTCGAGAACCAAGCGTAATTGTTCCTTGTGTTCTTCTTCATTATTCGAGTAAATAAATATATCATCAATGAATACCACCACAAACTTATCCAAGAGATCCATGAACACCTTATTCATCATACTCATAAAGTAGGCCGTGGCGTTAGTCAAACCAAAAGACATGACCGTATACTCATAAAGCCTGTACCTCGTGGTAAAAGATGTCTTAGGTATGTCCTGCTCTCGGAGCTTCAACTGATGATATCTGGATCGTAGATTGATCTTAGAGAAAACTTTGGCTCCTTGAAGCTCGTGAAACAAATCATTGACCATCGGTAGAGGGTACTTGTTCCTGATACCTCATTCAGTGCACGATAATCCACAACCATCCTCAATGACCCATCCTTCTTCTCAACAAGGAGCACTGGGGCTCCGCAAGGTGGTCGAATGGAACCTTTCTCCAATAACTCCTTAATCTGCTTCTTAATCTCCTCCGGATCATTAGTGGGCATCCGGTACGGTTCTTGGATATTGGTCTGGTGCCTAATAATAACTCGATCAAAAACTGGATATCTCGATCCGGTGGCATGCCTGGTAATTCTTCTGGGAACACATCGGGGTAATCCTTAACAATTGGTACTTCCTCCTGAACAACTCCCGAGAGAGCATTCACATGTGTCCTCCTTGGCGTGTGTCTCGACACGTACTTGATCTTTTTTCCTTCTGGGTCATGAGGAGAATAGATTTACTGGAACAATCAATGTTTCCGTCATACTTGGACAGCCAATCCATACCTATGATTACGTCCAAGCCCTGGGATTCGGAGATAATGAGGTCTGTGGGAAAAACATGTCTCCTATAGTCAATGGCAACTGAAAACATCCTCGACTAGCCATATACTCTGCTCCTGCGGAACTCACTAGCATATGTGACTTAAGGGCTACAGTTGGCAACTTATAATTTTCCACAAACCCCCTTGATATGTATGAATGTGATGCACTAGTGTCAAAAAGAATAAGGGCTATAAATGCATTAACCAAAACCTTACCAACCACTGCGTCGGGGTGCTCGTCAATTTCCTCCACATTGACGTGATTCATCTGACCTCTAATGAATGGATTGGGCTTCTTCCATGAGCTTCCATTGCCATTTCCATTCTTTGCCTCGGAACCTCGGTGGCGTAGTGTCCAGTCTTCCTGCACTTGAAACAAGTAATGTGACTCAGATCTTTCTTGGCGGGGGTTGCTGGGTTGGAACGGCTCTGACTGTTGTTTCCTCCATTCACATTGCCATTCTTAGGGCCACTATGGCTATGTGAATTTCCTCCATGGTGAGAATGGCTTCCATGGTTGTGTCCTCCATGGTTATGATGGGTGTGTCCTCCCGGGTACGGGGAATAGTGGGGCTTCTACTAAGCTCCAGAGTTGTACTTCCCCTATCCATATTTCTGCTTGCGGCTCTCTATCTGTTGTTGCTTGCCTTCAATCATGATGGCCCTGCTACCAGCTCCTGGTAGTTGTTGAAGGTTGCCACCATCAGCTGCATACTCAACTCGTCATTGACTCCCTCAAGAAATTTCTCCTGCTTCGCGACATCTATGTCCATGTCATCTGGGGCATAACGAGCTAGCTGCCTGAAGTCATCCACGTACTTCCCCATGGTACGATTTCCTTAGCGTAAGTTGCGGAACTCACGCTTCTTCAAGTGCATGGCTCCAGCTAAGACATGTGCAGTGCGGAAGGATTGCTGAAAGTGATCCCAATTAACAATGGCAAGGGGATATGTGGTGGTATAGTTCTCCCACCAAGCGAATGCGGACCCCTCAACCTCATGTGCCACAAAGCGCACTCTCTCTGCATCCGTGCATCTAGCAGCTGCTAGCTCCCTTCCGATATTGCGGAGCCATTCATCTGCAACAATCGGCTCGGTGCTACTAGAGAACACCGGCGGATTCAACCTTAGGAAGCGGGTCAGGTTGTCAACTGGGGGTGGGTTGTTGTTGTTTCCTTGGTTCTGGACAAGTAGCTGCATCAAAGTGTTCTGCTGCTGGATCAACTGGGTGAGCTCTGGCGGGAAAGTGAATCCGGGGTCACATCTCGGAGGCATCTGATGGGTTTAGAGGGGTGAGAAAACAGAATAGAATAAGGTTTAATGAGAAATTTCACTACCCATATGCATATGAGACAAACAAATTCAAATCACACCACTCAATTTCAAACAAGCTTCACACAATCGATCTAAGATACTATTACAAAATCGCACGAACAATTCCTGACTACTTGGAAGAACTCTAATATTAATATGGTGGTCGACTAGAAGTTTTGATCAGTGGAAGACTCCATTGGCTTGTAATCATCATCATCATCATCATCATCATCATCATCATCGTCATCATCATCATCATTAGCGTCGTCATCATCATCATCTAGGATGATGTAGTCGTCCTCATGAACGTTCACTCCATCATCTGGGTTCTCCTCGGTTACTCCTAGCCTCTTCTCCAGGTCTTCATTCTGCTCCAGTAGCACAACAATTTCCTCTTCATATCCATCGTGGGTTGCCTTGATTTCATCCTCCAGCTCTATATTCTAAATCGTCAGCTTCTTGGTATTCTTCATGACAGCGCACATCTGATTCTCATATCGGCGAATGTGTTGATCCATCTCATGTATGTATGCTGCAATGGATCCATCCTTTCTGGTGTGAACCATCTCCCATTGTTCATCCTGACGTCCACAAATCTGGTAGATGGTGTCTTCAAGATCCTTGTTGTACACCTCGCAAATGCATCCAAAGGTGATGTGTGCGGCCATACTCTTTCCTAAGCTCCAAGATGGTGCATCCAAGGTGAACTCGATGGGCTAGATAGTTGGTGCAGAAGTCCTTCCAGGAACACAAACTTTGATCCTCCAGCGTTTCTATTCTGGTAAACTTGCAGTGAAGGTTCCGGTGAAGCTTGGCAGGCCGATGTTCAGATACTTCACGACTTCCTTCAAGTGTCGCCTGAAAGGGGTGTTGTCATCAGGCTGAGTAAACTTGTTCCTGAGGTCCGACAGCTATATTGTCGAAATAGAGAAGGATTAGAAATGAATAGAGAAGTGTATCATGTGGCTTTTCCTAGTGGTCGTGTCCTACAGTCAGCGTGTGTTCTGATACCATCTTGTAGCGACCCGATCCCAATGGATCGAAGTCTGAGTGCTTAAGTGTCATCCCTGGATCGGTATGCTAACACACATAGTACTCGAGGATTTATAACAGAGTTTCAATCATAGAATTATCACATCAAGGTCCTCATAAAGAGTATTTTTTACAAAAATATGGCTGAAGGCCAACTAAAAATAAGATATTGTGGAAGCTTCAAAGATAAACGAGTCCATCTAACTCCATGGCGAAATTGAGTGCATGACAATGACCTATCACACCTTAATCCTCGTCAGGAAACTCTACAACATGAGACGTTGCAGCCATGTAGGTCAGCACATGGAATATGCTGGCAAAGTCACACTATAGCAATAATGATGAACAAATATCTACCACTACATGCATATTTGGCTGGTGGAGGCTCTCAGTTTAATTTTTTTTCATAAAGCTAATTTTTCCCTACAACAAAGGAATAAATTTTATTTACTACTAGATTAATTTACCAATATTGAAAAGGTTCCTCCAACTCAATCCCAAAATCACCAAGTCATTAATAATCCAATAATTTCATTAAATAAAGTGATGAGATCAACAAATAATTCACTTCTAGATACTCAAAGTTGTCCATAATCGGGGACACGGCGAATCATGTTTAGTTTGTATAATCTGTAGAGGTTTGCGCACTTTTGCCCACAACACTCGACCGCATCCATGATCGGAACATCGAGACATAGCCTTTCAGAAGCATTCACTCCTTACTCTGGGTAGACCGGTACACCTACATTCCCCTACATCAGCTAGTCTACCACTGAAAGAGGTCACACAACTTACTCAACTATGCCAGAGCCCATAATTGCTTGTGGCTACACACGGAAGTTTCTAGGCATGAATAATCATATGATCCCTTTGAGCTTCGGTGGCATTCCATAGGATGATCACACGGGTCCTCCGAGATCTCCTAAGACAACACTGGATTCTCCGGGTGCCCGCAACCAATCCACTGAGATGTGTATTAATGTTGCCACCTTAAACTTTCCCTTAGTTATTATTACTCTCATATGTTTCATGAATCTCACATACCAATCCCCGTCTACGAGCATGGCTAAGCAATAAGTAGCATAACATATATTCCCGGGGTGCTAACAGTCATAGGTTCCTACCACATGATCTACATAGCATAACCACATGTACCCAAATCTTACTCGTGCAAATCTTTGAGGGGTGCAACTAATGCATAGTAAAAACTGGGTACAGAAAATTATGATCAAAGTGTAACTTGCCTTGCTGATGATCTTTAAACCCTAGAGATTCGTAGTAGCAATCTTCGCACTCCGGAAAATCTATCGTAAACAAACAATAGCATACATAAGCAGTCAAGCAAAAGATTCAAAAGAAAATCGAAGAAAAGACTCGAAAAAACTCGAAAACAAGCAAATAACTCTTTTAAACAGAAAACAATTTTTAATAGTAGCAAAATTTTGTGGATTATTCTTAACAGAAAGTATATGACAAGCGCTTCGAATTGCAAAAAGAATCAACTAAAACGGGGTTACGAAACTCAAGTTACGATAAAAAAGAAGTTCAAAATCAAATCTGTTTGAATTCAAATTTTAACACTTTCAAAAATATTTTTAAGTTGGCTTTCTGGATAGATAAGATCATGCTAAAGATTTTGGCGTTGGTTTCATTGAATTTGGACAAACGAGTAAAAAGTTCTGCTAGATTGAAAATTAGGGACTAATCTATAAATAAAAGAATTGCAACTGGGTCCCTGGTTACGTGACATAATCCATCGGACGAACGTCCGCTTCAGAACCCTAACGAATGAATGTTCGCTGTTAAAAATACGATTCGAAAACGAAAAAGAAAAAAAACTGAACTATCTCGGCCGTCAGATCTAGATCAAAGGGGTGAGAGGAGGTGGCGATTACCGCGGCGACGGTGTCGTCGTCACCGAGGAACAGAATGGCGGCGGTGGCTCGATCGGGACGTCATTCTGGCGGTCATTGAGGACGGCGGAAACGTCGGCGGGTGCGGCGCGGGGCGGCGGAGTCAAAGGCGCCGACGGCTGCGGACGGCGGCGAGGCAAGCGGCGACGGCGGCTGTGCGCGGCGGCGGCGGCTTGGAGAAGGAGGGAGAGAGGGGCCGGGGTGGCGCCTTTTATAGGAGGAAGGGGAGGCGAAGCTTGGGCGAGGGGTCGGGCGGTGAGGCGGTGGCCGACTCGGCCATGGCTGATACGTCTCCAACGTATCTATAATTTTTTATTGTTCCATGCTATTATATTATCTGTTTTGGATGTTTAATGGGCTTTAATATGCTCTTTTATATTATTTTTGGGACTAACCTATTAACCAGAGGCCCAGTGCCAGTTTCTGTTTTTTGACTATTTTAGAGTTTCGCAGAAAAGGAATAGCAAACGGACTCCAAACGGAATGAAACCTTCGTGGTGATCTTTCTTGGACCGAAAGCAATCCAGAAGACTTGGAGTCAAAGTATGGAACTCCACGAGGAAACCACGAGGCAGGAGGGCGCGCCTAGGGGTTGGCGCGCCCCCACCCTCGTGGGCCCGTCGTAGCTCCACTGACGTACTTCTTTCGCCTATATATACTCTTATACCCTAGAAACATCAGGGGGAGCCACGAAACCACTTTTCCTGCCGCAACCTTCTGTACCCGTGAGATCCCATCTTGGGGCCTTTTCCGGCGATC
>LR738713.1:335483638-335534096 GCA_902687465.1 Secale cereale
TCACGAAGGGCTTCTACATCAACACCATTGCCTCTCCGATGGAGCGTGAGTAGTTTACCACAAACTTTCGGGTCCATAGTTATTAGCTAGATGGCTTCTTCTCTCTCTTTGATTCTCAATACAAAGTTCTCCTCCATGTTCTTGGAGATATGTTAGATGCAATACACTTTTGCGGTGTGTTTGCCAAGATTCGATGAATTGTGGATTTATGAACAAGATTATCTATGAATATTATTTGGTTCTTCTCTGAATTCTTATATGCATGATTTGATATCATTGCAAGTCTCTTCGAATTATCGGTTTAGTTTGGCCTACTAGATTGATCTTTCTTGCAATGGTAGATGCGCTTAGCTTTGGGTCCAATCTTGCGGTTTCTTTTCCCAGTGACAATAAGGGCAGCAAGGCACGTATTGTATTGTTACCATCGAAAACGGGAAAGGCAAAGCACAGGAAAGAAGAATATATTCAATAATGTCATCATTGTTTCGGTACCGGATTCAACTTGTCGAGGCTTCTGCTCGTAACATCACTCACTGGATCAAATCAAAGGGCTCGGTTTCTGCTCCTCGGCAAAACAAAACTTAGTGGCAGCTCCTATATTCCCCATTTTCTAGAAGTAAAGGACAATGATCTGACCCAGCTTGCAAGAGGGATAGTAAAACTTAGGAAATAAATCCTCATAAGTTGAAGAAACCAGAACTCTATCCAAAAATTCTCTCACTGGCATGTCTTGTTTGTTAGTCCAGGCCACCAAACCTTCTCAGTTCCTGTAGTTCAGTTTCAGATATGAAAGCATTAAAAGCTTCCATCCTATTAATATGTATTCGGCCATTGTTTCATGAGCAAATCTGATCATGTCCCGCAAAGGTAGATCAACACTCTGCACAAATTTAGTGAGCTCTGACAAAAACATATCTCTTAAAAAAAAGAGGAAAGCGTAAATCAATTTAGTTATCTTAGCTCTTTCAGGGAATCTTCTCTAGAGCCCTACCTGGAGTACTAGGATCTTGATTGAAAGAAAGCCTGTGCCGGAAATAGAGAGAGTTCTGCTCTTGGTTGACATAGATCCCTCTACTCTCGAATTGACATACATAGAGTTGAAAACATACTCCTCACAAATGATCATAGTTCACTACTAATGAGCGAGTAACTACTAACGTTATGAGCAAAAAGACGAATCTACTTGGTTCATATCATATGTTCCGTTTTTTTATGGACTCTTTGGCATCAGCCTATAGGCTTTCTAGTTTTTAGAATTTCTTCTTTGGCCGAATGTGAAAGATTACCCAGAGGGGGAATTAGTTGCAGGATCCTGCTCACCACGCGGAAAACAACCATACAATTTAGTAATTCCGGGGCTTACTATTCAAGAGAAAATCAAGTAGAATTGTGTATATATATGAAAAAGGAGAATGGCGAAGAAAGTCAATTTGTCCAAAGCACGGTGCCATGGGAGAAGCGCTTAGCTTTGGGTCCAATCTTGCGGTGTCCTTTCCCAGTGACAATAGGGGCAGCAAGGCACGTATTGTATTGTTTCCATCGAGGATAAAAAGATGGGGTTTGTATCATATTGCTTGAGTTTATCCCTCTACATTATGTCATCTTGCTTAATGCGTTACTCCGTTCTTATGAACTTAATACTCTAGATGCATGTTGGATAGCGGTCGATGTGTGGAGTAATAGTAGTAGATGCGGAATCGTTTCGGTCTACTTGGCACGGACGTGATGCCTATATTCATGATCATTGCCATAGATATCTTCATAACTATGCGCTTTTCTATCAATTGCTCGGCAGTAATTTGTTCACCCACCGTAACACATGCTATTTTGTGAGAAGCCACTAGTGAAACCTATGGCCCTCGGGTCTCTTTCCTATTATATTACATCTCTTTTATTTACATCGCATCTCGTTTACTATTTTGCAATCTTTACTTTCCAATCTATACAACAAAAATACCAAAACTATTTATTTTACTATCTCTATTAGATCTCACTTTTGCGAGTGACCGTGAAGGGATTGACAACCCCTTTATCGCGTTGGCTGCAAGGTTCTTGATTGTTTGTGCGGGTACTAGGTGACTTGTGTGTTTTCTCCAACTGGAGATACATTGGTTCTCAAAATTGAGGGAAATACTTACGCTACTTTGCTGCATCACCCTTTCCTCTTCAAGGGAAAACCAATGCATGCTCAAGAGTTAGCAAGAAGGATTTTGGGCGCCGTTGCCGGGGAGATCTATGCCAAGTCAAGACATACCAAGTACACATCACAAACTCTTCTCCATTGCATTACATTATTTGCCATTCGCCTCTCGTTTTCCTCTCCCCCACTTCTAAAATGATTTTCGAAAACCTTTGCCTTTTCTTTGCCCCTCTTCTGTTCATCTCTTTTCGCTTGCTTCTTGTGTACTTGTGTGTTCGATTGATTGTTTGTCATGATGGCTCAAGATAATACTAAATTGTGTGACTTTTCCAATACCAACAACAATGATTTTATTAGCACTACGATTGCTCCTACTACGGATGCTGAATCTTGTGAAATTAATACCGCTTTGTTGAATCTTGTTATGAAAGATTCATTTTCTGGCCTTCCTAGTGAAGATGCCGCAACCCATCTAAACAACTTCGTTGATTTGTGTGATATGCAAAAGAAGAAAGATGTGGATAATGATATTGTTAAATTGAAGCTATTTCCGTTTTCTCTTAGAGATCGTGCTAAAATTTGGTTTTCTTCTTTGCCTAAAAATAGTATTGATTCATGGAATATGTGCAAAGATGCTTTTATCTCTAAGTATTTTCCTCCCGCTAAGATCATCTCTCTTAGGAACGATATTATGAATTTTAAGCAACTTGATCATGAGCATGTTGCACAAGCTTGGGAGAGGATGAAATTAATGATACATAATTGCCCTACACATGGTTTGAATTTGTGGATTATTATACAAAAAAAATATGCCGGATGGAATTTTTCTGCTAGAAATCTTTTAGATTCGGTCGCGGGAGGCACTTCTATGGAAATCACTTTAGTAGAAGCTACTAAAATCCTATACAATATTATGGTTAATTATTCTCAATGGCACACCGAAAGATCGACTAGTAAAAAAGTTCATGCGATTGAAGAGACTAATGTTTTGAGTGGAAAGATGGATGAACTTATGAAATTGTTTGCTAATAAAAGTGTTTCTTTTGATCCTAATAATATGCCTTTGTCCACTTTGATTGAGAATAATAATGAATATATGGATGTGAATTTTGTTGGTATGAACAATTTTGGTAACAACGCGTATAGAGGAAACTTTAATTCTAGGTTGTTAATAATAATTCCTCTAATAATTATGGTAGTTCCTACAACAAATCTTATGGAAATTTTAATAAGATGCCCTCTGATTTTGAGACTAGTGTTAAAGAATTTATGAGTTCGCAAAAGAATTTCAATGCTTTGGTTAAAGAAAAATTTCTTAAGATGGATGAGTTGGCTAGGAACGTGGATAGAATTTCTCTTGATGTTGATTCCTTGAAACTTAGATCTATTCCACCTAAGCATGACATCAATGAGTCTCTCAAAGCCATGATAATTTCCATTGATGAGTGCAAAGAAAGAACCGCTAGGATGCGTGCTAAAAATAATTGCTTTGTGAAAGCGTGTTCTTCTAGTTTTCATGATAATAATGATGAAGATCTAAAAGTGATTGATGTGACTCTTATTAAATATTTGTTTTCCAATATGAATCTTGGTAAAGATGCGACTGGAGATGAGTCAACTTTAGTTAAAAGGCATCCCAATGATTCGGAGTTTTTAGATCTTGATGCAAAAATTAATAAAAGTGGGATTGAAGAGGTCAAAAACTTTACGTAGCAATGAATCCACTATTTTGGATTTTAAGGAATCTAATTATGATAATTGCTCTTTGATAGATTGTATTTCCTTGTTGCAATCTGTGTTAAATTCTCCTCATGCTTATAATCAAAATAAAACTTTTACTAAACATATCGTTGATGCTTTAATGCAATCCTATGAAGAAAAGCTTGAATAGAAGTTTCTATCCCTTGAAAACATTCTGATGAGTGGGAACTTACTATTAAAATTAAGATTAAAGATTATGAATGTTATGCTTTGTGTGATTTGGGTGCTAGTGTTTCCACGATTCCAGAAACCTTGTGTGATCACTACAAAAAAAGACACATCCGTGACATTTTGGTCTGAACGAAACTTTTCTCTGTCATACTTATGACACTTCTATGACAATAATTGTGACAAAACACGGTATCATCATAGATGTGGTGGGGTCCTACTTCTATGACAAAAAATCATGACAGAAAATGGGCTTTTCGTCCTGGGCGGGCCGGAGACGCAGCTGCATGACATTCTTTGGGCCGTCCATGACGGAAAAAACCGTGGTAGGAGCGAGGGCGAGGAAAATATCGGGGTGTTCCCGGTTACGATGGGTGGTCGGGGCCGAGCGATGCGCGTTTCTCTCGTACACGCATGCGCGTGGGTGCGAGGCATTGGGCTTTAACTGAACCCGAGCGATTGCACTGCAGGCTACGCATTACTGAACCCGAGCGATCGATCGATGGCTGTTAACTGAACCCGATCAAGCGACTCCTTCGCTATTGCTGCTAACTGAAGCCGATCGATGATGCCTCTGCATGAACTATGAGCGTTGCTGGGGGGTGGATGAACAGTTCCCGGTGGGGGTGGCTGAACAGGACCCCGTGGTGTTGCCTCTGCATGAACAGGACCCCGTTCGATCGAGCCGGTTGGGGCTGCATGAACACGACCCCGTGGAGGGCTGCATGAACAAGACCACCCCGTGGAGGGCTGCATGAACAGTAGACAGTGGAGGGCTGGATGAACAGTAGCCCATGGAGGGATGGTTGAATAGGAGCCCGTTAAGAGGGCTGGTTGAATAGTAGCCGGTGGAGTAGCGCGCGGTGGAGGCTGAACAGTCACAGGTGGAGGCTGGAGGAGGTCGACGGTGGATGAATAGTAACCAGTGGAGGCTGGAGGGGGTCAACGGTGGTGATGAACAGTATACCGTGGAGTCCCGTTTTGTGGTACGCCACACCCCTCCCGATGAACAGGACCCCCGTTTCGACCGTAGTGCTCCAACACAAGTCCGTTTCCTCCGTTTTGCGGTACGCCACACCCCTCCCGATCAACAGGACCCCCGTTTCAACCGTAGCGCTCCAACACAAGTCTGTTTCCTCCGTTTTGTGCTACACCACACCCATCCCGATCAACAGGACCCCCATTTCGACCATAGGAGGTCTGTTTCATCCGTTTTGCGGTACGCCAAACCCCTCCCGATGAACAGGATCCCGTTTCGAACGTGGCCGGTCGAAGACAAGGTTGTTTTCTCCGTTCTGCGGTACGCCACGCCTCATTTCCATCGGTTGTTTCGTCCAAGCCCTCTCGATGAAAACGACAATGCATTCCGTTCCGACCCAGCCGGTTGGCTCCCCATGAACACGACGACGACGCTGTTTCTCCGTTCCAACCCAGCCATGTACACGAACCCTGGTCGTACGTATGCGCGAGTAGGCATTCGAGACCCTGCCTACGTGGCTGTATTTTCTTTCTTGCACACTTGCCGCTGTACGTACGTGTACATGCTACGTGTGTGCCTCTACTACGACACATGCGCGCCTCTACATCGACCAGTATGTACGTACACGTTCACGACCAGAATGACAATGCTACGTACGCTTCGACCAGGTGGGTCCCGACTGTCAGGCACTTTCTTGCGTGCGAAGAAGTAGCTGGTGGGTCCCAGCAGTCAGTGGGGCGAATTTTTTTTTCCTGGACGCACTTCCTTGCATGCAAAGATGTAGCTGGTGGGTCCCAGTAGTCAGGGGGGCGAATTGTTTTTTTTTGCCCAGACGCACTTCCTTGTGTGCGAATATGTAGTTGGTGGGTCCCAGCAGTCAGGGGAAACATTTTTTTCGCAAAATATGGTGGCCCGTCCGGTGGGTCCCCGCTGTCAGGTGGAGGAATAATTATTTTGCGCGTAATAAGGAGGCACTTCCTTGCTGCGGCCGTGGACCCAGCTGTCAGCCTCTCCACGTATAGTCCATGTCCGATGAAGTCGTTGCTTGACCACGTTGACCACGCCGCGCCGAGAGCACCATGGCGGTGGATGACGGCGAGGCCTAGGGAGGGGACGACGCAGAGACGGGGAAGACGGGGAGTGGATGCCCACACGTAGAGGAGTACGAGGGTTCACTGGTTCACTGCGGTGTGAGGCTGCCGTCGTCGCAGAATAGCAGGGGGTGTGGGTGAGTAGAGGGATGGCCTGGCCAGCGGTGGGAATAGTAGGGGCGATGAGGCCTTCGCTGCAGCATAGCCAGCCACGGGAGGCAGGAGCATGCGGCACAACCGGTGCTGCTTTGGGCAGCTGGAGCAACAAGACCAGAGGTTGAAGAAGCACTATGGCCGTTGGATGGACATCGTACGGTCACTGGAGCTAGAATCGTTCATATTGACTAAGTTGACAAAGGACACCGTCCCCGTCAACTTAGTAGGCCCACAAGTCAGCCTCCCACCAAGGTGGGTCCCAACCAGCAAGGGGAGTTTTCATTTTTGTGTGCGTAATAAGGAGGCACTTCCGGTGGGTCCGAGCTGACAGCAGGGGGAACGCTTTTTCGCATACGGTGGCCCGTCCGGTGGGTCCCAGCAGTCAGGGGGGGAACATTTTTTTCGCCAAATACGGTGGCCCGTCCGGTGGGTCCTTGCTGTCAGGTGGAGGAATAATTATTTTCCGCGTAATAAGGTGGCACTTCCTTACGGCTGCCGTGGACCAAACTGTCAGCCTCTCCACGTACAATACTCTTTCGATGGAAGTCGTTCCTTGACCATGTTGACCATGCTGCACTGAGAGCACCAGGGCGGTGGACGATGGCGAGGCCTAGGAAGTGGACGACGCGGAGCCGGGGAAGACGCGGCAGTGGAAGCCCGCGCGGAGAGGAGTACGAGGGTTCACTGGTTCGGCTGAGGTGTGAGGCTGCCGTTGCCGCAGGGCCTGGCCAGCGGTAGGAATAGTAGGGGGCGGCGAGGCCTCTGCGGCATCGCAGCCGACCACGGGAGGCAGGAGCACGAGGCACGACCAGCGTTGGTTTGGGCGGCTGGAGCAAGAAGACCAGAGGTTGAATAAGCACTATGGCCGTTGGATGGACATCGTACAGTCAATGGAGCTAGAATCGTGCATATTGACTAAGTTGACAAAGACCTCCATCCCCGTCAACTTAGTAGGCCCACAAGTCAGCATCCTAATATACTGGGTCCCAACTAGCAGGGGAGTATTCATTTTTTTGTGCGTAATAAGGAGGCACTTCCGGTGGGTCCGAGCTGACAGCGGGGGGAACATTTTTTCGCGAAATACGGTGGTCCGTCCGGTGGGTCCCAGCAGTCAGGGGGAAAACGTTTTTTTTCGCCAAATACAGTGGCCCGTCCGGTGGGTCCCCGCTGTCAGGTGGAGGTATAATTATTTTCCACGTAATAAGGAGGCACTTCCTTGCGGCTGTCATGGACCCAGCTGTCAGCCTCTCCACGTACAGTACTATTCCGATGGAAGTTGGTCGTTGACCAGATTGACCACGCCGCGCCGAGAGCACTAGGGCGGTGGACGACGGCGAGGCCTAGGAAGGGAACAACACGGAGGCAGGGAAGACTCGGCAGTTGTTTCCCACGCGGAGGGGAGTACGATTGTACGAGGGTTTACTAGTTCGTCTGCCGTCGCCGGAGAATAATAGCAGGTGTGGGTGAGTAGAGGGATGGCTAGGCCAGCGATGGGAGTACGGTGGGGTGGCGAGGCCTGCGCAACAACACAGCCGGCCGCAGGGAGGAGGTAGCAGGCAGTCCCGCCGGCGCTTGTTTAAGCGTCTGGAGCAGGAAGAGCAGAGATTGAAGAAGCACGACGGTCGTTGGATGAATGTCCAATAGTCACTGCTTGTGTGTCAACCTTTTTTTTAGGAAGGCCTCAAATCTATGGAAAACATCATACAGCCCATCTGCCATTATTTCTAATAATTTACGGCCCATTTGCTAATTCTTAAGGTTTTTTTTGGAGCCCGTATTCTTTTTGTTAGCATTACAGCCCATATTGTGGCCATGGTTAAAAAACTATACGAAATTTTGCATATTTCGGTGCGGTCCGAACTGTTTTTAATCCCGAAATTTCAAGTCACGTTCAAACTGATTTTAAAAATAAATGCATATCAATATGAAATCCAACAAATTGTCCATGCATAAAAATCAATGCAATTTAAAATCTCGAAATGAAAAAAAGATATTTGAAACTAATTGCCGGTTTGATGTGTTTTAAAAATGTACAGCCTATTTCTCATTACTGATAGGCCATTTTCTCAGCCAGCCGAATGAAGCTCTCCTCGTCTTGAAAGATTTGCAGCCCAACAGGCCTGACAAAGCGGCTTATTTGGCAAATCACAAAAAAAACTAGGCTGTGGCCATGGACCCAGCCGTCAGCCTCTCCACGTACAGTACTCTTCCGATGGAAGTCGGTCGTTGACCAGATTGACGATGCCGCGCCGAGAGCACCAAGGCGGTGGACGACGGCGAGGCCTAGGAAGGGGACGACGCGGAGCCGGGGAAGATGCAGCAGTGGATGCCCACGCGGAGAGGAGTACGAGGGTTCACTGGTTCGGCTGCGGTGTGAGGCTGTCGTCGCCGCAGAATAACAGGGGGTGGGGGTGAGTAGAGGGATGCCCTGGCCAGCGGTGGGAGTAGTAGTGGGCGGTGAGGCCTCAGCGGCATCACAACCAGCCGCGGGAGGCAAGAGCACGCGACACGACCGGCGTTGGTTTGGGCGGCTGGAGCAAGAAGACCAGAGGTTGAGGAAGCACTACTATCGTTGGATGAACATCGTATGGTAACTGGGGCTAGAATTGTTCATATTGACTAAGTTGACAAAGCCCTCCGTCTCCGTCAACTTGGTAGGCCCACAAGTCAGCCTCCCACGATGCTGGGTTCTAGCTGGCAGGGGGAGTATTCATTTTTTTGTGCGTAATAAGGAGGCACTTCCTTACGTGCGAAGATAGCTGGTGGGTCCGACCTGTTAGCGGGGGGGCACGTTTTTTTCGCGAAATACAGAGGTCCTTCTAGTGAGTCCCAGATGTCAGGTAGAGGAATCAAATACTTGAGAAGGCGTACAGAACAAGCTAGTGTACGAGTAAAGAGACGTTGCTGAGTTTTAGAAAAAAGAGAGACGTGCTCCTATAGCTGGTTCGAATCCAAACCTAGACTATGACTATATATGGTGCTATGCTACTCTACAAGTAATGAAACTGACATATCCAATGTTCGCTTCTCTTCTTCTCTACTTACACTGCCTAGCATCAGAAGCTCTGGCCACAACAATCATGTCCGCTGGCTGCTTGTCCATTTGCTCTTCAGTAGGCAACAACCAAATATGAGCCAAGTCGCCACCCGTACCATCGCCTGTGGGTCTCATCACACCCCCGCCGGCACGCGCACCGCAGCCGGTTGCTCATCGCAACACGCTGCCGTTGGTGTGGTGCCACTGCTGCAAATCACGCAAAGTCATACATCGCGTCTCAACCACAAGCCTCAACCCTGGCCGAGTCTTCTACAAATGCCCGAATCATGGGGTAATAATATGTTTAAGTGTTGTTCTGCTGCTTTCAGTTGCTGATTTTTTTAATAGTTTGGTTAATGATCTTCCAATTTGATTCGTGCAGAAAAGGGAAGATTCGTGTGATTTGTATTTCTGGGAAGTTGCTGATGTGGGGGAGTGCAACTGTGCTGAGTATTTGGTTAGCCGAGGAATCCCAATACCAGCAGGTTGGGGTGTTGGACAAGTAACTGAAGGAACGACAGAAGAGGAAGATGCAGAGCAGAAGGTTAAAGATATAGTTCCTCTGATCATGGCCAAGCAACAGCTGCTGAACAGCCTTGACATCAATGAGAAGATGAAAGAGCTTGTGAAGATAATGGGCGAAATCGATGTGCTCTGTAGGATGGTTGTCTCTTTATTTGCAGTGTATGTAGCACTCGTGATGTATTCAGTGGCTATGACATGAGCACTTTGCTGAAACTAGTAATGAATGAAACATGTGTAGCAGGCTGGGCATAGTGTTGTGACCATCTAATGATTTCTATTAACGGAAATCAGGGGGTATCCCCTTTTGCTCATAAATAAATAAATAGCAGATGCCCTTTTGGTAATAAATAAATTAATTAACAGAGGCCCTATCGGGTCAGCTTTGTTCTCATTCGAAGACGTCGAGAAAATTGCAGTCCAACATCAAACTATGTCATCAAATTCAAGTTTCACAGCCAAATATGAGTACAACTAAACAACAATATCATCATGTTTTAGTCATCATACAATCACCAAACACAAATCAGCATACATAACAAGTGATGTTCTCACAGGAAAATACTAAACAACATGTTCATCAGGTTTCAGTTGTCATAGCAAACACAATTTCACATAGTAGATAAAAAAACGTCTTCTGACAGGCAAATACGACAAAAGCAATGCAATCATCATCCGCAGCAGCAGCGTCAACATCTTCGTCATGTGAATCAGTCTGAATCGCAATTCCCCACGGTGTCATATTCTTCTTCGTCCTCAACGTCCTCGAACGTTGGCTTCTTCTTGATCAACTCTTGTATGTCCACAGCACGACAGACAATCTTTTCGCCGGCGTCATTGACGTGATGGTTCTCAAAGATATTAGGAACACCTGCGTTATCTTGTACATCGGGAGAAGTGTAAGCATCATCTTGTTGTGCAACTTCGTTAAACGAATTCCTCTGCTCAAACCTTTGCAATACTCTCCAGTCATCGCTACGTGCAAATGTGTCTTCCAAGAAAAATATCTGTGTTGCTTGATTTGCCAAAATAAAAGGCTCGTTAGTCTGGTATGCCGCCTTGACATTGATGGATTTGAAATAATCATCAGCTCTGGGTTTTGCGATCCTGGAAAACGGGTTATACCAACGACAGCACAACAGAACCACACACCGATGATCCTCGAAACTGGAGATATACTGCAACTGAACAATGTCTGTTATGTTAGCATACATTTCAGTTGTCTCTTTGTCATACGTATCCGTGCTCATGATGGCACTGTTTTCTGTCTTCCTGCCTTCGTCTCGTGCAAGGGTGTTCTAGCGCACATCTCCAACAACGCAAGATTCATAATGTCTTACCAGAGTATCAGGACCCATTGCAAGTGAGTAAAGGGCATCATCAACTACCTGCCCATCCTCCCGCATCTTCTTAACCTATGGTTAGAAAGTAGACAAGCTGATCATCTTATGTACTCAATATGTTAAAAAAACTGACAGTGCAATTCAAAAGCTTACATGGCTCTTGAACCATTTCGCAAATCCTGCCATAACCAGTTTGTCAATGTTTCTTGGATTTTGCAGCAGTAACTCCTTTTTGTAGATGCTGCACAACATAGTGATCACGTCAAACATCTAAATATATAAGAATGTGCTGTAAGTTTAGTAGATTACGATGTATAAGTTACAGTACTTAGCACTTACTTGATATAAGGTAGTATCTCATGACAGTTATTCAACACATACCAAACCATTTTGTCCAAATCTTTAGGTTTGTCCTCTTGTCGACTCTTCCCTGTAACTCGAACAGAATAACCGAAAACATTGTGCCCGGGATTGTCTTCATCCACCTCTTTGCTAAGCTGATCTGCTGTTTCAATGTATTTTGAGCAGAATGTCAATGCTTCTGTAGCAATGTATGCCTTCAAACGTCTCCAACGTATCTATAATTTTTTATTGTTCCATGCTATTATTTATGATGTTTTGGATGTTTAATGGGCTTTGTTATACAGTTTTATATTATTTTTGGGACTAACCAATTAACCCAGAGCCCAGTCCAATTTCTATTTTTCTCCTATTTTAGGGTTTCACAGAAAAGGAATATCAAACGGGGCCCAATTGACCTGAAGATCAACGGAGATCATTTTTTGACCACAAGAAGCCCACGGAGTGCCGGAGGGGGACGAGAGGACCCACGGGCTGCCCAGCAGGGTGGGAGCGCACCCCCCCTACAGGGCGCGCCCCCTGCCTCGTGGACAGCCCATAGACCCCCTTTGCTTGGCCCCGACTCCAACACCTCCTATATATACAGAAACCTCTGGAAAATAACCTAGATCAGGAGTTCCGCCGCCGAAAGCCTCTGCTGCCACCGAAAACAAATCTAGACCCGTTCTGGAACCCTGTCGGAGGGGGGGAATCCCTCTCCGGTGGCTATCTTCATCATCCCGGCGCTCTCCATGACGAGGAGGGAGTAGTCCACCCTCGGGGCTGAGGGTATGTACCAGTAGCTATGTGTTTGATTTCTCTCTCGCGTGTTCTTGAGATGGCATGATCTTGATGTATCGCAAGCTTTGCTATTATAGTTGGATCTTATGATGCTTCTCCCCCTCTACTCTCTTGTAATGGATTGAGTTTTCCATTTGAAGTCATCCTATCGGATTGAGTCTTTAAGGATTTGAGAACACGTGATGTATGTCTTGCACGTGCTTATCTGTGGTGACAATGGGATATCATGTGATCTACTTGATGTATGTTTTGGTGATCAACTTGCGGGTTCCGTGACCTTGGGAATCTATGCATAGGGGTTGGCACACGTTTTCATCTTGACTCTCCGGTAGAAACTTTGGAGCACTCTTTGAAGTACTTTGTATTGGTTGAATAGATGAATCTGAGATTGTGTGATGCATATCGTATAATCATGCCCACGGATACTTGAGGTGACAATGGAGTATCTAGGTGACATTAGGGTTTTGGTTGATTTGTCTCTTTAGGTGTGATTCTAGTACGAACTCTATGATAGATTGAACGTTACTACGGACTCTTGAATAGATCGATCAGAAAGATTAACATTGAGGTGGTTTCGTACCCTACCATAATCTCTTCATTTGTTCTCCGCTATTAGTGACTTTGGAGTGACTCTTTGTTGCATGTTGAGGGCTAGTAATATGATCCAATTATGTTATCCTTGTTGAGTGAACATGCACTAGTGAAAGTATGAACCCTAGGCCTTGTTTCCTATCATTGCCATATCGTTTATGCTCACGTTTACCACTTGCTACCTTGATGTTTTTATATTTTCCTATTACAAAAACCTATATCTACCATCCATATTGCACTTGTATCACCATCTCTTCGTCGAACTAGTGCACCTATACACTTTGCCATTGTATTGGGTGTGTTGGGGACACAAGAGACTCTTTATTATTTGGTTGCAGGGTTGTTTGAGAGAGACCATCTTCATCCTACGCCTCCCACGGATTGATAAACCTTAGGTCATCCACTTGAGGGAAATTTGCTACTGTCCTACAAACCTCTGCACTTGGAGGCCCAACAACGTCTACAAGAAGAAGGTTGCGTAGTATACATCAAGCTCTTTTCTGGAGCCATTGCCGGGGAGGTGAGTGCTTGAAGGTATATCTTTAGATATTGTAATCGAATCTTTTAGTTTCTTGTTTTTATCACTAGTTTAGTTTATAAAAGAAAACTACAAAAAATGGAATTGAGGTTACCTCCTATGCTTCATCTTTTTAATATCTTTCATGAAAATGATGGGAAGGAAAACTGTGCTCAAGTAATAGAAGAAGAATTACATAGAATGCTAGGCATAAAATATGTGAATGATGAGCATGATTGCAATGTTGTTAGTATGAATCCTTTGAATATCCATGATGCTAATGTTATGCAAAGCCACAAGCTTGGGGAAGCTATATTTGAAGAAGATGATATTTTTAGTCCCCCAAGTTTTGATGAGCAAATTTATCATGATGAAAGCATGCCTCCTATTTATGATGATTATTGTGATGACTTGTATGCTATTAAGAATAATAATAACCATGAAACTTATCATCATGATTTTAGTTTTCAATTGGATTATGCCTCACATGATAATTATTTTGTTGAGTTTGCTCCCACTACTATTCATGAGAAGAATTTTGCTTATGTGGAGAATTATAAAATCTATATGCTTGGGGATCATGAAAAGAATGATTTATGTGATAGTTATATGGTTGAATTCATTCATGATGCTACTGAAAATTATTATGAGAGAGGACCATATGCTTGTAGGAATTGCAATAATATCAAGTTTCCTCTCTATGTGCTTAAAATTTTGAAGCTATGCTTGCTTTGCCTTCCTTTGCTAGTTGATTATCGTTCCCATAAGTTGTTTGCTCACAAAATCCCTATGCATAGGAAGTGGGTTAGACTTAAATGTGCTAGTCATATTCTTCATGATGCTCTCTTTATGTTTCAATTCTTATCTTTTATGCGAGCATCATTAAAATCATTGTGCCTAGCTAGGGGGCGTCAAACGATAGCGCTTGATGGTAGGCAACCCAATTTTATACTTTTTGTTTTTTGCTTCTTTTTAGGAATAAATATTGCATCTAGCTTCTGTTTAGATGTGGTTTTGTGTTTTAATTAGTGTTTGTGCCAAGTAGAACCTTTGGGAAGACTTGTGTGAAGTTTATTTGATCTTGCTGTGAAAAACAAAATCGTTAGCGCTCTGGAGTGTTCTATTTAATTGACTATTTTTGCAAATGATTAATAGACAAATTCCTCACGTTTACCAATTTATTTCAATTTTTTTGGAGTTACAGAAGTATGCGAAAGTTACAGATCACTACAGACTTTTCTGTTTTTGACAGATTCGGTTTTCGTGTGTTGTTTGCTTATTTCAATACATCCATGAGTAGTATTGGGAAGTATGAATCATGGAGAAGTTGGAATACAGTAGGTTTAACACCAATATAAACAAAGAATGAATTCATTGCAGTACCTTTGAGTAGTGGTTTGTTTTCTTATACTAACGGAGCTCACGAGATTTTTGTCTAAGTTTTGTGTTGTGAAGTTTTCAAGTTTTGAGTATCGCTTTGATGGACTATGGAACAAAGAGTGGCAAGAGCCTAAGCTTGGGGATGCCCAAGGCACCCCAAGGTAAAATTCAAGGACAACCAAAAACCTAAGCTTGGGGATGCCCCGGGAAGGCATCCCCTCTTTCGTCTTCATCTATCGATAACTATACTCGGAGCTATATTTTTATTCACCACATGATATGTGTTTTGCTTGGAGCGTCAATTTATTTTAGTTTGTTTTGCTTGATGTTTGAATAATATCCCAAGATCTGAAATTCTTAAATGTTAGAGAGTCTTCACATAGTTACATAATTATACAACTACTCGTTGTTCTTCACTTGTATCTTTTGGAGTAGTTTGTCATTTGCTCTAGTGATTCACTTATACTCCCTCCGTCCCAAAATAAGTGTGTCAACCTTAGTACAACTTTGTACTAGATTTAGTACAAAGTTGAGACACTTATTTTGGGCCAGAGGGAGTATCTTTTAGAGCACAGCGGTGGTTTTATTTTGAAGAAATAGATGAACTCTCATGCTTTGCTTATATCCTTTTGAGAGTCTATTAGAACAGCATGGTAATGTGCTTTGGCTATATAACTAGCCTTAAGATGATAGACATCCAAGATCAATGTAGTAAAAACTTTCATACTAAGTGCATTGAATATGATGAGAAGTTGGATGCTTGATAATTGTTTTGAGATATGAGGATTGTGATATTATAGTCTTGCTAGTGGAGTTATTATGAAATTGAGAAATACTTGTGTATAAGTTAGTGATTCCCGTAGCATGCACGTATGGTGAACCGCTATGTGACGAAGTTAGAGCATGAGGTATTTGTAGAGTGTCATCCTTTGTGTGGAGGTCGAGGGCGCGCGATGGTTAACTCCTACCAACCTCCCCCCTAGGAGCATGCGTTGATTGCTTTGTTCTGATGACTCGTAATTTTTTGCAATAAGTATATGAGTCCTTTATGACTAATGTTGAGTCCATGGATTATACGCACTCTCACCCTTCCACCATTGCTAGCCTCTCTTGTACCGCGCAACTTTCACCGGTACCATACACCCACTATATATCCTTCCTCAAAACAGCCAGCATATATCTTCCTCAAAACAGCCACCATACCTACCTATCATGGCATTTCCATAGCCATTCCGAGATATATTTCCATGCAACTTTCCACCGTTCCGTTCATATGACACGCTTCATATTGTCATATTGTCATGCATGATCATGTAGTTGACATCGTATTTGTGGTAAAGCCACCATGCATAGTTTTTTATACATGTTACTCTTGATTCATTGCACATCCCGGTACACTGCCGGAGGCATTCATATAGAGTCATACTTTGTTCTAGTATCGAGTTGTAAATCAATAAAAGTGTGATGATCATCATTATTAGAGCATTGTCCCATGTGAGGAAAGGCCAATAAAAACAAGAGATGGCCTAAAAATAGAGAGGGGTTAAATGAAAAAAGGGAGAAAGCCCCTCCAAAAAATTGAGAGAAAAGAGAGAAGGGACAATTGCTACTATCCTTTTCCACACTTGTGCTTCAAAGTAGCACCATGTTCTTCATGATAGAGATTCTCATGTTTAGTCACTTTCATATACTAGTGGGAATTTTCATTATAGAACTTGGCTTGTATATTCCAACGATGGGCTTCCTCAAATGCCCTAGGTCTTAATGAGCAAGCAAGTTGGATGCACACCCACTTAGTTTCTTTTGTTGAGCTTTCATATATTTTTAGCTCTAGTGCATCCGTTGCTTGGCAATCCCTACTCACTCACATTGATATCTATTGATGGGCATCTCCATAGCCCATTGATACTCCTAGTCAATGTGAGACTATCTCCCTCCTTTTTGTCTTATCCAAAACAACCATTATATTCCACCATAGTGCTATATCCATTGCTCACGCTCATGTATTGCGTCAAAGTTGAAAGGTTTGAAAGAATTGAGTATGAAAAAAAAGTGCTTGGCTGAAACCGGGGTTATGCATGATATGAATATTTTGTGTGATGAAGAGGGAGCATTGATAGACTATATGATTTTGTAGGGATAACTTTCTTTAGCCATAGTATTTTGAGAAGACATGATTGCTTTATTAGTATGCTTGAAGTATTATTATTTCTTATGTCAATATAGACTTTTGTCTTCAATCTTTCAGATCTGAACATTCATGCCACAGTAAAGAGAACTACATTGAAAATTATGTTGGTTAGCATTCCACATCAAAAATTCTGTTTTTATCATTGGGATAAGTATATTTTTCGTCCTCGAACTCTGGCGGTAGTATAGGAATCATCCCCAAACTCCAAAACCAGTAAAACCCAGTCCCTCAACTATTCAAATCGGATACTTTTCGTCCCTCGCTGCACTTTAAGTGGTTTTGCTATGACGTGGACCCGGTTTTGACTAAAACGGGTACATGTGGCTGGTTTTGACCGCCATGTCACTTTAGGTGACCCTGGATCTCTCTCTCCCGTCCATTCTCTCGATCCCCATCTCCACCCCCGAACCCTAAACCTAGCAACGGCGGCGGCGGCAGCGGTGACTCCGGTGGCGGCGACGACTCGTTCATGGGCTGCGGCGGCGGCGTTTGCGGCGGCCGGCGTTGAGGTGGAACTACGGCGGCGGGGCGGCGTGGCCTCTGAGGCGAGTTGGTCACTGGCTGGCTGGGCACGGGAGTGACAGCAGCGGCGATTCAGGCGGCGGCGGCGATTCAGGCTGGGGTCGCCCGTTGGCTGGGCAAGGAGATGGCAACCTCGGTCACTTCAAGTCGCTCCCGTGGGTCTTGTTCTTCACCATCGATCCCTCTCGGTCGCTCCTCCCCCATTCCATACCGTGAGGGGCCATTGGATTATCAGCCCGCGATTGAGTGCGACTGTGGCAACAAGGCAGCCAGATGGATATCATGGAGCAATGCTAATCCTGGAAGGAGGTATGTGAAATGCATGAGAGATCGGGTAAGTACAGTTCTGTACAAATTTTTACATGATTTGTTGCTTATTCTATACATTGTGAAGGGCATTAATTTGGTTTTGTGGTTGGCAGTTTACCAACAGATGCCACTTGTTCGAATTTGTCGATGATCCAACTCCTCCTCACCTCGCGCAACTGATTATCGATCTTCGAGATGCTGTTTTGTCACTGAAGAAGGAGAAGCAAGTGCTATGTGCTGAAAGAGATGACCTTGAGATGGCAAGGATTGCTGATTATGCTGAAATGGAACCCCTAAGGCGTGCATTGCGTAAGAAGGACCAGCTGTTGATGGAGAAGGATGAGCTGCTATTGCAAAAGACAGCCGAAATACATGTGCAAAAGAAGAGGAATGTGATGTTGTTTGTTGTACTGATGTGTTTTATCAGTGTTGTTCTGTATCGTGTCATGTAGGAATTGTAGACAAGTAGATGAGAATTGAATGTGCCATGTAAACTGTCCTATGTTATTTATGAAAATTTGGGTTCGCTCAGAACATTTTAGTCAGCATGGTTGTCCAGTTTGGACAGAGTACAGAACAGATTGCATGCGAATTTAGTCATACAAAGCAGATGAGAGATAGTACTGATTATAGTCTTACAAAGCAAATGGGAGATAGTACTGATTATAGTCTTACAAAGCAAATGGGAGATAGTACTGATTATAGTCTTACAAAGCAAATGGGAGATAGTACTGATTAGTCTTACAAAGCAAATATGAATTCTGACATAACCACAAGTGAACATCAGTACTAGTCTAGTAGTTTTGCTGGGACTTTTTTTGCTCTTTTATTTCCTCCAACTTGAGAAGTTGCAGCTCCAGATGTAACATTGACTGTAAATGATGAGCTAGACTGCACGTTTACTGTCACATTTTTTACAGCAATATTGGAGGAAACCTTCATCTTGTGCTTAGGCAGTCCTAGGGATTTATTTGTCCTCTTTTGCACAGGACCAAGGTTCTCATCAGTTGTAGCTGCTCTTTTTCTGCTGGTGCTTTGTTGGGATGTTTTCACATTTGCCTGACAAGGGAAGAAAGAGTTCACATCAGCAAGAAACTCATTTACAAGAGCAAGAAATTAATTTACAAGAATTTAATCTATTGTACCTTGTAAGTAGACATCTTGGAGGCTTTTGCATTGCTTCTGGACTTGGTAAATGATCTAGCGGCATTTCCTAAAGCTGCATTTTGTCCAATAGTGGCTGGTCCATTTGAACTTGAAGCGGCATTTCCTGGACATGTAGTTTTATTGTGACCAGTGCACTTGCATTTCCTGCATCTAATCAAAGTTCCAACCCTCGAAACTTTGGTAGCTTTTGGTTTTTCAGTACCCTCTCTTTTTCTCTCTTTCCGAGGCCTTCATGGCATCTTAACATATCCTGGAGCTAGTGATTTAGGCTTGTCTGATTCTGGCCAACCTTGGGGTCCTTCAACTGGTTGCAGGCAATATGCATAGGTTTTCTTGAATGCTTCCACTGAGTAGCAACTAGCCACATAAGCATGTAACTGATTGGTGTGTTGATGGATTGCAGAGACGGCATGAGCACAAACTATACCAGATAACTGCCAATACCTACAGCTACAGGTCATTTGATTGAGATCAACTGTAAACCTTTGAGATCCATGTTGAACCTCAAAACAGTTATTTCCATTGCTAACTGCATGACATATACCAGATACATCGATGGCCTTGCTTAATTTCTTGTTTATATTGGGACATATAGGTTCATCCCATTTCTCACACTTGTCTCTGTTCTCTTGTATTCTAACCATCACCATTCTCCTAATTGTCTCTAGCATGAAAAGAATTGGGAGAAACCTAGCTTCTACTATCCACTTGTTAAAACTTTCGCACATATTATTGTCGACAGAGTCACAATTGCTACCTAATTTGAACCATGCTCTACACCAATGCTTTGGATCAGTTTTTGACATTGCTCTAGACCCAAGGACTATAAGTTGAGCAAGCTTGGCTCTGCAATAGTTGAAAAAACTTACACTTGCAGCCTTTGCACAAGCCCAAAATGGCTTCTGCCATTCCTTGTTCTTGAACTTCATCCTCCAGTTGGCATAAATATGCCTGGCACAATTCCTATGTTCAGCCCTCGGTGCCCAGTTTGAAACTGCGGTGATGATACCCTGTAATGGTGATAGACAAGTTATGGCATGGAATAGCGTGCAAAAGAAGGCAAGTTATAACATCTACAGCTACAATAATTACCTTTTGTTGATCTGATATAATCACCCAACCTTCACCATCTAGCACATTCACATCTCTAAAAAGTAAAGAACAAAACCAGTCCCAACTATCATTGTTCTCTTTTTCAACAACTGCCCATGCCAAAGGGTACATCTGGTTGTTGGCATCCCTCCCTACGGCACATAAAAGCTCTCCATTGGTTGCTCCCTTGAAAAAGCAGCCATCAAGTCCAATAACCTTCCTACAGCCAGCCATGAACCCTTTTTTGCATGCCTCTAAGCAGATATATATCCTTTGGAAGATAGGCTTCACTTGATTTGGTTCCAATTTAACCACTACTGTGCTACCTGGGTTACTCCTTAACAACTCCAACTGATAGTCAAATATTCTGCTATATTGACCTTTCCTTGCATCCAGCCACTTTTTCATCACAATCTTCTTAGCTCTCTTCACCTGAGCAGTAGTCACATTGGCAAACATATCTTCTTGAATGTGTTGTTTCAAGCTTGAAATCTTCCACATTGGATTAGATCTAATTAGCTTGTCATACTTGGCAGCAATTTTTGTTGAGTTTACTAACTTATTGTCTTTCCTTTTTGGGCATAAATGAACATCATGAAAAGAGCTGATCTGCCAACTACATGATCTAGTGGTTTTACTCAAAAGACATACCCAAGGACATGTTGGCCAATCACACTTTGCCCTAACTCTTGCCTTGTCATTTTTTGGAAATCTGATAAGCTTCTTATGATGCAGACCATATCTGATAATTGCTTGCCTAAATTCTTCCTTGCCATCAAACTTCATACCAAGAGTAAATTCTGGTACATCCCCTTTGTCCTTGAACCTTCTACATCTAGACTTGAATGTCTTTACTTCACCATCACTGCCAATCTCATCGAAAGAATCATACAAATCAGAACTATCTTCATATGCAGTACCATTTCCATCATTTTCCTCCCCCACCTTATTTGATGACCCTATTGCAGGCCCACCATCTAGCATAGCATCATCAAGGTGCTCTAGCTGTCCAGCCTTCATCTTTGCCTTATACTCCTTATATTTCTTGTGGATCTCAGCAGCCTCTTCATCTTCATCAGAAATAATGTCATCATCAGGGCAGTAATCACTCTCGCTGCTATCCTCGTCTTCATCTTCTTCTGAATTTTCATGCGCATCATCTGAATTTTCCTCTTCAGGCTCCTTTGAGTTACAAATTGCAACACAATCATTGTCCATAGGTGGACAAGTAGCCAATGCGACAAAATGATCTGCAGCTCCCTCTGATTCACTACTAGCATTCGGACCCATCAGAAGCTCAACATCACTGCCTGGATCCCTGTCGTGTTCGTCGTTTTCTGAATTTGGATATAGCTCCACATATATTTCAGCTATACTTCCAACAGCAACACAATCTCTAATCTGCTTGCAATCGGTGTCTAAAGCAACCATTTTCAGACCACAAACCATCTCTTTTCCAGGATATAACCAATGAAACATCTTGTCATCATTTGTTTGGCAGTGCATACCAAAACTCTGAACCAGATCAAAAAAACAAAAGTTCTTTCGATAAACAAATGACATGGCCTCTTTCCCCCCACTATATTCAAGTGTTTTCCCATCATTCAAAAACTGTCCTTCAAAATGAAATCTGATGAATAGCACGTCTCCAAGATCCATTTGACTGGCCTATGTTCATAAAAGAGACAAGCACAACATGAGGCCTGCCCTTGCTCCTAAATGTAAGATTGCAATGAGTGCAGGCACAAATTACCTCCGGCAATCGAGCTCCTTGTCGTGGGTCAAGGCCGCCGCCGCCTGAATCGTCGCTGCCGTCGCTCCCGTGCCCAGCCAGCCAGCCACCGACGCGCCTCACAAGCCACGCCGCTCCGCCGCCATAGTTCCACCTCACCACCGGCCGCCGCAACCGCCGCCGCTACAGTCCATGAGCGAGTCGCCGCCGCCGCCGCTGCTAGGTTTAGGGTTCGTGGGTGGAGATGGGGATCGAGAGAATGGACGGGAGAGAGAGAGAGAGAGATCCAGGGTCACTTAAGTGACATGGCGGTCAAAACCAGCCACGTGTACCTGTTTTAGTCAAAACCGGGTCCACGTCATAGCAAAACCACTTAAAGTGCAGCGAGGGACGAAAAGTATCCGGTTTGAATAGTTGAGGGACTGGGTTTTACTGGTTTTGGAGTTTAGGGACGATTCCTATACTATCGCCAGAGTTCGAGGACGAAAAATATACTTATCCCTTTATCATTTACCTACTCGAGGACGAGCAGGAATTAAGCTTGGGGTTGCTGATACATCTCCAACGTATCCATAATTTTTTATTGTTTCATGCTATTATTTATGATATTTTGGATGTTTAATGGGCTTTGTTATACACTTTTATATTATTTTTGGGACTAACCTATTAACTCAGACCCCAGTGCCAGTTTATGTTTTTCTCCAGTTTTAGGGTTTCGCAGAAAAGGAATATCAAACGGAGCCCAATTGACTTGAAAATCAACGGAGATCATTTTTGGACCAGAAGAAGCCCACGGAGTGCCGGAGGGGGACGAGAGGACCCACGGGCTGCCCACGAGGGTGCCCCCCCCTACAGGGCGTGCCCCCTACCTTGTGGACAGCCAGTAGACCCCCTTTTCTTGGCCCCGACTCCAGCACCTCCTATATATACAAAAACCTCCGAAAATAACCTAGATCGGGAGTTCCGTCGCTAAAAGCCTCTGTTGCCACCGAAAACCAATCTAGACCCGTTCTGGCACCCTGCCGGAGGGGGGGGGAATCCCTCTCCGATGGCTATCTTCATCATACCGGCGCTCTGCATGACGAGGAGGGAGTACTCCACCCTCGGGGCTGAGGGTATGTACCAGTAGCTATGTGTTTGATCTATCTCTCTCGTGTTCTTGAGATGGCACGGTCATGATGTATCGCGAGCTTTGCTATTATAGTTGGATCTTATGATGCTTCGCCCCCTCTACTCTCTTGTAATGGATTTAGTTTTCCCTTTGAAGTTATCCTATCGAATTGAGTCTTTAAGGATTTGAGAACACCTGATGTATGTCTTGCATGTGATTATCTGTGGTGACAATGGGATATCATGTGATCTACTTTGATGTATGTTCTGGTGATCAACTTGCGGGTTCCGTGACCTTGGGAATGTATGCATAGGGGTTGGCACACGTTTTCGTCTTGAATCTCCGGTAGAAACTTTGGGGCACTCTTTGAAGTACTTTGTGTTGGTTGAATAGATGAATCTGAGATTGTGTGATGCATATCGTATAATCATGCCCATGGATACTTGAGGTGACAACGGAGTATCTAGGTGACATTAGGGTTTGGGTTGATTTGTGTGTTAAGGTGTTATACTAGTACGAACTATATGATAGATTGAACATTACTACAGACTCTTGAATAGATCGATCAGAAAGAATAAATTTGAGGTGGTTTCGTACCCTACCATAATCTCTTCATTTGTTCTCCGCTATTAGTGACTTTGGAGTGACTCTTTGTTGCATGTTGAGGGCTAGTAATATGATTCAATTATGTTATCCTTGTTGAGAGAACTTGCACTAGTGAAAGTATGAACCCTAGGTCTTGTTTCCTATCATTGCCATACCGTTTATGCTCACGTTTAACACTTGCTACCTTGCTGTTTTTATATTTTACTATTACAAAAACCTATATCTACCATCCATATTGCACTTGTATCACCATCTCTTCGCCGAACTAGTGCACCTATACAATTTGCCATTGTATTGGGTGTGTTGGAGACACAAGAGACTCTTTGTTATTTGGTTGCAGTGTTGTTTGAGAGAGACCATCTTCATCCTATGCCTCCCACGGATTGATAAATCTTAGGTCATCCACTTGACGGAAATTTGCTACTGTCCTACAAACCTCTGCACTTGGAGGCCCAACAACGTCTACAAGAAGAAGGTTGCGTAGTAGACATCAGGCCTCTGCAATGGAACCCTCGGGTCTAGCTCTGTTCCTAACATAGCCCTTGAAAGTGCCTAGCCGCCTTTCAATAGGGTACATCCAGCCATATTATACTGGACCTCTAAGTAGTGCCTCATCAGCTAGATTAACAGCCAAATGCGCCATCACATCAAAGAAGGCTGGAGGATATATCTTCTCAAGGTCACATAGGATAGTTGGTATCTTGTCTCTAAGACGCTCCAAAGCATCTAACCTGATATTTCTACTGCAGAGTTCCCTGAAGAATTGTCCCAACTCTGCAACTGCTCTGTATAAGTCAGGGCGGCCCAATCCTCTAAGGATAACAGGTAAAACCCTTTGAAGTAGGACGTGGCAGTCATGAGTTTTCAACCCTTGTACCTTGTTTCCATCTGCACTGACTCTCCTTTCAAGGTTGGAAGCAAATCCATGTGGGAATCTCACACATGACAGGACCTCGCAGAATTCTTTTCTTTTTACCTTG
Organism: Secale cereale; assembly: GCA_902687465.1. Taxonomy (NCBI): domain Eukaryota; kingdom Viridiplantae; phylum Streptophyta; class Magnoliopsida; order Poales; family Poaceae; genus Secale; species Secale cereale. The sequence continues at coordinate 335,508,174 of LR738713.1, forward strand.
TCCAAGACGTACACAGCTGGTGCCATATCCCGTGGTTTACCTTCATCTTGCACCTGCAAATCCTCTCTGATACCCAGGTGTGTCAAATCAATCCTAGATTTTAAGGTATCTTTCGTCTTGCCTTTAATATTAAGAAGTGTGCCGATAATGCTATCACATATATTTTTCTCGATGTGCATCACATCAAGATTATGCCGAAGATCCAAATCTTTCCAATACTCCAAGTCCCACAAAGTGGACCTGCGGGTAAACAATAATCTCTCTTCTGCCCTGCCACGCTTCCTTTTCCCGCTACCATTATCAGGATGGTTTCCTGGTGTAATATGCCTGACCTGATCTAATTCCACTTGCAACTCATCGGCGGTGAGCCTCTTTGGCACATCACAGTTTTCATGCTTTGCATTGAACACATGTCTTCGGTATTTTCTAGGATGCGGCTTGTCCTTGGCAAGGAAACAACGGTGTCCAATTTAACAGATCTTGCTAAGTATTGCGTATGACAGCGGATTCTTGTCACAGCGAACACATGCATTGTAACCATGTGTCGTTCGCCCTGACATAGTGCCCAATGCCGGATAATCATGGATGCACCAAATTATAACAGCACGCGGAAATAAATCAGCTGGTGGGCTGCTATATAGGTCTCGAGTGAGAACACCCCTCCAAAGCTATTGAAGTTCCTCCACAAGAGGCTCCATGAACAAATCAAAATCCTTTCCAGGACTTTCTGGACCTGGGATGAGCAAGGCCATCATGTAGTTTGATTCTTTGGTACAAACATTTGGAGGCATGTTGTAAGGGATAACAAGCACTGACCACATGCTATCTGTGGCGCTCTGGTGGCCAAATGGGTTAAATCCATCTGAAGCTAAGCCAAATCTAATATTTCTCGGGTCAGCAGCAAACTTTTCATGCTTCTGATTAAAGCTTTTCCACTCACTACCATGTGATGGATGGCTCATTACATTCTGATCTCTCTACTCATCGTTCCTAGAATGCCACAGTACATCCTCTCTTGTTTCAGAATCATGAAACAACCTCCGCAATCTTGGTGTAATTGGAAAATGCCTCAGAACATTATGAGAAATCCTCTTCACAGCATCGCCATCTTTCCATCTTGATGATTTGCATTTCGGGCATTCACTTAAGTTGGCATAATCCTTCCGGAATAGAACACAATTATTCTTACAAACATGGATCATATCATATCCAATTCCAACTGCACGAAGGAAATTCTTCAATTTACTGTAGGTGTGTGGCAGCTCAGACGCATCTGGGAAAGCTTTGCGGAAAGCAGCCAACATCACATCGAATGATTTGTTGGTCATCCACTCAGATGTCTTCACCTAAAGAAAGGTGACCATAGCTGAGAATACTGACAGCTTATTTCCTGTGGTGACAGCCATGTTGCATTGTTCCAACATGCGGGCCCACCGTTTTTCTTCGGCAGGTGAAAGTTCACGGAATGCACGAGCATTTCGTAGCATTGTTTCAATGTTGGTCAAACTCACTGGCTCCGCCACCACCTCCTCCTCCTCCTCTTCCACCTGAGCATCAGGCAGATCAAGATGGTGATCTGCTGCTTCCACGTAGTCAATAACATTGACGTTCACAGCTTCACCATGATGAACCCATCTACTATATGTGACCGACATCCCATACAAGTGTAGATGATTTTGCACAGTTGACTGGGGTCTTGTAATTGAATTCATACCGCTGCTACACGGGTAGAGCACATCATATTTCGGACCATCGTACTCAGCTCTGATAAAGTTCATGAAGTTTTCTACCCCCTCGACATATGCAGCGGAGAATCTTCGAGCAGAAGTTATCCAAGTCATGTCCATCTGTTAGACATACAAATTAGTTCTTCTACTAGATATTACATAAAAAAACATATATGCTTTTTTATGAAGTCCAGAAGAAAATACCTAGGTCGATGTCTAAAGCTATGGCAAGATATTTGGACGAGCAGATCTAAGTAACAAAATATATGTAAAGCTAATTCAGCAAACAGATTTGAGTGCTAAATTATGGCAGGCTGTTTCAGCAGTCAATGAGTCCGAGCATGATGGATTATGTATTTCCAAAAGAGCAAACAGTCACCGAACTATCGAAGGCCATCGCAGCAACAAAGATCGAGTATAAAATGATGTAGAGCTATTTCACCTAACAGATTGGCTACTAGACCATGGCAATCTATGTCACAATAAATATATGGCAGGATATTTTAGCAACTAATCGGCCTTGGCATGCCATCTCAGTTAAGCATGGCAAGGAAGCTTCTTAAGCAGAGCAGGGAAAGGAAGCTTCTTAAGCAAAGCATATTGACTGTAAACTACTTCGGCAAACAGTGAGATTAACAACGTCTACCAACTAACATTCAACGCTACACCGACATGCACGGGGCCTCAGTCTAGAATGCGCGTACCGTGGGAGAAGCTGACCGCCGTGCGTCTCCACACGAACTCGCCGGCGGTGGCGGCGCTGACCGCCGTGCGCCTCCACAAGAACATTGCCAGCGCTGGCGGTGCGGCTAGAAGACGACAGTCTACGAGAGCGTACTGTGGGAGCGAGAGGATCGCCGTGCGTCCCCTCGACGAACTGCGGCACCGACGTATCGGTGTGGCGGGGAGGGCGGCTTTGGCGGAGCGAATGGAGTGGAGGGGGGCGGGGGGAGGGGGGTTTGGGGAATATTATTGGCTAGTTGGCCGAAGGGCGTTTGAATCTAGGATTTGGGGGAATTTTTGGGTGGGGGAAGGATTTTTGCGCGGTGGGCGGGGGGAATTTGGCGCATGGTCGGTTTCTCCAAGTGCAGTCCCACGTGTCAGTGAAGAGGCAAGCCGAAGCGCGTTCTGTTTGCGTGAGCCGTGTGCAGGACCGAACGTGTGTGTGGTGCAATGCGACCGCGACAGGGGTGCCGTGAGTGTACCAACTTTTTTTCCTTTTAAACTAGGTGCTTCGCCCCCTCAAAAAAAACTTGTTGCTTCGCGCGACCCATCGATACTACTACTAGTAATCCGGTAATCCCGACTAAAACGGCGCGGCCGGGTCTTTTCCCGCGCGATATGCTGGGAGGTTGGCTTAGTTGGTTTTTTAGGATGAGTAATTCTACACCTACATAGTCCCAGTTACATAATTAACATAATGTGAAACGTGTGAGCTGTTGATTGTAGATTGGGGGGAGGGAGGGGCCCACCACCATGAAAATCAGGGGAGGAGAGAGAGAGGCAATTTACGTTAACCGTTTCGTAGGTCCCATAGATGTGAAATGCGTGAATGTGCATTTGCAGATAAGGCCTTCCTTCGTTCATCCTTTTCTCTCACAAGATCTTGATCTTCCGTGCAACGCACGGGCATCTTGCTAGTACTCCTACAATATACTATATTATTGTCAAAGTTCATATACACCGGCCGAGATTAATGCAAACACGGCAGATTTTCATAACATTTTGAACTTTTATAGGACAGAAAAATAAAAGAAACCCGACCCTAAACCTATTCTACGGCGGCGACCGACGTCCTCCATCTGCGATCTCCATGTACTGGGGCGGGGTTCAAGACCCGTGAAGTGAAGGTGCGATCTTCGGCGACGAAAAGTAGAACACGGGAGACGGACCAGCCAGTTGGCACACCATGCCCTGCCGCCTCCCATGCCCTACTCATCCTCAGAGGAGTCCCCAACCTCGGTGGTGCCGGACGTTGGACGGCGGCAAGTAAGACGCGTGGCTGACGGTGCTCCCGTCGTCGGCCGCCAGCGTGGCCACCGCTTGTGCGGCGACTTGAGTGAGGGCGGCGACCTAGAGCTCCATCCCCGAAGACAAGCTCTCCCGCAGAGCGTTCGCGCTTGCGGTCATGGCGGATGTGGTGCCAGGTAGGAGGACGATGCGCTATGGTGTGGAGGTTAGCTGGGCGTTGCCACTTTAAGTAGCACATTTCGGTGAGGCCAAGCGTCCTGGTACGTCATTAAGTCACCGGAGTTGGTTCCTCGGGCACCGAGCCTCTTAACGACGGCATACGGACAGATGGCATAAATGCGGGAAGCTAGCGTCGGCTGGGAACGCACCGCGCGATGGCGCGAGGGACGAGGGTTTTTGGTGTGCCAGGGTAGTCAGTTGTGGTCGTGGCCACGTTGGAGATACCCTTTGCTCACATGCGATCGACGCATGTCATTGAAAAAGCAAGACAACCCGGCATGGTCTCAGGTCCTGAGGATGCAGTTGGCCGCGCTACACCACTCCGCGGACGCGTCCCGGCACCCCGTGCATCCTCGACGAGCCGTGTGTTGGCATGTGTTTGGATTGTGGCCAAAGTGCACCTTACTAAAATATTTGTCGTGACCCAAAGATTGGTCTTTGTTTGGATGGTTGCCATTTTTTTGGCATGCCAATGAACTCTAGACAACTCTAGTTCATTTTTCTTGCCGATGTCGGCCAAATCATGGGCAACCAAAACCTCAACCAAAATTTTGTCTACCCAATACTTTGATGGGGCAACCTTGGGCACAAACAAAAAATACTGTTGGTCGTGCCACAACACTAACGCCACCCTCGGCACACTGAAACCGATCATGTCTAGCGACGATGAGCGTGTCGCTCACCGCGGTCGCCGTGTCTAGAGGCGGTGCTGGAGCTGTGCCATGTTGTTGGCCCCCACGACCCACATGAATGGTTGCCGGTGGCGAAGAGGTCGTGGGCCAGCTCCTCCATTGGACTAGTTTGTGCTACGTCATCCCGACAGGTGTGCCCCACATGTCGGTTTCCCTGTTTTCCCGACCATATTCGAGCGTCAGTGCTCCGCGTTGCGCATTAGACCTTTCACTATGTAGGCCAAGCGAGACAACTTATTGTTTATTTGTGCCGTTCAAGTATAACCATGTGGCGTTTGCTTATTTCTCATTCCTCTCCATCGATCATGTCGCCCTCCGGTCGAGTCCATCCTCCCGCATGCCTCATTTGAACATTCCGCCGAGTATCATTCGCATGTGGGCCTAGACCATGCTTGTATTTCCAATGTTTATTTGTAATTTGTCCGACATGCATACAAACAAACGGTTCGTTTGAAGTTTCACTTTGCCTCCACTACGTGTCGCTTCGCGTCTTAGTTTTGACATCCCATTCGGTTCATGTTGACGAGATCGATAGATGACATGGCAGTTCCTTATAGCCATCGACTGGCTATATTTTTAACCATGCTCTAATGCGTTTTTCAAAACCGCATTTGACTATTGACAAGATTAATAGTACATGAGATGTATAATGTGAAAATTATATCATTGGAAGCTCCTTTCACATATGTATCCCTGCCTTACCCTCCCTTTTGGTCACTTACTGGCGGACCCCATGCTTGCTAGGCCCCGCATGTTAGTTACTCAATGGGTTCGGCCACGTCAGGGGATCCTCGTCCGTAGTATACTCCCTCTGTTTTTATTTACTCCGCATAAAATGACGCGGGCGGGGGAGGGGGAGGGACGTCGGTTTGCTCTCAACTGCGGTCCCACAAGCGAGCGAAAACGCAAGACGAAGCGCGTTCCATTCGGCGAGCGGCGTGGAGGGTCCAGCCTGCCGGTCTGCAACGCGAACGCGACAAGAGCGATGTACAGTCAAAACCGATTGACCGGTCGTCACCGGAACCACTATTCACACCAGAACCTTCGCTGCTTGGCCTACTCCAGCCCCTTCCCCAACCTTTCGATCCCCTAGCCCGCATCAAGCATCCCTAGTTCGCCGGAAAGCCATGGTGCGCCACAAGATCACATGCTACAAGATGCTGACCCCGGAGAGCCGCGCAGAAATTGCGGCGGCGGTCGGCGCCAGAGACCTCTGTTCCCAAGCTCGCTTTGCGGCGGGCCAATCCCCGAATTCTATGGAGCCAAGCTACAAGGAGGAGGAAGCCGATCCAATGTTCATGGCAGAGGTCGCGGCGTAGAAGGCCCCCGATGGGTATGAGACGATGGACGTTGACTTCGTGTCGGCGTCCGAGTCCCCCATGGTGCAGGCGGACCAGCGGTTCAACCTGGCGATACTAAAGGAGGACCGGGAGGCAGAGGCTCAACTCGACGCGGAGCGCGCGCATGCCGCTGCCATCGGGGCTCTCCTGAAGGCGGAACCAGATGTCGTGGATGTGAACTGGGCGGCGGACGCTCAACTTGAGGCGGAGCGCGCATGCCGCTGCCATCGAGGCCCTCCTGCAGGCGGAACCGGATGTCCTGGACTTGAACCGGGCGGCAGAGGCTCAACTCGACGTGGAGCGCGTGGATGCTGATCTCATCGAGGCCCTCCTGCAGGCGGAACCGGACGTCCTAGACTTGAACTGGGCGGCGGAGGCTCGACTTGACGCGGAGCGCGCGGATGCCGCTGCCATCGAGGCCCTCCTGCAGGCGGAATTGGACGTCCTCGACTTGAACCGGGCGGTGCTCTCGTCCGTGCAGAGCGCCCGCACGCTCCGCGTGAATGAGTAGCTGGAGGCCGAGGACAACCACGGTGCGGAGACACATGTCGGCAGCTATGGCTGGTTTGCGCTGGCAGCCAAAGACGAAGAGGTCGTCTCGTTCCGCGAGCAGTGATAGTTTTCTTTATGTTGTTGTTTTATGGATCTTTTGCTCTGTAAAAACATATATTGTTATGCAAGTCGCGTGACTTGGGTCAGTCTATCATTTCAGGCGGTTGGATGAATATCCTACGTCTCCTAATCCTTCTTCCTCACCTCTTCTTCTTCCCCAACAGACCACCGCACGGGCCGTACGGATAGTCCCCAACATGCGGTTGGATAAACATACTCTATGAACGAAAATTATGTCAGGACCCCAATTCTAAGAGCATCTCCAGCCGTTGGCCCCCCAGGGGGCGCCTAAAAGCACCGCCTGGGGGTGATCCGGCGCAAAATTAGGCCGGGAGGCAACTTGGTCCCCAGCCGCCGGCCCCAGAGCCGCCCCAGGCGCGTATAAAAAAATAGCACCGTTCGGCGAAGTTATGCTAAAAACACGTCCAATTTTGGGCAAACATGACAAATTTCGGTGAAATTCGTGGATTTTCATTACATTAACCTAATCTAAAAAAACTTGCTGAAGTTGTTGCCGCCGTCGCCGCCATCGTCGTCGTCGGCCTTCTCCTCCTTGACGCGAGCGCCCCTGTTGGACCCATGCCCGGCGTCGCCATGGCAGACTCGTCGCGGCGCGTCGTCGTTGTCGCCGACGCTGTCGCAAATCACGACGACCCCGCCTTCATCGCGGCCGCGTCGACGCTCCTCGAAGCGGCGCAGGGCGGCGCGCTGGCGCTCCTTCTCCTTCTCCGGCGCGCCTTCTCCATAGAAATGGAGTCCTGGCGCGCCCATTCCACGGTCGCGTCGTCGTCGTCAAACTCCGGCTTCATCGGCGCCAGCCCGGCTCTGGCTTCACCAGCGCCAGCCCCGTCTCCGTCTTTGGCTTGACGAAGAGCGGAGGAGCCGACGAGGAGGCGCACCGGCCACCCTCGTTGATGACGATGCCGGCACTGCGAGTGCGCCGACCGAGTGGCGTCTCCGCCGCGGGCTCGGCCTTGACGCCGAGAAGCACCGGAGTGCCGGAGGAGTGAGAAGAAGAGCGGGAGGAGGAAGACGAGGAGGAGCAGCCGAACCTCCTTGGCGCCCATGCGCGTCGGTGTTGCGACGGGGCGGCCCCTGTCGCCGGATACGTCAACGGCGGGTTGTTGCCGCCGTCGAGGTACGTCAGGACGCCCTCTAGCGTGCGGTCGGGGACGCCCCACCACAAGTGGCATCCCTCGATGTTCTTCACACCGCCGACCACCAGCGCGTCGTTGGTGGACGCCAGGCGCTGCTGCTGACGGCGCTGGAAGTACGCCGCCCAAGCCGCATGGTTGTCGGCAGCGTACTGGGGGAGGGAGCGCTCAGCGTCGGTCAGGGAGGCTCGCACGACCTCGACCTCCTCGGCGAAGTACTTGGGCTTCGCCTCGTCATCGGGCAACGGGGGAACGGGCACTCCCCCGTCGCTGAGCCGCCTCCCCGTCAGCCCGGGGCACATATCCGGCGGCGCCGGGATGTTCGCCTGGAATAGGAGCCAGGACTCCTGTTCGCGGAGCGAACGGAGGCCGAAGCCGTTGGCCGCCGCTTCGTCGCCGGGGAAGCGCTCTGCCATGGCCATGGGCACGGGAGAGGTAGAGAGGGAAAGAGAGGGGCTGGCGGCGGCGCTCGACAGAGGAAGTCAAAGATGGAGAGAGAGGGGCTGGGCGGCGGCGAGGGGTGAGTCTGGTGTGGGCACACGCGAGTGGAGACCACTGGCTTTATAGTCGCTCCGCGCCCGTGTGTACGCGTGCGAGGGAGGGGAAGCGTCGGCGCGCCGTCCCGTGACGCGCTGCCCGTGAGGAATCAATGGCAAGGCTGACCGGCGGCAGCCTTGCCATTGATTCCCCGCGGGAACCGAGGCAGTTGGGGGAAGACGAGCCGCCATGTCGCTGACGCGGCTGGCCCGCGGCTTTTTCGCGCCAAAACAGTTCGCCCCGGCGCCCCCGTGCGCCCCCGAGCGCGCCGAGTTCGGCCTGGGTCCGCCGGCGCTGTTTTCGGCCCAGGCCGGCGAAAATCTAGCTCCTGGGGGCGCGACTGGGCCGTTTTTTCGGCGCCGGTGCGAAAAAAATCGCCTGGGGAGGCCTTCCTGGGGGCGCGGCTGGAGATGCCCTAAGTCACACAGGTCTAGCATGTAACACACCATATCACTTTGCGGCCTCACGCACGGTATCCCCACGGGTGCCACCTTACCTAGCCTAGGACCGTTTGCGCATTTTGGCACACGTATATGATAGTGTCACTAGCATCCATATGACAGAGAACCCGGGCCGACATGACTAGTTGCAAACCAAAAGTGGCACTAAATTACAGAGACAGACATACATGACCCAGCAACGAACGTGTCGGTCATCAACGTATGAACCCAAGTTGTAGCAAGCTACAAGGACTTAAAGGAACAACGCGTGACATTTCCCTGAAGGGACAGACACAGGAACGAAGAAGGACACATGCCGGCCAGCCTAAGTGTTCCGGAGCAGTAGCAAGCTACCAAGGCTCAGTGGAAGCACAAGGAGGCATTTCCCTGTAAGATAGGCTACCAAGGGTAAACAACTAGGTGTCGGATCCCACACATAGCAGTACACATTACACGTACACATAACATGCAAGTATGTGTTTTACAACATGGCATCACAACATAACTCAACAACTCATATAGATAAAGGCCCAGAAGAGCCATCATAACATTTATTACAAGTAGTAGATCTCATGACCCAACATACAGAGCATACAGGCAACGGAAGCATAACATGTCTGAGTACAGACAACTATAAATGAAAAAGGCTGAGAAGCCTGACTATCTACAAGACCCTCCCAAGGGTACAAGATCGTAGCAGAGGTAACAAGCTAACGTCGAAGTCCACGCGGAACCACTACTGAGACTGAAGTCTCTCTGCAAAAACATAAATTAAGCAAACATGAGTACAAAGGTACTCAGCAAAACTTATATTAGAACTAGCTACATATGCATTAGTATCAACAAAGGGGTGGTGGAGTTTGACTGCAGCAAGCCAGCTTTGACTCGGTGGCTATCCTGAACTACAACTGCAAGTAAGTCTTTTGAGGTGGTGCACACGAGTCCACATATTCACCAATCAAAACACCACTATGGATCCGCTCCCGTCTCCCTACGAGAAGGCCATCCATAGCACTCACGCTTATCTTGCGCGTTTTAGAGTATCCACTTTCACTTGTCTATGAACTGTACAAGTAACCCAGAAGTCCTTTACCGCGGACACGGCTATTCGAATAGATAATGTTAACCCTGCAGGGGTGTACTTCTTCACACATGCTCTGGCCACTTACCGCCATGTACACATCATGTATCTCGGCAACCTTCAAGCGGAAGCCTGGCGAGGGTGTCGACCACGACCTGACTAACCACACAAGTCCCTAGTCCAGGTTTATCGCCTATTTGGGTTCCATCCGTGGGGAGATCCGGCCGGGGTGTCGCTCACGGCCCCAAACGATGTGTATAGGGTTCCCGAGCCACCAAACGGGCGGCTCGGTACATCGGGCCACGTACCTACCGCTTCACAGCCCACCCCGAGGGTCAGCGCTGCTGTAATGCCCAGTATGCGGCTATGTCCCCCACGTGTCAAGGCATGACTTAAGGACATAAACGCATACTAGAATGATCTCAAGTATGGTATGTTTGCACAACTCATGTAAAATTCAGGGATGAAAGGGTAAAATGATAGTTGGCTTACACTCGCCACGTCACACAAGTGAATACAATAGCATACATCATCCAAATAACATCAGAGTCCAGCTACAAACGAAATCCAAATGAAAAGATACCATAAATAACACAGACCGGGATCATCCTAGTAAGAGCCACTACTGATCGTCGGGATAAGACACGTAGTAACGTCCACGCTCTTCATTGAACTCCCAGTACAGCTCTGATCCATCTCCTGTATAGATCTCAACGGTACCTGCATCTGGTGTGTGTTGAATCTTTGAGCCAAAGAGCACTCAGCAATCCCGTTCCCGGGTAGCAAAACTATCAAAGCCTTGGGTGTGGAAAGGCTATAAACAAGGTTGCAGCAGCACTAAGCACTAGCTTACGAGTTTAGAGCAAGAAGAGAACAAGTGACAATGATCGCCAAGTTGATCAAGAAGTGATCCTAGCTACTCACGATCAAACATAACCCCACCGTGTTCACTTCTCGAAGCCCTTCGGAAAGAGACCATCACGGTTACTCACGCATGTAGTATATTCATGAATAAGGTGTCAAGTTATCTACAACCGGATATTAACAAATTCCTATCTGCCACATAACCACGGGCACGGCTTTCAAAAGATCAAAACCCTGCAGGGGTGTCCCAACTTAGCCCATCACAAGCTCACGATCCGCGGAGTCGCACTCCAAAGTGGGAAGACCCGAGTATTCTCGGAATCCCGTGCTCAAGATATTTCGACAAACGTAAAACTAATCCAGCAAGACCTCCCTGCGTGCCGACACCCTGATAGTAGCCGCGCGCATCTCGTCTCAGGCCACGACCGGATGAGCACTATGTACAGCAACCGAAGATCCCAGCGAACTGGGTGGCACCGCAAGTGGCTCTAGATTGGACCAACACTCATGAGGAGCACTGGCCCGGGGGTTGTTAATTAAGTCCTCGGGATAGCTAGTCCCTATGCAAGTTTTAGTTATTAGGCAAATGGAGTACCAATGTTGGGCCTTGCTGGAAAAGCTTTAAATAGAGCGAATTATCAAGGGGGTCCCATAACCCCAACCTTGTTAGAAACGCAAAATCAAGGAACATAACACTGGTTTATCGGTTCCTAGGGTGGCATGAGTGGAACAAAACACCAAGCAAGAGGCTTAGCCTTCCACCCATTACCAATATATAGGTGCATTAGTTTAGCAGGTAATATATATTGTGATATCCCAATAACAACTTCATCACGGGGCATGAATCTTCAAATCTTCACCTGCAACTAACAACGCTATAAGAGGGGCTGAGCGATGCGTACTTAGCCAAACAACAGTTTGCTAGGTAGGTGGTTAGAGTGTTTCATGGCAATAATAGGAGGGCTGACAAATAGGAATAGGCATCGAGGCAATATCTAAAGAGCGAGACATCTAGCATAGGTGAAGATAGGAGTGATATCGGGGAATGGTCATCTTGCCTGTTGATTCCACGGAGGGATCGTAACCTTGCTCCTCAAACTCAGCCTCGGTAGGAACCTCGAACACTGAATCGGCTCCCGGCTCTACCCAACACAAGAACACAACAACGGCACAATATCAAACATGGAGACAAAGGACATGGATGTGAAATAGACATGATACTTAACAAGCATGAACTTAGAGCACACTCAAAACCTTGCTGGAACACAATTGAACAAGCATGGCAAGATGCAATAAATTTATAGAATTCTCGGACTTAGTGAAAATTACAAGGCATGGCTGAATTACAACAAATAGGCATGTTTGCAAGCTTGTGCAACTCAACTCAAAGCATAGCATGGCAATTTAAGATAACCTACAGCAAGAAGACATATTTGAGAAGCTACTCATAGCAAGAACATGCTCATATAGAACCCTAGCTACACTCGTGGCGAAACTGAACTTGTTGATAACATGCTGACAGATACTTTTTATAGTCATTTGGGAGCATGAAAACAACAAGTTACAATAAGCCATCATGCAAGCAAAAGGCATGGCAATAACATGCATAACATGCTCTTCAAGAATAACCACATAGCTACTCTTACAACATACTATAACATGTCCCAAACACCATGGCAAAAGTGCAAAAGTTTATCCAGACTTAGCAAAATCTGGGCATGCTGACAGATAAATTTTATAGCAACTTGAGGGCTTCATAACAACATGCTACAACATGGCATCATGGCAAACAAGAGCATGGATAGCTAGAGCATCACATATACATCAAGGAACACTCACTGGACAACTCTAAACATGCACAACAAAGATGGTGGTATCATGGATACATGGCATAAAATTTACCAGATTCACACTTAGCAGAAATTTATAAACATGATGAAATGTTAACAAGTTTGTTGCACTCATATCAAAACATATCATGGCATGAAAATGAATCTATCATGTAGAGCACATACCCAAGAGCAAAACTCATGTTGACACCTAGCTCATATGACACAAGGATGAATATGCACAAGCAAGGCAAAACATCATCTCATAACAAGTGCAGAAACTTATCAGCCAAATGCACTTTTGCAACAGAGATATACATGGCAAGATGACAACTAACATGAATGCTACAGAAACCATCATGTAGAGCATTTCACAATGAAGATCTGGACATATCATTCACTCCATTCGGACCAACATGCACAAAGTTACTAGCTCACAAACATGGCAACAAATTTACACAGACAACCAGTGCTGAAACAGTTTCAGCAACATGCACTCTTGCCATGAAGATTGAGTCAACTATATGAACTCTAACATGCATGAAACTGGTACTAACATGTAGAGCACGACGAGATGAACATTTCGACATATCATACACGCAAAACGGAGCTGTAGCGACCACGATCCGAATGGACCGAAGTCTCTGTGTTTCAGTGTCATCCCTGGATAGGTAATGCTGACACACGTAGTACTTGAAGGATTTATAACAGAGTGGCAATCACACACATTACAACGAATGTCTCCAAAGAGAACTTGTTACAAAAGTCTATGGCTTAAGGCCATCTAACAAAATAACAGCAGAAGGCTTGGAAGGTAAGTGAGTCCATCAACTCCAACGGCATAGCTGAGTGTATGACAAACGACCTATAACGTCTTACTCCTCATCTGAAAAGTCTGCAACGTAACATGTTGCAGCCCAAAACGGGTCAGCACATGGAATATGCTGGCAAGATAACACATAAGATGCAAGTAACGGAATAAAGGCTAACACTACATGCATATTTGGCTGGTGGAGGCTCTAAGGTTAAAGTTTTTGCATAAAGCCAATTTTTCCCTACAACAAAGTAATAGAATTTTATTTTAACTATCATGGTAGTTGAAACATCATTGAGAAGGTACCTCCAACTCAATCCCAATTAAAGTAATCATTAACCCAACAAATTAACTTTAGAGTGATGAGATCAATCAATAATTCAAGTACCAGATACTCAAGATTGTCCATAACCGGGGACACGTGTAACATCCCAAATTTTCAATTTGGAATGTTATACATAGATCATAATTGCATTTCATTGTTTTTGCATTTTGTTCGTGGAGTTCCTCGAAATTCTAAGCAACTCAAGGACCTACGGAGAGAGTTGGGAATTTTACCGTTTTCGTATTTGAGTTCGCTCGTATACCGGTACGAGGACAGTGTGATTCTAATTATTTTTCACTCCTAAAAATATTTCTAAATACAAAATATGAGCGGAGATAACATAACTTCTCCAAAATAACAGAAATATTGGAGGAAAAATATTAAAATCACTTTCGGTATTTTTCTGGATTTATTTCGGATTTATTTGCATCGGAAAAATACGCGTTTTTCAATATTGCTTTTAGGTCCGGGAAAAATGTTCACTTTTTCCTAAATATTATTAGAGGACGGTGAAAATTTATTTCTGGAATTTTGGAGTCCGTTTGGTATTTCTTTCTTTAGTTTTTCTGCGGCGGGACTCTTTTAGAAAAAAAAAACAGAAACCGACTAGGAGTCTTATTCGCCTAGGACTCCTGGGCTTTATAAGCAGCCCCAGGCCGGCTCAACTCCCGTCTCGCCCCCACAGCCGCCCGCAACCCTAGCCCGACCCGCCGCCGGAAGCCGCCGCCGCCGCCTCCCGCCTCGCCACCGGAAGCCGCCGCCGCCGCGCCGCCCCGCCGCTAGCCGCCGCCGCCCCTCGCAGGAAGCCCGCCGGAGTTCACCGGAGTGAGGTAGTTTTTTTTTCGTTTATTAGATCGGTTTTATTTAGGAAAACCAAGATCTGTTTTTTTAGAATAGATCGGTTTGGTTTTTTTTATTTTCCGCCGGTTTAGTTAAATAGCGGACGTTCGTCCGTACGTTCGTTTTAAGGAACGGTTTTCGTTAGTTAACCACAGACAGCGAACGCTCGTTCGTTAGCCTGTTCGTCGTTTTTCTTTTTCGGGGTATTTATCCGCGATTTTTCCGATCGCGATTTCTGCCCTGATCTTGTTTTGCGTTTTTCTTTTCGCTCGAGAGTCAGAATCAGGTGATTCAAAGTCCCAGATCTTCGTCTCGAAGCCCTCTTTAAGTTTAATCAACTTGAACAAGATTTTGGCTACTGTAAAATTTGACTTTAGGCCAACTAATAATTCGGAGCTCGTTTCTTTTGCAGTTTGAGTTTCATTGCTTCTTTCGAGCTGATTCTTTTGCAAACCGGAGTTCTTAAGTTGAACTTTCTGGTTAGATCTCTTATTTGAGTTTTACCCATGCATTAGTTAAGTACTTATTGTATGCTTTTTTGTTTGATTGCAATAGAGTACCCGGAGTGCGTCGCTTGCTACTTTGAGTCTCTAGGTTTTGCGGATCATCAGCAAGGCAAGTAACACTTTGATCATGCTTTCCAATTACCCAGTTTTCATTGCATTAGTCCAACCCTCACACATTGCATGAGTAGGATTAATTAACTTGTTGGATTGGGAAGTAGATTGAGGTAGTACCTATTACCTGCATTACATCCAAACCCTTGGGAGTTACTTCTACGTTTGTTGTTAGGACATGCTATGCTCGTAGACGTGGTTTGGGTTTGAGTGAAATCCATGACAGATGTGAGTTGTTAATTAATGGTTCAACTTAAGGTGGCAACTTTAATACACATCTGGGTGGATTGAGGCATCTGGTTATTCCAGTGATTGCCTGTTTTTCTTTTGGACCGCCACCCAGGCTCAAAGGGATCATGAGATTTTTCATACTAGAAACTTCCGTGTGCAGCCACATGCCAATATGGGCTTTGGCATAGTTGAGTAAGTTGTGGGAAACCTTTCCATGATGGGCTAGCAGATGTAGTTGGGTTTTGTAGGTGTACCGGCCTATCTATCTGGTTAAGGGGACCTCTTCGGAAAGACTGTGTCTCGGTCATCCGTTTCTCAAACACCATGCAGTGCGAGAAATCAAACCGAGGCGATCGAGTCTTGTGGGGAAAGTGCACAAACCTCTGCAGAGTGTACAAACTGATCATGATTAGCCGTGTTCCCGGTTATGGACGTCTTGAGTATCTGGTACTTGGATTTTCATGTGCATCTCAACATGTTACTTTAAATTAATTTTGTTGGGTTTAATGATTACTTTTAATTGGGGTTGAGAGGATGTCTATCTTCTCAACGATGTTTCAACTACCATGATAGTTAATTAAAATACATTACTTTGAAGTAGGGAAAAATTGGCTTTACGCAAAAACTTAACCATAGAGATTTCCACCAGCCATATTGCATATAGTATAGCTTTATTTTCATTGCATTCTCTTGTGTTACCTTGCCAGCATATTCCATGTGCTGACCCGTTTTCGGGCTGCAACGTTTCATGTTGCAGACTTTTCAGACGACGAGTAAGACGCCCTTTTAGGTCGTGGTTCTATACTCAGTGATGCCGCTGGAGTTGATGGACTCACTTATCTTCCAAGCCTTTCGCTGTTATCGTGTTAGATGGCCTTCAGCCATATTATTTGTAGTAAATTCATCGTTGGACTATAGATGTAATAAGTGTGTGATTGCCACTCTGTTATAAATCCTTCAAGTACCGTGCGTGTCTGCATTACTGATCCAGGGATGACACTGATGCACGGAGATCAGACTGTTTGAGGTCTGGTCGCTACAAGATGGTATTAGAGCACACGCTAATTGTAGGACACGACCACTAAGACAAGCCCTAGAACACTATTCACTCTTCTCTCTTCTGACTCCTCATCTTTTCTACTCTTTAGGATGGTGGAAGCAAAGCACAAGTTCATGCAACCGGATGATGACACGCCATTTGGACGACACCTTAAGGAAGTCACAAGATATCTCAACATTGGATTACCAAATTTCACTGGAACCTACAATGCCACTCTGTTATAAATCCTTCAAGTACCGTGCGTGTCAGCATTACTGATCTAGGGATGACACTGATGCACGGAGATCAGACTGTTTGAGGTCTGGTCGCTACAAGATGGTATCAGAGGAGGAGCGTTGGTTAATTCAAGCTCAAGTTCCAGGAAGGACGTTCGCACCCATCACCTCGCTCATAGCATTTTCCTTTAATGCACCTACATGGAGCTTAGGAAGGAGTATGGCAGCCCACATTGCTATGGGAAGGATTGGAGAAGTCTACAAGCAGGAGCTAAAGGACACCATCTACCAGATTTGTGGACACCGAGATGAGAATTGGGATTGAACAGCACTAAGAAGGGTATATCCATTGCAGCATTCATCTAGGAGTTGAACCACCACATTCGTCGCCAGGAGCACCAGATGTGTGCTAGGATGATAGATTTGAAGAAGGCCCTAAATAGGAATTTGGAGCTAGAGGAAGAACTCAAGTCTACACGCGACGAATATGAGGAGGAGATGAAGATACTTGTGGAGAAGAATGATGATTTGACTCGGAAGTTAGGAATACTCATGGGAGAAGAAGACGAGGAAGAAGAACCCAAGGAGATTCCACCGGAAGATTATATCATCATAGATGACACGGATTCGGAAGTTGAGGATAGCAAGGATGAAGACTATGAAGATGAAGCTGGGGCAGATATTATGGAATCCTCTGCCGATCAATATTTTTAGATGACCACCCTATGACTAGTAGTATACCTCCATATATTAGATTTAGAGCACCTCTGTAACGATCATTAGATTTGTAAGACCTTGATTGAAATTGATTGGTGTGATATGATTGTGTGTTTGTCTCATGTGCATATGGGTAGTGATTTTCCCTTAGACCTCTTTTCTATTCTAAACTCTTCCCTCTACACCCATCAGATGCCTCCAAGACGTGAATTCGAGTTTCCCCCCTAGCTCACCCAGTTGATCCAGCAGCAGAACAACCTGATGCAACTTCTTGTCCAGAACACTCAGAACAACCAGAACAACAACAACAACCCTCCACCACCACCACCCGTGGACAACCTGACACGTTTCTTAAGGTTGCAACCACCCGTGTTTGCTAGCAGCATCGAACCAATTGTGGCTAATGACTGGCTACACAAGATTGGAAGGGATTTGACCACCGCCAATTGCTCGGATGCTGAGAAGGCGCGATTTGCCGCACACCAGTTGTCTGGACCATCCGCAGCATGGTGGGAGAACTACACAGCCACTTACCCCGTAGCCAATGTAACTTGGGATCAGTTTCAACAAGCTTTTTGTACTGCCCATGTCTCGACTGGAGCCATGAGTATGAAGAAGCAGGAGTTTCGCAATTTGCGCCAAGGGAACCATACTGTGGCCCAGTACGTGGATGAGTTTAGTACCCTATCTCGTTATGCCCCAGATGATGTGGCCACAGATGCCAAGAAGCAGGAGAGATTTATGGAAGGGCTGAATGATGAGATGAGTGTACAGCTGATGGTGGCAACTTTCAATAACTATCAGGAGTTGGTTGACCGAGCCCTGATGATTGAAAGGAAGCATCAGCAGATTGAGAGTCGCAAGAGGAAGTATGGACAAGGAAAGTATAACTCTGGAGCTCAGCAGAAGCCTCGCTTTACCCCTGAAGTAGTAGGACAATTTCAGCATACCCATGGAGGAAGTAGCTCACACAACCACAATGGCACCAAGAATGGAAATGGGAATGGAAACGGGAATGGAACCAATGGAAACCAGAACCGCCCTGCACCGTCCACACCCACCAAGAGGGATTTTAGCCACGTCACTTGTTACAAGTGTGGGAAGACTGGACATTATGCCAATGAATGCCCAGAAGTTAAGAATGGGAACGGCAATGGAAGCGCCGGGAAGAAGCCCAACCCGTTCAACAAAGGACAAGTGAACCACGTGACCGTGGAGGAGGTAGAAGAGCAACCAGACGCTGTTGTCGGTAAGTTTCTGGTTAAGACATTTACCGCAATAGTTCTTTTCGATACTGGTGCATCGCATTCATACATTTCAAGGGGATTCGTAAATAGACATAGGATGTCCACCCGAGATCTTAAGACCCCCATGTTAGTAAGTTCACCTGGAGCAGATTATATGGCACACCAAGGATGTTTTGAGACGCCATTGATCATAGGACGACGTACTTACCCCTCTGACCTAATAGTTCTGGAGTCACAAGGATTGGATGTGATATTAGGTATGGATTGGCTATCGAAGTATGGAGGTAACATTGACTGTGCCAGTAAGTCTATTTTGCTCACCACCCCGGAGGGAAAAAGGATTAAGTATGTATTTAGGCATTCGCCTACAAGGACTCAAGTAAATTCTCTCACGGCAGTTGTTCAGGAGGAAGTGCCAGTAGTGAAGGATTATCCGGATGTGTTTCCAGAGGAGTTACCTGGCATGCCACCGGATAGAGATATAGAGTTTTTGATTGAACTTTTGCCAGGCACCGGGCCAATTTCTAACAGACCATATAGGATGCCCGTAAAGGATTTGGAGGAAATTAAGAAGCAGATTAAGGAGTTACTGGATAAAGGATTCATACGCCCAAGTTCTTCGCCTTGGGGTTCGCCAGTACTTCTAGTGGAGAAGAAGGATGGATCGTTAAGAATGGTTGTTGATTACCGAGGATTGAATGAAGTAACGATCAAGAACAAGTACCCATTGCCAATGATCAATGATCTGTTCGATAGATTGCAAGGAGCTAAGGTCTTTTCTAAGATCGATCTACGATCAAGGTACCATCAATTGAAGATCCAAGAGCAAGATATCCCTAAGACGGCCTTTACCACTAGGTATGGGTTGTATGAGTATACCGTTATGTCGTTTGGTCTGACAAACGCACCGGCATACTTTATGAACCTGATGAACAAAGTGTTTATGGAGTATTTGGATAAGTTCGTCGTAGTGTTCATAGATGATATCCTGATCTTCTCGAAGGATGAAGAGGAGCATGCAGAGCATTTGCGTTTGGTATTGGAGAAGCTCAGAGAACATCAGTTATATGCCAAGTTTAGCAAATGTGAGTTTTGGTTGAAGGAAGTCGGATTCCTCGGACATGTTATATCCGGAGAAGGAATAGCAGTAGATCCCGCCAAGGTGGACACTATGACCCATTGGGAAGCACCGACGACCGTTGGAGAAATCCGAAGTTTTCTTGGACTCGCAGGATACTACCGGAGATTTATCGAGAATTTCTCGAAGATTGCAAAGTCAATGATGGAGTTGTTGAAGAAGGACACCAAGTTCTGTTGGACCGAAGAATGTGAGACTAGTTTCCAGGAGTTGAAGAAAAGGTTGGTTTCATCCCCTGTGTTGATTCTGCCAGATCAACATAAGGATTATGATGTGTACTGCGACGCTTCACGTCGAGGACTTGGAGCAGTTCTTATGCAGGAAGGAAGAGTTGTTTCGTATGCTTCGCGACAACTAAAACCTCATGAGATGAACTATGCCACCCACGATTTGGAGTTAGCAGCCGTAGTGCATGCATTGAAGACGTGGAGACATTTTCTCACTGGAAACCATTGTGAAGTATATATGGATCACAAGAGTTTGAAGTATATATTCACTCAGAAGGAGTTGAATCTTAGGCAAAGGAGATGGCTGGAACTCATTAAGGATTATGACATGAGATTGCATTATCATCCCGGAAAGGCTAACGTAGTAGCTGATGCGCTAAGCCGTAAGAGCCATGTCAATACCCTAATGATGGAGGAGTTTCCAAAGGAGTTAGCCGAGGACCTACGAGAACTACGTATGGAGATAGTTCCGAGAGGCTATGTAGCAACGCTAGAAATCCAGTCTACCCTGATGGATAAAATCAGAGAAGCTCAGAAAGCTGACAAGGAGGTTGTCGCTATAAAGGAGAGGATGAGCGAAGGAAAAGCTAAAGGTTTTCGTGAGGATGAATACGACACCCTATGGTTTGAGGATCGAATCTATGTGCCCAATGACCCGGAGATCAGGAAGTTGATTTTACAGGAGGCCCATGATTCACCATACTCGATTCACCCAGGAAATACTAAGATGTATTTGGATTTGAAGGATATTTTCTGGTGGACCGGTATGAAGAAGGATATCGCGGAGTATGTAGCAGTTTGTGATGTATGCCAGAGAGTGAAGGCAGAACATCAGAAGCCAGCAGGATTGTTACAACCTATGCCAATTCCCGAATGGAAGTGGGAGAAGCTTGGTATGGATTTTATCACCGGATTGCCCAGGACCAAAGCAGGTTATGATTCAATCTGGGTAGTAGTAGACCGATTGACGAAGGTAGCCCACTTTATCCCGGTGAAAACCACATATACCAGTGCGAAGTTGGCTAAGATATACATGACCAGAATTGTGTGTCTGCATGGAGTTCCGAGGAGCATCGTATCAGATAGAGGAACCCAGTTGACCTCAAGGTTCTGGAATCAGTTACATGAAACTTTGGGAACCAGACTAGAGTTTAGCACAACATTTCACCCGCAGACTGATGGACAGACTGAAAAAGTCAATCAGATTCTGGAAGATATTCTAAGAGCCTGTGCCTTGGATTATGGATCTAGTTGGGATGACAACTTGCATTATGTAGAGTTCTCATACAACAACAGCTACCAATCCAGTTTGAAGATGGCACCGTTCGAGCCATTGTATGGAAGAAGATGCCGAACACCGTTGTCGTGGGATGAAGTTGGAGACCGACAGTTGTTTGGACCAGACTTAATCAAAGAGTCTGAGGAGAAAGTGAAGTTAATCCGAGATAGACTGAAGGTAGCTCAGTCCAGACAGAAGAGTTATGCAGACTCGAAGCACAAGGAGATAATCTATGAGATCGGAGACAGAGCGTACTTGAGGGTATCGCCTCTGCGAGGAGTTAAACTTTTCGGAGTTAAAGGGAAGTTAGCCCCGAGATTTGTGGGACCTTACCGTGTTTTGGAACGCATGGGAGAGGTTGCCTATAAGTTGGAATTGCCCGAAGGATTGTCAGGAGTGCACGATGTGTTTCACGTTTCGCAGCTTAAGAAGTGTCATGCGGAGATGGCCGATATACCGCTTAGAAACACAGTACCCCTGGAAGCAATTCAGTTGGACAGTGACCTGACCTACGAGGAGAAGCCTGTTAAGATTCTCGAGTTTTCGAGCAGAGTTACTCGCAGCAAGGTGATCAAGTTTTGCAAAGTTCAGTGGAGTCACCACACCGAGGAAGAAGCCACCTGGGAACGAGAAGATGATCTACGCACGGACCACACACACCTGTTCTCTAGCCAAGTCGAATCTCGAGGGGGAGATTCATTCTAAGGGGGGCAGGTTTTTAACATCCCAAATTTTCAATTTGGAATGTTATACATAGATCATAATTGCATTTCATTGTTTTTGCATTTTGTTCGTGGAGTTCCTCGAAATTCTAAGCAACTCAAGGACCAACAGAGAGAGTTGGGAATTTTACCGTTTTCATATTTGAGTTCGCTCGAATACCGGTACGAGGACAGTGTGATTCTAATTATTTTTCTCTCCTAAAAATATTTCTAAATACAAAATATGAGCGGAGATAACATGACTTCTCCAAAATAACAGAAATATTGGAGGAAAATTTTAAAATCACTTTCGGTATTTTTCTGGATTTATTTCGGATTTATTTGCATAGGAAAAATACGCGTTTTTCAAAATTGCTTTTAGGTCCGGGAAAAATGTTCACTTTGTCCTAAATATTATTAGAGGACGGTGAAAATTTATTTCTGGAATTTTGGAGTCCGTTTGATATTTCCTTCGTTAGTTTTTCTGCGCCGGGACTCTTTTAGAAGAAAAAAAAAACAGAAACCGACTAGGAGTCTTATTCGCCCAGGACTCCTGGGCTTTATAAGCCACCCCAGGCCGGCCCAACTCCCGTCTCGCCCCCGCAGCCGCCTGAAACCCAAGCCCGCCCCGCCGCCGGAAGCCGCCGCCGCCGCCTCCCGTCGCCCCACCGCCGCGCCGCCCCGCCGCCCCTCGCCGGAGTTCGCCGGAGTGAGGTAGTTTTTTTTTCGGTTATTAGATCGGTTTTATTTAGGAAAACCAAGATCTTTTTTTTAGAATAGATCGGTTCGGTTTTTTTATTTTCCGCCGGTTTAGTTAAATAGCGGACGTTCGTCCGTACGTTCGTTTTAACGAACGGTTTTCGTTAGTTAACCGCAGACAGCGAACGCTCGTTCGTTAGCATGTTCGTCGTTTTTCTTTTTCGGGGTATTTATCCGCGATTTTTTCGATCGTGATTTCTGCCCTGATCTTGTTTTGCGTTTTTCTTTTCGCTCGAGAGCCGGAATCAGGTGATTCAAAGTCCCGGATCTTCGTCTCGAAGCCCTCTTTACGTTTAATCAACTTGAACAAGATTTTGGCTACTATAAAATTTGACTTTAGGCCAACTAGTAATTCAGAGCTCGTTTTTTTGCAGTTTGAGTTTCATTGCTTCTTTCGAGTTGATTCTTTTGCAAACCGGAGTTCTTAAGTTGAACTTTCTGGTTAGATCTCTTATTTGAGGTTTACCCGTGCATTATTTAAGTACTTATTGTATGCTTGTTTGTTTGATTGCGATAGAGTATCCGGAGTGCGCCGCTTGCTACTTTGAGTCTCTAGGTTTTGCGGATCATCAGCAAGGCAAGTAACACTTTGATCATGCTTTCCAATTACCCAGTTTTCATTGCATTAGTCCAAACCTCACACATTGCATTAGTACGATTAATTAACTTGTGGGATTGGGAAGTAGATTGAGGTAGTACCTATTACCTGCATTACATTCAAACCCTTGGGAGTTACTTCTACGTTTGCTGTTAGGACATGCTATGCTCGTAGACGTGGTTTGGGTTTGAGTGAAATCCATGATAGATGTGAGGTGTTAATTAATGGTTCAACTTAAGGTGGCAACTTTAATACACATCTGGGTGGATTGAGGCATCTGGTTATTCTAGTGATTGCCTGTTTTTCTTTTGGACCGCCACCCAGGCTCAAAGGGATCATGAGATTTTTCATACTAGAAACTTTTCTGTGCACCCACATGCCAATATGGGCTCTGGCATAGTTGAGTAAGTTGTGGGAAACCTTTCGATGATGGGCTAGCAGATGTAGTTGGGTTTTGTAGGTGTACCAGCCTATCTATCTGGTTAAGGGGACCTCTTCGGAAAGACTGTGTCTCGGTCATCCGTTTCTCAAACACCATGCAGTGCGAGAAATCAAACGGAGACGATCGAGTCTTGTGGGGAAAGTGCACAAACCTCTGCAGAGTGTACAAACTGATCATGATTAGCTGTGTCCCCGGTTATGGACGTCTTGAGTATCTGGTACTTGGATTTTCATGTGCATCTCAACATGTTACTTTAAATTAATTTTGTTGGGTTTAATGATTACTTTTAATTGGGGTTGAGAGGATGTCTATCTTCTCAACGGTGTTTCAACTACCATGATAGTTAATTAAAATACATTCCTTTGAAGTAGGGAAAAATTGGCTTTACGCAAAAACTTAACCATAGAGATTTCCACCAGCCATATTGCATATAGTATAGCTTTATTTTCATTGCATTCTCTTGTGTTACCTTGCCAGCATATTCCATGTGCTGACTCGTTTTCGGGCTGCAACGTTTCATGTTGCAGACTTTTCAGACGACGAGTAAGATGCCCTTTTAGGTCGTGGTTCTATACTCAGTGATGCCGCTGGAGTTGATGGACTCACTTATCTTCCAAGCCTTCCGCTGTTATCGTGTTAGATGGCCTTCAGCCATATTATTTGTAATAAATTCATCGTTGGACTATCGATGTAATAAGTGTGTGATTGCCACTCTGTTATAAATCCTTCAAGTACCGTGTGTGTCATCATTACTGATCCAGGGATGACACTGATGCACGGAGATCAGACTGTTTGAGGTCTGGTCGCTACAACACGGCTAATCATGATCAGTTTGTACACTCTGCAGAGGTTTGTGCACTTTTCCCACAAGACTCGATCTCCTCCGTTTGATTTCTCGCACCGCATGGTGTTCGAGAAACGGATGACCGAGACACAGTCATTCAGAAGCATTTACTCTTTACCCCGGGTGGACCCGTACACCTACTTTCCCCTACATCCGCTAGTCCACCACTGAAAGAGCTCACACAACTTACTCATTCTATGCCAGAGCCCATAATGGCATTCTGGCTACACACAGAAGTTTCTAGCATGAATAGTTTTATGATCCCTTTGAGCCTGGGTGGCAGTCCATAGGACAATCACACGGAACCCCGGGATTTCCTAGTACAACACTAGATTCTCCAGGTGCCCTGCAACCAATCCACCCAGATGTGTATTCAAGTAGCCACCTTAAGTTAAACCATTAATTAACAACTCACATCTGGCATGGATTTCTCTCAAACCCAAACCACGTCTACGAGCATAGCATGATAACCCGAGCATAGCGTAGAGTAACTCCCAAGGGTTTGAAAATAATGCAGGTAATAGGTTCTACCTCAATCTACTTCCCAGTCCCACAAGTTAAGAGATCCTACTCATGCAATGTGTAAGGGTTTGATCTAATGCATAAAAACTGGGTAATAAAGGGGTATGATCAAAGTGTTACTTGCCTTGCTAATGATTCGCAAAACCTAGGGACTCGTAGTAGCACACTTCACAGTTCGGGTATTCTATCGAAAGCAAACAATAGAATACATAAGCAATCAAGCAAGGATGCACAAACAGAACTCCAAATAAAAGATCTAACTAGAAAGTTCAACTTAAAAACTTCGGTTTGCAAAAAGAATCAAATCGAACAAAGCAACGAAACTCAAACTACGAAAGAAACGAGATCCGTTTACTAGATTGATCTAGGGTCAAATTTTACAGTATCAAAACCTTGTTCAAGTTGGTTAAATGGAAAGAGGGCGTCGAGACGAAGATCTGGGATTTTTGAATCACCTGATTCCGACTCTCGAGTGAAAAGAAAAACGAAAAACTAGATCAGGGCAGAAATCGCGATCGGAAATAATCGCGGATAAATACACCAAAAAAGAAAAGTGACGAACAGATTAACGTACGAACGTTTGTTAACTGAAACTAAATGACAAATTTGTTCGTTAAAATGAACGAACGGGTGAATGCTCGCTAAACTGCTAAACCGAAAAAACGATCTAATCTAAAAAAACGAAACTAGGGTTTTCTGAAAAAATGGATCGGTTTTCTTTAGAAAACCAGGACGGCAGGGCGGCTACCTCGGCTCCGTTCCGGCGTGGGGTGGCGGGCTCCGGCGGCGGCTGTAGGAGGAGGCGGCGGCGGCGGCTGCGGCTGCTGCTGCTGCGGGTCGGGTGGCGGGGTGGCTAGGGGGCGGCGGCGGTGGCGGTTTAA
>LR738713.1:335541826-335562762 GCA_902687465.1 Secale cereale
ATATATATATATATATATATATATATATATATATATATATATATAGGACTCAAAAACATTTTTTTCTGTGTGCCTAGACTCAACCGTCAACGATTCGATCAATCAGGGGGGCTCCTAGGTCGGAGAAGGCTCTGAATACCAACTTGTAATGCCTAGTATGCGGCTATGTCCCCCGCGTGGCACGACTTAAGGACATAAACGCATACTAGAATGATCTCAAGTATGGTATCTTTGCATAACTCATGTAAAATTCAGGGATGAAAGTGTAAAATGATAGTTGGCTTACACTCGCCACGTCACACAAGTGAATACAATATCATACATCATACAAATAACATTAGAGTCCGGCTACAGACGAAATCCAAACGAAAATATACCATAAATAACACAGACCCGGATCATCCTAGTAAGAGCCACTACTGATCGTCAGGATAAGACACATAGTAACGTCCACGCTCTTCATCGAACTCCCAGTACAACTCTGATCCATCTCCTGTATAGATCTCAACGGTACCTGCATCTGGTGTGTGTTGAATCTGTGAGCCACAGAGGACTCAGCAATCCCGTTCCCGGGTAGCAAAACTATCAAAGCCTTGGGTGTGGAAAGGTTGTAAACAAGGTTGCAGCAGCACTAAGCACTAGCTTACGAGTTTAGAGCGAGAAGAGAACAAGTGCCAACGATCGCCAAGTTGATCAAGAAGTGATCCTAGCTACTCACGATCAAACATAACCCCACCGTGTTCACTTCCCGAAGCCCTTCGGAAACAGACCATCATGGTTACTCACGCAGGTAGTGTATTCATGAATAAGGTGTCAAGTTATCTACAACAGGATATTAACAAATTCCCATCTGCCACATAACCGCGGGCATGGCTTTCGGAAGATCAAAACCCTGCAGGGGTGTCCCAACTTAGCCCATCACAAGCTCACGATCCGCGGAGTCGCAACTCCAAAGTGGGAAGACCCGAGTATTCTCGGAATCCCGTGCTCAAGATATTTCGACAAAGGTAAAACTAATCCAGCAAGACCTCCCGGCGTGCCGACACCCTGATAGTAGCCGCGCGCATCTCGTCTCAGGCCACGACCGGATGAGCACTACGTACAACAACCGAAGATCCCAGTGGACTGGGTGGCACCGCAACTGGCTCTAATTTGGACCAACACTCATGAGGAGCACTGGCCCGGGGGTTATTAATTAAGTCCTCAGGATAGCTAGTCCCTATGCAAGTTTTAGTTATTAGGCAAATGGAGTACCAATGTTGGGCCTTGCTGGAAAAGCTTTAAACAGAGCGAATTATCAAGGGGGTCCCATAACCCTAACCGTGTTAGGAACACAAAATCAAGGAACATAACACCGGTTTATCGGTTCCTAGGGTGGCATGAGTGGAACAAAACACCAAGAAAGAGGCTTATCCTTCCTCCCATTACCAATATATAGGTGCATTAGTTTGGCAGGTAATATATATTGAGATATCCCAATAACAACTTCATCACGGGGCATGAATCTTCAAATCTTCACCTGCAACTAACAACGCTATAACTGGGGCTGAGCGATGCGTACTTAGCAAAACAACGGTTTGCTAGGTAGGTGGTTAGAGTGTTTCATGGCAACAATAGGAGGGCTGACAAACAGGAATAGGCATGGAGGCAATATCTAAAGAGCGAGACATCCAGCATCGACAAAGATAGGAGTGATATCGGGGAATGGTCATCTTGCATGTTGATTCCACGGAGGGATCGTAACCTTGCTCCTCAAACTCAGCCTCGTTAGGAACCTCGAACTCCGAATCGGCTCCCGGCTCTACCCAACACAAGAACACAACAACGGCACAATATCAAACACGATGCAATGCACAAACAATATGATGCAAGTATAGCATGGGATGCAAGTATGATGTGCGTATGCATGAGGAAGCTCTTGAGCCTAAGGAGAAGATGATGGAAATGGCCTCATCTTGGGAAACTAAGCAAGCCACTGGATAGAGGGGAAGATTTCGGTTGAAATCAATATAAAGATCACCGGAAACGGACGCACGGTTTGCAAAAGACAAGCAAAACAAGATTCAAGCAAAACTGCAGTTTACAGCAACATGGCATCTTTGGAGCAAGAAATAATTATGCTACAGCACCCAAACATGGTGACAAAGGACATGGATGTGAAAAATACATGATACTTAACAAGCATGAACTTACAGCACACTCAAAACCTTGTTGGAACACAATTAAACAAGCATGGCAAGTTGCAATAAATTTAAGGAATTATCAGACTTAGTGAAAATTACAAGGCATGGCAGAATTACAACGAATAGGCATGTTTGCAAGCTTGTGAAACTCAACTCCAAGCATAGAATGGCAATTTAAGATAACCAACAGCAAGAAGACATATTTGAGAAGCTACTCAAAGCAAGAACATGCTCATAGGATGCATAGAACACTAGCTACACTCATGGCGAAACTGTACTTGTTGATAACATGCTGACAGATACATTTTATAGTCACTTGGGAGCATGAAAACAACAAGTTATAGCAAGACATCATGCAATCAAAAGGCATGTCAATAACATACATAACATGCTCTTCAAGAATAACCACATGGCTACTTCTACAACATACTAGAACATGTCCCAAACACCATGGCAAAAGTGCAAAAGTTTATCCAGACTTAGCAAAATCTGGGCATGCTGACAGATAAATTTTATAGCAACTTGAGGGCTTCATAACAACAAGCTACAACATGGCATCATGGCAAACAAGAGCATGGATAGCTAGAGCATAACATATACATCAAGGAACACCCATTGGACAACTCTAAACATGCACAACAAATACGGTGGCATCATGGATACATGGCATAAAATTTACCAGATTCACACTTAGTAGAAATTTATAAACATGATGACATGTTAACAAGCTTGTTGCACTCATATCAAGACATATCATGGCATGAAAATGAATCTATCATCTAGAGCACATGCCCAAGAGCAAAACTCATGTTGATACCTAGCTCATATGACACAAGGATGAATATGCACAAGCAAGGCAAAACATCATCTCATAACAAGTGCAGAAACTTATCAGCCAAATGCACTTTTGCAACAGAGATATACATGGCAAGATGACAACTAACATGAATGCTACAGCAACCATCATGTAGAGCATTTCACAACGAAGATCTGGATATATCATTCACTCCATTCGGACCAACATGCACAAAGTTATTAGCTCACAAACATGGCAACAAATTTACACAGACAACAAGTGCTGAAACAGTTTCAGCAACATGCACTCTTGCCACAAAGATTGATTCAACTAGATGAACTCTAACATGCATGAAACTGCTACTAACATGTAGAGCACGAAGAGACAAACATTTCGACATATCATACACGCAAAACGGAGCACCGAGCACAAAGTTATCACATGGTGAAGGAGGCAAGAAATTTACTCAGATCCGGGACTTCGTAAGATTTTACCTCGGCGAAAGTCAACGCGGGACGGGACGAAGCGGGACGGAAGGATCCGGGATGGAGCGGGGTGGCGTTTGGATCACCGAACTGGTGGATCTGATCCACCCTCGGGTGGATCCAAATCTGGCCGGGGCGGCTCGCAGGAGCTCTCGCCAGCGACGGCGGAGGCGGAGGCCGGAGGCGGAGGACGAGGCAGGGCCGGCGTAGAGGGCATGGTGCCGGCCGGCGGCAGCGACGGGGGCCGGAGTGTGTATCCGGCCGGGCGGCGACGGGGATGCCGAGGCGCGGTGGCGAGCGGTCGGGCGTCGGTGGCGGGAAGCGCGGCGGCGGGCGGTGGCGATGGCGCCCGGCGGCTGGGTCGGCGACAAGGCCGGCGGCGGCGGAGCAGCTCGCCGGCGGCGGAGGAGACGCGGCCGCGGCACGGAGGCAGAGCGGGCGGGCTGCGGCGGCGGGATCGGGCTGCGGGGGGCGGGAACGGGCCGTGCGGGCCCGGGCGGTGAATCCGGTGGGAGGCGGCGTGGCGGTGACATGTGGCACTACGGGAGTGGCTGGGCGCGAGGTGGCGGACGTGTCCGGCTGCGGTCGGACGCGTCCGGCGGCGCGGGGAGCTCGGGCTAGGGTTTTTACACGAAAAATGGACATGGGGAGGCCTATTTATAGATTCTGGGAGCTAGCAGGTCCAAATGGGGAGCGGTTTTCGCCCACACGATCACGATCCGACCGAGAGGATGAGAGTGGTTGTGCTGGGTTAGTGGGCTATTGTGGAGGTGGTCTTGGGCCAAAAGGAAGAGGAACTTTTAGCCCGCTAGGTTAACCGTTGGAGTATCAAACGATCTCCAAACGCGACGAAACTTGACAGGCGGCCTACACGTTCTAAAACAACAACGCATGAAAAGTCTCACCTCATTCCGATAACGTTTCATGGCCACATACGAAAGAAGGACTCGGGGTGCCACGGGCACGTGTGTGAGTGTCGGAACTCGAAACGGACAACGGGAAGAGATGAGCGGGACCAAGTGCAAGTGACAACACGAATGCAATGCAATGCACATGATAACATGACATGGATGAAATGCACACACGCACAAGCAAAACAAAGAAACCCGAAATGAAGGAAGAGTCCAGAATGGAATTGATGAAGTCAACGTTTCATATATTGCCATAAATGGAAGGTATCACATATGGGGTGTTACAGCTGCGTACGGCCTCCAGTATGCAACATACACCAGAAACTAATTGCAACTCCTGGATAGAGGACAAGGGCGATTAATAAGTCGAGAGAGTCAATAAAGGATCCCAATTTGTGGTAGTAGCTATTCATGGATCACAAACACTGAACTCGGTTCCTTAGGACGGCTTCAATGAGACAACACACCATGTACTCCTACATGGCCTCTCATCGCTACCTTTACCAGATCGTGTTCACACACTTAGCTCTCAACAGTAGGACATGCTGACCACACTCCAATTCATCCCCGATGAATCAGACCTGACACAACTCTAAGCATAGCAGGCATAACCAGAAAGCATGAATGAGTAGGCACAACATGTCTCAAACAACTCCTACTCATGCTAGTGGGTTTCAACTATTTACTATGGCAATGATAGGTCATGCAAAGGAAAGAGGTTCAACTACCATAGCACGTAACAGTTGAAGCGTTGTTGTCGTAATGCAGTAAAACAGAGCAGGAGCGAGAGAGTGGGATTGTATCGGAATGCTCAATGGGGTTTTGCTTGCCTAGCACTTCTGAAGATATCACTGTGTCTTCATCACTGTCATCGATCACGTCATCGGAACATGTCTACTGAGAGGGGATAAACACCGGCAAACAAGAGAGAACACAATCAATGCAATGCGACAATATGATGCATGATCATGACATGGCAATATGCTGTTGATTGAGCTAATGCAGCTAGCAACCATATTAAATGAATTTGGTTTGAACCAAAGGTTCAAATTCAAACTTCATATGTGATTATTCAAATGCCATTTAATTAATTAGACCTGATCAGCAGGCATAAGTTGTTCAAACATGCATGATAATGCCATAAAAAGATTCCTTGAATTTTTTTGATAATTTTTCATATATAAAATGTTTTCATTGGAGTTATAGATTATTTTCTATGATTTTTAGAAGTTTGGGGTATTTTCTGAAATAAATAAATCATTTCTGATTTATCAAATATCCAGAAAATACTTACTGCGTCAGCATGGTGTCATGCTTACGTCAGCAGGTCAACAGGGGCTGGTCCAGTCAAACCTGACGAGTGGGCCCCACTGGTCAGTCTCTCAGTGCTGGCTTGAGTCACAGACAGGTGGGTCCAGTCAATAGCCATGTCAGCAAAGTCAATGCCAACGTGTGGGTCCCATTGGGTTAAGAACTAAACTAAACAGAAAATTAAATTAAACTAAGTAGGCACGGGGCCCACATGTCAATGTCTAATTAAACTAATGACAGCAATTAGCACTTAACTAAAAACCTAAACTAATTTAAGTCAGACGCCAGCCCCACATGTCATTGACACAAGGGGGTCCAGCCGTGGTCAAAGGGGGTCAAACCCACCGGTGACTCGCCGCCGGCGAGAGCCAGGACGGCGGCGCGGCTCGGAATCACCGTTCTGTTGACCAAACAAACGGCGGAGGGCATCTACAGGACGTGCAGGCTCTTGCGCATCCAACGGGGCAAGAAGCAGCAGCTCGGGTGGCCGGAATCGACGGCGGCGAGCACATCCGTGGCGGCCGAAATTCGGGCAGGTGCGGGCGTAGCACTAGGGAGCACGGGAGGAGGAACTGGTAGGCGCGTTAGGCTCGTGGGAGTGCACTGAGTGAAGTGGTGACCTCGGGCATGTGCTAGCACGGCCGCAGCCACGGTGGCGACATGGCCGGCGGCGAGGAGCGCTCGGCTCCGGTGGTTGATGCGGCTAGGGGACGAGATAGGCGACGGGGCATGGGGGAAACGAAACCGAGGCTCACCGCGGTTCTTCTGGTGCTGCTTGCGAGGCAGGGGAGGCACGGGGTCCGGCGAAACAACGGCGGGGATCGCTGGCACCCGAGGGTGGAAACGGCGGCGTTGGCGAGGCTCCAGGGTGTCCGGCGGGGCGTGGCTTGACGGGGAGGGAGAATAGGTCACGACGGAGCTTCTGGCCACTTCGCGGGGGCGTGGGGGAGGCTGTGGCCGCGAGGTTCACGGCGGCGAGCTCGCACGGCTCTTGGCCATGGCGAAAGGAGGCGAGGGAGAACGAAGGGGAAGAGTGAGAGAGGTCGGGCGGATCCGGACGGCAGCGGGGTGGTCATCCACGCGTCCAGAGGCTCGACGGCAAGCAGGAGGTGGCGTGCGGTGGCCGTGCGTGAGTTGGGCACGCGCCGTGCATCCGACTGGCGGGAGGAAGAAGACGCCCCTGCCCCTGGTGGGCTGGGCCGGCCAGATGGGCTGCCAGGTGAGCGCCAGGTAAGCTTCTAACCTTTTCTAATTTTGATTTTCTTTTCTATTTTTGACTTTTGTTTTGGCTTTAATAAAAAATGCCAGCGCATTTTCAAAAATCATGGGACTGCTTGTGGCCACTGTTTGGATTATTTCCAACAGCCAACATTTCAGTTGATGAATATTTGGACATTTAAAATAATATATAGAATTTAAATGCCCAAATGCAGATAAGGTATGATTTAATTCAGAAATCCAGAATGGTGCTAGAAATATGTGCAACATTTTTGGCAGAGGTTTTTAGCCAATTAAAAAATGATGAACTTTTCTAAAGGGCATTTTGGGTTCATTGAAAAAGATTTTAGTTTGAACCTAGTTGAGTTCACTTGGTGCTAGGGTTTGAACAACGCCATTTCAAGTTTCTGAGAAAATTAAACATGATGCAACAGACAAGTGCTGGCCTAGTGCAAGGTGAAGCTAGGGATGGGACAACTCACCCCCACTAAACAAGAATCTCATCCGGAGATTCAGGACGTGAGGTAAGAAGACAGAGGGGACACAAGCTAACACAATCTACATGATCCAATTGTCCTTCATATGAATGTTGATTGCTTGCCTCATGTCGATCCTGACAACCATTGCTTTCGAGATCTTTGTCCAACACAGTGACGACGAAAGGAACTCTACAAAATTGATCTCCTGAAAGATCGAGCATCTCAAGATCAACTCATGGAGTGAGACGTTGAAACATCTCTTGAGCTAAGACACGGAACACACATCCGGAGGGATGGAGTGAAACAAATGATGAAGATTCACTTGGCAGGCAATAATTCCACACCTAAGAAGATGGTGATCGATGTCACCAGACGGGGCACCTTAGAGAAGGTGACTCGTAGAATTATTCCCTTAAGTGGCAAAAAGAATTACTTTTGATATAGAAATCATTGAAATTCTCTATACCAGCCTAAGGCAATCACAAACGATCGTTTGACGGAGTTCGAGAGAACGACATACTCCAACTAGCATGGATGATGTGGACTACCTTGTTGAAGACAACATAATGGTGATTTTTTCTTATCATCGGAAATGGAGGGGACCCATAGTAGGACCACTTCTGAAGATGATCGTGAACAACAAGTGCTGAGAAGGGCAGCCCATGGTAATGGCACAATGATGGGTGCAAGCTGGGAACAAAATGCAAATGTTGGAATGTTCCAACCATCATATCTACCTGAATTCATATCTGGTTGGTAACACGATATTCCAGATAACATGGCTGGGAAAGAAAGTTTGCAAGGCCACCGACAAGATGACGTAGCGAGATTGTCGGGAATGAACTATGATAGCAAGCTCCAAAATATGAGCGGGTTCTGCTACATACCTGTGATCACGTTGTCCAAGACAAACATGACCACATAGTAGTCTTACAACAAAAAACTACCGAGTTCTGGTTGGGAACCATCATCGCGGATAACGAAGTCCTTGCATAAGGCATGCTCTTAAGAAGGAACTCCTTCTCCTTGAACAAATCAATCAGTGGCTTCGTGTGCTAGGGATACATATGGAATGAAGATGATCAGTCTATCATACCATAGAATACTTCGCACGTGCATGACTAACTTGAGACGATTCCAGAGGAAGCAAAATAAAGTTTCTCAAATTCACGGTGGCAGCTTACATCAATTACACGTGAATTAGGGGAAATCACTTCTCTCATTCAAACACATACCTCATGAATGGAACAC
This sequence comes from Secale cereale, assembly GCA_902687465.1. Classification (NCBI taxonomy): domain Eukaryota; kingdom Viridiplantae; phylum Streptophyta; class Magnoliopsida; order Poales; family Poaceae; genus Secale; species Secale cereale. Next base: position 335,550,461 of record LR738713.1, read on the forward strand.
GAAGGCCACGCTTAAAAAGTTTCCAATACTAACTTAAATGTTCAACATGAGTCGTGGTCAAGATAAACGATGTTGATGGGCTCAACAGCGAATCATCGAGATATCCATGAAGATGGAATTCCACAATTTATGTGAACAAGGTGGTAACATTGGTCAGACCAAGAGATATAATGAGGTATGCTCGAGGGACAACCACGAGTAAGACAACATTACGAACATCATTGGTTTTGATTTGATTTGATGATAGCGCACACTCAAATCAAGTTAGGACAAAACGATAGGTCCAGCAACTGAACTGGAAGATCAATTGATGAAAATACCATCTTTCTTCAACACACACACGAAAAATATCCCTTTAGCATGAACTATGTTAGCTCAAGCTTTTATCTTCCAACTCTCCAAGTTGTTGTTTAGCTTAACCAACTAGCTCGGGGTATCCAACACAGATTCTTGGAGACCGGGTGGTTTATAAGTAAACCAACTTGATCACGAGCTCAACAGAACGGTCAAGGAACAACCTGGTAATACTTCCGAGTAGATACTTGGAAAATCACGAACCACCGATATGCTATGAAGCTCGAGAACAATCCTGCTTTTCAGGGCAAGACGATGTCATCAAAGAGCGAGAGATTGACACAATCCTAACTCATTGATCGAAGAGTGCACCAGAAAAATGGACTAGGTAGCACGATCAATCTTAGAATGATGATTAAGTAACCAGCACACTAATAATGAGATTATCGTCCATTTATTACCAAGCAACGGAGTTGCTAGGAGTATTGATTTCACACATCGCAATTCATTTGTCGGTATTCCGGTTACAATAACACAGAGACCGAGGAATGAACGATGATGGTGAGAAGCACTATATCAAGAGTTCATGGGGGGTGGTGCAATTCCCATGACATTCTTTACATAAAAGAGGGTAACACTCCAAGGTGGCACAGAGCAAAAGCTGGGTTGGCATTTTGATCTGCGGAATACATCTACTTTGACCTAATCCTGGAAATGGATGAGGTTCCGGAGTCTATTTCTCCTAGTCATTCCAGAATAGAATGGCTTGACGGACCACAAGAGTAAAAAGGCATCGATGAACACGAATGCACAACTACTCCTGACTATCAACTGGTAGACGGGGGTCATAATACAACTAAAGAGGGACAACTCAAAGGAACATATAACTTTCTGAGTTGTGGATGCATAGATTAGCATGTCGAACTAGTTCAACATATTTCTTCCGGATAACCCATGTAGAAAGGTAGAATTGGCAGAGTCACAATATAGAATGGAGAACTCATCAAGAGCACCCTGGTTGTGGTATTTTGGTTCAGAAGAACTTCTGCCATGATGGTTCATGGTATTGGAAGAACGATAACCACGAACCTCGAAGACTATCACAAAGGTTACCAATATCCTAAAGGGACGAGCAAATACTACCATAATGAAGTAAGTAGAATGAATCTTGGGTTCAAGAACCCAGAAATAGAATGCCTACTAACTAAATGGCATCACGGGATGCTTTCGAGAATGATGGCCAGAATCATCATACTGGGAATACAGAGTATTGCTAGATTACTAGGTGATTCTCTAGGACACCTAGGGTCATAATAATAACTCCAACATATATGTCGAGGTAACAAAGTACCTCAACACACTCGTTAGTGTGGTTAATCTGGCCCAAAAGAGCATCGGGAACATGAAGGAAAGATTGGCAAATGCATCAGACTATTTAGAAACCTGGGATGACTCGGACAGCATAACGGATGTAAATGCTCGAAAAGACTTTTGAGACTCATGCACAAGATAGCATAACCACTCAACATCATAATGTCAAGGTTCTGAGACCAACAGTTTAACAAACAGAAGTACTGGAGACTGAACTGAGAGTTGAATCCACATTAATGTGATCCTGATAATAGAATGAGAATCCTAGTTTCTTAATCCCCATAGAAAAGAAGAGGTTGACTCAGATCAGAAGGTCATAAGGTAAAGGAGTAAATAGAGCCTTATGTTCCCTTCCACAATCAACTCCCTTATATAACTAAAGAATTTCTAGACACGACTTCGACCGGTTTGGCTTGGTAATCCTACAGGCAGTCAGGCTCTGATACCAAAGCTGTCAGGACCCCAATTCTAAGTCACACAGGTATAGCATGTAACACACCATATCACTTTGCGGCCTCACGCACGGTATCCCCACGGGTGCCACCTTACCTGGCCCGGGACCGTTTGCTTATTTTGGCACACGTATATGATAGTGTCGCTAGCATCCATATGACAGAGAACCCGGGCCGACATGACTAGTTGTAAACCAAACGTGGCACTAAATTACAGAGACAGGCATACATGACACATCAACAAACGTGTCGGTCATCAACGTATGAACCCAAGTCGTAGCAAGCTACAAGGACTTAAAGGAACAACGCGTGACATTTCCCTAAAGGGACAGACACGGAAACGAAGAAGGACACATGCCGGCCAGCCTAAGTGTTCCGGAGCAGTAGCAAGCTACCAAGGCTCAGTGGAAGCACAAGGAGGCATTTCCTTGTAATATAGGCTACCAAGGGTAAACAACTAGGTGTCGGATCCCACACATAGCAGTACACATTACACGTACGCATAACATGCAAGTATGTGCTGTACAGCATGGCATCACAACATAACTCAACAACTCATATAGATAAAGGCCCATAAGAGCCATCATAACATTTATTACAAGTAGTGGATCTCATGACCCAACATACAGAGCATACAGGCAACGGAAGCATAACATGTCTGAGTACAGACAACTACAAATGAAAAAGGCTGAGAATCCTGGCTATCTAAAAGATCCTCCCAAGGGTACAAGATCGTAGCTGAGGTAACAAGCTAAACGTTGAAGTCCACGCGGAACCACTAGTGAGACTGAAGTCTTTGCAAAAACAAAAATTAAGAAAATGTGAGTACAAAGGTACTCAGCAAGACTTACATCAGAACTAGCTATATATGCATCAGTATCAACAAAGGGGTGGTGGAGTTTGACTGCAGCAAGCCAGCTTTGACTCGGTGGCTATCCTGAATTACAACTATAAGTAACTCTTTTGAGGTGGCGCACACGAGTCCACATATTCACCAATCAAAACACCACTATGGATCCGCTCCCGTCTCCCTACGAGAAGGCCATCCATATCACTCACGCTTATCTTGCGCGTTTTAGAGTATCCACTTTCACTTGTCTATGAACTGTACAGGTAACCCAGAAGTCCTTTACCGCGGACACGGCTATTCGAATAGATAATGTTAACCCTGCAGGGGTGTACTTCTTCACACACGCTCTCGCCACTTACCGCCATGTACACGTCATGTATCTCAGCAACCTTCAAGCGGAAGCCTAGCGAGGGTGTCGGCCACGACATGACTAACCACACGAGTCCCTAGTCCAGGTTTATCGCCTATTTGGGTTCCATCTATGGGGAGATCCGGCCGGGGTGTCGCTCACGCCCCCAAACGATGTGTACAGGGTTCCCGAGCCACCAAACGGGCGACTCGGTACACCGGGCCACGTACCTACCGCATCACAGCCCACCCCGAGGGTCAGCACTGCGTATGGCCTCCAGTATGCTACAAACACCAGAAACTAATTACAACTCCTGGACAGAGGACAAGGGCGATTAATAAGTCGAGAGAGTCAATTAAGGATCCCAATGTGTGGTAGTAGCTGTTCATGGATCACAAACACGGAACTCAGTTCTTGAGGACGGCTTCAATGAGACAACCCACCATGTACTCCTACATGGCCTCTCATCGCTACCTTTACCAAATCGTGTTCACACACTTAGCTCTCAACAGTAGGACATGATGACCACGCTCCAATTCATCCCCGATGAATCAGACCTGACACAACTCTACGCATAGCAGGCATAACCAGAAAGCATGAATGAGTAGGCACAACATGGCTCAAAGAACTCCTACTCATGCTAGTGGGTTTCAACTATTTACTGTGGCAATGACAGGCAAGGTTGTCAGAATCGCGATTTTGTTGTACGATTCTACGACTTTACGATCCACACTAACCCCTCTGATTCTACGACTTTAGTTCATAGAATCTACGTTTCTACGATCCTGATAGTGAAGATTCCACGATTTGCGATCCTACCATCAGGGTTCCGATCCGATTCAAAATCGCGATTCTGACAACCTTGATAACAGGTCATGCAAAGGAAAGAGGTTCAACTACCGCAGCAGGTAACAGTTGAAGCGTTGTTGTCCTAATGCAGTAAAAGAGAGCAGGAGCGAGAGAGTGGGATTGTATCGGAATGCTCAATGGGATTTTGCTTTCCTAGAACTTCTGAAGATATCACCGTGTCTTCATCATTGTCATCGATCACGTCGTCGGAACACGTCTACTGAGAGGGGACAAACACCGGCAAACAAGACATACCACAATCAATGCAATGCGACAATATGATGCATGATCATGACATGGCAATATGCTGTTGATTGAGCTAATGCAACTAGCAACCATATTAAATGAATTTGGTTTGAAGCAAAGGTTCAAATTCAAACTTCATATGTGATTGTTCAAATGCCATTTAATTGATTTGACCTGATCAGCGGGCATAAGTTGTTCAAACATGCATGATAACGCCATAAACAGATTCCTTGAATTGTTTTGATAATTTTTCATATATAAATTATTTTCATTGGAGTTATAGATTATTTTCTATGATTTTTAGAAGTTTGGGGTATTTTCTGAAATAAATAAATCATTTCTGATTTATCAAATATCCAGAAAATACTTACTGCGTCAGCATGGTGTCATGCTTATGTCAGCAGGTCAACAAGGGCTGGTCCAGTCAAACCTGACTAGTGGGCCCCACTGGTCAGTCTCTTAGTGCTGGCTCGAGTCACACACGGGTGGGTCCAGTCAACAGCCACGTCAGCAAAGTCAATGCTGACGTGTGGGTCCCACTGGCTTAAGAACTAAACTAAACAGAAAATTAAATTAAACTAAGTAGGCACGGGGCCCACATGTCAGTGTCTAATTAAACTAATGCCAGCAATTAGCACTTAACTGAAAACCTAAACTAATTTAAGTCAGACGCCGGCCCCACATGTCATTGACACAGGGGGGGTCCAGCCGTGGTCAAAGGGGGTCAAACCCACCGGCGACTCACCGCCGGCGAGAGCCAGGACGGCGGTGCGGCTCGGAATCACCGTTCTGGTGACCAAACAAACGGCGGGGGCATCTACAGGACGTGCAGGCTCTTGCGCATCCAACGGGGCAAGAAGCAGCAGCTCGGGTGGCCGGAATCGACGGCGGCGAGCACATCCGCGGTGGCCAGAATTCAGGCAGGTGCGGGCGTAGCACAAGGGAGCACGGGAGGAGGAACTGATAGGCGCGTTAGGCTCCTGGGAGTGCACTGAGTGCAGTGGTGAGCTCGGGCGTGTGCTAGCACGGCCGCAGCCACGGCGGCGACATGGCCGGCGGCGAGGAGCGCTCGGCTCCGATGGTTGATGCGGTTAGGGGACGAGATAGGCGACGGGGCATGGGGGAAATGAAACCGAGGCTCACCACGGTTCTTCTGGTGCTGCTTCCGAGGCAGGGGAGGCACGGGGTCCGGTGAAACGATGGCGGGGATCGCCGGCACCCGAGGGCGGAAACGGCGGCGTTGGCGAGGCTCCAGGGTGTCTGGCGGGGCGTGGCTTGACGGGGAGGGAGAATAGGTCACGGCGGAGCTTCTGGTCACTTCGCGGGGGCGTGGGGGAGGCTGTGGTCGCGAGGTTCACGGCGGCGAGCTTGCACTGCTCTCGGCCATGGCGAAAGGAGGCAAGGGAGAACGAAGGGGGAGAGTGAGAGAGGTCGGGCGGATCCGGACGGCAGCGGGGTGGTCATCCACGCGTCCAAAGGCTCGGCAGCAATTAGGAGGTGGCGTGCGGTGGCTATGCGCGCGTCGGGCACGCGTCGTGCATCCGACTGGCGGGAGGAAGAAGACCTCCCTGCCCCTGGTGGGCTGGGCCGGCCAGATGGGCTGCCAGGTGAGCGCCAGGTAAGCTTCTAACCTTTTCTAATTATGTTTTTCTTTTCTAGTTTTGACTTCTGTTTTGGCTTTAATAAAAATGCCAGAGCATTTTCAAAAATCATGGGACTTCTTGTGGCCACTGTTTGGATTATTTCCAACAACCAACATTTCAGTTCATGAATATTTGGACATTTAAAATAATATATAGAATTTAAATGCCCAAATGCAAATAAGGTATGATTTAATTCAGAAATCCAGAATGGTCCTAGAAATATGTGCAACATTTTTGGCAGAGGTTTTTAACCAATCCAAAAATGATGAACTTTTCTAAAGGGCATTTTGGGTACACTGAAAAAGATTTTAATTTGAACCTAGTTGAGTTCACTTGGTGCTAGGGTTTGAACAACCCCATTTCAAGTTTCTGAGAAAATTAAACATGATGCAACAGAGAAGTGATGGCCTAGTGCAAGGTGAAGCTAGGGATGTGACAAATTATGTGTCAGCGGTAGGATGACTGAGTTTGGTTTGTTCACATGCGACAGCACGTGTCAGTGAGCGTGTGTTCCCTTGGTTAGGTTTGCGGCATGCAGGAGAGACTGTGCATGTGAGCGTGCGGTGCGACCGCGGCGTGCAGGAGTGACCGTGAGAGGGTGCGGTACGACCGCGACAGCCATGCGCAAGTGTACCTCCTTTTCATTTTGAAAACTTTTGGCAAGCTTGGCAAAAATGTGTGGCGAAGTATGGCAATGCAAGGCCTAGACCCAAACAGGATAAGTATGTAGTAGTACTACGTACTAGGAGTACTAGTGTTAAAAAAGAAAGACGGGGTTTTCCTTCGCGGGATTAACGATACATATCCTCGTTTCACGTGGCAATGAATGCGTATTTTTTTCTCCAAAGCCCAAAGAGCTAACCACCTCACTCATCATCGCTTGATTAATGCAGCGCCATGCAAACCAACCTCCTCACTTATGCATGCATGCAGGGGATATTAATGTCCTTGGTTTCTAGTATGAGGCAAACCCCATCAATTTTGCCTCGATTAGTGTTAGTGGCCTTTTGTAAATTGTAAATTTCATATACTAGCCTTGTGTACAAAAAAAATGGAGGTAGTAACTATACTGGACTTCCTTTCCCATTGCGGTGACGTCGACGATATCTCAAACGTTGTCATTTGGCAAAGTGTGTTCGACGGAGAACACCATTGAGGGAGACCACGGTAAGTCGTTCGCAAATGCCGCCAGCCAGCCAAGACAACCGCCTTATTTGCATCCAGGAAGTCTGTTGAACCAAAGGACACGTAAATGTACTAGTACTACTCGTACACAATAGCGTCGTCCGTCCAGCTTAGTGCGGTGAGATGGTTTCTTGAAGAAGACGATGGAGAAGCGGAGTCAGCGAAGAGTGAAATGATGGTTGCTTCGTCCATGCTTTGTGATTTGACGCCTCACTTCTTTGTGATTTGTGATAGAAGGGACAGGGGAGTAGATTCTGTCCTCTATACTGTACATGCGTCCAAGCACGGAAGAAAGAGGAGAGATGTTGCATTTTTCTATTCCTTCAATCAATCAATCAGGGAGCTTCGGTTCCATCCTTTTGGCTTTGGCAACACCGTCCACAATGGTTCCCACGATGCCAAAAGTTATTTTCACATTTGGCTACACATTGTGGATGCCCTTAACCATACCACTTGGTTTTGCTCATGTGTGCTATCTATACAAATCTCAATTATATTGATCTAAAAAATTATAGAATCAAGATTAGTAAAAAGGAGGTGATTTTGCCGCACGGATGGTAGGGGAGGTTTCTTATTTTTAGAGGACTTTGTCCTGGCGGTTTGCTAACATGCGATCCCACGTGTCAGTGCTTCACCAAGCCGATCCGCTTCCCACATGAGGTAGAACAACGGTAGAAGCAACACGTGGTTAACTTGAAGAAGATGAGGGAGAAGCAGATTCAGCAACAAGTGAAATGATGGCTGCTTCGTCCCTCCAACTTCTTTTTTTAGCATTATTACTTCCATCCCTCCAACTTCTTATTTTTTAGTATTATTACTTCCGTCCCTCCAACTTAACTGCGGGAAAGGTGCAGCTTTCTGATTTGACGCCTCATTGCTCATTACTACGCCGGCGCCATAACTGGGTGCTTCACCCCGGCTGCTCTGCACTATATTCCGGTATGGCATGTGGACCCGGTAGTTTGATTCCCCACATGTCGGCGAAAGGGACTAGAAGATTTATGAAAGCGAGCTCTCCACTCTTACGACGGAGGAGTACACGACACGACGGCCGAGTGAACTGTCACTTGTACTGTATATAGTACTATAGTTTTGTTGTTTCACACGATCCATCGATACAAACCCGATTAAACAGGAAAGGGTGGGATTTTTCCCGCGCGGTATAAGATACTGGCCATACATTTCAAAGGCAATTTTAATGTATGCAAACTGAATAATTAAGTAACAATATGATATCTAGTAAAACTAAAAACACATATGATTTATTGTGTTAGAGTGTAGTAGTGGTGCTGTATTGCATAGTTGTTAGATGTAACATGCGAGAACGTGTAGAGATGTAGTTTTAGAGGGCCTACAGAGTCAAAAGCATAATACGTTCACCGAACTTTAGAATAAGCTAATTACGGTCACTATATACGTTTTGTGGTGATTATACGGTCACTTGCTCACGGTTCGGCATCGGATTGCACTCTGTTGACCGGCCAAATAGTCCGCGTGGCACCATGTTGACTAATTAAATTGAACACGTTCCTAGTGGGTCCCACGTGTTAGTTCGCATAGGGAAAAGGTCAAATGAACACAAATTTACGCAGGCGCAACAAGACTCCACCCCGTGCGCGGGAATCACCTGGTTGTGTATGTGTCTGTCACGGCCTGGTGTGTGCGCATGCACGTGTAGGTTGAGCACTTGAGCGTGAGAGTGTGTGTTGGTCGTGTGGTGTACTGGTGTGTGCATGCATGCGTGCATGTGTGCGTGTGAGTGTTGCGTGCGTGCGTGGCTGCGTGTGTACGTGTGAGTGTTGCGTGCGTGCGTGGGTGCATGTGTACGTGTGAGTGTTGCGTGCATGCAGTTCGTGTGCATGCGTGCGTGTGTGTATAATCACCACACCAGCTCATGTGTGTTAAAATAGATGGCTCAACATACCAATACAAGGCCACCTTGTCAGTTGTGCCCGCGGTCATGACTTCGAACCACCGTCCAATATTTTGTTGTCGTTTGTTTTCATTCTTACTAGCAAGATGCCCGTGCGTTGCACGTAACATCAAGATGCATGTGTATGACTAGTTTATCTTGTGAGAGAAAAGGATGAACGAGGGAAGGCCTTATTTGCAAATGTGGAGAGGTGTGTGGGTATATTTTTGCAAAACTGTCATAGTTTCTTTCCTATCCGTCAGATATACATCGGACGGCCTATATTGCAGGATGGCAGGCACACCATCATCACAAACTCTGTTTTTTATAAGAGTGTATTTTATCCCTACTCTTATAAAAAGCATAGTCGATGATGATCATGTGCCTGCCATCCTGCAATATAGGCCTTCCAATCTATATTTGATGGATAGGAAGGAAACTATGGTAATTTTGCAAAAAGATACCCACACCCCTCTCCGCACTGGCAAATAAGGCCTTCCCTTGTTCATCCTTTTCTCCCACAAGATAAACTACTCATACAAATGCATCTTGATGTTCTCTGGAACACATGGGCATCTTGCTAGTATTTTATAAGAGTGTGATGTAGAGTAGATACAAGCCGACAGGTGGGCACGATGGTAGTGAGATAATGTGATGCAACACTAGAGATGACACGTGGAGCGTTTAACTGGTCAACTAGTCGTGTCTTGAGCAAATACAGAGTTGTACGGTGAGCCCGTGATTGTATTATAACCACAAAACATAAATGGTGACCGTAATGAGTGGATTCTGAAGTCCAATGTACGTATCGTGCTTTCGCTTCAAATACAATGATATTGTATATATCGCGAGAGAAAGATGAAACATGCGCGAATGTGCTGGGGGCTTACTTTTAGAGGACCTGGAGATAGTTTGTGTGTGTATGTGAAAGGGGCGTAGAGGGGGGTATGCGATGGAGAGAGAGATGCTCTTCGTTTCTCTTTACTATGAATAACTTTAGATATAGTATAAAAATATACAAATTCACAGTGCAGAATAAATATCATTGTGGGTACCATGCAATGCAAGCGTTCATACTCCTCCATACAACTTTGTAATGTTGTATATATGTAGAAATTCTAAAATATTTTTTGGCCACACTTTATTCAAAAGGAACATTGTATGCGAAATAGACGTGAAGAGAGAGCTTTTTAGATCAATGGGGTACGTGATGTAACATGTCTGAATGTGTAGTTGATGCATTTGGCAGGGCCTAGAGAGGTATGTGTGTGTATTACGTATTCGAGAGAGGCATGGATAGAGGGGTCGGCAGGGGGGCGTGGGAGAGATAGCACGAGAAATGAGAGTGGTCTAGAGAGAGAGATGAATATGACGTCACGGCAAGAGATTCCCTTGAGTGTGTATATGCAAGGGGGGTGGATAGAGGCACCAGGAGCATTTTTGTGTGTGTGTGGTGTCTGTGTTGGTATGTGTGGGTGTGAGAAGATAATGAGACGTGGGGGCAGAGGGTGTGTCACCGCGTGAGGTCCAGTGGGTCGAGGTGAGGCCCTTCGTTTGGTTCCGTCACGCGCCACATTGGTCGGCCCGTGACGCATTTAGGGAGACCCATGGATGACTAGTCGTACAAGACAGAGATAGCATAATTGTGAAGGACTCTATGTCCACTGACAAAGCCGGCTAGGTTTTGTAACCCTAGGTTTTCGGACTAAGGTAACCCCTTTATCTCTGATATTACTATTCATCCAACCTAACTTTAAGGGGCATCCTACAGAATGCTCTGCTAGAATCATACTCGTCGATTAGGAAGAGAGGTGTGAGACAATGAGTGAGAGACATGCCTAAAGATAATGTGTGTACATGAGACACGTAGGCAGGTCTACATATATAGAAAGGGTCGATGGGGATTGTGCGTGTGTATGCTTGCGAGAGGGCGAGTGCTTCTGATAAAGGTTAGTGAAAACAGTCGTAAATGTTTACGAGAAGGAGGGAGGGTTATATCGAGAGCATGTGTGCGAGAAAGACACCTCAGGAGAGTGTGTGTGAGCATGTGTGAGAGACAACCGATGGAGAGTAAAACTACACATACAAGACTGATGTACACATTGATTAAAGATATAAATTGTATCCAAATATTAGGATGGGATCATGATATTTGCAATTCGCGTAAGGAACGGTCATTGATCCATCAGACATCTAGATTCTATCGAATTTGAGCATGTCTATGTTATTATTCGACACAATTGATCCACATATTTAGCATTTGGAACTCCAGACAATGCATCGCTTTAGCAATCGAATATAAATGTGAGTATAGTTCATGTTGTGTGTGTAAAGCACATTATACATACGAAAGTTACACAATGAACATTATAAATAGCTACCTATGGACTAGCATACATTTGAATTCAACTTAAGGTGGTTTAAAAAATAGAATTCAACATGAAGTCCATTCAATTATTTGAATTTGATATCATGGCATTTGTAAATCATACCTAAATTATGGGGGCACAAATCTTTGCTCTAATTTTGTACATAATAGCATATGTAGTCGTGTACAAAATAGATTCTAATTTAGCTCCTCCATTCCAAAATAATCATAGTTATAGGATTTTCAAGTGTCAAAAATTGAAAAAGAAGCGGATAATTTAATGAGGTTTTCAAACATGCAATGTCAAATTTAACGTTGTCTATTTAGGTCAATCCTCAAAGTTCAAGAGTATTCTAAACGTGAATGCTTGTGTTTCAAAATTTCGAAGGAAGCGCCAAAAGAGCCTCTACTCGCCCGAAACCACGTGAGACCAATGTTTGGTAGTATAAGGAAATTACTTTTCTAATAACTCCGACCCGTGAAACCTACCGGCCCGACGTCCAAAGGTCTAAACCGGGGTAGGTTCGTAGCTTCATCTAGACCCCACGCAACCACCTCCGAAAAACATTCATACACAATGGTCGGCTAAGCACACATGCGCGCGGCCAAAATCGCTCCCGCACACTATTTGGGACACCTGGGATTACCATCCTACCCCCGACCCGCAGTAGGTCCGAAATTGAAGAGGGGGGCAAAGTTTGTACTTTCCCCAAATTTCAAACAAGCGTGTCCCATCTTCTGTTCAAAAAAGCCAAAAACAAGCGCGTCCCACACCCGAAACAT
>LR738713.1:335562879-335591811 GCA_902687465.1 Secale cereale
TTCCCCATTCGTACTCCATGGGCATGAAACTACCTCTCCACCAGCCGCGAAACCCCGGCGTCCTCCGTCCGCCACCTCATTCAACCCATCAACCGCCGTCCTCCTCCATCACGCCGGAGCCGATACCCCGACGTCGTCGTCCACCTCAACCTCAACCGCAACGCCCTCCACGGCTAGTAGTTGAAGCCGAGGCCGAGCCGTCCGTACCCGAGCCAGTTCAACCACGTTGTCCTGCGCCTCACCTCTGCCGCTCCAACTTTGCCACCCTCCACCACACCGGAGTTGTTCCTGCTACGTCGTCCTTCGCCGCCTCTGATCTGCTTCCCCTCCACCGACATACGACCACAGCAACACAGTCAACAATTTAGCCATGGGTTCGTCCAAGCCTGCACCCTCCTCCAGAACATCGGTTTCCTCGGCAGAAAGAAGAAGATCGGCGCGACATGTGGAGGCGGCTACACCGGCAACCGAAAATGGTACTCCTCTTCCCTTATTCGTGTAAATCTTACATGTCTGCTTGCACGGTATTCATCCCACATAAGACACTAGTTGACCGCTTATTCTTGATACTAGATGTTCCTAGTAACTCGCGATGCACAAGGTTTCTCCTCATATACTATTTCACCTTAGCTAGAGGTCCGTCACCCCCCTGAATTTCAATTCCTGGTCAGTTGATTCCCAATTAACAGAAGCATTCCCCGGCGTAACACACGCTAGTCCGCCTATTACGCCGGGGAAGCAGCGCCTCGGTGTTCATCGTAGGGGCGTGTGGGGCCTAGAGCTACTAGCGCCAGATCTGGAGGTCGGTCGGGATTAAAGGGATGGTATGGGGGCGCTGCCAAGCAGGGCGGTGGTGTGAGGTCGAGGGGAGGGCGGGGTGGAGGAGGCAGGGGTCTGGGCCGGTGGTCGCTGGCGGTTCGAGAAAGATCGTCAATAGTGACTGGCGGGAGGTAGACGAAGGCCATCTGCCCATTCCTTATAGATCGGACGGTTCATTAAAAAAATTGACTGACCTATTTATTTTCAGTCGACTGTTATCTTGATATGACCACATGTGGTGGTGTGCTGGAGGAGTACCTGCATTTCCTGTGCTCATATATTACAAAATCATAAAGAGTAGAATCTAATTTTGTTTGCCCTGCAATGTTCTAGAGCTATCATATGTCTCCTGTCATTTATTTTTCAGCCACCTACTATCTGCTACTTTTACAGTGCACTAGTTCTGCACACACTTCACCCATACTCTCACTATTGTGTTTTTATGCAAGGGTATTTCAGACTCTGCTGCTATGAGAGAAGCAAAGAAGAAAAGAGAGAAGTCGCTCCAGCGTGCTAGCCAGTTATGCCATACACGTTTCAGCCTTATAATGGGTGCAGTGTCAGCAGATGGAGACGGTAAACGTAGCTCTGAAATTGATGACCTCGCTCGCAATGAACCACCATCCCAGGTGATTGCTTTAACTTCGCGGTGTCATATGTGGTTGCATGTTCCATATGGTGTCTAGCTTGTATTCGAAAGGCCGAAGTCGGTCTTTGTTAAGATAAGGAAATATATATTTTACATGTACCACCATCCCGTGAGCACCAGAAGACAAATAGCTAGTCAGGGCACTGGCCGAGCCAGTGACAAGCCCAGCAAAGAGAGGCATCACCTGGAAGCTAACCAAAAAGCCGCGATGGTGGCGAAGCAGCCCGCCTCCCACCAGGCACTCAGGTCCTAAATGATCATGCTCACCACTCCAGCCGGATGTCTAGCTTGTATTGCTTCCAATTTGGTTAAATTGCATCTGCTTAGCTTACACATGATACCTTTAAATATGACATGCCTTTCTGTTTTTGGTACATACTAGTACATCTGTGTATTAACCATGTTCTTACATCAAACTAATGTTCTTGTGTATCCCTCATCAATCACTTATGATGAGGCAGTCAGGCAAGTCGATTACTCCTCATTTAAAGAATGCAGCGTCAGCCTCCCGACATGATTCTCAAGAAACAACAAGGCTAGATGAAGATAGTGAACGTAGCTCTATAGTTGATTACCACATTTCCCCTACACTAGCATCGCAGGTGCTTGCTCTAACTTGGCAGCGTGATATGTGGTTGCATGTTGCATATGGTGTCTAGATTGTAATTTTTCCAATCTAGTTAAACTGCATGTGCTATTCTGCTTAACTTATACATTATACCTGTTAATGTGACATGCCTTCCTGTATTTAGTACATAGTACATCTATCTATTAGGCATGTCCTCACATAAAACTATTTTTTTTGTATCCCACATAAATCAATATGACGAGACACCTTTAGTATATGCAGTGTGATATTAGTTGCATCTTTGATATGATTTATAGCATGTGCTGCTTCTAATTTGTTGAAATGCCATTTATGATGGGACACTTTTAACTTGGCAGAGTCATATTGCTTGCATCTTTCACATGGTGTCTAGCTTGCATTGCTTCTTATTTGGTGAAATGGTTTCTGCTTAGTTTACACAAACAGTTGTGAATATGCCATGCCGTCCTTTTTTCGTATTATTCCATCCTGGAATCATGTGTTTGCCTTACATGAAAGTAGTGATTGTCAGTATCATGCACGAATGAGTTCTGAAGAGTGAATTTTATTGCTTTTTCTTGTCGGTTTTACTTGACAATTCAAAATCAATAAAGCGGAAGGAAGTTAGCAAGGCAGCGGATGAAGGTGCTCCTTCCAAATGGAGGGCCTCTACAGATTCTACTCCTCCATCCCCCCAAGATGATTTCCAATACAACACATGCATAGACACTCAACGTAGCTGTGTTGGTGATGAGCACGTCTCCCCTAGTGCACCATCACAGGTGCTCCCTCTAAGTTGGCACTGTTATATGTGGTTGCATGTTATGTATGATATCTAGCTTGTATTGCTTCTAATTTTATTGAATTTCATCTTCTTACTTTACACATTATACTTGTGACTAAGACACGTGTTCCTGTTTATAGAACATACAATATCTGTCTATCACACCATGTTCTTACATCGAAGAACATTTGTTCTGAAGAACTAAATTGATATTCGTTTTTCTTGTCGGCTTGACTTAACATGACACAGAGCAAGAGGAAGCAATACAAAATGACAGGGAAACGGAAGCGGAACAATCCTGCACATTCTGCTGGTACTGATGGTGCAATAGAAGGTCAAAGTCCAGCGGAAAATTGTACCGACAGGGTATCCTGTGCTACACGAGCTGTAGAACAAGCCAAACAAAAACAAATAGCTGCCACCAAACAAGCAGAGACAACCCTAGTTGTTGCAACACCTTCCACAGTACCACCGGCTGCACGATTTACTCGTTGGTCAACTCAGCTAGCAGCACATTCCCAAGCTCCCTTGCCACTTGACACTACTTCTGAAGCACTCTTGACACAAGATGAGTTGGCAAGATCAAATGAAATTTGTGAGCTTCAACAGCAAGAAGGTAGTTGCTGGAGTCAAGTTACAGTTGCATGCTTCTTTATATGTAGTCTCACAGTCTGATGTACACTAACACTTCCTATGTTTGTTGTTGAACTAGCACCTAGGCGCAACAGGAAACAAACATCAGGGATAATGCTCGATAGGTTAACTAAATCTAGAGGAGGAATAATGGAGATCCATTTTGAGGCAGGTTTAAAAAGGCCACGTGATGCTACAGAGTCAGCCAAGTTAGTATCAGTGGCAGCGGTTGCTGTTAGGTGTCATGTATGTATCCTCCCAACATAGATTCAGTACAGGAATGACAAAGACGAAACCCAGTTCAACACCTTCCTCGGCCATTTATTTGTAAGTATGGTTATGTATGGAAACTAGTAATATCGTCTTGCTTTGTCCAATACTTTCTAGGTTGCTGATAATGAGACTCCCATAATTTTCAACAGATGAGGTTCAAGTTGGATAGCCAAGATGATGCAACCAGGCAAGCTTGCACCCATGTTTTCAAGTTTGCTTTGCGACAATATCGGTATAACTAGAGGAAAACTCACTTTGAAGGCAAGGCTAACAGTGAACTTGCCCAAACATCTCCAGTGGAAAATATATCTGATGAAGACTGGAGAGGCCTTGTTAAACAGTGGTCCGATCCGAAGTATCGGGTACATTATATATATGTGATCAGATCACATGTTGAAGTCCTATTTACGCATGTGCCACACAAATCTATCTTCTTGTAGGTGAACTGTTCAAAGAACATGGCCAACCGTACGAAAGTGAAATTCCAACAGACGACAGGATCTCGTAGCTATATTGCACACTGCGAGGCTCTTGTAATTAGCTGTTGTTTCACTCTTTTCGATGTACCATATTATCATATCTATATTGACTTGTTCCAAATGCAGAGGAAAGCTCACAAGGACCAAAAAGTACCTGAACCAAATGTTGTGGAAATCTTCAAGGACTGTCACACCAGCAAGAAGAAGGGCATGACTACACCAGTCAAAGCCGATGTTGTAAGTCTTTAATCCTCATGCCATTTAACTACTACTAACTCTGACTTGTGCCTTGAACTACATGGTTTGCAGCCAATGTCTATTACTCTTTTCAATTTTATACACAATTGTCTTAGCGTATCATTGCACCTTACAAGGTTTAAAACAGAGGAGTGATGTTCCTTTGATCTTGACCTGTAATCTAGTTCCATGCTGGACTTGCCCACACAACGTTACAATTGCATGTTTGTCTGTTCTCAGTTGTTTTGTGATATGAATGATGTCATACTATGCTTATTGTATTATAAACTTCGTATCTTTATCCTTAGCCCTCAATACAATGTGAAGAATTTGACAATACATTAGCGATGGTACATGGTCATATGTTTGGAACCTGGTTTTATTATGTACTTTTAATAAAATACAACTATTATTTTACATGGGTTCACCAGAATAAGTTCTGTATATAGACCAAAGCTATTTTGTTTGGTTTTGTTTCCTCCTTAATATCTTCTGTTCTGGTACTACTAATGTAAAACCTCAACTTTTCAGCGAGCTATGGAAAAACTGGTGGAACTGCCACCTTCTGAACGTGGCGAGGCAACTATAACCGCAATGTCAGCTCTTGCTGCAATGGGTCGGTACCTGTCCACTAATATTGCCAAAAGCACGTTCCTGTGTAATACTAGCTTGGTTGTTAAGGCAATCTCGTACAAACTGCCTCATGATCAAGATATGCAAGCTCAAAACAATGTTGTATCTGCGCTCCAGACACAAGTCCATTCCCTAACAGAGACCCTTTGTGAAACAAGGAGAGACATTGTTCGATGTTGTCAAGATATGCATGGTTTTGAAACCAGACTATCAGACATTTGCTATGTTGTTCAGGAGCCTAGGAGAACTGAAGGCGAAGGTTATGGTGCTCCATCGGACAATACAGCATGAAAACGTAACAGTCAGGTCAAATGAACTGAGCTTCTGAACTTCTGGTGGTGCATTTATCTGCTAGACTGTTAACTTTTATGCCAACCTTCCTTTTGTTTTATAGTTGTAATTTGTTTTGGTGCGATACAAAATTTGTTCTTAACGTGCAGCCACCGGCTGAAGAAAACAGCAAGCCATTTTTGTATAGTGTAGGGTGTTCCCTATATTTGCACTGGTGGCGAACTTTGATGCCCACCGGTTGTAGTCAACATGGGCCTCCTACGGGCCGTAGAAACAATGGGCCTTCCAAGGGCCGTAGAAACAATGGGCCTTCTTTTTTTCAAAAAAAACAATGGGCCTTCTACATGGCGTAGAAACAATGGGCCTTATACAGGCTGTAGACACAATGGGCCTTCTATGGGTCGTATCATCAATGGGCCTTCTACAGGTCCTATGATCGGTTGGCCAAACATGGGCCAATCATAGACCACATTATGGCCGTAAATGGGCTAGAGTTGAAATCGTCCGTTCATGGGCCTACCATAACGGGCCGTCGTTAATCGGTCGTATTTTGATGACGCTATGAAAAAGGCCCAACATACTAACGGGCCACAAACGGGCCGATTGTAACCATGGGCTAAATTTGGCCCACAAGCAGAAAATGACATTAACGGGCCGTAAGTAAACGAATGTGGAAATGAGCCCAAGAATAAATGGGCCCCGAGAAGGCCGAAAGATAACATGGGCTGGAATCGGCCCAACGGAATAATGGGCCGTTAATGGTTATAAAGTGATACACTGTTCATTATGGGCCAGTTTCATCACGTGCCATTAATGGGCATAAAGTGATACATTGTTCATTACGGGGCAGTTTTACCACGGGCCGATAGTAATAAGGGCCTCATATGGGCTGAAAGACGTCATGGGCCATACATGGGCCGGAAGTTAAAACGGTCTGGATTTATATTGGACGGCCCAGATGACGTTACTGGGCCTAATTCGGATAGGCCATAAACGGGCCCTGGGTTAGCGGGGTGTACATGGGCTATATGCGAACATGCCGTTAACAAGCTTGACGTGGGCCTGCCCGCCACCTTTTGACCAAGTCAAACGGGTCGGCCTTTTCACATGAATGGGCCTCTATTGGGTCGTGCCACGTGTCGGTGTATCATAGGCGCTTTGGGTCCAATGAGTGGATGACATCTGTTCCAACGGCGAGCCGACACGTGTTTCCTCCAGCCAATGATGATTTTGCGAGTGGAAAATCCCCATTGGTCGGGGCTGTTAACGGGTTATCGGATCCAAAACCAGACCCGATAGCTTAACGGCGTTCCGTTACGGTGGATGCCACGTGTCGGCCACCCTTGAAGAAAGCACTTCTGTGACGCGTGATTTATCGTCATGGAAGTGGACACTTCCGTGATGATAATTTTGGTAATGTCATGGAACACTCCTACGACAACACAGGTATGACTATCTTGATTCTGTCATAAAATCGTCATGGATGTACATGCATGATAGAAAACGTGACCTACTGTGACAAACACGTATCATCACGGAAGTGTATTTTTTGTAGTGGATATGCTAGGTTTCCGTGAATTTGATGATTGTTCTTTAAATTTGAATCTTGTGGATTCCACCATTAAGAAACATATGGTAAGGATTAACGATGTTCTTATTGTTGCAAATAGGAATTATGTGCCCGTAGATTTCATTGTTCTATTGCAATCCTACATGTCCTATTATTCTTGTAGACATTTTCTTAGAACGATTGGTGCAATTATTGACATAAAAGAAGGAAATATTAGATTCCAATTTCCGTTAAGGAAAGGCATGGAACACTTTCCTAGGAAGAAAATTAAATTGCCTTATTAATCTATTATGAGAGCCATTTATGGATTGCATACCAAAGATGGCAACACCTATATATATTATTGTTTTTATGCCTATCTAGGGGTGTTAAACGATAGCGCTTGTTGGGAGGCAACCCTATTTTTGTTCTTTGCTTTTTGCTCCTGTTTAGTACTCCCTCCGTCCGGAATTACTTGTCGCAGAAATGTATAAAAATGGTTGTATCTAGAACTAAAATACATCTAGACACATCCATATCTCCGACAATTATTTTCAAACAAAGGGAGTAATAAATAATTCATATAGCTTATGTTTAGATGTGGTTTAATGTTTTAATTAGTGTTTGTGCCAAGTAAAACCTTTGGGAAGACTTGGGTGAAGTCTTTGCGATCTGTAAAAAAATAGAAACTTTTGCGCTCACAAGATTAGATGTAATATTTTACTGGACAGTGATTTTAGGTTGATTCTTTTTTAATATGATTACTAGACAAATTCCTCACGTCCACCCATTTATTTCAGAATTTTTGGAGTTACATCAGTATTCGAAAGTTATAGATTGCTACAGACTGCTCTGTTTTTGGCAGATTCTGTTTTTCGTGTGTTGTTTGCTTATTTTGATGAATCTATGAGTAGTATCGGGGGTATTGTGGGGACCCCGACTTAGAAGTCGAGATCACCGAATGCACGTGTACAGTGATCCCAGAGATCAATGCTCACTAAACACACAGAAGCTGAAATAACAAGAGTCTTACATCCATACAAATAGTCTTACACGAATTAAGGCCATTATGGCCAAGTCTTACATAGATAGAGCCACACGGGCTGAATAGCAAATAACTCAAGTAGCGGAATTCTTCGATAAACGGGTAGAACCCATGCCATCTGCCTTAACCCTACAGGCATTCTGACTGGGATAGCGTCCTAGTTCGCATGATCGTCTCCAAAGAACTCTTCCTCATAATCCTGTTCTTCCATGTCTGGCCAATTAAATAACCAGTGGCAAGCCAATGAGTACTTTGAATGTACTCGCAAGCAACCCATGATGTGGTTCAAAGTAACAGTGCAATGGAACAATAATGAACAATCTAGCAGAAAGCTAGAACAATATGCTATCATCAAGTTTATGCATCAATAACCTCGCGTAACCTCGAAGACAGGTTACCGATATCAACATGAATATGATTCAACTCATCGAGTCAAGTCTCCACCTTGACTCATCACACACATACCGACACTGATGAAGTAAAATTCTGGACATAGTTTAAGTAGCACCACCCAACTGTCCATGACCGTGGACACGGCTATTCGAATAGTTTTACACTCTGCAGAGGTTGCGCACTTTACCCACAAGATCCGGGGAACTTCCGTGTCATCCACGACCCGCGGTACCTCAAGTACCCGGGGTAAGCACCCGGTCATTACCTTTCCTTAGATGACACTAACATAGAGTCCACTCGTTGGTACACGGCCCTCGGGTACAAACAATAGATCACGGGACTTGCCCTAATTTCAATGTCACGCATACCCGAAGGGACCAACGGTGTGTCCGGTGCCCTGTGAAAACAGTCATGGTCGTCTATCCAAGCACGACCCCGTCCCGGGAAAGACCTCAAGTCTTCCCGTCACTAGTAATGCGGGCACCATGCTAGTATCGACCTAAGTAATCAATAAAGCCCCGTCCCATAAGGGGTAGTGTGGTTGCACATGGTTGGTTGGGACGGTAGTCACACATAAATCTAATCCATCATTCCACCATGCACATGATCTACCGGCACATCACTTCTTTCTCAAGTGATGACCTAACACATCATCACCCTCGGGCATTAGGGGCACCCGATGGGTTCATGCAAGGATTTCAACTACGAGGGTTCATATCACACATGCATCATATAAGCATCATGACCATCTATTTGCATGTCATCTAGCACTTAGCAAGATCAAGATGAAGCATGCATCATGTGGTGGAATCAACTAGGTTACCATCGTAACCCTATCATCATGCATCGGAAACAAACGGGTTCCGAGGAACAAGTGTATCATGGTCAAAGGGTTGCTTGCCTGGATTGGCTTCGTCTTCAAAGACTTCAAATCCTTCTCCTTCTTCTTCCACAGCAACTTCGTCAAATACGGGATCTATACGTCGCATAATAACCACGGGAAAATAAGAATACAAATAAAACAGAAAAATCAAAGTGCTCAGAAAAATGTCATCTCATTTTTGTAAAATACTAGAGGGATTTCTAAGATGGGGAAAATCTTAGTTGGAGTTTTGGAGTAACAGAATGGAATATATTGATTTTTGAACAGGAGTATTACTGCCCAAATTTGAATTTAAATTTGAACAGTACAGCAAAGTTTCATGGATTTGAATGAAAGTGGTACCATTAAATAGGTTGGAATATTGCAAGATTTTAGGAGTTGGAATTATTTAATTTGGATCAATATTCTTTTCTGTAGAAATGTTTAAAACCTTTACAGAAAAGAAAAAGGAAAAAGGGTCCTGTGCACTGGGCCAGAGGGGGCCACAGTGCACGGCCCAGACGGACTGGCCCAGACGGACTGGCCCAGCCGCACGGGAGCCTGCGCGCGCACGTCAGGTTTTCAAACCTGACGGGCGGGGCCCGTGGGTCAGCGGCACAGAGGAGGGGGAGAGAGGTGGGGGGATGACAGGCGATGCCCGCCTGTCATCTCTAACCCCACGGCCACGGTAGCGGCGAGCTCACCGGCGAGGATTCCGGCCACGGCGACGGCAACGGAGGCTAGGGATGGACTCAGCGTTGAGTGGCGGTTGCAGTGGTGGTGGTGCGGCACGGCGGGGAGTCCTGGTTCACCGGCGGCGAGGTGGGACGGCGGAAGCTCGTCGGAGGGTGGTGGCTGCGGCTGCTTCCGACTGCCACAGAGAGGGGAAACAGGGGGGAAATGATCAGTGAGGCGAGGGGGTTCCGAAACAGGTGGAAGGAGAGGCAGGGGAGGCCCGTACCTCGAGATCGCCGGCGGCCCGACGCGGCGGCGCTCCGGTCGATCCCGAGCACTGGGGCGTCCTGGGGTTGAACTGGAGGTGCTGGGGGATCAATGGAGTGGTGTGAGGCTTGTGGTGGTGTTGGAGAAGCTCGGGAGGGGCTTATATAGCCGCGCCCGTGGTCCACCGTGGACCCGTGCGCCGGCGAGGTTGCAGGCGAGGCTAGGGAGGGTTCTGGAGCCTGGGAACACGCCGGGGAGGTCCGTGGACTAGCTCCACATCCAGCTGAGGGGAAAAGAGGAGCGGGGGAGCGTCAGAGGCGTGCACGCGTGTGAGGCAGAGGAGTGGCCGCCGCGGGCGGCCAGCGCGCGTGCGACGACGACCACTGGAGGGCGCAGGAGGAGGGGGGACAGCGCCGGGGAGGTCGCGGACGTCGAGGCGCCTCGACTGGCGCGAGGGGGAGGCCCGAGGATGTCGGGGGAGGCTGATTGGCCCGAGCTACAGTGCTGGTCTGCACTGTTACGCGCTCCAGAGCGCACGTTTGGCTGGCATCGCCGCGCTCTCGCCGTCCTGGTCAAAGCCAACGTGTCCAGTAGTGTCCAGCATGTTGTGGGAGGAGTAAAGAAAGGGCCTGAGGCCTTGGATGCCCTGGAGATGCTGAGAGAGAGGGAGGAGGCTGGTGAAATGGTGAAAGCTGGCTGTACAGCAAGGTAAAACAGGGGTTTCACCCCCCAATCATGGAGCTGAGTTGCTGGGGGAGTTACTGGAGGTAGCTGGTAACTCAATGAGCATGTGGTAAGAAGTTGAGGTCACGGAGAAAAGTGAAAGTGGTCAAGTTGGAGGTTTTAGAAATTCTGCAGAAGGTGTTTGATCTGTGTTTGGTCAAGTAAATGAACTCTACTTGACATGGCACTTGACAGGGTTGAAAGACAGGAGAAAATAGGGTGCTTCACCAAATTTGCGCTCATTTGGAGAAACTAGCCAATGTAACTTTGGTGAACCCTAGAAATCAACTGAAACAGTTTTATCTTGATTGAGTCAAGCTAATCATCTCCCCTTAATGCACCACTTGGTGTAGCATCATCATTTGGGGTATTGATCATGCCACAAAGTTTGAAGCTCCAGATAAAAAGTTGGTAATGTAAAGTTGTTCAAATTTGCATTTGAACAGAAAGGGTTTTGAGGTGATCTGATCAAGTTGCTCTATTCAAATTCTTGTGCCATTTGGTCTAGATGCCTTATTAGGCCATTCTAGCATGTGCACCAAGTTTGAGAGCATTTGGACAAGTTTGGCAATGTAAAGTTGCTCAAACTTCAAATATGGACAGAATGGTTTTGAAGGGGTTTGAGGATGTTTTCTTGCTTCCCAAGGCATGGGACTTGGCAAGATCATCAAATATGTCATATATGACATGATAGAATTTCCCTGGAATTTTTGGAGAAAATTCCCTTTGTAAATATTTCAAAAGCTTGAAATATCCAGAAAGGGTTTTAGAGGGTTTAGCCCATTATTATGAACATGACCAAGTGTGGAAACTCTTATATATGGACAATATATGTCCTCTGAGTCTCTCTGAATTTTGGCAAATATTTTTGAAATAGTTAAATAATTTTCCCCTATTAAAGACCATTTCTGGCCTTAAGAAAAAGCTTTTAAATAAAATAGGAAAATAACTTTTAAAATTATACTTTTGTGGTTTCTGGGAGTCCTATGACTACTAGGTCTCAAATAAACCTTTTGAAATAATTTTCACACCCTAAATCAAGTACTTGCAATGCAAATCTCAATTCAGGGGTTTTTGGAAAACTAAATTTGTAAAATACTATTTGGCCAAATTAATTTTTGTAAGAAAATACTATACTGTTATATAACACTTGGCATGATCATTGGGCAGAAGTTTTGGGTATGGAGATGAAATCTACAAGAGATCATAGTTGACTTTAATGAGCACATGAAAAAGGAAATGAAGAAAACTCAATTCCAAATAAAAGCCAAATGATGCTAAAAAAAGTGTTGGTCCAAATTTTCATGCTTCAAAGTTACAAATAACATGTTACAAAATGCAGGGTGTGACAGACCTACCCCCCTTACAAGAATCTCGTCCCCGAGATTCCTAAACTAGGGCTTAAAAGAGATCGGGAAATTCGGATCTAAGATAGTCTTCTCGCTCCCAGGTTGCTTCTACTTCGGTGTGGTTGCTCCACTGGACCTTGAAGTACTTGATGGTACGGCTCCGCGTACGTCGTTCTGCTTCGTCCAGAATGCGAATGGGCTTCTCGCGGTAGGTCAAATCAGGCTGCAGATCAATGGCTTGGTGATCCACATCCTTGTAGAGACTAGGCTTGTCTGGAACTTGGAGACATTTCCGGAGTTGTGACACATGGAATACATTGTGCACATCGGATAGCTCAGGTGGTAGTTCCAACTGGTAAGCCACTTCTCCTCGTCGTGCAGTGATCTCAAAGGGTCCAATGAACCTTGGCGCGAACTTCCCCTTGACATGGAAACGCTTGGTTCCCTTCAGAGGAGTTACCCGCAGGTACACATGATCTCCGACATGGAAACTCATGTCTCGGCGTCGAGTGTCAGCATAACTCTTCTGCCTTGACTTGGCTGCCTTTAACCGCTCTCTGACTAGTTGGACTTGCTCTTCTGCTGCGCGGAGAATATCCGGTCCAAAGACTAGTCCTTCTCCAGTCTCCGACCAATTGAGGGGTGTGCGGCATCTGCGTCCGTACAATACCTCAAATGGTGCCATCTGAAGGCTTGACTGGTAACTGTTGTTATAAGAGAACTCGGCAAAAGGGAGACAGTCTTCCCACTTGGCTCCATATGCCAGGACACAGGCTCGGAGCATATCTTCGAGAATCTGATTGACTCGCTCAGTTTGACCTCCGGTCTGTGGGTGGAAAGCTGTGCTAAAAGACAACTTGGTTCCCAAGGCTTCTTGGAACTTCTTCCAGAACCTTGAGGTGAACTGGGTTCCTCGATCTGACACAATCTCCTTGGGAACACCATGAAGACTTACGATTCGGTCAATGTAGAGAGCTGCCAGCCGGTTGCCATCATAAGTGGTCTTGACAGGAATGAAATGGGCCACCTTGGTCAAATGATCGACTATGACCCACATAGAGTCATGTCCTCTATTCGACCTTGGTAATCCAGTGATGAAGTCCATTCCGACTTTATCCCACTTCCACTCAGGAACTTTGAGTGGTTGAAGCAATCCAGCAGGTCGCTGATATTCAGCCTTGACCCTTTGGCACACATCACACCTTGCAACATAGGTTGCAATCTCTCTCTTCATACCGTGCCACCAGAATCGTGCCTTCAAATCTTGGTACATCTTGGTTCCTCCGGGGTGGATGGAATACGGAGTGTCGTGGGCCTCTTGCAGAATTAGCGTCTTCAGCTCGGTGTTGTTTGGTATGCAGAGACGACCTTTGTACCAAACAATCCCGTGCTCGTCTTCGGAGAATCCTGGGGCCTTGCCCAGCTTCATCTTCTTCTTGATACCTTCGATGCTTGCATGTCCATCTTGAGCCTTCTTGACGTCGTCCATCAGGGTTGGTCTGACTTCCAAATGATCCAGAAATCCGGGGGTGACCAATTCCAAACTGAATTGCTCGATCTCCTTAAACAAGGCTGGCTGCCTTTCTTGAATAATGCCATTCAAAGAGCAAGCCTTCCTGCTTAAGGCATCGGCCACCACGTTAGCCTTCCCAGGGTGATACTGAACACTGAGGTCATAATCTTTGATGAGTTCCAACCATCTCCGCTGCCTCATGTTCAATTCCTTTTGGGTGAAAATATACTTCAGACTTTTGTGGTCTGTGTAAATCTCACACCGTTTCCCTAGGAGGTAATGCCGCCATGCCTTCAAGGCATGAACTACTGCCGCTAGCTCAAGATCGTGAGTAGCGTAGTTCTCCTCATGGGGTCGTAGCTGCCTGGAGAGGTATGCTATGACGCGGCCTTCTTGCATCAGAACGCTTCCCAATCCGGTTCGAGAGGCATCACAATATATCACGAACTCCTTGTGAATATCAGGCGTTGCGAGAACTGGGGCGGTGGTCAATCTCTTCTTGAGCTCTTGGAAGCTCTCTTCGCATTTTGGCGTCCACTCGAACTTCTTGTCCTTCTTGAGGAGCTGAGTCATTGGTCGTGCAATGCTAGAGAATCCTTCCACGAACTTGCGGTAATAGCCCACTAGTCCGAGGAAGCTTCTGACTTCCTTGACGGTCGTTGGAGATTGCCATTGGGTCACAGCTTTGATTTTTTGCAGGATCAACAGATAATCCTTCCTTGGTCAAGACATGACCTAAGAATCCAACTTTATGCAGCCAGAACTCACACTTGCTGAATTTGGCATATAGTTGGTGCTCACGAAGCTTGTCTAGGACCATCCTCAGGTGCTGCTCGTGCTCTTCCTCCGACTTCGAGAACACAAGAATGTCATCAATGAAGACAACAACAAACTTGTCCAAGTATTCCATGAAGACTTTATTCATGAGGTACATGAAGTAAGCTGGGGCATTGGTTAACCCAAAAGACATGACCGTGCACTCGTACAGGCCATATCTGGTTACGAATGCCGTCTTCGGAATATCTTGGGGTCTGATCTTCAGCTGGTAATACCCAGATCTGAGGTCGATCTTGGAGAATATCTAGCTCCGCTGAGTTGATCAAACAGATCTTCGATCTTGGGAAGTGGGTACTTGTTCTTGATTGTAACTTCATTGAGGGAACGATAGTCAATGCATAAGCGGATGGTACCGCCCCTCTTTGCCACAAATAGAACAGGAGATCCCCAAGGGGAGGCACTCGGGCGGATAAATCCCTTCCTTAGCTGCTCTTCCAGCTGCTTCTTCAACTCGGCTAATTCTTCCGTCCCCATTCTATAAGGCTTCTTATAGATGGGTCCTGCTCCGGGCACGAG
This sequence comes from Secale cereale, assembly GCA_902687465.1. Lineage (NCBI taxonomy): Eukaryota > Viridiplantae > Streptophyta > Magnoliopsida > Poales > Poaceae > Secale > Secale cereale. The sequence goes on from LR738713.1 coordinate 335,577,993, forward strand.
CTCGATGATGAACTCAATGTCACGGTCAGGGGGCATTCCCGGTAGTTCATCCGGAAAGACATCAGGATACTCACATACCACCGGTACTTGATCTAGCCCAACTTCAGATAGACAGTTGACTTTAGCGGCTTGAGATCATTGGGCAGAAGTTTTGGGTATGGAGATGAAATCTACAAGAGATCATAGTTGACTTTAATGAGCACATGAAAAAGCAAATGAAGAAAACTCAATTCCAAATAAAAGCCAAATGATGCTAAAAAAAATTGCTGGTACAAATTTTCATGCTTCAAAGTTACAAATAACATGTTACAAAATGCAGGGTGTGACAGGTATGAACCATAGAGAAGTTGGAATACAGTAGGTTTAACACCAATATAAATAAAGAATGTGTTCATTACAGTACCTTAAAGTGGTGGTTTATTTTCTTATACTAACGGAGCTCATGAGATTTTCTGTTGAAGTTTTGTGTTCTGAAGTTTTCAAGTTTTTGGGTAAAGATTTGATGGATTTTGGAATAAGGAGTGGCAAGATCCTAAGCTTAGGGATGACCAAGGCACCCCAAGGTAAAATTCAAGGACAACAAAAAGCCTAAGCTTGCGGATGCCCCGGAAGGCATCCCCTCTTTCGTCTTCGTCTATCGATAACTTTACTTGAGGCTATATTTTTTATTCATTGCATGATATGTGTTTTGCTTGGAGCGTCTTGTATGATTTGAGTCTTTGCTTTTTAGTTTACCACAATCATTCTTGCTGTACACACCTTTTGGGAGAGACACGCATGGATCGAAATTTATTAGAATACTCTATGTGCTTCACTTATATCTTTTGAGCTAGATAATTTTGCTCTGGTGCTTCACTTATATCTTTTTAAAGCTCGGTGGTGGTTTTATTTTATAAAAATTATTGATCTCTCATGCTTCACTTCTATTATGCTGAGAGTCTTTTAGAACAGCATCGTAATTTTCTTTGGCTATAATACTAGTCCTAATATGATGGGCATCCAAGATGGGTATAATAAAAACTTTCATATAAAGTGCGTTGAATACTATGAGAAGTTTGATGCTTGATGATTGTTTTGAGATATGAGGATGGTTATATTAGAGTCATGTTAGTAGAGTAATTGTGAATTTGAGAAATACTTGTTTTGAGGTTTGCAAATCCCGTAGCATGCACGTATGGTAACCGTTGTGTAATAAATTTGGAGCATGAGGTGTTTCTTTGATTGTCTTCCTTATGTGTGAGGTCGGGATCACGCGATGGTTAACTCCTACCAACCCTTACCCTAGGAGCATGCGCGTAGTGCTTGGTTTTGATGACTTGTAGATTTTTGCAATAAGTATGTGAGTTCTTTATGACTAATGTTGAGTCCATGGATTATACGCACTCTCACCCTTCCACCGTTGCTAGCCTCTCTAGTACCGCACAACTTTCGCCGGTACCATAAACCCACCATTTACATTCCTCAAAACAGCCACCATACCTACCTATTATGGCATTTCCATAGCCATTCCGAGATATATTGCCATGCAACTTTCCACCGTTCCGTTTATTATGACACGCTCCATCATTGTCATATTGCCTTGCATGATCATGTAGTTGACATCGTATTTTTGGCAAAGCCACCATTCATAATTGTTTTCATACATGTCACTCTTGATTCATTGCACATCTCGGTACACCGCTGGAGGCATTCATATAGAGTCATATTTTGTTCTAAGCATCGAGTTGTAATTCTAGAGTTGTAAGTAAATAAAAGTGTGATGATCTTCATTTTTAGAGCATTGTCCCAGTGAGGAAAGGATGGTGGAGACTATGATTCCCCCACAAGTTGGGATGAGACTCCAGACGAAAATTAAAAAAAAGGCCAAAAAAAGAGAAGGCCGAAAAAAACACACAAAAATGAGAGGAAATGAGGGAAGGGGCAATGCTACTATCTTTTTTCCTCACTTGTGCTTCAAAGTAGCACCATGATCTTCATGATAGAGAGTCTCTTATTTTGTCACTTTCATATACTAGTGGGAATTTTCATTATAGAACTTGGCTTGTATATTCCAATGATGGGCTTCCTCAAAATACCCTAGGTCTTCGCGAGCCAGCAAGTTGGATGCACACCCACTTAGTTTTTTTTGTTGAGCTTTCATACATTTATAGCTCTAGTGCATCCGTTGCATGGCAATCCTTACTCACTCACATTGATATCTATTGATGGGCATCTTCATTGTAACATCCCAAATTTTCAATTTGGAATGTTATACATAGATCATATTTGCATTTCATGCTTTTTGCATTTTTGTTTGTGGCGTTCCTCGAAATTCTAAGCAACTCAAGGACCTACGGAGAGAGTTGCGGATTTTGCCGTTTTCGTATTTGAGTTCGCTCGAATACCGGTACGAGGACAGTGTGATTCTAATTATTTTTCTCTCCTAAAAATATTTCTAAAAATAAAATATGAGCGGAGATAATATGACTTCTCCAAAATAACGGAAATATTGGAGGAAAAATATTAAAATTACTTTTGGTATTTTTCTGGATTTATTTGCGGATTTATTTGCATAGGAAAAATGCGCGTTTTTAAAAATTGCATTTAGGTCCGGGAAAAATGTTCACTTTGTCCTAAATATTATTAGAGGACGGCGAAAATTTATTTCGGGAATTTTGGAGTCGGTTTAGTATTTCTTTCGTTAGTTTTTCTGCGTTGGGACTCTTTTAGAAAAAAAAAATTAACCGACTTAGGATCCGTATAGGAGTAGGACTTTGGGCTTTATAAGCGAGCGCCCCGGCCCGTTATGCCCCAGCCCAGCGTCCGCCCGTGCCCTAACCCTAGCCGTGTCGCCGCCCCGCCGCCAGCGCCGCCGCCGCCTGCTGCCGCCGCCGCCGCGCCGCACCCCGCGCCGCCGCCTCCCGCCGCTGCCGCCGCCCGCACCGCGCCGCGCCGCCCGCTGCCCCGAGCCGTGCCATCGCCGCCCCGCCGCCGGACTTCGCCGCCGTCGCCGAGGTAATAACCGCCGCCGCCATCGGTTTTCTCCAAAAGACCGATCGGTTTTTTTATGAAAACCCTAGATCTGTTTTTTTATTTAGAATAGATCGGTTCGGTTTTTCCGTCGGTTTAGTTATTTAGCGGAGGTTCGTCCGTACGTTCGTTTTAACGAACGGTTTCCGTTAGTTAGCCGCAGACAGCGAACGTTCGTTCGTTAGCCTGTTCGTCCGTTTTCTTTTTCGGGGTATTTATCCGCGGTTATTCCAATCACGATTTCTGCACTGATCTTGTTTTTCGTTTTTCTTTTCGCTCGAGAGTCGGAATCAGGTGATTCAAAATCCCAGATCTTCTTCTTGAAGCCCTCTTTACGTTTAATCAACTTGAACAAGGTTTTAGCTACTGTAAAATTTGACTTTAGGCCAACTAGTAAACCGGAGCTCGTTTCTTTTGCAGTTTGAGTTTCGTTGCTTCTTTCGAGTTGATTCTTTTTGCAAACCGGAGTTCTTAAGTTGAACTTTCTGGTTAGATCTCTTATTTGAGTTTTACCCGTCCATTAGTTAAGTACTTATTGTGTGCTTGTTTAATTGCGATAGAGTACCCGGAGTGCGCCGCTTGCTACTTTGAGTCTCTAGGTTTTGCGGATCATCAGCAAGGCAAGTAACACGTTGATCATGCTTTCCAATTACCCAGTTTTATTGCATTAGTTCAACCCTCACACATTGCATGAATAGGATCAATTAATTTGTGGGATTGGGAAGTAGATTGAGGTAGCACCTTTTACCTGCATTACATTCCAACCTTTGGGAGTTACATCTACGTTTGCTGTTAGGACATGCTATGCTCGTAGATGTGGATTGGGTGAGTGAAATCCATGACAGATGTGAGTTTGTTAATTAATGGTTCAACTTAAGGTGGCAACATTAATACACATCTGAGTGGATTGAGGCACCTAGGTATTCCAGTGATTGCCTGTTTTTCTTTTGGACCGCCACCCAGGCTCAAAGGGATCATGAGATTATTCATACTAGAAACTTCCATGTGCAGCCACAATGCTATTATGGGCTCTAGCACAGTATGAGTAAGTCGTGCGAACTCTTACAGTGGTGGACTAGCAGATGTAGGGGATGTACGTCGGTACGGTCCGCCCGATCGTAAGGTGCTAGCGCTTTTGAAAGACGATGTCTCGGTCATCCGTTTCTCAAACACCATGCAGTGCGAGAAACAAAACGGAGGCGATCGAGTCTTGTGGGAAAAGCGCACAAACCTCTGCAGAGTGTACAAACTGATCATGATTAGCCGTGTCCCCGGTTATGGACGTCTTGAGTATCTAGTACTTGGATTTTCATGTGCATCTCATCATGTTACTCTAATTTAATATTGTTGGGTTTAATGATTATTTTAATTGGGGTTGAGAGGATGTCTATCTTCTCAACGATGTTTCAACTACCATGATAGTTAATTAAAATATATTCCTTTGAAGTAGGGAAAAATTGGCTTTACACAAAAACTTAACCATAGAGCTTTCCACCAGCCATACTGCATATAGTATAGTTTTACTTTCATTGCATTCTCTTGTGTTACCTTGCCAGCATATTCCATGTGCTGACCCGTTTTTCGGGCTGCAACGTTTCATGTTGCAGACTTTTCAGACGACGAGTAAGATGCCCTTTTAGGTCGTGGTTCTATACTCAGTGATGCCGCTGGAGTTGATGGACTCACTTATCTTCCAAGCCTTCCGCTATTATCGTATTAGATGGCCTTCAGCCATATTATTTGTAATAAATTCATCGTTGGACTATCGATGTAATAAGTGTGTGATTGCTACTCTGTTATAAATCCTTCAAGTACTGTGTGTGTCAGCATTACTGATCCAGGGATGACATTGATGCACAGAGATCAGGCTGTTTGAGGTCTGGTCGCTACAAGATGGTATCAAAGCACACGCTGACTGTAGGACACGACCACTAAGACAAGCCCTAGAGCACTATTCACTCTTCTCTTTTCTGACTCCTCATCTTTTCTACTCTTTAGGATGGTGGAAGCAAAGCACAAGTTCATGCAACCAGATGATGACACGCCATTTGGACGACACCTGAAGGAAGTCACAAGATATCTCAATATTGGACTACCAAGTTTCACCGGAACCTACAATGCCACTCTACCCGAGGAGGAGCGTTGGTTGATTCAAGCTCAAGTTCCCGGAAGGACGTTCGCACCCGTCACCTCACTCATAGCATTTTCCTTTAATGCACCTACATGGAGCCTAGGAAGGAGTATGGCAGCCCACATTGCTATGGGAAGGATTGGAGAAGTCTACAAACACGAGCTAAAGGACACTATCTACCAGATTTGTGGACGCCGAGATGAGAATTGGGATATGATCAGCACCCGGAAGGATAGGTCCATTGCAGCATTTATCCAGGAGTTGAACCTCCACATTCGTCGCCAGGAGCACCAGATGTGTTCTGGGATGATAGATTTGAAGAAAGCCCTAAATAGGAATTTGGAGCTAGAGGAAGAACTCAAGTCTACACGCGACGGATATGAGGAGGAGATGAAGATACTTGTGGAGAAGAATGATGATTTGACCCGGAAGTTAGGGATACTCATGGGAGAAGAAGACGAGGAAGAAGAACCCAAGGAGATTCCACCGAAAGACTATATCATTATAGATGACACAGATTCGGAAGCTGAGGATAGCAAAGATGAAGACTATGAAGATGAAGCTGGAGAAGATATTATGGAATCCTCTGCCGATCAAAATTTTTTGATGACCACCCTGTGACTAGTAGTTTACCTCCATATATTAGTTTTAGAGCACCTATGTAACGATCGTTAGATTTGTAAGACCTTGTTTGAAATTGATTGGTGTGATATGATTGTGTGTTTGTCTCATGTGCATATGGGTAGTGATTTTCCCTTAGACCCCTTTTCTATTCTAATCTCTTCCCTCTACACCCATCAGATGCCTCCAAGACGTGAATTCGAGTTTCCCCCTGAGCTCACCCAGTTGATTCAGCAGTAGAACACCCTGATGCAACTTCTTGTCCAGAACACTCAGAATGACCAGAACAACAACAACAACAACAACAACCCTCCACCACCACCACCCGTGGACAACCTGACACGTTTCTTAAGGTTGCAACCACCCGTGTTTGCTAGCAGCATTGAACCAATAGTGGCTGATGACTGGCTACGCAAGATTGGAAGGGATTTGACCACCGCCAATTGCTCGGATGCTGAGAAGGTGCGATTTGCCGCACACCAGTTGTCTGGACCAGCCGCAGCATGGTGGGAGAATTACACAGCCACTTACCCCGTAACCAATGTCACTTGGGATCAGTTTCAGCAAGCTTTTCATACCGCCCATGTCTCAACTGGAGCAATGAGTATGAAGAAGCAGGAGTTTCGCAATTTGCGCCAAGGGAATCGTACTGTGGCCCAGTACGTGGATGAGTTTGGTACCCTATCTCGTTATGCCCCAGATGATGTGGCCACGGATGCCAAGAAGTAGGAGAGATTCGTGGAAGGACTGAATGATGAGACGAGCGTACAGTTGATGGTAGCAACTTTCAATAACTACCAGGAGTTGGTTGACCGCGCCCTAATGATTGAAAGGAAGCATCAACAGATTGAGAGTCGCAAGAGAAGTATGGGCAAGGAAAGTATAATTCTGGAGCTCAGCAGAAGCCCCGTTTTACCCCTAAAGCGGTAGGGCAGTTTCAGCATACCCATGGAGGAGGTAGCTCGCACAATCACAATGGCACCAAGAATGGCAATGGAAATGGGAATGGAACCAATGGAAACGAGAACCCCCCTACACCGTCCACACCCACCAAGAGGGATTTTAGCCATGTCACTTGTTACAAGTGCGGGAAGAATGGACATTATGCCAATGAATGCCCAGAAGCTAAGAATGGAAACGGCAACGGAAGCACCGGGAAGAAGCCCAACCCGTTCAATAAAGGACAAGTGAACCACGTGAATGTGGAGGAGGTAGAGGAGCAACCATATGCGGTTATAGGTAAGTTCTTAGTTAAGTCCTTTACTGCACTCGTTCTTTTCGACACTGGTGCATCGCATTCATACATCTCAAGGGGATTCGTGGATAAGTATAAGCTGCCGACCCAAGCCCTTAGATCGCCCATGTTAGTAACCTCACCAGGAGCGGAGTATATGGCTAAGTCATGGTGTGATCAGTTGCCCCTAAGGATTGGTAATTACATTTTCCCTTCGGACCTAATAGTATTGGAATCTCAAGGACTGGATGTGATATTAGGCATGGATTGGTTACCTAAGTATGAAGGGAATATTGAATGTACCAGCAAGACCATTTTGCTTACTACGCCGGAAGGAAGAAGGATCAAGTATGTATCCCGGCATGAGTCAAAGAGGAGTAGATTAAATTCCTTGTCAGGAGTTGTTCAGGAGGAAGTGCCAGTAGTGAAGGATTATCCGGATGTGTTCCCAGAGGAGTTACCTGGCATGCCACCGGATAGAGACACAGAGTTTTTGATTGAACTTTTGCCAGCCACCGGGCCAATTTCTAAGAGACCATATAGGATGCCCGCAAAGGACTTGGAGGAGATAAAGAAACAGATTAAGGAGTTACTGGATAAAGGATTCATACGCCCAAGTTCTTCGCCTTGGGGTTCGCCAGTACTTCTAGTGGAGAAGAAGGATGGATCGTTAAGAATGGTTGTTGATTACCGTGGATTGAATGAAGTAACGATCAAGAACAAGTACCCATTGCCGATGATCAATGATCTATTCAATAGATTGCAAGGAGCTAATGTATTTTCCAAGATCGATCTGCGATGAGGGTACCATCAGTTGAAGATTCGAGAGCAGGATATACCTAAGACGACCTTTACCACTAGGTATGGGTTATACGAGTATACCGTTATGTCGTTTGGTCTGACAAATGCACCGGCATACTTTATGAACCTGATGAACAAAGTGTTTATGGAGTATTGGGATAAATTCGTCATAGTGTTCATAGATGATATACTGATCTTCTCGAAGGATGAAGAGGAGCATGCAGAGCATTTGTGTTTGGTATTGGAGAAGCTCAGAGAACATCAGTTATATGCCAAATTTAGCAAATGTGAGTTTTGGTTGAAGGAAGTCGGATTCCTCGGGCATGTTATATCCGGAGAAGGAATAGCAGTAGATCCCGCCAAGGTGGACACTGTGACCAATTGGGAAGCACCGACAACAGTTGGAGAGATCCGGAGTTTTCTTGGACTCGCAGGATACTACCGGAGATTTATCGAGAATTTCTCAAAGATTGCAAAGCCAATGACAGAGTTGTTAAAGAAGGACACCAAGTTCGGTTGGACAGAAGAATGTGAGGCCAGTTTCCAGGAATTGAAGAAAAGGTTGGTCTCATCCCCTGTGTTGATTCTGCCAGATCAACATAAGGATTATGAGGTGTACTGCGACGCTTCACGTCGAGGACTTGGAGCTGTTCTTATGCAGGAAGGAAGAGTTGTTTCGTATGCATCACGACAACTAAAACCTCATGAGATGAACTATGCCACCCACGATTTGGAGTTAGCAGCCGTAGTGCATGCATTGAAGATGTGGAGACATTTTTTGTGAAGTATATACGGATCACAAGAGTTTGAAGTATATATTCACTCAGAAGGAGCTAAATCTTAGGCAAAGGAGATGGCTGGAACTCATTAAGGATTATGACATGAGATTGCATTGTCATCCCGGAAAGGCTAACGTAGTAGCCGATGCATTAAGCCGTCAGAGCCATGTCAATACCCTAATGATGGAGGAATTTCCAAAGGAGTTAGCCGAGGACCTACGAGAACTGCGGTTGGAGATAGTTCCGAGAGGCTATGTAGCAACATTAGAAATCCAGTCCACCCTGATGGATAAAATCAGAGAAGCTCAGAAAGCTGACAAGGAGATTGCCTCTATAAAGGAGAGGATGAGCGAAGGAAAAGCCAAAGGTTTTCGTGAGGATGAACACGACACCCTATGGTTTGAGGATCGAATCTATGTGCCCAATGACCCGGAGATCAGGAAGTTGATTTTACAGGAGGCCCATGATTCACCATACTCGATTCACCTAGGAAATACAAAGATGTATTTGGATTTGAAGGATATTTTCTGGTGGACCGGTATGAAGAAGGATATTGCGGAGTATGTAGCAGTTTGTGATGTATGCCAGAGAGTGCAGGCAGAACATCAAAAGCCAGCAGGATTGTTACAACCTATGCCAGTACCCGAATGGAAGTGGGAGAAGCTTGGCATGGATTTTATCACCGGATTGCCCAGGACCAAAGCAGGATATGATTCAATCTGGGTAGTAGTAGACCGATTGACGAAGGTAGCCCACTTTATCCCTGTGAAAACCACTTATACCAGTGCAAAGTTGGCAAAGATATACATGTCCAGAATTGTATGTCTGCATGGAGTTCCGAGGAGCATTGTATCAGATAGAGGAACCTAGTTTACCTCAAAGTTCTGGAATCAGTTACATGAAACTTTGGGTACCGGGCTAGAGTTTAGCACAACATTTCACCCGCAGACAGATGGACAGACTGAAAGAGTCAATCAGATTTTGGAGGATATGCTGAGAGCCTGTGCACTAGATTATGGATCTAGTTGGGATGACAACTTTCCTTACGCGGAGTTCTCATACAACAACAGCTACCAAGCCAGTTTGAAGATGCCCCCTTTCGAAGCATTATACGGAAGTAGATGTAGGACACCGTTGTCATGGGATGAAGTTGGAGACCGACAGTTGTTTGGACCAGACTTAATCAAAGAGTCTGAGGAGAAGGTGAAGTTGATCCGAGATAGACTGAAAGTAGCTCAGTCCAGGCAGAAGAGTTATGCAGACTCGAAGCGCAAGGAGATAGCCTATGAGATCGGAGATAGAGCGTACTTGAGAGTATCGCCTCTGCGAGGAGTTAAACGTTTCGGAGTTAAAGGGAAGTTAGCCCCGAGATTTGTGGGACCTTACCTTGTTTTGGAACGCATGGGAGAGGTTGCCTATAAGTTGGAGTTGCCCGAAAGATTGTCAGGAGTGCACGACGTGTTTCACGTTTCGCAGCTTAAGAAGTGCCACGCGGAGATGGCCGATATACCGCTTAGAGACACAGTACCCCTGGAAGCAATTCAGTTGGACAGTGATCTGACCTACGAGGAGAAGCCTGTTAAGATTCTCGAATTTTCGAGCAGAGTTACTCGCAGCAAGGTTATCAAGTTTTGCAAAGTTCAGTGGAGTCACCACACCGAGGAAGAAGCCACCTGGGAACGAGAAGATGATCTACGCAAGGACCACCCACACCTGTTCTCTAGCCAAGTCGAATCTCGAGGGCGAGATTCATTCTAAGGGGGGTAGGTTTGTAACATCCCAAATTTTCAATTTGGAATGTTATACATAGATCATATTTGCATTTCATGCTTTTTGCATTTTTGTTTGTGGCGTTCCTCGAAATTCTAAGCAACTCAAGGACCTACGGAGAGAGTTGGGGATTTTACCATTTTCGTATTTGAGTTCGCTCGAATACCGGTACGAGGACAGTGTGATTCTAATTATTTTTCTCTCCTAAAAATATTTCTAAAAACAAAATATGAGTGGAGATAATATGACTTCTCCAAAATAACAGAAATATTGGAGGAAAAATATTAAAATCACTTTTGGTATTTTTCTGGATTTATTTGCGGATTTATTTGCATAGGAAAAATGCGCGTTTTTCAAAATTGCATTTAGGTCCGGGAAAAATGTTCACTCTGTCCTAAATATTATTAGAAGACGGTGAAAATTTATTTCGGGAATTTTGGAGTCCGTTTAGTATTTCTTTCGTTAGTTTTTCTGCATTGGGACTCTTTTAGAAAAAAAAGTGAACCGACTTAGGATTCGTATAGGAGTAGGACTTTGGGCTTTATAAGCGAGCGCCCCGGCCCGTTTCGCCCCAGCCCAGCGTCTGCCCCTGCCCTAACCCTAGCTGTGCCGCCGCCCCGCCGCCAGCGCCGCCGCCGCCTGCTGCCGCCGCCGCCGCGCCGCACCTCGCCGCCCCGCGTCGCCGCCTCCCGCCGCCCCGAGCCGCGTCGTCGCCGCCCCGCCGCCGGAGCCGCCGGACTTCGCCGCCGTCGCCGAGGTAGCAACCGCCGCCGCCATCGGTTTTCTCCAAAAGACCGATCGGTTTTTTAGGAAAACCCTAGATCTGTTTTTTTATTTAGAATAGATCGGTTCGGTTTTTCCGTCGGTTTAGTTATTTAGCGGACGTTCGTCCGTACGTTCGTTTTAACGAACGGTTTTCGTTAGTTAGCCGCAGACAGCGAACGTTCGTTCGTTAGCCTGTTCGTCCGTTTTCTTTTTCGGGGTATTTATCCGCGGTTATTCCGATCGCGATTTCTGCCCTCATCTTGTTTTTCGTTTTTCTTTTCGCTCGAGAGTCGGAATCAGGTGATTCAAAATCCCAGATCTTTGTCTCGAAGCCCTCTTTACGTTTAATCAACTTCAACAAGGTTTTGGCTACTGTAAAATTTGACTTTAGGCCAACTAGTAAACCGGAGCTCGTTTCTTTTGCAGTTTGAGTTTCGTTGCTTATTTCGAGTTGATTCTTTTTGCAAACCGGAGTTCTTAAGTTGAACTTTCTGGTTAGATCTCTTATTTGAGTTTTACCTGTGCATTAGTTAAGTACTTATTGTGTGCTTGTTTGATTGCGATAGAGTACCCGGAGTGTGCCGCTTGCTACTTTGAGTCTCTAGGTTTTGCGGATCATCAGCAAGGCAAGTAACACTTTGATCATGCTTTCCAATTACCCAGTTTTATTGCATTAGTTCAGCCCTCACACATTGCATGAATAGGATAATATAATTTGTGGGATTGGGAAGTAGATTGCGGTAGCACCTATTACCTGCATTACATTCAAATCTTTGGGAGTTACATTTACGTTTGCTGTTAGGACATGCTATGCTCGTAGACGTGGATTGGGTGAGTAAAATCCATGACAGATGTGAGTTTGTTAATTAATGGTTCAACTTAAGGTGGCAACATTAATACACATCTGGGTGGATTGAGGTACCTGGGTATTCCAGTGATTGCCTGTTTTTCTTTTGGACCGCCACCCAGGCTCAAAGGGATCATGAGATTATTCATACTGGAAACTTCCGTGTGCAGCCACAATGCTATTATGGGCTCTAGCATAGTATGTGTAAGTCGTGCGAACTCTTACAGTGGTGGACTAGCAGATGTAGGGGATGTAGGTTGGTACGGTCCGCCCGATCGTAAGGTGCTAGCGCTTCTGAAAGACTATGTCTCGGTCATCCGTTTCTCAAACACCATGCAGTGCAAGAAACCAAACGGAGGCGATCGAGTCTTGTGGGAAAAGTGCACAAACCTCTGCAGAGTGTACAAACTGATCATGATTAGCCGTGTCCCCGGTTATGGACGTCTTGAGTATCTAGTACTTGGATTTTCATGTGCATCTCATCATGTTACTCTAATTTAATATTGTTGGGTTTAATGATTATTTTAATTGGGGTTGAGAGGATGTCTATCTTATCAACGATGATTCAACTACCATGATAGTTAGTTAAAATCTATTCCTTGAAGTAGGAAAAAATTGGCTTTACGCAAAAACTTAACCATAGAGCTTTCCACCATCCATACAGCATATAGTATAGTTTTACTTTCATTGCATTCTCTTGTGTTACCTTGCCAGCATATTCCATGTGCTGACCCATTTTTCGGGCTGCAACGTTTCATGTTGCAGACTTTTCAGACGACGAGTAAGATGCCCTTTTAGGTCGTGGTTCTATACTCAGTGATGCCGCTGGAGTTGATGGACTCACTTATCTTCCAAGCCTTCCGCTGTTATCGTATTAGATGGCCTTCAGCCATATTATTTGTAATAAATTCATCGTTGGACTATCGATGTGATAAGTGTGTGATTGCTACTCTGTTATAAATCCTTCAAGTACTGTGCGTGTCAGCATTACTGATCCAGGGATGACACTGATGCACAGAGATCAGACTGTTTGAGGTCTGGTCGCTACATCCATAGCCCATTAATACGCCTAGTTGATGTGAGACCATCTTCCTCCTTTTTGTCTTCTCCACAACCACCATTCTATTCCACCTATAGTGCTATGTCCATGGCTCACGCTCATGTATTGCGTGAAAGTTGAAAAGGTTTGAGATACTGAATTATGAAACAATTGCTTGGCTGAAATCGGGCTTGTGCGTGATTTGAATATTTTGTGTGCCGAAGATGGAGCATAGCCAAACTATATGATTTTGTAGGTATGAACTTTCTTTGGCCATGTTATTTTGAGAAGACATGATTACTTTGTTAGTATGATTGAATTATTATTACTTTTATGTCAATATTAAACTTTTGTCTTGAATCTTTCAGATCTGAACATTCATGCCACAATAAAGAAAATTACATTGATTATTATGTTAGGTAGCATTCCACATCAAAAATTCTGTTTTTATCATTTACCTACTCGAGGACGAGTAGGAATTAAGCTTGGGGATGCTTGATCTGTCTCCAATGTATCTATATTTTTTGATTCTTCCATGCTATTATATTATTTGTTTGGATGTTTAATGGGCTTTAATATGCTCTTTTATATTATTTTTGGGACTAACCTATTAACCAGAGGCCCAGTGCCTGTTTCTATTTTTTTTTGCCTATTTTAGAGTTTTGCAGAAAAGGAATATCAAACGGAGTCCAAACGGAATGAAACATTCGCGATGATCTTTCTTGGACCGAAAGCAATACAGGAGACTTGGAGTCAAAGTTTGGAACTCCACGAGGAGGCCACGAGGCAGGAGGGCATGCCCAAGGGGGGAATCGCCCCCCCC
>LR738713.1:335591821-335637825 GCA_902687465.1 Secale cereale
ACCCCCCCCCCCCCCCCCACGCACCCTCGTGGGCCCCTTGTAGCTCCACCGACGTACTTATTTCGTCTATATATACTCTTATACCCTAGAAACATCAGGGGGAGCCACAAAACCACTTCTCCACCACCGCAACCTTCTGTACCCGTGAGATCCCATCTTGGGGCCTTTTCTGGCGATCTGCCGGAGGGGGAATCGACCACGGAAGGCTTCTACATCAACACCATTGCCTCTCCGATGAAGCGTGAGTAGTTTACCACAGACCTTCAGGTCCATAGTTATTAGCTAGATGGCTTCTTCTCTCTCTTTGATTCTCAATACAAAGTTCTCCTTGATGTTCTTGGAGACCTATTCGATGTAATACTCTTTTGCAGTGTGTTTGCCGAGATCCGATGAATTGTGGATTTATGAACAAGATTATCTATGAATATTATTTGGTTCTTCTCTGAATTCTTATATGCATGATTTTATATCTTTGCAAGTCTTTTCGAATTATCGGTTTAGTTTGCCCTACTATATTGATCTTTCTTGCAATGGGAGAAGTGCTTAGCTTTGGGTTCAATCTTGCGGTGTCCTTTCCCAGTGACAGTAGGGGCAGCAAGGCATGTATTATATTGTTGCCATCAAGGATAAAAGATGGGGTTTATATCATATTGCTTGAGTTTATCCCTCTACATCATGTCATCTTGCTTAATGTGTTACTCCGTTCTTATGAACTTAATAATCTAGATGCATGCCGGATAGCGGTTGATGTGTGGAGTAATAGTGGTAGATGCAGAATCGTTTCGGTCAACTTGACACGGACGTGATGCCTATATTCATGATCATTGCCTTAGATATCTTTATAACTATGCGCTTTTCTACCAATTGCTCGGCAGTAATTTGTTCACCCACCGTAATACATGCTATCTTGAGAGAAGCCACTAGTGAAACCTATGGCCCCCGGGTCTCTTTCGTATTATATTATATTTCTTTTATTTACATCGCATCTCGTTTACTATTTTGCAATCTTTACTTTCCAATCGATACAACAAAAATACCAAAACTATTTATTTTACTATCTCTATTAGATCTCACTTTTGCGAGTGACCGTGAAGGGATTGACAACCCCTTTATCGCATTGGTTGCAAGGTTCTTGATTGTTTGTGCAGGTACTAGGTGACTTGTGCGTTGTCTCCTACTGGATTGATACCTTGGTTCTCAAAACTGAGGGAAATACTTACGCTACTTTGTTGCATCACCCTTTCCTCTTCAAGGGAAAACCAATGCATGCTCAAGAGGTATCAACGGCGGCGGGCAGTGGGCGGGCGAGGGACTCCCGCCCGGAGTCGGGGGCGGAGCGGCACAGGGCGCTGGGCTGGGCCGCGGCCCAGTTAGGCGGGTCCTATTTTTCAGTAACAAGAAAAATTCGAAAATAAAAATAAAAAATAAGTCCAAAAATATCAGAAAAATTCACATATACTTAGGGCCTTATTAATGCCCTTGTGAACATTTTTCTGGACCTAAATGCCTATTTTAAAAATAAACTTTTTAGTACTAATAAAACTTGCATAAAATAAATATTTTTGCAAATAAAAATCAAATAAATATATTTTGACTCAAAATTCAATTTCCAACATTTCTTTTCTATTCTTGAAGAAGTCCTTTTATCTTCTCTCTTTATTTTATTTATTCTAAAGTATTGGAATTGAAAATTGACAAAAAAAAATCATATTTGATCCAAACCCCACTTGGAGAAATAAAACATGGGTCTTTTGGGAAACTTCCAACTCTCTCATTTGTTCATTGAGTTGCTTAAAGCCTCTTGGACCAATTTCAACAAAAATCAAAATTCAAAGAATGCATAATATATGGATGCATAAGAATGATCTAAATAATAACATACAAATTGAAAATTGGGATGTTACAATGTGGTTCATGCCACAATCATCGTACCAAAGCCTATTTTGCTTCTTTATTATTGTCCTGAATTTTTCTGCCAAAGGATCTTGGCCATATGTATCCTCTATTCTTTGTGTGACCTTCGTTGTTGTCGGGTGTAATATTCTGGCAGACATACCTTATTCTGTGTTCATGACTTGTGTCATAATATACCTGTTGTGCATGTAGTTATATAGAGCTCATTGTTGTCGGCAATCACACAAGTTAATAATGAGGTGATACGATGTAACCTGGTCGGGTATAAGGAAGATGACCTTGATAACTATTGCCAATATTGTTGTTCCAAGGTCGCCTAACTTCATACCTTGTCGGTTCTTGCATCACATTGAGGTGTATACCTGTCCTTCTTTCTCTTGCATAGCTTATGTAGTTGTCCGATTCTTGCCTTGCTTCCCACTTTTATCTTTGTATGAGTGACTTATGATCGGGCAACATGCTCACAATTTATGTAAAAGTATGTGTAGTTTTGATTCCTGAGGCAGAAACTCATGTCCTGACTAGCTCGTTCTTGTGACAAAACTACTGTGGACCTGATTTTTGAGATGCACTGCCATCTACTGCCAACTCACTGTGTAATATCTTGCACCAACATTGTCCACTGTTTGCAGTATCGTACTGAGGAAGATTGTACAGCTTGTGTTGGAAGCCATCGAAAGTATCTTGTTGCAGAAGGCCAGATAGCTTGTGCTCGAAGCTTTTGCCAGAGTATCTTGCCAAAGAAGACTGGAAAGCTTACACGGGAAGTCACGCAGATACCATATCGCAGAAGATTTAGGAGACTTGCATCATAAGCTTCTTTGGTAGTTTGCTGAGAAAGACTTTGTACTGGAAGTTCTTTTATGTGATATCATAACTGAATTGCATATATATGATGTCCAGACTCCAGATAATACACTGTTGGGCTTGCACACAATTTGTCTTTTGGCTAGTGTGATCACTACTGCTTGTGAAAATTTTCCTACCCATGTTGACTTCATATAAGTAACCAATCCATGACAGTATTTGGATTTGATCCATATGTCTCCAATACCATACAGTCGGCTGAGAATTCCATGATGTTTAGTTAAGCTTCCAAATATTTGATCTCCTCTTTGGTTCCCAGTGGTAGTTCAGGGAGAAATTTTCCATAAGGGAAAATAAGGTAACACCCAAGAACCAAATAAAGAAATGATTGGGTTGCAATCAAACACACATCATACAGACTAGTCCATACAATCACACACATGCATGATACTACAACTGATGCAACATGAACTACACGGGTACTTAAACATTACGCTCTGATGGTAGCTGGCTGGCTGAAGAAGAAACTAGTGGAGCGGTAGGTGGAGCAGTTGACACCATAGCCCTAGTGGACATAGGTGGAGAGAACGATGGAGAGACCAACGAGGATGGAGTTAGTGTGACACCAAGCATCCTCCTGGCCCTGGTCGCGTCTCGGTCCAGATCGAAAATAAGAAGGTACCCAGCCGTCATGTAACGAGACATGGAAAATATGGATGCATCATCTTGAGGACGAGCAGAAGGGAACCTGACTCACTTAGGATTCTCGATGATGGTATGGTAGTACTGATAAGCACGATTCTCTTGCATCATACTCTCTTGACGACGAAGACCCGTAACTCCTTCCATAGAGGCTAGTTGAAACGCTCGATCTGAAGTGGCACTGTACCCAACATGGAAACTCTAGGTACGACTCTCGATAGGAATCTTGGCTGTCAGATAAAAATGGGTGGCGTATTCCAGGATTCTCCCTCCAATCGGCACCTAGAAGACTTCATATCTTGGAAAATCTCCGTTGGGGATAGAGGCTATGCCATAGGTCACAGAGTAGGGAGGTGAAGCTGAGAGGTGCAGGGCGGCATTGAAATCAATTGGAACAGCGGTCATCTATAGCCACGGGATTAGAGGTTAGGAAAAAGGAAACTACTCCTATATGCATGCCATGCAACAAACAAATGCAACAACCAAATGCGGTAAACAAACTGGGCTCTATACTACCAGTTTCTAATGCTCACGCTGACTAGGGCATCCTACAGCCAGACCTTCTCTGATAGCAAACCTTGTGGCACCCCGGCTCACAGAGACCGGAACGCCCCATATTCCAACCTAGAGATCAAGTCTTCTGGAGTATGGCACTGCTTGGCATAGCACAAATTAGCTCTTTATTACAATGATATCGATACAAGGGTTACATCTGCACAGCGACACTACACCTGCTAAGGTAGCTCTATGCTACCAGCAGAACAACTCGTAACAGCAGAATTACTCTCGGCAGCGGAACAACAACGATGGTGGTGAACTCCACTCCGCGGGGACTATGGCTGGAACATATCCTAGTGCGCACACATGAAATCCTCGACAAGCAACCAATCGCGACATTACCTGCAATCTGGCATGACACGCCAGGTGAGTACTTTGAATGTACTCGCAAGCTCACACCGACCAAAGCAATCAAGACAAACAACAACATGACATTTACAGGTTAAACAATGATGAGCATGATATCATTAGAGTAATATGAGATGATCATGGCATGAACATGTTACTCAAGACACGAGCATGATGATGTAATCTCTAGTATGCAATGGCGGTGCACATGCAACAACTTACCCACATCAGCGGTTATCGCACAACCACCAAGGGTATCACTTACCACTGTAGTCATCATACGACCACCTCAGGACCAACCAAGCTTGGTATTGCCAAGACCTTAGTGATCATCACATGACCACAAGGAGCTTGATCTTTACCTGTGATTACAGCATGACCTCATGTCAGCCAAACACAGTTGGTTGCGATGTCCTTCTGCCGCAAGGAAGCTAATATCCAGATGAAAGTCCCCTCAAAATTTCAATCCAATCGGAGTTACGGATATCCGGGAATATAAGAAACGGTTTTCGGCCAGAAAACTGAAACACAAAATAGAAGAAAAATATATAGAGAGATCCAATATCAAAGGGCTCGTGCCCTCCAAGAGCCATGGTGGCCATGGACCAGAGGAGGAAACTCTCCTCCCATCTAGGGGGGGAAGCCAAGCAAGAAGAATAAGGAGGGGGCTCTCTCCTCCTCTCTTCTGGTGGCGCTAGAGTGCCTCCGGGGGAACCATCATGATGGTGATCTACACCAACAACTTCGCCGCCGTCATCACCAACTATCTTCCCCTCTAGGCATTAGTGTAAAACCTCTTCTCCCCTTTATAATCTCTATTTTAAGCATGGTGCTTAATGCTATATATTATTATCCAATGATGTCTCGCAATCCTATGATGTTCAAGTAGATTTGTTTTGTCCTATGGATTAGTTGTGGTATGGTGTGATTGATATGAGTTGTATATTAAATTGATGATGTCCTATGGTGCTCTCTATGTCGTGCAAGCGTGTGGGATTACTGTTGTAGGGTTTTGCAATATGCTCATGAGTCACTTATAGTGGGTAGCGAGAGTGACAGAAGCTTATACCCGAGTATGGGGGTTGTTGCGTATGGGAGTAAAGAGGACTTCTTACTTAATGCTATGGTTGGGTTTTACCTTAATGATCTTTAGTAGTTGCGGATGCTTGCTAGAGTTCCAATCATAGTGCATATTATCCAAGTATGGAAAGTGTATTAGTGTACACCTCTCCGTCATTGCACATGATAAGTATCTATCGTGTTATATTCAATTGCCAATGGATAATCTTTCTCATTGTTTTACAAAAAGCTTTCTACTAAACAACTAACTTTTATTATCTTGCAAATTACTCCTAGTTTTTTTTCCAAAGTAGTTCTAGATTACACCTACAAAGTACTTCTAGTTTCATACTTGTTCTAGGTAAAACAAACGTTAAGTGTGGGTAGAGTTGTATCTGTGGTCGATAGAAATTGAAGAGAATATAAATTCTACCTTTAGCTCCTCATTGGGTTTGACACTCTTATTTATCGGTAAAGCTACAATTGATCCCCTGCACTTGTGGGTTATCAGTGAGCGATGATGATCAGACCCTGGAGGATGCATCCGATGACAAGCCGACGCCACCCGCGCCGGTCCATGTCAGCTTCACCATGAAGAAGTCGCAGGCGCACTATAGCGCCATCATGGTGGACGAGCAGCTTGCGCCGCCCATTTCGGCATAATAGACAGGCATAGGAGGAGCAATACTACAACCTCTGGATCCTCAACGAGCACCGGCGTGCGAAGGGACAAATTGTCGGCGAACAAGCGAATGAGGATGCCGCCGCAGCCATGCTCGTGGAGAATCTGGGCTTCCTAGATGAGCAGCACACGTACCAGTCATGCGCAGCACCACGAGTGATGGTGGTTGCGCGTCCTTGTGATGGCGATTGCGCATACTACGGGCAGAGACCGATGCCCTCTTCGCGGAGATCGACACAGAGGTGGACGAACAGAAGGCGCATGGGACTATGGATGTCGCCATCTCAGCGTTGGTCGGCATGTCCACGCCGACATGGGATTGTAGTTTTCTCACAATCCCAACAACCATGATGTCAGCATGTCCACGTCGATCGTGGACTCACCTCGGTCGGGGAGATCCATGCAACGGACTCCGACTAGGAAGAGTAGGACGTGTGTGTGTCTGGTGTCTAATGTGGGATGTGTCCCATGACCTACTCTTTCTCTTGTCAGCGACTCGCACCTTCACTTCCCGGAGCTCACGACCGTTGAGCTTGCCACACATGTGGAAGACACGTAATGCCTCCACGGCCGGCGAGTATTTATAATGGGTTAAATGCCATGTCGGCTTGTGTTTAGTTGAAATATATCAATAATGTAATGAGTTTGGTATGATTTAAATAAAAATCATCCGATTTGCATTAAATTCATCTGGTTTATTCAAAGAGGTAATAACAACAATGGTCCTTAAACCTGCCATCGATATTCACTTTAGTGTCTGAACTTGAAAAATACGCTAAACTGGTTTTAAAACTTGACTTTTTTTGCGGGTGAAAAGGGATTTCTCATTACTCACGGAGGCTTCTCAGCCAGAGCCAAGCTTACAAAGAGGTCTAATCCCGAGTGCAACCAAACAGCGGTGCAGGGAGTGCTCCTACAACACTTGGCGAGCCCATGACTAACTTTGTTCTACGAATGACAACAAAGATAAAAACAGAACTTTCTCCCCTCCGTAGCTGTTAGTCTCTTAATGTCCTCAACAACGATGCGATGGACCGACCGGTCTTGTCCTCGCGCTGTGATCATGGACACCGCTCCGCACAGTCAAGCTCGACTATAATGGGTGTGTTCGTCCGGTAGAGAGCCAGCTCCAGGCCCTCCCGACACGCCGCTAACTCTACCCCAAGCGCATTATCGCATGCTCGTATCTCTCTGCAGGCACTAAAGATGATCTCGCCTTGAGAATCTCGAAGGACCATGCCCCCTCCCATCGCTCATGTCGTTGGGATGAAACTCCCATCTGCATTAAGCTTGGTACTGCCAGGTGCCGGAGCGGCCCAACCACACTCCTCCTTGGGAGGCGCATGTTGTGTAGTGTGCATCGATGGTGTATTAAGAACCATCTTACCCTTGGCCACATCTCCATTAGGGTATTGCTGCAGGTATAAGAGTGAGTTGATATACTCTTGAAGGAAGTGTCGAGATACTTCTGTGGGTGAGGGTCTCTTCTCGTGTGTTATTTCATTCCGCACATGCCAAATCCTCCACATCACCATGAGCACAATCATTCGTGTCACCTCATCCAGCGGCTCTGGGAGTGTGAAGAACCACTCCAGCCCAGCATTCTGGATGGCTTCAACGCTTGGTATAGACCAATCCAAGGCCACCGCATGCCATAGTTCCTTCGCTAGTGGACACCTGCAGAACGCACGGAACCCATCCTCTCGTTCCACACCACAAAGGGGACATATATTAGTGATCTCAAGGTGTTGGGAGAATTTGTTTGCCCAAGTAGCAAGTGAATTTGTAACAACTCTCCAAGCAAACACGTGTACCTTCAGGGGAGCAGAGCACCCCCATATGATCTTGCAGATGGCGCGACGACCATCTGGTGCCCTGCTCGTGGCTGAAGCCGATGGACGCTCGTGCTTGTCCATGGCAAAGTGATAGGAAGATCGAATAGTGAAGATGCCATTCTTCTCCAGAGCCCATGCGATAATGTCGTCAGTGACGTGTGATGAAGTGCGGATACTGGCAATCGCGTCGACATCTGCTGGCAGAAAGTGGCGCCGGAGCAGGTCCATACGCCATGTCCCATCCGGGCCAAGGAGCTCGGCCACCCGCCGAAGCCTGCATGTGCCATGGAGGGAGACAGGTTGGCGTGACGGCTCCCTCGGTATCCACCGATCCTACCAGATGCACATGGACTGATCGTCCCCGACCCGCCAGACAATGCCCTTCTTCCCCATTACATATTGTATGGCCTGCCACGTCGGAGAGGCATTTCCTGATAATACCGTGTCCTCCTATCTTCCATCAGGGTAGTACCAAGCTTTCAACACCTGCGCACATAAACTATTAGGCTTAGTAAGCAGCCGCCAAGCCTGGCGAGCAAGGAGAGCCTGGTTAAACATTTAGAAATCTCTAAAGCCTAGGCCACCCTTCGTTTTATGAGCTAGGATTTTCGGCCATGCGATCCAATGAGTTTTCCTCTTGCCTTCAGCGGAACCCCACCAAAATTTCCTCATCATTCTATTGAGGTCATCGCAAACACACATCGGCAACTTGAAAACTCCCATGATGTATGTGGGGATAGCTTGGGCAACGGCTTTAATCATAATTTCTTTCCCCGTAAGTGATAGGGTGTCGCCCCAAGCAATGGTTCTCTTCATCAAACGGGACTGCAAATTCTGAAATTTCCTCTAGACATACGGCCTTCCGGTGTGGGGAGTCCAAGATACTTTTCATCAAAACTTATTGTTTAATATTTAAGATAGCACGCACCTTCTCCTGGTCCACAATGGCACATGAATTACCAAACAATGCGCTACACTTGGCTGGGTTAATACACTGGCATGTAGCTTTTTCATACGTATTCAGCACCTCCTGTACTTTCAAAGCTTGCTCCTCTTTAGCCTTGAAGACGAGAAATCTGTCATCTGCAAACAAAAGGTGAGAGACGCCCGGGCCTCTGCGGCAGATTTTTAGCAGAGTGTAATAACCTTTGCTTTCCCCTCCTTTAACAAAGCAGAGAGACCACCAGCCACAAACAGGAATAAAAACGGGGAGAGAGGGTCACCTTGCCGTAGCCCACGTGACGGTGCGAACAAATCCAAGAGGGTTCCATTAAATTTCATTGTGTATCTCGCCGAGGTGATGCATGCCATAATCCAGTCGACCCAACGACGAGCAAAATCCATCTTTTTCATCATGTGCTTCGAAAAGATCCAATCAACCCCGTCATAAGCTTTTGACAAATTCAACTTATAGGCACAAAAACTCTTATCCGGGTCCTTCTCTTGATGTATATAGGGGAGGCACTCAAACGCAATTAAGGCATTATATGTAATCAGACGACCGGGAACAAATGCACTCTGTTCCGGGGAGATAATATCATCAAGGATAGGGCGCAAGCGATTTACCAGACGTTTTGAGACCACCTTATAGATCACGTTGCATAAACTGATAGGCCGAAACTCTGTCAGTTTCTCCGGATTATCCACCTTGGGGAAGAGAACTATGGCAGTGTCATTCACCCCATTCGGCATCACTCCCGACCGGAAATACTCTTTTACGCCTGCAATTACTTGGTCCCTCATCACCGCCCAGTTTCTCTGAAAAAAGCGAGCAGGGAACTCGTCTGGTCCTGGCGCCTTCAAGGGGGCAATCTGAAACAAGGCATCCGCAATCTCCTTGTCTGAGAAATCTAGGCAGAGAGCATTATTCATGAGGTCAGTAACACAAGGATTAACGAGATCAATCACGGGGTCCGCACATAAAGAATCATCAGCTGAAAACAAGTCCGCAAAATAAGATGTAACCATGGCCGCCATAGCGTCATGATCCCTATGAGTAATACCTACCGCATACATTAAGGATTTGATGCAATTTTTTTGGGCATGCCAAATGGCCTTCCTATGGAAGAATTGCGTGCTCCTATCTCCTTCCTTCAGCCATGCAACATGTGATCTTTGCATCCATAGCATCTCCCGGTACAAGAGTTCATTCATCTTGTCAGTTGCTTCTCTGATCTCCTTGTGATCTGCATTCATAGACATAAGCTCCTCTAGGCGAGAGCGAGACTTGTTAATTTCCTTGATAACATTACCAAACTTCTTCCTACTGCGATCATGCAAATTTTTCATCAAGTTTCCTAGCCTAGAAGCAATCTCACCAAGGTTAAGCATTGATCCCAATTCAGTCCAAGTGTTCATAATTACATCCGGAAGTGTGGGATCCCTCTCCCACATAATCTCATACTGGCGACACCTCCTCCCTTGATCCTACCTTGGCTCCTCCCTCGAGCAACGTAGTAGAATTGGTAGGTGCTTCGAACTAGGAGCCACCAGGTGCTCCACCCTTGCATGTGCAAACAAATTCTCTAGGAGTTATTTGCCACGGCCCGGTCTAGGCGGACCCTGACATTTGCCCGACCACCACGTCGGTTATCATATGTATATGGGAGCCCTGCAAAACCAAGATCACCCAAACCACATACTTCAAGCACATCACGAAACTCGATCATCTGACCTGCCGATCTTGGTGTTGCAGAAAAGTGTTCGAAGCCCCACATGGCCTCATTGAAATCGCCAACCACCGCCCATGGCATGTTGGCTTGTCGGTGCAGATCACGGAGGATGGACCACATGCGATGCCGGTCCTCCGTTCGGGGCTCGCCATAGACACAAGTAGGAGTGGACTAACGAGCTGCTCGGCTCGTTAAGCTCGTACTTGTTAAGCTCGTGCTCGTTAAGGCTCGGCTCATTAAGCTCGTTAAGAATAATGAGCAAAAAACCCTGCTCGGCTCGGTTCGTTTGAAGCTCGTTAAGCTCGTGAGCGTTCGCGAGTGCTCGTTAACAGATTATAATGTGTTACAGTCAACATTAGGTGTGGTTTTTAAGATGAAATATGGTGGCTACAAAAAGAAATACACTAGTTTGTTGCCTCCTATGTTGACTAGATTGAATAGGAGAGTTAAGGTGGTACAAAAAGTTTGCCACATAAGAGGAAAATATGTGATGTGTTGTTACTAACGAGCTTAACGAGCTACTCGTGAAACTCGTTAGCTCGCCCGTTAAGCTCGTTAAGCTTAACGAGCTAAAATCGGTGATTGGCTCTGTTCATTAAGAAGCGAGCTACGAGCTTAACGAGCCGAACTATCGAGCGCTCATTAAGCTCGCGAGCTACGAGCTTTTGGTCCAGCCCTAGACACAAGTGATCCTCCAAGGTGGCTCACCCGTGTTGTTCGTCACGAATGCGCTAATATATCTCTCATTTATTATTTTTACATCCAGGCTCAAGGACTCATGCCAATACAAAGGAAGACCACCACTATCTGAAGCATCAAAACCTCGTAAACCTAACCGAGCACGATACCTACTCATTTTATTCTTGGACTGCCTAGTTTCACAAAGTAAAATGATACTAGGGGAGTGAGCTTGCACAAGGCTCACAAGATCACGAACTGTCCGGGAGTTCCTCGCCCCCCCCCCCCCGGCAGTTCCAACTTAAGATATTCATAGCTCCTGACGGGGCTCCGCCGGCCTCGTTAGTTCATCGGCGGCCCCTGGGCCGACTACCTCCTTTGTGGTCGTCACCTCCTGCATGTCATGATCATGAGTTCCTCCATGCGCCTGAGACTGTTGCCCCTCCATCATCTCACCGGTCTTGCAATTCTTTGGTGTGCCTGAAATATTACCAAACTCCTCTGGTCCGTGTCCGTCCTGGCCGTCGTGCCCACGGCATGCCGGCGCCGAGTCCGTCATGCCCGCCGTCACTGTCGTCTCGAACTGGTCCTAGATCGCCGAAGCCATTAGCCTCGGGTTGACTCGTTTAGGAGCCTCGGATCCCCCGGATGGAGGCTTCGGGCGAGCAGCATCCACGGAGGGAGCCCCATATGCGCCCCACCAACCTCCGGGTTCTCCTTGGTCACCACCGGCATCTTGCCCGAGCTTTGCGAGGCCGCTGACTTACTAGCAGGCGGCAGGTCCGAGGCAACCGCAAGGGTATACTCAGGTGGTTTGAGTTGTGCCCTTGGCTGCCTCGACGAGACCGTAGATGAGTGTTTGTAAGCGGGCGTAGGGAATTCCTTACATAGAGGCCTAGGACACCAGGAGTCCCAATCAGTGACGGCGGGATCGCAGGACCCATCTGACCCTGACGATCGATTGGCGGACGTAGCCGCTGCGGTTCCGACTGCCCGCTTGGGAGCGGGAGTGGAGGACATGCCACACGTGGCTGGCGCGACGACTGGCGGCGGTGGCGGCGTGGCTTTCGCCTCCTGATCGCCTCAGGTGGGTAAAAGAATCATCTGATTTGCATGAAATTCGTCTGATTTATTCAAAGAGGTAATAACAACAATGGTGCTTAAACCTGCCATCGATATTCAGCTAGAGTGCTAGATGCGCTAACCAATACGTTATAGCTTACATCGAGTCTAACAAGGATACTGTTCCTCATATAGTATAAATGAACATGCACGTGTCCTTTAAATTGACTGCAGTTAGTGCAGCCCAGGTTAGCTTTCTTTCATTCTTTTAGAATCTGTAGAAATTACATAAATTATAATGATAGTGATAAAAATGAATTTCAGTTATTCATGTGTTGTAAATAATACACATACAAATAAAATAACTTATTTAGCAAAATATTCAAGTCATTTTCCAAAATTCTACTCCCTCCGTCCCAAAATTCTTGTCTTAGATATGTCTCGATAGTGAAGTATCTAACACTAAAACGTGACTAGATACATTCGTATTTAGACAAATCGAAGACAAGAATTTTTGGGACGGAGGGAGTAGTATTTTCTAAATCATGTAAGTGAAATAGTATTTTTTTTTTATCATGGAAATGTTTGTACAATTTATAACAATATATATATAGGTATTACTAGCACAAATGTTCGTGCGTTGCAACGGGAGAATTAAATCCTCGTATGACAATGCATGGTCTGGTAGAGTCTCCTCATTGATGTGGCCATTGCCAAGCTTTTGTTGTGGCTGTCATAGTTGGCACTGTAGCTGGGTATCCTCCATAGTTTTAAATAGCGTGCTAAGCCTTTTAGAGACGGACCACTTCTAAACGCTTGGACAAGCATTTTAAGTGCATCGATGCATGTATATATACATGTGTAGGCGGCTCGGCTCAAACCAGCTGTACATATATGCGTCTGGTCTTGAACCTTGTTTCGAATGATTTGTAACCTGTGCCCTCGGTATATATGATATGGCCTTTTGCCTTTGGCCTTGACCGCTGCTCTTTGGCTAGTTTTAGGTTCTAGACCAGTCCTAGTTGCTAGGTCTAGCCTCAGTAGTTGTTGAACTGAAATTGGATATGATGGACCGGTTCTTGTAGCTTGCTTTTGGTTTCCCTTAATGGAAATCGGAGGGTGAACCTTTCTTCTTTCTTTGTTAAAAAAAAACCAGTTGTACATAAGGACTTGTAGTCCGGACTGAATTGTGTAATGTATGGTTTTCTGGCTCGATGCATGCATATGTGGATTTTTTTAGGGATGCATGCATATGTGGATGTGCGGGCTCCCCAATCCACCAATCATGCCGAATCTTTTAAGCCCACTAAAATTACAACCCGAAGACCACGTACACGTTGTGTTCGCATGTAGTTCGACTTCTGTACGCTTTGACATACCAAAAAATCATATATGAAAAGACGGACGAAAATTTGGGCTATATAAAAATATTACTATGGACCAAACCAAACCAAGAATACATATTCCCTTTAATAGTAGGTATAGATAAAATAAGAATATAAGATGTTATTTTAATTATACATACATTTGAATAATTGTGTGCACCTTCTTATAATTCAGAGGTATGTTGTTCAAGATTTTGTTTTGCATAATTTCAAAATATTCATAAATGTTAGAAAAAATACTTAATACTTTTATAAATATTCACTCGTGACTAGTACATCAATTATATAAATTTATGAATATGTGACATGAGTGCATATTAATAAAAACCGTGTTAATAAATTTTTATAATTTAAATACATGCCACCAGTGTATAATCTGTTTTCCACTTACTAAAAAATAGATTTCTACTTACTAAAAGTTTAGGTTTAATCCACATTTAAGTAAGTGAATATTTAAAAAAATAGATGAACATTTTTAAAATAAGTGATTTTTTGTACGTACAATATTTACAAACCACCAATATTTGAAGGAAAACGCTAATGCTCTGCCGGCTGATGACGCAGAGAGTTTCGCCACCCGCACGACCGTTGGATCGTCCTTGATCCACACGTCCTTATGCACACTTACACACGTTTACCTTATCTTGCACCAACAACGATGTGGAACTTAGACAAGTTTTTGTAACATCAGCTCTGTTGCAAGAAATATCAGCCACAAGAATTTTGTTGTGACAAAAAACTCGCAACACAAACTATGTTGCAGAAAAAGTCTCGCAACATAATTTATGTTGCAAATAAAAATATGCAACACAATTTCTATAACAAGAACTCAGTTGTGAAGTGAAGGAATACGTTCAACCACTTGATCGTGCCGCATCTAACGACCCGCGAGGCGACGGATCTTTTAAAATGATCCGCCGGTCGACGCTTAGCGGTCCCCTAATAATAGCGGTAATAAAAGGACATTTCAAATATGGGCATTGCTACGCATCGGCCGGCGGATCTTTTTAAAAGATCCGCCGCCTCGCGAGTTGTCCGATATGACGGATTAACTTGTCGGGCGTTACTTTCTAGCATTGCAACACAGGCCGTGTTGCAGGAAATTTCCGCAACACGGGTCATATTGCGGAATTTTTTGCAACATAGGTCAAGTTGCAAATTTTTTTTGCAAGAAAGGTCTTGCTGCAATTTTTTTTTTGCAACAGAGGTCTTGTTGCAAAAAAATATCCAATAGAGATATATTTGTGATTTATTATTTTTGCAACAAACGTATAGTTTTAGCTTTTTCTGCAACAGAGACATTGCTGCAGAAATTCACTGTAGTGCACAACGAGCAGTAAGCAGTGACTCGTATCGCACGGACGAGACGACGGATGCTCGCGTGCAATCGGCCGGCTGAAGGCAAGAGTTTTCCCTATTATTATCACTAACTTCTAAAAATATAACAGGGTGATGCTTCGCGTACATTAATGTTTCATATCGTAGAACCTTGGTCGATACCTGGCTGCCCTATTTTTTGCGGCAATATTCCATTCGTGCTGGCAGATGGGACCCACAGGTCATAGAGACACACGTCATATTGTCACGGCAAGCAAAATACAGCGCCGCGTCAGCCTATTTTATGTCAACTGATTTGCTTAGCACCGTATTTGCACATTCGTGCCAAGGTTTGGAAGCAGTTTGGCGTATTTTTCAAGTTTAAACACTAAAGTGAACATCACTAGCAAGTTTAGACACCACTAGTGTTATTACCTCTTATTCAAATTATGTTTAAAATTTATTCAAGCTTCTGATGGAAAGGGTTGCATGACCGGTCCCGTATCACGCGTCCACGGACAGGTACTCTGTCCCTAGAGATGCTCTTACCTCACATAGACATGCATACGTAATTCATTTTGCTTGATCTACTCAGTTACAAAGTCGAATTCGTTTGGTGCCAGCTCTCTTGCATTCCACCTAGTTTCCACGAATGGCGAAGCAGCGGAGCTGGGTGGAAGCACGTAATTAACCACCATTTAAATAGAGGAATGCTTAATTTAGTCGGCATGATGGCATACATTCTGCTTGAGAGATTGAGACATAAAATTTCTGTTATCCTCGTGGACGCAATGAGACTGGATCAATGTGACGATGGAAGCTTCAGCATTGCCACTCATATCTTGTTGGTCACAACGTGTCAAAACTACAGGCCATGGAACTGACATTCTTGGACATAATGCTTCATTAATTAGCACAAAATGTAGATGAAACATGCGGACTATGGATGCCTGTAATTGGGGGCCTTTGGGCAATATCATATGAGGTGCGTGCGCATCTACTTTTTGTCCTTCGTTCATCACTAGTTGTAGTATACATAGTGCGTGCAACAATCTTCTCCTCGCGATAACTAAAAAGGTCTAGTGGTGGAAAATTATGGCAGTTGTACCTCAACTAGTTGATCAATCAAGATAGCACTAGGGAAAAATCGAAATTAAACATAAGTTTAAACATGTCATCTTTGCATTTAAACATCAACTTGCAAGGGTGGCGAGAAGATCTGCGTCCTGCAAGGGCTGCGAGAGATGCCCGTGATCTGGAAAAAGAACGACTTAGCCGGTGTGCTGATGGAGCGCCTAGAGGGTAGCTGCCTGTCGGTCGATGAATCCTTCCCCCTTCCACAACTTTGGCTCTTCGCGATAGCAGGCTTGAGCATCACTCGTACGCGTATGTTCGTCGCTTTTTTTCCGGGTATGTTCGTCGCTTAGCAACGATTAGCACCCCTAAAAAAACGAGATAGCAAGAAGCATTTCCACTCCTAGTTGGATGGTTGGTGCCAGCTGCGTCTAGAGTATTGAACGTGACATATCTTGTATTTCTAATCTTATCTTCTCTAGCCTTGTATAGCTAACTTCTAGAGATATGGTAGGATTAGTTACCTTGTCACGCAAGACATCCTGTGTATATAATGTAACCTACTTCATGGAATACAACGAGTTGCATCAAATATCCTTTCTACATGGTATCAGTTTTACCGCGATCTTCTGTCCCTTCCGCACCCTCAAGCCGCCGCGCCTAACCCTAGTCGCCGCCGCGCCAACTCCTAACCCTACCGCCGCCGCCGCCGTCGCTACTCCCTCTGTAGCCACCGCCGCCGCCTCCTCCTTCCCACACCGCAAGCCGCCGCCGCCGCCGTCACATCTCCCGTAGCCGCCGCCGCCGCCGCCGCTTCTCTTCTTCATCCTCCTCTCACCACCACCCAAAACCCTAACCACCCGCCGTCTCCATGGCTAAGGCTGACGCATCCGACGCCGGCTCCTTTTCCGGTGCCATGTTCAACTCCGATCGCCTCAACGAGATTCACATCAAGGACCACGTACCTGTCATCTTCGACCTCGACTCGCCGTCCTACAACGCATGACGCACGTACTTCGCGTTGTTGTTCCGCTCTTACCGCCTCATTGAGCATGTTGACGGGAGCGTTGACATCCGCGACATGAAGGACGACGACGAGTGGCTCGCTGTGGACGCCTGCATCGTCAAGTGGCTCTTCCTCACCATCTCCGGCAGCCTCTTCAACATGGTGAACGCCCGCGATCCGTCCGCTTACGCTATGTGGACACGGCTGTGCGACCTCTTCCTCGACAATCAACTCCAGCGCCGTGTCTTCCTCCAAGGTGATTTTTTCACCATGCAGCAAAACGATCTCTCGATCGACGAGTACTGCACGCGGATGAAGGTTCTCGCGGACGAGCTCCGTGACGTCGGCATGAACATCGACTACTCCGTCCTCCTCACCAACCTCCTTCGCGGCCTCCACCCCGACCTCGGCCAATCCGCCGCCAACCTCTCCCTCATCACGCCGACGTACGCCAAGGCGGTCACGTACCTTCGCATGGAGGAGAAGCTTCTTCGTCACGCGGCGCGGCAAGCTCCTCTCGCCGCCCTCCACGCCGGCACCGTCAAGGGGCCCGCCGTCCTCCCGCAGCCTCCCCGCGCGCCGGCTCCACAGCCGCCCGCCGCCCCTGACCAGGGCCGCCAGAAGAGGCGGGGAGGTCGCGACGGCCGCGGCCGCAACGGCAGCTCAGCCCCGCCAGGCGGCTCCACCCGCTCCTGCTCAGGCCGCGGCACCCCCGCCCTGGCTCACGGGGTACAACCCCTGGACGGGGGTGGTGCACGCCTACTCGATGCCACTTCCGTGGGCGCCTGCTCCGGGCCTACTTGGCCCTCGCCCGGGTCTTCATCAAGCCCTCTTGGCCACGCCGGGTAGCTCCGGACCCGGCGGCTC
Source organism: Secale cereale (assembly GCA_902687465.1). Lineage (NCBI taxonomy): Eukaryota > Viridiplantae > Streptophyta > Magnoliopsida > Poales > Poaceae > Secale > Secale cereale. Next base: position 335,609,788 of record LR738713.1, read on the forward strand.
TTCGGCGTACAACGGGACCATGGCTCACGGCCCTGCCATGTCACCTCCCTATGGCGCCGCACCGACTGGCTACACCTACGACCCGACGCTCCTAGCCGCCCTCCACGCCGCTCCTTCCCCAAGCAACTACTCCGGCGGCGGGGACTGGTACATGGACACAGGCGCCGCTGCTCATATGGCGTCGAACCCGGGTATCCTCTCTCGTGTCTCTCCGTACCCTCTTTTTCTCGCATCGTTGTTGGTGATGGATCTACGCTTCCCATCACCCACCACGGCGCATCCTCCCTCCCTCTCTCTTCCTCTTCCTTACCTCTCAATAACGTGCTTGTGTCCCCATCCTTAATCAAAAATTTATGTTCTGTCCGTACTCTTACTCGTGAACATCCTGTTACCGTTGAGTTTGACAAACATGGTTTTTCTGTTAAGGATGCCCACTCCCGGAAGGTTCTGCACCGATGTGATTCCCCCAGCGATCTTTACCCGTGTGGCCAAACGACAAGCAGTGGTCCCGTCGCTCTCCACGCCGACGTCTCTCTCTGGCATGCTCGTCTTGGCCATCCCGACGCCGACGCTCTTCATAAAGTTTTGCAGACTTCTTCTTTTTCATGTAATAAATCGGAGGCACACACTTGTCATGCCCGTCGCATAGGAAAACACGTTCGTTTGCCGTTTTCAACTTCATCATCAATTGCTACTTTTCCTTTTGATGTTATCCACTGTGATGTTTGGACATCTCCCGTGCCTAGCAATTCGGGTTTATCATATTACCTTGTGATTTTGAATGATTTTTCTCATTTCACTTGGACCTTTCCGTTGCGCCGCAAATCCGACGTCGCTTCCTCCCTTCATGCTTTTTACGCCTATGTTGCCACCCACTTTCACCGCACCATTGCCCATCTTCAAACCGACAACGGAAAGGAATTTGATAACCTCGCTATTCGCACCCTTTTATCTACTCATGGCACCATTTTTCGCCTCACATGTCCTTACACATCTCAGCAAAACGGTCGCGCCGAACGTGTTCTCCGCACTCTTAATGAGAGTGTTCGCGCATTGCTCTTCCACGCACACATGCCTGCTCGGTTTTGGCCCGATGCTCTCGCCATAGCTACCCTTCTTCTTAACATCCGGCCTTGCAAACCCCGATGGAACTACACCCATCATCACCTCCTATTCGGGTCACCTCCGTCATATGATGATCTTCATGTTTTCGGTTGCCTTTGTTGTCCTAATATCACCGCCACGACACCACATAAGCTAGCGCCTCGCTCCATCGCTTGTGTCTTTCTTGGCTACCAACCAAACACAAAAGGTTTCCGTTGCTACGACCCGGAGTCCCATCGTGTGATCGTGTCTCGGCACGTTTATTTTGATGAGGTTGTTTTTCCGTTTCAGCAGGCAGCGTCGCGTCCCTCGGCATCTCTGGACGCCTCTCCTCGACGGACTCGTGGAGCCCTTGCGCTCTCACCACCTCGTCGGTCGGGCGCGGTTGCGGCCTCGTCACCCGCCGTCTCGTCGCCCTCGGCGCTTCCTCCGCTGACTCAGGAGGAGTCGGCCTCCCTGGCCACGCCGGGCCCCCGCCTCTTGGCTCTGGAGGAGCCGGCCTCCCAGGCCTCGCCGGGCCGCCGCCCCTCGGCTCTGGCGGAGTCGAGCGCGCCCCCAGCTGGGCTCTCGGGCGCCTCGTCGGCTCAGGAGGAGCCGACAACTTCGGGCCCGACTGCGCCCTCATCGTCGTCTACAACCGCCTTGTCGGCTCTGGAGGAGCCGGCCCTCTCGGCCCCCTCGGCCGGGCTTTCTCATGCCTCATCAACACCCGTGGCCTCGCTGGCATCTTCATCGTCATCCGAGTCGGCTGTTGTGGCCCCTCGGCGCCGTGGTCCACGCCCGCTTCCCCCGCCGCCTCATCATCATATGGTGACGCGCGCCAAGGCCGGTGTGCACCAGCCGAATCTGCGCTACCACAACCTCAGCGTCACGACCCTCTCCCCGGTTCCGCGATCGGTGCGTATTGCGTTGAGTGATCCACATTGGATCGCCGCTATGCGCGCTGAGTACGATGCTCTTGTCGCCAACCGGACTTGGACCCTCATTCCTCGTCCGCCTGGAGCGAACGTCATCTCGGGCAAGTGGGTTTTTCATCACAAACTCCTCCTGGGCGGTTCTCTGGACAGGTACAAGGCTCGCTGGGTTGTCCGTGGATTTGCACAACGTGCCGGTGTTGACTTCTCTGAGACTTTCTCTCCGGTCGTCAAACCCGCCACGATTCGTGTTGTGCTTCAGCTGGCTACCTCTCATCACTGGCCCGTACATCAGCTCGACATCAACAACGCTTTTTTATATGGCCATCTTCAAGAGCGAGTCCTCTGTCAGCAGCCGACTGGGTTCGTTGACCCTCAGCGACCGGATGATGTCTGCCTGTTGCCACGGTCATTATATGGCCTCAAACAGGCCTCGCGCGCCTGGTACCAGCGCATCGCCGGGTTTCTTGGTCTTCTCGGGTTTCGTAGCACAACCTCTGACACGTCGCTGTTCGTGGTCCATCAGGCTGATCATGTGGCTATGCTTCTGCTCTATGTTGATGATATTATCATCACTGCCTCCCGAGCGGATCTTCTTCGCGACATCATTGGTCGTCTCAGTTCTGAGTTTCGGCTGACGGATCTTGGAGCATTGCACTTCTTTCTCGGCATTAATGTGCGACGTGATGCCACTGGGTTCTTCCTGCATCAGGGACAGTACGATCTTGATCTTATGGACCGTGCCGGCATGACTGACTGCAAGCCAGCCGCCACACCTGCTGAGGCCAAGCCGAAGCTCTCCGCCACCGCTGGCCAGTCTGCCACCGACGCCGCTCTTTACCGCAGCATTGTGGGCGCTCTTCGGTACCTCACGCTCACCAGACCAGACATTCAGTTCGCAGCGCAGCAAGTTTGCTTGCATATGCACTCGCCCCGTGGTGTTCACTGGTCTTTGGTAAAGCGCATTCTTCGGTACATTCATGGCACCCCGACCTACGGTCTTCGTCTCCGTGCATCCGCCTGGACTGAGCTTCTTGCTTATACTGACGCGGATTGGGCTGGCTGTCCAGACACTCGACGTTCCACGTCTGGCTATTGTGTCTTCTTCGGTGACTCTCTCATTTCTTGGTCCTCCAAGCGGCAGCCCACCATCTCCCGCTCGAGTGCTGAGGCCGAGTACCATGTTGTCGCCAATGTTGTTGCCGAGACATGTTGGCTCCGTCAATTACTTGGCGAACTTCGGGTTTCCATCCCGAAAGCCACGGTGGTTTACTGTGATAATGTTTCGGCCACCTATCTCGCGGCCAACCCAGTGCAGCATAAGTGCACCAAGCATATTGAACTTGATGTTCACTTCGACCGCGAGAAGGTACAGTTGGGTCAGCTCTGTGTTCTTCATGTACCGACCACTCAGCAGTTTGCCGACATTATGACCAAGGGGCTTCCAACTGCTGCATTCCAGGAGTTTCGTTCCAGTCTTTGCATCGCCGACGCCGACGCTTCGACTGCGGGGGGGGTGTTGAACGTGACATATCTTGTATTTCTAATCTTATCTTCTCTAGCCTTGTATAGCTAACTCCTAGAGATATCCTGTGTATATAATGTAACCTACTCCATGGAATACAACGAGTTGCACCAAATATCCTCTCTACATAGAGTACATGAAGAACTAGTAAACCAGGTCGGAGGTTTGAAACCACGTATTTTTGTTTTCATCATATTTTGGCCCATAATTTGACCACATATTGGACTAGCAATATGTTAGTATATGTTACCCTTTTTGAATTCATATTTGAATGTAGTTCAGTGATATTATGTTTTCTACATATAACTTATATTTTATTAGTTAAAATCATGGTTAAATTATGATCCAAAATACAAGAAGAACTAGTAAACCAGGTCGGAGTTTTGAAACCGAGGCAAAATCATTGATTAGATAGTGCCGCTCTCATTCCTAGTCGTACGGGGGTATGAAAAAATGAAAAGAAATTCGCACTTGCGAAATCTCAATGGCTAAAAAATAATTCCACGACCGAGCGAATTTGCAGCGAGGCCGAAGGCGAGGACAATGTGAAAAGAAAAAATGATGAGCGTTAACCACAGCGAGCCCAAGCCAGGACCTCACAGAGAATGGGGCGGCGTAGTGAGCGCGAGCTAGCTGCGACGTCCCATGTGAAGGCGTGGAAGCAGGTTGAAAGGTATGGATCGAGGGTGCGGAGTTGCGACAGAAGTTTTTCGACCGGTAAGTTTACAGAGATGGGAGGGGGCAACGCTGTGGGCGAAGATTAAGGGGAGAGCGCTACGACAAGACGTGGGCGGAAGCGGCGCATGACGATTTGGTGGTGGGAGGTGGACCGGCCAGCATACGACGGATATTGGGGCCTAATTGTGGTTGGAGGATGAAAATGGTTCGGGGAAAGAAGAAATAACATGAGCCGTCAGATAGTTGAAAAAAATGGATGATGCGAAAAAAACGTTTGGACCATAATAACACACCAAACGTTAGAAATTAGAAATAGTGCAAGCGATTCTTCTCCTCACATATGTATTCATGCAAATGAGACAAAACTGCTAATGTCATCCTAGATTCCATCACACTTTAAAAATTTAAAATCTTTTGTAGCTCAAATCGTTAGTCTGATTCCCAATCCATTTTCACCATTAAATCTAACGGGACAAGATTTTAAAAACTAAATCTTATGTTGGTATGTTTTGACGACTTTTTTGAGTGTCAAAGTCTACCAAGCTTTATGTATGCAAGTCACCACGCTTGCGATACATAAGTTAACATATTGTCTACGCGAAAATTTTGGGGCTATTAAAATGGTACCCCCAATCTTCCCCTCACATGCACAAGAATGGATGCAGTAGAAGAAGAAAATATGATGTTTCCTTAGAATATTTTCATTTGGAAAATTCAAAATATTTTATAGCTCAAATCGGCTGATGAGGACATGACTAACTTGGATACGATCAATGTTGGGGAACGTAGTATTTTAAAATTTTCCTACGATCACACAAGATCTATCTACCAGATGCATAGCAACGAGAAGGGAGAGTGAGTCTACGTACCCTCGTAGACCGAAAGCGGAAGCGTTAGAACAACGCAGTTGATGTAGTCGTACGTCTTCACGGCCCGACCGATCAAGCACCGAAACTACGGCACCTCCGAGTTCTAGCACACGTTCAGCTCGATGACGTCCCTCGAACTCCGATCCAGCCGAGTATCGAGGGAGAGTTCCGTCAGCACGACGGCGTGGTGACGATCTTGATGTTCTACCGTCGCAGGGCTTCGCCTAAGCACCGCTACAATATTTATCGAGGAGAACTATGGTGGAGGGGGGCACCGCACACGGCTAAGAGATCAAGAGATCAATTGTTGTGTCTAGAGGTGCCCCCCTGCCCCCGTATATAAAGGAGCGAGGAAGAGGCCGACCCTAGAGGGGGCGCACCAAGTGTGGGGAGTCCTACTAGGACTCCCAAGTCCTAGTAGGATTCCCCTTTCCTTTCCGGAGTAGGAGAGAAGGAAAGAGGGGGAGAGGGAGAAGGAAAAGGGGGCTGCACCCCTTGTCCAATTCGGACCAGAAGGGGGGTGCACGCCTCCTTCCTTTTGGCCTCTCTCCTCTATTCCCGTAACTCCCCGGTACTCCGAAAATACCCGAATCACTCGGAACCTTTCCGATGTCCGAATATAGTCGTCCAATATATCGATTTTTACGTCTCGACCATTTTGAGACTCCTCGTCATGTCCCCGATCTCATCCGGGAGTCCGAACTCCTTCGGTACATCAAAACTCATAAACTCATAATAAAACTATCATCGAAACCTTAAGCTTGCGGACCCTACGTGTCCTGGAAATAACACGGCAGATGTCCGGTTTAACGGACTTGATGATGGAACCATCGCACGGGTTAGCTTGAAAGGGTTCATAGCACACAAAGGACACAGAGGGTTTATACTAGTTCGGCCCCTTCCAAGAAGGTAAAAGCCTACGTCTAGTTGGTTTCGTATTGCTTGGGCATCGGATTACAGGGAGCGGATCCGCTTGCCTGTGTCTCGACGGGTTGATTGTTGCTTGCCCCTGAACCGTCCGGGTCGTCCCTTTATATAAGGGTGACGCCTGGTCCGGTTTATAGAGTCCCGAGGCCGGCTCATACTTGTGTCTGCCTCGGTCTCTGTCTTTTCTTTCTTATCCATCAAGTTACATCGCTTGGCGATTTACAAACCGCACTTCTATACATGGGCCTTAAAATCTCATGGGTCGTAGCCTTTACTAAAATATTACAACCAAACATAACATAACTAAGCCGGTTTACACTAGCCGGTTCATACCTGCTAGTCATATCCCTGACATTAGGCCCCAGAATGATTTGAACTTGTTCATATCAGTCTTCCTTGTCTTGTATAATTTTCTTCTTTGTCTTCATATTTTTGTAAACCGGCTCTGACGTCATCTTCGAGGATCACTAAATCTGACCGTGACATCATCTCCGCATTTAACGCCGTGAGCTGTACTGTAGCCTTATTTTAAGGGTTATCCCGAGAATCGAGGCGCCAGAAGATCTTTATCCGATTTTTTGCCTCCTCGAATCCCGCACCTGTCGCTTCGGATTTGACTCTCATTTATAAATACCGCCACCCCTCATTCATTATCTTCTTCTCGCTCCGTCTTCTTCTTCCGCCGCCGCCCGAGCTCGAACCGCCGCCGACGACCGCTGGATCCAAGTCCTCGCCTGGCCGCTGCATCACCCTGAGCTCGACCAGAAATCCTCCGCCGCCGATTCCTGCCGTTTCAGGTATGTCCTTCTTCTTTATTATTAGTCTGCAACCTCTAGGGTTTCTTCCCACACCTCCGCCATTAGAGCCTTAATAAAAGCTTCGTCTTGTTCGACCTTGAGCCAATGATTTCTAATAACTTTGTCCTTCAGATCTTGCCTTTAAATTGCATTTTTACCCTGCTGTAAATACTTCGAATCTCCATTGTTCCTGTCTAGCCTGTAGATTTATCCACTTAGTACAAGGTCCTTGTAGATCCTTCCCGTATACTCTTATATTAGTTTCTCTTTTCTTAGCACGCTCAGATCTATTCCTCCAGCACAGTCTTTTGAAAACCTGTTTTTCTCCTCGGTAGATCTGCTAAGTATGCTCCGGTTTAAGTTGATATACCCTGTTCTTTGCGAAACTCTGTAACTTAACGCAACGGTTTAACCGTTCCTCTTCAACTGCCATTAACCGAAAATGATATAGCTTGTTATAATTGCCGGTTTAACCACGCCATTAGTCCTCAGTTTAAACCGTTGCATAACTTTCATAGATAGTTTCCGGTTTATACCGCTGCACTTTCATAATCCGTTTTCTGTATTTTACCTTTTCCAGTACTTTGCTCTTTCATTGCAATGGCTAAGCAGTATGTCTCCTGCGATTGGGTTCCTTCTGTCATTACTGAGGATGATTTAATCAAGATGTCTGAAATTGGCACATTAGGACCTCAGTCTGAATTAAAGTGGCGGGCTCCGGGTAATGAATGTCCCCCTACTCCCAGATCCGGGGAGGTCATTGTGTTTTTGGATCATATATCTCGAGGTTTCTCTCCCCCCGGTTCAAAGTTTTTCCGGGATGTTCTTGCTGCTTTCCAACTGCACCCGCAGGACCTTGGACCCAATTCTGTCTCAAACATCTGCGACTTCCAAGTATTTTATGAGGTGTATCTGCAAGAGGAACCTCCCGTCGATCTATTCCGGGATTTCTTTCATTTGAACCGGCGCACCGAGTTTACCAGCGGACCACATCAGGAGCTCGGTGGCGTTAGCATTCAGAAGAGGAGAGATGTGGTGTTTCCCCATGCCGCTTTGCACTCTCATCCAAAGACTGGAATAAGACCTGGTTTTACTGTGTGGACACTTCTCCTGAAGGGGAGAACCCTCTGTCGGGTTACCGTGAAACCCGTATTCCGGAGAATCATCCCTTACCATCACGGCTCGGCGCTGTTGAACAGACCCGGTTCTCACCACAGCTCTCCAAGCTAAGAGCTTTCATAGCAAATGGTTTAATTGGGACCGATTTTCTACGCTGCTGGCTATCTTGGAGCATACTTCCCTTGAGCCGGCGATCACATTTAATGTGCAAGTATTCTGGTAAACCGGATGATCTTCAAAGGTTTACCAAGGAAAAGCTTTCTGAATCGGAAGTTGTGGAATCAGCCAAGAAAATTCTCAACGTTTCTTTGGCAGACTGTGCTAAGGTCGGTTTAGCTCCATACTATAAGAAGAATAAGCTGCCCGCAGTAAGTTTCTCTTTACCCTGTATTTGTAATCCGTTCCTTTTGAACCGTCTTTCAATTGTCTTTATTTCTTTCAATTAGGCTGATGATCCTTTCTGGAAGAGAAAACCTCAGGAGAAAACCGTCAAACAGGTCCGGCGAAAAACCCCTGCAAACAAAAAGAGGAAAGCAGCCGTTGACGCCGGTTCTTCCACTGAGGACGATGATCCGGACTTCGAGGTATGCTTTAATCCGGTTTAGATTTTTGCTTTCATGTACTTGTAATCGTATCTAATGATACCTTTCCACAGGAATTGCCTGAAGGTGATAACCCGGCTGAAATTGAGGTAACCCTTCTTTCTTCTGACTCAGAACCTCTTCCCCAAAAAAGTCGTCGGACCGTCCGGAAATATCAATTTTCTCATCCTTATGCTCAGTTAGACCCTAACTTTACTTTGAAGAAGCAACAGCACGAAGCTTTTCGTCGGACCACTCGCCACAGCGGCCTGGCGGTGGAGTCATCCGGAATTTCCTTAACTCCGGTTCGAAAACGCCGTGCTGAGGTGATACTTTCTCCGACCCTCCTTCATCCCAAGGCCGGTCTTATCCGAAAACCCCTTAAACCGTCTGACCCTGATTATCAGGAAACTCCATTGTCTTCCTCTGGTGAATCAACCGCCATGCAGCTTCCTCCCCTGAAAACCATCCCAGGGTAACTTTCCTCACCTCTTCCGGTTTATGATCTCATTTTTGCTTTATAATGCTAACTCATTTTGCACATTTTTCCAGCAAACCGAAACCCAGCAAGAAGCCCAAGGCGAATAAGCCTATTGCTGAACCTACTGCGGATGATCCGGTTGCTAATCTGTCAACAATTGTTCCTCCAGAAGGCGAAACCGTAGCTCCTGTTGAAGACCCTGCACCAACATATCACACTTCTGCCCCTGAGCATCCTACTGCTGAAGATGCCCAGAATCGGCTAAGTCCGGCCCGGGTTAACTCTCCTCAGGTTAATCCGGCGTCTCCTGATCCGGCTCATATTGACACTCCCCCCAATGTACCAGCCTCACCTGATGTTGTGGTAACTGGGGCTGCTTACGTTGCTCCAGCTGAGCCCACCGTTTTAGCAAAACATACGGCTAAAGTGGAAAAATTATCTCAAGAAAAGGGGAAATGGAGTACTGACATATCCAGCCTTTCTGGCATGAGCGCTCAAGATATTTATTCTGGGTATCTGAACCGGCTCCATAGCAGTCGGGATTATGAAGCCAGCTTGGTGAACTTAATGAGGGAAAAATATGAGGTAAACTTCCTCTTCTGACTTTGTTCCTTTGATGCATCTCTATCTCATAACAGCCCCCAAGCTCCGGTTTAGCTGCTTACTGAAGGTGATCCGGAACTTTGTAGATTTGAACCGTTGGTCTTTACATTAGCCCCCAAGTATCAAGTAGATAACTTGCTTATGTAGTTGATACTTGTAAAAGTTGCTGTCAATATTTCAATTATACATTAGCCCCCAAGTGTCAAGCAGACAACTGGTTTGTGTGCTTGAGACTTGTAACTTTAAATTGTCTGTGCTGTACTGCTTCAACTGCCATTAGCCCCCAAGTGTCAAGTAGACAACTTGGTTGTGTGCTTGAGACTTGACTAAACTTCACCTCTTGTTTTTGAACTTTGTTTGCAGGCTGAGTTGAACCGGAATGCTCTTGAGATTAACGAGCTTCGAAGCCGGCTTACTGAAACAGAGTCTGCCGCTTCAAAGGCTAAAAAAGAACTTCAAGTGAGCTTAAAGACCGCTGAAGACTTGAAGAAATACTTTGAAGAGGAGCGGGCTACTTTTGAGGTCCAGAGAAAAGATCTTGAAAAACGGGTTCAGGATGCTGAAGGAGCACTTAATCCGGTGACGGAAGAACTGTCCGGATTAAGACGGCAAATTGACTTAATGACCTCTGCTGTTTTTGGTAAGTATAATCTGAACTCCGGCCTTTATCTTTGTAACCTATGCCTTGTACCGGTTTAACTATGATTGTTGTATGTAGGACGCCGTGTCTCCCATCTTGGGGACGACTTGCGGAAAAAACTCAAAGCTTGCTACACCTTGGTCGAACAGCTGTACTCCGGGGCGCAAAGGATCATCAGTGCCACTTCGTTTGGTAAACCGGCCCCTACTACAATACAAGATACTTTAAACAAGTTGTCTGTTTTGCCGGCTCGTCTCGAAGAAGTCAAGAAGTCTGCTGCGTGGGGTGGTGCTCTTCTGGCCCTTACGAGGGCTAAGGCTTGGGTCCCGGATCTTGATCCGGAGGAGGCTTTTACGGGATTCCCAGATACGAAGGAGGACGGCTCACCTTTCACCGAAACTGATCTCTATGCTTTGACAAAAGAGATGGGTCCCCTCGCCAGCAAGCTTGCCGCTGAATCGGATTTTTCTAGGTATCATCCAGGATACAATCTGCAGAACGAGCGGGTGGAGCGACCGGTTTACGATACCGTCAACTTAATCCCGCCGGTTCGTCCTCACACCTTTGCCCCTGACATTGATCCTTCTGAACTTATCAACGATGAAGTATATTTCCGGGCCTTGGCGAAGATTGATTGGCGTGCGCCGGATTTCCAACCGCTTCATGAAGATGAAGATGTTACGGAGCAAGGCGATGGCCAACCGTCCCAGCAAGGAGAAGCATAATCTTGAACTTTATTGTTGTAATCATAACTGATATTCCATTAAACAATGTTTCCAAACCGTTGGGCTCGTCATGCCTTGTAATAGGTTAGCCGAAACGTAATGTGCTTCGATCCGAATATTTTGTTTTTATGAAATACTCTCCGGTTGACTTGTTGTCTAATGTGGTTGCCTTCCTCTGTTCATACAGACAAAAATATCGAAAAATATGTCCTAGTGGCTTACCACCGGACGGATTAATTTGTTCGCTTTAAAACATCAAATAAGCATATCTTTATATTAAAGATAACTTTCATACCTGAGATTTATGTGGCCAATACACTTAAAACCGGCAGGACTTTAAAGTCACTTTATGAAGGTTTTCATGAATCCAAATAGAAACTCGAAATTCTCTGGTCCATCTTGATGATAAATCCGGTTCATCTTGTTTCAGAAAGTTGTAACTTTTGCCTGATACGCGATCCGGGTTTTAATGAACGCCGGTTTACTTGGTCTGATATGCATGATCCAGACTTTCAATTTTATAGATATGTGGTCAACTTGTGTAGCTGTTCCACTCTGGTTTAAAAGGTTATAGAACACAAAAACACCAAAAAATATGCGATTTTTGCAAATAATACCATGTAGTCGAGGCTTTTTCAAAGAGCTGCCAGGCTCAAAGCAAGGTTCAGCCAATCACTGGGACGCGGATTGGCCGACACTCCCAGAGGGCCTAGCCAATCATTGAACATGGAATTATCCAACTTTTCAGAGGGCCGAAAGAACCGTATATAAAAATTGTTCCGATCACTGGGACGCGGATTGGCCGACACTCCCAGAGGGCCTAGCCAATCAGTGAACATGGAATTATCCAACTTTTCAGAGGGCCGAAAGAATCGTATATAAAAATTATTCCGATCACTGGGACGCGGATTGGCCGACACTCCCAGAGGGCCTCCAGGGTTCCTCCTGAACCGGTGGGTCAATCTAAACCAATCACTGAACGTGGACTTGTCCAACTTTTCAGAGGGTCGAAAGAACTATGAAACCAATCCGATCAGTGGGAGTGGATGATACCAACTCCCAGAGGGCCTCTAGGGTTCCTCCTGAACCGGTGGGTCAATGTAAACCAATCACTGAACGTGGACTTGTCCAATTGTTCAGAGGGTCGAAAGAACTATGAAACTTATTCGATCACTAGGAGTGGATGATACCAGCTCCCAGAGGGCCTCCGGTGTTCCGTCTGAACCTGTGGGTTTTTTATGAAGTCTTCTCTTCTTGAACCGGATATGATCTCCTGTTCTTGAGAGTTCTATTGCTCCTTCACATATTCTGCAAAAAATCAGTTTCTAAACCGGCCAATATTGAAATATAGTATCTGATAGTAAACTTGTATGGTTGTTTTTCACAGGATTTTTGTATATGGAAAAAGGGCTGAGCCCCCGGTTTACCGAGGGTGCCGGTTTATTCATTATTCATAATATATACATAGGATACATTGGAGCACATAGCTCAAGTATAGTATGGCCGTAAATGGGCGATGTTCCACGGCCTCTTCGTCTCCTCTTCTGATGTCCGTGAATCCTTGTGTTCTCGAATGTCCACCAAGTAATATGAACCGTTGCGTAGATTTTTGCTGACCAAAAAGGGCCCTTCCCATGGTGGGGATAGCTTGTGCATATCGGTTTGATCTTGGATGAGCCGGAGTACCAAGTCACCCTCCTGGAATGTCCTTGTTCTAATCCGGCGGCTATGATATCTGCGCAGATCTTGCTGATAAATCGCCGACCGCGCTGCAGCCGTATCACGCTCTTCATCCAACCGGTCTAAACCATCCTGTCTTGACTCTTCGTTGATTGCTTCCACATAGGCCGTTATCCTTGGTGAGTCATGACGTATATCACTTGGAAGAACTGCTTCCGCGCCGTAAACCATAAAGAAAGGCGTGTAGCCTGTAGACCAGTTTGGTGTAGTATTAATACTCCAAAGAACCGACGGCAATTCTTCAACCCAACAACCTGGGGTTCTCTGCAAAGGTGTCATAAACCGGGGTTTGATGCCTCGCAAAATCTCCTGATTTGCCCTTTCGGCCTGGCCGTTGGTCTGAGGATGAGCCACAAAAGATACATCTAATCGAATATGTTCTCTTTGAAAGAATTCCTTCATTTCACCCTTAGATAGATTAGTACCATTGTCTGTGATGATGTTGTGTGGAAAGCCAAACCGGAATATCACCTTTTTGATGAATTTAACCGCTGTTGCTGCATCACACTTGCTTATAGGCTCCGCTTCAACCCACTTTGTAAACTTGTCTACTGCCACCAGTAGATGAGTTTTTTGATCTTGGGACCGTCTGAAAGGCCCAACCATATCAAGCCCCCAAGTTGCGAAAGGCCAAGTTATTGGCATCATCCGGAGTTCCTGTGTCGGCACCAGAGCACGCCTTGAGAATTTCTGACAAGCATCACACTTCGGGACCAAATCTGCCGCATCTGCATGCGCGGTTAACCAATAGAAACCATGTCGGAATGCTTTTGCTACCAATGATTTTGAACCGTCATGATGACCGCAATCCCCTTCATGAATCTCCCTTAAAATCTCACGACCTTCCTCAGCTGAAACACATCGCTGAAATACTCCCGAAGTACTACGATGGTGAAGCTCTCCGTTTGCAATTGTCATGGACTTAGATCGCCGGATTATCTGTCGCGCTTCTTCTTCGTCTTCCGGCAATTCTCCTCGACCCAGGTATGCTAAATAGGGTAGCGTCCAATCCGGAATAATATGGAGTGCTGCCACTAGCTGCGCCTCTGGGTCCGGAACAGCTAAGTCTTCCTCCGAAAGTACCTGAACCGAAGGACTGTGCAGTTCATCCAAAAAGGTGTTCGGTGGTACCGGTTTACGCTGCGACCCTAGCCGGCTCAGAGCATCGGCCGCTTCGTTTCTCCGCCGGTCTATGTGATCCACCTGATATCCCTTAAAGTGCCCTGCCACTGCTTCAACTTCTCGTCGATAAGCCGCCATGAGGGGATCTCTTGAATCCCACTTGCCAAATACTTGCTGTGCCACTAGGTCTGAATCACCTAGGCACTTAACCCGGCTCAAATTCATCTCCTTTGCTAACCGCAAACCGTGAAGTAATGCTTCATATTCTGCTGCATTATTAGTACAAGGAAATAATAAGCGGAGGACATAGCAAAATTTATCACCTCTGGGGGAAGTTAAGACAACTCCAGCCCCCGAGCCCTCCAACTGTTTAGAACCGTCGAAGTGAATCGTCCAATAGGTAAGATCCGACTTCTCTTCAGGAGTCTGCAACTCTGTCCAGTCATTGATGAAGTCTACTAATGCCTGAGATTTTATAGCAGTGCGTGGCACATATTTCAACTCATGTGGGCTGAGCTCGATGGCCCACTTTGCTATCCTGCCTGTAGCTTCCCTGTTCTGGATTATATCCCCCAACGGAGCTGAACTAACTACAATTATCGGATGTCCTTGGAAATAATGCTTCAGCTTCCGGTTTGCCATGAACACCCCATATACCAACTTCTGCCAGTGAGGATATCTCTGCTTGGACTCAATGAGTACTTCGCTTATATAATAAACCGGACGCTGAACCGGGTGCTCCTTCCCTGCTTCCTTGCGTTCCACCACAATAGCAACGCTGACCGCTCGTGTATTCGCAGCAACGTATAACAGCAAAGGTTCCCTGTCAATGGGCGCAGCCAAAACTGGTGGGTTTGCTAATTGCCTTTTCAGATCCTCAAACGCTGCATTTGCCTCATCACTCCAGATAAACCGATCTGTTTTCCTCAGCATCTGGTAAAGTGGGATCGCCTTCTCTCCCAAGCGACTGATGAACCGGCTTAACGCTGTGATCCGGCCAGCTATGCGTTGAACATCATTGATACAAACCGGTTTAGTCAAAGATGTGATGGCTTTGATCTTCTCTGGGTTAGCTTCGATTCCTCTGTCTGAGACCAAAAATCCCAAAAGCTTACCAGCCGGAACACCGAAAGCACATTTTTCGGGATTAAGCATCATCCTGTAAGCCCGAAGATTGTCAAAGGTTTCCTTGAGATCCTCTATCATTGTCCCTTCCTTCTTCGATTTGACCACAATGTCATCTACATAGGCATGAACGTTCCTCCCTATCTGCCCCTTCAGACAATTCTGAACGCAACGTTGATATGTCGCCTGTGCACACTTAAGTCCAAAAGGCATAGACACATAGCAAAAAGCACCAAAAGGAGTTATGAAGGCCGTCTTCTCTTGGTCTTCCACTGCCATTTTGATCTGGTGATACCCTGAATATGCATCCAGAAAACTCAGCCGCTCACACCCTGCCGTGGCATCGATGATCTGATCGATGCGAGGTAGGGCAAAAGGATCAGTTGGGCAAGCTTTATTGAGGTCTGTGTAATCCACACACATCCTCACTTCCCATTCTTCTTTAAGACCAGCACCGGATTAGCCAACCACTCCGGATGAAAAACTTCCACTATGAACCCTGCGGCCAAAAGTCTGGCCACTTCTTCTCCCATAGCTTTGCGCCTCTCTTTGTTGAAGCGGCGCAGATACTGCTTAACCGGTTTAAACTTCGGATCAATGTTTAACTTGTGCTCAGCGAGTTCCCTCGATATACCTGGCATGTCAGAAGGTTTCCATGCAAAGATATCCCGGTTCTCACGGATGAACTCGATGAGCGCGCTTTCCTATTTGGGATCAAGGTTAGCGCTGATAGTGAATTGTTTAGACGAGTCTCCAGGCACAAAATCAACCTTCTTGGTCTCTTCAGCTGACTTAAACTTCAACACCGGATCATGCTCGGTGGTCGGTTTCTTCAGCGGAGTCATATCTGCCGGATCAACATTATCTTTATAAAATTTTAGCTCCTCGGTGGCACATACTGCTTCTGCATAAGCTGCATCACCTTCCTCACATTCCACTGCTATCTTGCGACTGCCATGAACCGTGATCGTGCCTTTATGACCCGGCATCTTAAGCTGCAAATAAACATAACATGGCCTAGCCATAAACTTAGCATAAACCGTTCTTCCAAACAGAGCATGATATGGACTTTTAATTTTGACGACTTCGAAAGTGATCATCTCTGACCTGGAATCATACTCATCTCCAAAGGTAACTTCTAAGTCAATCTTACCAACCGGATAAGCTGACTTACCTAGGACCACTCCGTGAAACACTGTGTTTGATGATCTTAACTTTTTATCTGTCAGACCCATACGACGGAAAGTCTCGTAATATAAGATGTTGATACTGCTACCACCGTCCATGAGGACTTTAGTAAACTTATATCCTCCCACCTTTGGTGCCACTACCAAGGCTAAATGTCTCGGATTATCCACCCATATGGGGTGGTCTTCTCTGCTCCATACAATGGGCTGCTCCGACCATCGAAGAAACTGTGGCGTCGCCGGTTCTACTGCATTAACAGCCCGCTTCAAAACCTTCTGGTCTCTCTTACACAGACTTGTGGTGAAAACATGATATTGCCCGCTGCTTAACTCCTTCGGATTACTCTGATATCCGGATTGCGGCTGTTGTTGCTGACGCTGTTGCTGCTGATTTCCCTGATTATTATAACTTCCTTGGCCCTGCTGCTGATTATTCTGACTATTGTAACCACCTTGATGATGTGATTGGTTTCCCTGACCATTATAATTTCCTTGATTATTTTGGCCGCCTGCCCGGGGTTGGTAACCACCGCTATTGCCCCTATATCCTGATCCGGAACTGTTCCCCTGATGACCCGAACCATAGAATCCAGGCCCTGAACCGCCATGTGGGGGTCGATTAGGAGGATTGAAACGGCCTGCTACTGCTTTCATAAGGGGTATGCACTCTCTCATGGTATGCTTCGCTACCTTCCCTTTCCCGCTATGCTTTGGACAAGGCCGATCCAACTCCGCCGGTTTGTAAAGCAGAATCCTCCGGATCACGTTGAAAACCACCTTGAACTTGAGTGTTAGCCACGAAGTCTGAACCACCCTCTGCCTTCCGTTTGCCCAAAACACCTGAAGTAACCGGATTGATCGGCGCCGGTTTACCAGATTTGCTGGCCTTCCCAGCTTTATCTCCTTCTGCTTCCGGATACTTTGTGTTATCAGAGTCTCCGTATTTCACCAGGGCACTCATTAAAGTTCCCATGTCATTGCAGTCCCTTTTAAGCCGTCCGAGTTTCAATTTTAAAGATTCAAACCGGCAATTGTTCTCCAATGTCACTATCGCCGTACTAGGATTAATACCATTCGAAGAGTGTAAAATCTCTGCTACCCTCTGTACCCAAGCTGCTGTAGACTCCTGCTCTCCTTGCACACAGGCTTCTAGGTCTATCACCGACATCGGCTGTTTGCACGTATCTTTGAAGTTTTTGATGAACTGGCTGCGCAGTTCCCCCCATGATCCAATAGAATTCGGGGGTAGAGCTTTCAACCAGGTCCGGGCCGTGCCCTCGAGCATCATAGTAAAATATTTGGCACAAGCTGATTCATCCACGTCCAGCATCTCCATGGCCATCTCATAACTTTCCACCCAAGCTTCTGGCGGTAAATCGGCTGTGTAGTTAGGTACCTTGCGGGGCCCTTTGAAATCCTTGGGCAGCTTAACACTCCGTAGAGCGGGGACAAGACACTGTACCCCGAAAGAACTCGCCGTAGCTCCTATTCCCGCAGTGGCTGTGTGAACCGGCGTTGTTTGACGAATTTCCTCCCTGGCACCTGATCTGGCCCGGTTTATGTCTGGAGCTGGCATCGCCGCCCCTGCCGGATTATCCTGCCTGCGCTGATGCCTCCTGCGCTCACTACTAGATACTTCTGGCTCCTCCCAATGTCTAGTATAACTTCGGTTGGGACGCGGTGTTGAATGTAACCTTTCCCTGCTATGAGAATACGCTTGCTGCTGCATCAATGCCGTATTAAGTAGCTTCTGGACCCTGCGCGCCTCTATCGCCACCGGAGACGTTTCTTCCGCAGGTAAAGCGGCCAAACGTTCCGCCGCTGCAGCAATGTTATCCAAAGGGTTGGAATAGTGCCCTGGAGGGACAGGAACATAAGGTGCCGACGTAATCCGGCGCTCCTGCTCTGCGGCGGGCTGCTGAACCGGCTCCTCCCGGGCCGGAGGCGTTCTCCGGTTTAAAGCCGGATGATTACTAGCCCCAGCCCCAGGTGTCCTGAACAGATTCGTTGATTCATAAACCAGCGGTATACGGGACCGGTACTTTCGTCCCCTTACTCCTTCCATAGAAGCTTGCTCCATCCTCAGATAAAAAGCTTGATCATCCAACTCTGCTTGCCTTGCCGCTATCATCTCTCTTTCTGCCTTTAGGTCCTCCTTTAACCGATCGATCCGGCCTTTCAACTGAAGGATCTCTGCATCATGATGCGCCTTGTCTGCTGGAGCTACTTCTTCTACCGCTTTAGCTGTAAACTCCTCGATCAAGGCGGATAGAACTTCAGTAGGGGTGGGGTTTGAACCGCTTCCCCCTGCACCCGCTTCCGCTGTCGTTCCGTTCATCGGGGGCTGTGAACCGGCCATGAAGACCGCTACCCGGTTTGGCGGATCAAAGGGGCCCGGAATACTGTTTCCGTCGGACTCACCCTCTGACCGGCCGCCCTGCAACTGATACAGAGATTCAGTTTCCCCGGATGAAGACTCGTCATCTGAGTAGACGATTGTTGCACCATCAGATTCCGATCCGTTCTCGGCTCGACCTCCGTGGATTGCTCCAACGAACACGCGCTTCACGGCGGGCTGAATCTGGGCCGATCTCGCACGCTGAGCCGGCTTGACGATGTTGGGGAAGATGTCCGGCTCAGGCCCCGGTTCGCCGATTTTGCCGATGAAGACTTGGATGCTGCCGAAGGGGACCCGGTACCCGTATTCGATCGAATCGGCCTCCGGTCCCCAACCTGCGTCGTCGATGTAGATCCGGCCGCGGCGACTCTTGGTCATCCGGCCGACTGCGTAACCCTTAAGCCCCTTGAAGCCGCCTTTCAAGAACTCGAAACCATCGTGCGCAGGCCCCACGGTGGGCGCCAACTGTCGTGGAAATAACACGGCAGATGTCCGGTTTAACGGACTTGATGATGGAACCATCGCACGGGTTAGCTTGAAAGGGTTCATAGCAGACAAAGGACACAGAGGGTTTATACTAGTTCGGCCCCTTCCAAGAAGGTAAAAGCCTACGTCTAGTTGGTTTCGTATTGCTTGGGCGTCGGATTACAGGGAGCGGATCCGCTTGCCTGTGTCTCGACGGGTTGATTGTTGCTTGCCCCTGAACCGTCCGGGTCGTCCCTTTATATAGGGGTGATGCCTGGTCCGGTTTACAGAGTCCCGAGGCCGGCTCATACTTGTGTCCGCCTCGGTCTCTGTCTTTTCTTTCTTATCCATCAAGTTACATCGCTTGGCGGTTTACAAACCGCACTTCTATACATGGGCCTTAAAATCTCATGGGCCGTAGCCTTTACTAAAATATTACAACCAAACATAACATAACTAAGCCGGTTTACACTAGCCGGTTCATACCTGCTAGTCATATCCCTGACACTACGGGTTCGAGAACTATGTAGACATGACCGAGACACGTCTCCGGTCAATAACCAATAGCGGAACCTGGATGCTCATATTGGCTCCCACATATTCTACGAAGATCTTTATCGGTCAAACCGCATAACAACATACATTGTTCCCTTTGTCATCGGTGTGTTACATGCCCGAGATTCGATCGTCGGTATCTCAATACCTAGTTCAATCTCGTTACCAACAAGTCTCTTTACTCGTTCCATAATACATCATCCCGCAACTAACTCATTAGCTGCAATGCTTGCAAGGCTTATAGTGATGTGCATTACCGAGTGGGCCCAGAGATACCTCTCCGACAATCGGAGTGACAAATCCTAATCTCGAAATACGCCAACCCAACAAGTACCTTCGGAGACACATGTAGAGTACCTTTATAATCACCCAGTTACGTTGTGATATTTGGTAGCACACAAAGTGTTCCTCCGGTATTCGGGAGTTGCATAATCTCATAGTCATAGGAACATGTATAAGTCATGAAGAAAGCAATAGCAGTAAAACTTAAACGATCATAGTGCTAAGCTAACGGATGGGTCTTGTCCATCAGATCATTCTCCTAATGATGTGATCCCGTTGATCAAATGACAACTCATGTCTATCGCTAGGAAACATAACCATCTTTGATCAATGAGCTAGTCTAGTAGAGGCATACTAGGGACACTCTGTTTTGTCTATGTATTCACACATGTATTAAGTTTCCGGTTAATACAATTCTAGCATGAATAATAAACATTTATCATGATATAAGGAAATAAATAATAACTTTATTATTGCCTCTAGGGCATATTTCCTTCAGTCTCCCACTTGCACTAGAGTCAATAATCTAGTTCACATCGCCATGTGATTTAACACCGATAGTTCACATCGTCATGTGATTAACACCCAAAGGGTTTACTAGAGTCAATAATCTAGTTCACATCGCTATGTGATTAACACCCAAAGAGTACTAAGGTGTGATCATGTTTTGCTTCGTGAGAGAAGTTTAGTCAACGGGTCTGTCACATTCAGATCCGTATGTATTTCGCAAATGTCTATGTGTCTACAATGCTCTGCATGGAGCTACTCTAGCTAATTGCTCCCACTTTCAATACGCATCCAGATTGATACTTAGAGTCAGCTGGATTTAGTGTCAAAGCTTGCATCGGCGTAACCCTTTACGACGAACTCTTTATCACCTCCATAATCGAGAAACATTTCCTTAGTCATCCAGTTACTAAGGATATTTTTGACCGCTGTACAGTGATCTACTCCTGGATCACTATTGTACCCTCTTGACAAACTCATGGCAAGGTACACAACATGTTTGGTACACAGCATGGCATACTTTATAGAACCTATGGCTGAGGCATAGGGAATGACTTTCATTCTCTCTATATTTTTCTGTCGTGGTCTGGCTTTGAGTCTTACTCAATTTCACACCTTACAAGTCAGGTAAGAACTCCTTCTTTGATTGATCCATTTTGAACTACTTCAAAATCATATCAAGATATGTACTCATCGAAAGTCTTATCAAGCGTCTTGATCTATCTCTATAGATCTTGATGCCCAATATGTAAGCAGCTTCACCAAGGTCTTTCTTTGAAAAACTCCTTTCAAACACTCCTTTATGCTTTCCAGAAAATTCTACATCATTTCCGATCGACAATATGTCATTCACATATACTTATCAGAAAGGTTGTAGTGCTCCCACTCACTTCTTGTAAATACAGGCTTCACCGCAAGTCTGTATAAATCTATATGCTTTGATCAACTTATCAAAGCATATATTCCAACTCCGAGATGCTTGCACCAGTCCATAGATGGATCGTTGGAGCTTGCACATTTTGTTAGCACCTTTAGGATTGACAAAACCTTCTGGTTGCATCATATACAAGTCTTCTTTAATAAATCCATTAAAGAATGCAGTTTTGTTATCCATTCGCCAGATTTCATAAAATGCGGCAATTGCTAACATGATTCGGACAGACTTAAGCATCGCTACGGGTGAGAAAGTCTCATCGTAGTCAACTCCTTGAACTTGTTGAAAAACTTTCGCAACAAGTCGAGCTTTGTAAACAGTAACATTACTGTCAGCGTCAGTCTTCCTCTTGAAGATCCATTTATTTTTTATGGCTTGCCGACCATCGGGCAAGTCAACCAAAGTGCACACTTTGTTCTCATACATGGATCCCATCTCAGATTTCATGGTCTCAAGCCATTTTGCGGAATCTGGGCTCATCATCGCTTCCTCATAGTTCGTAGGTTCATCATGGTCCAGTAACATGACTTCCAGAACCGGGTTGCCGTACCACTCTGGTGCGGAACGTACTCTGGTTGATCTACGAAGTTCAGTAGTAACTTGATCCGAAGTTTCATGATCATCATCATTAGCTTCCTCACTAATTGGTGTAGGAATCACTGGAACCAGTTTCTGTGATGTACTACTATCCAATTCGGGAGAAGGTACAATTATCTCATCAAGTTCCACTTTCCTCCCACTCACTTATTTCGAGAGAAACTCCTTCTCTAGAAAGGATCCACTCTTAGCAACAAAGACCTTGCCTTCAGATCTGTGATAGAAGGTGTACCCAACAGTTTCTTTTGGGTATCCTATGAAGATTTACTTCTCCGATTTGGGTTCGAGCTTATCATGTTGAAACTTTTTCACATAAGCATCGCAGTCCCAAACTTAAAGAAATGACAGCTTAGGTTTCTCGTCAAACCACAGTTCATACGGTGTCATCTCCACGGATTTAGATGGTGCCCTATTTAACGTGAATGTATATATCTTTAATGCATAACCCCAAAAGCGATAGTGGTAGATCGGTAAGAGACATCATCGATCGCACCATATCTAATAAAGTACGGTTATGACGTTCGGACACACCATTACACTATGGTGTTCCAGGTGGCGTGAGTAGTGAAACTATTTCACATTGTTTTTACTGAAGGCCAAACTCGCTAACTCAAATATTTTACCTCTACGATCATATCGTAGAAACTCTTATTTTCTTGTTACGATGATTCTCCACTTCACTCTGAAATTCTTTGAACTTTTCAAATGTTTTAGACTTGTGCTTCATTAAGTAGATATACCCATATCTGCTCAAATCATCAGTGAAGGTCAGAAAATAACGATACCCGCCGCGAGCTTCAACACTCATTGGTCCACATACATCTGTATGTATGATCTCCAACAAATCTTTTGCTCGCTCCATTGTTCCGGAGAACGGAGTTTTAGTCATCTTGCCCATGAGGCGTGGTTCGCAAGCACCAAGTGATTCATAATCAAGTGATTCCAAAAGTCCATCACTATGGAGTTTCTTCATGCGCTTTACACCATTATGACCTAAACAGCAGTGCCACAAATAAGTTGCACTATCATTATTAACCTTGCATCTTTTGGCTTCAATATTATGAATATGTGTATCACCATGATCGAGATCCAACAAACTATTTTCATTGGGTGTATGACCATCGAAGGTTTTATTCATGTAAACAGAATAACAATTATTCTATGACTTTAAATGAATAGCTGTATTGCAACAAATATGATCAAATCATATTCATGCTCAACGCAAATGCCAAATAACATTTATTTAGGTTTTACACTAATCCCGAAAGTATAGAGAGTGTGCGATGATGATCATATCAATCTTGGAACCACTTCCAACACACATCGTCACTTCACCTTTAACTAGTCTCTGTTCATTCTGCAATTCTCGTTTCGAGTTACTAATTTTAGCAACTGAACCGGTATCAAATACCCAGGGGTTGCTATGAACACTAGTAAAGTACACATCAATAATCTATATATCAAAATATACCTTTGTTCACTTTGCCATCCTTCTTATCCGCCAAGTATCTAGGGCAGTTCCACTTCCAGTGACCATTTCCTTTGCAGTAGAAGCACTTAGTTTCAGGCTTGAGTTTTAGCTTTGGGTTTCTTCACGGGAGTGACAACTTGCTTGTCATTCTTCTTGAAGTTCCCCTTCTATCCCTTTTCCCTTTACTTGAAACAAGTGGTCTTGTTAACCATCAACACTTGATGCTTTTTCATGATTTCTACCTTCGCCGACTTCAGCATCGCGAAGAGCTCGGGAATTCCTTTCGTCATCCCTTGCATATTATAGTTCATCACGAAGTTCTACTAACTTGGTGATAGTGACTAGAGAACTTTGTCAATTACTATCTTATCTGGAAGATTAACTCCCACTTGATTCAAGTAATTGTAGTACCCAGACAATCTGAGCACATGCTCACTGGTTGAGCTATTCTCCTCCATCTTGTAGGCAAAGTACTGTCAGAAGTCTTATACCTCTCGACACGGGCATGATTATGAAATACTAATTTCAACTCTTGGAACATCTTATATGCTTCGTGGTGTTCAAAACATTTTTTAAGTCCCGGTTCTAAGCCGTAAAGCATGGTGCACTTAAACTATCAAGTAGTCATCATACCGAGCTTTTGTCAAAACATTCATAACGTCTACATCTGCTCCTGCAATAGGTATGTCACCTAGCGGTGCATCAAGGACATAATTCTCTGTGCAGCAATGAGGATAATCCTCAGATCACGGAAAATTCCGCATCATTGCTACTAACATCTTTCAACTTAGTTTTCTCTAGGAACATATAAAAAATAAACGGGGAGCAACATCGCGAGCTATTGATCTACAACATAGATATGCTAATACTACGAGGACTAAGTTCATGATAAATTAAAGTTCAATTTAATCATATTACTTAAGAACTCCCACTTAGATAGACATCCCTCTAGTCATCTAAATGATCACGTGATCCAAATCAACTAAACCATGTCCGATCATCACGTGAGATGGAGTAGTTTCAATGGTGAACATCTTATGTTGATCATATCTACTATATGATTCACGCTCGACCTTTCGGTCTCCAGTGTTCCGAGGCCATATCTGCATATGCTAGGCTCGTCAAGTTTAACCCGAGTATTCTGCGTGTGCAAAACTGGCTTACACCCGTTGTATTTGAACGTAGAGCTTATCACATCCGATCATCACGTGGTGTCTCGGCACGACGAACTTTCGCAACGGTGCATACTCAGGGAGAACACTTATACCTTGAAATTTAGTAAGGGATCATCTTATAATGCTACCGTCGAACTAAGCAAAATAAGAAGCATAATAAGATAAACATCACATGCAATCAAAATATGTGACATGATATGGCCATCATCATCTTGTGCTTTTGATCTCCATCTCCAAAGCACCGTCATGATCACCTTCGTCACCGACGCGACACCTTGATCTCCATCGTAGCATCGTTGTCGTCTCGCCAACTATTGCTTCTACGACTATCGCCACCGCTTAGTGATAAAGTAAAGCAATTACATGGCGATTGCATTTCATACAATAAAGCGACAACCATATGGCTCCTGCCAGTTGCCGATAAATTTACAAAACATGATCATTTCATACAAAACCGTATAACTCATCATGTCTTGACCATATCACATCACAACATGCCCTGCAAAAACAAGTTAGACGTCCTCTACTTTGTTGTTGCAAGTTTTACGTGGCTGCTACGGGCTTAGCAAGAACCGTTCTTACCTACGCATACAAAACCACAACGATATTTCGTCAAGTATGTGATGTTTTAACCTTCACAAGGATCGGGCGTAGCCACACTTGATTCAACTAAAGTTGGAGAAACTGACACCCGCCAGCCACCTGTGTGCGAAGCACGTCGGTAGAACCAGTCTCGCGTAAGCGTACGCGTAATGTCGGTCCGGGCTGCTTCATCCAACAATACCGCCGAATCAAAATATGACATGCTGGTAAGCAGTATGACTAGTATCGTCCACAACTCACTTGTGTTCTACTCGTGCATATCATCTACGCATAGACCTGGCTCATGATGCCACTGTTGGGGAACGTAGTATTTTAAAATTTTCCTACGATCACGCAAGATCTATCTACCAGATGCATAGCAACGAGAGGGGAGAGTGAGTCTATGTACCCTCGTAGACCGAAAGCGGAAGCGTTAGAACAACGCGGTTGATGTATTCGTACGTCTTCACGGCCCGACCGATCAAGCACCGAAACTACGGCACCTCCGAGTTCTAGCACACGTTCAGCTCGATGACGTCCCTCGAACTTCGATCCAGCCGAGTGTCGAGGGAGAGTTCCGTCAGCACGACGGCGTGGTGACGATCTTGATGTTCTACCGTCGCAGGGCTTCGCCTAAGCACCGCTACAATATTTATCGAGGAGAACTATGGTGGAGGGGGGCACCGCACACGGCTAAGAGATCAAGAGATCAATTGTTGTGTCTAGAGGTGCCCCCC
Source organism: Secale cereale (assembly GCA_902687465.1). Lineage (NCBI taxonomy): Eukaryota > Viridiplantae > Streptophyta > Magnoliopsida > Poales > Poaceae > Secale > Secale cereale. The sequence goes on from LR738713.1 coordinate 335,635,628, forward strand.
TGCCCCCGTATATAAAGGAGCGAGGGAGAGGCCGACCCTAGAGGGGGCGCACCAAGTGTGGGTAGTCCTACTAGGACTCCCAAGTCCTAGTAGGATTCCCCTTTCCTTTCCGGAGTATGAGAGAAGGAAAGAGGGGGAGAGGGAGAAGGAAAAGGGGGCTGCACCCCTTGTCCAATTCGGACCAGAAGGGGGGTGCACGCCTCCTTCCTTTTGGCCTCTCTCCTCTATTCCCGTAACTCCCCGGTACTCCGAAAATACCCGAATCACTCGGAACCTTTCCGATGTCCGAATATAGTCGTCCAATATATCGATTTTTACGTCTCGACCATTTTGAGACTCCTCGTCATGTCCCCGATCTCATACGGGACTCCGAACTCTTTCGGTACATCAAAACTCATAAACTCATAATAAAACTATCATCGAAACCTTAAGCGTGCGGACCCTACGTGTTCGAGAACTATGTAGACATGACCGAGACACGTCTCCGGTCAATAACCAATAGCGGAACCTGGATGCTCATATTGGCTCCCACATATTATACGAAGATCTTTATCGGTCAAGCCGCATAACAACATACATTGTTCCCTTTGTCATCGGTATGTTACATGCCCGAGATTCGATCGTCGGTATCTCAATACCTAGTTCAATCTCGTTACCAACAAGTCTCTTTACTCGTTCCGTAATACATCATCCCGCAACTAACTCATTAGCTGCAATGCTTGCAAGGCTTATAGTGATGTGCATTACCGAGTGGGCCCAGAGATACCTCTCCGACAATCGGAGTGACAAATCCTAATCTCGAAATACGTCAACCCAACAAGTACCTTCGGAGACACCTGTAGAGTAACTTTATAATCACCCAGTTACGTTGTGATGTTTGGTAGCACACAAAGTGTTCCTCCGATATTCGGGAGTTGCATAATCTCATAGTCATAGGAACATGTATAAGTCATGAAGAAAGCAATAGCAGTAAAACTTAAACGATCATAGTGCTAAGCTAACGGATGGGTCTTGTCCATCAGATCATTCTCCTAATGATGTGATACCGTTGATCAAATGACAACTCATGTCTATCGCTAGGAAACATAACCATCTTTGATCAATGAGCTAGTCTAGTAGAGGCATACTAGGGACCCTCTGTTTTGTCTATGTATTCACACATGTATTAAGTTTCCGGTTAATACAATTCTAGCATGAATAATAAACATTTATCATGATATAAGGAAATAAATAATAACTTTATTATTGCCTCTAGGGCATATTTCCTTCAATCAAAAATATTGCATACATGTATATTTGTGAGGTGCTTTCTAATGCAAACTATGAAAATATTTATCTATGTCATTCAGGACAAAAATACTTAACAGGCTTTTGTGCCATGTCTAATTGTAGGTGTATGAGATATTTGGACAATCCATATATGAAGATAAGGGGAAAAGAGAAGTTTATGTATTGTTCAAAATTTTCTCACGTCATTTTTGGGTCAAGAGAAGATAGAATCCAAGTCTCTCACGTTCTGGACTCGGATTCGGACTGCACAGACATACCTGACTCAAAACGCCAACATCTCTTTCATACGTACTCCAAATTCGGTGATTCTTTTTTTTGTTGGAAAGTAGATTTTATACACTTTCCAATCCAATTGGATTCACCTTCAAATTCGTCCGGAGCATTGAGTGGTGGATGAAACAATCTGACGTTGCAGCAGAATCCGAGCCAAACTACAAGTCCAAAGGTGTTGCATCTCCTCCACTTGGGCCCATGAGCCTTATACGACCTAGGATTAATTTTAGGCTGCCTTGATATGTTCTCCCACCTCCTTGGCTGACCCATTGCTCCTATATAAGTAGATCCATCTAGTAACTTTTTTCTTGGGGTTTGTTTGGTTAAAAGTTAGCCAAAGCAACTTCGTGTACTTTGTTTGTGTCCAACGACCAGACCAAGACCGCTTACGGATCCCCACATTTTATCAATACTTCATATATATTTGCAATATTTAGATTGCTTTATCATATTCTTACTTGTTCTTCGATTGCATGCATTAATAGACCTTCGTGGTTAGGCTGATCGTGCTTCTGGCATTGTCAGTAACCCCTGCAGATTGGTTTAGCGATTGCTAAGGCGCAACGTCGTGCACGTTTGTAGTCTGATCATCAAAGTCGTCTCCACCAAATCGATAGTTATCATTTCATCGAAAG
>LR738713.1:335649137-335661352 GCA_902687465.1 Secale cereale
ATATATATAGCCCCCTGCCTGTGCCGCACACCGCCGCCGTCGCCGCGAGCCGCCGCCCCGCCGCCGCAGCGCACCGCCATCGTCGCTGCAGACGCCGCTGCCGCTGCCCACCACCACCACCACCACCGCAGCCCCGCCGCCCCGCCGCCGCCGGCCGTTTCGACGGTAGCCGCCGCCGCCGGTTTTCGGTAGAAAACCACCGGTTTTTCTTTTAGAACCCTAGTTCGTTTTTTTACTAGATCGGTTTTCTTTTTTTCGGTTTAATTAATTAGTGAGCGTTCACCCGTTCGTTCGTTTTAACGAACGAGTTCGTCGTTTAGTCTCAGCTGACGAACGTCCGTTCGTTAAGCCGTTTTTAGTTTTCTTTTCGTAGTTTATTTTCAGATCGCGATTTCTGATCCGATCTTCGTTTTAGTTTATCTTTTCGCTCCTTTATCAGAATCAGGCGATTCAAGCGCGTGGAGTTTCGTCTCGAAATTCTCTTTCCGTCTAACCTAGTCACTCAAGCGTTTGCCTCTGTTAAATTTGGATTTAGATCCAGATTGGTTCGGTAGTTGTTTCTCTTTCGCCGTTTGTCTTTCGTTGCTTTTCTTTTGCCGTTTCTTTTGCAAACCGGAGTTCTTAAGTTGAACCTTCTGGTTAGATCTCTTATTTGAGTTTTACCCGCGCATTAGTTAAGTACTTATTGTGTGCTTGTTTGTTTGCGATAGATTACCCGGAATGCGCCGCTTGCTACTTAGAATCTCTAGGTTTTGCGGATCATCAGCAAGGCAAGTAACACTTTGATCATACTTTCCAATTACCCAGTTTTCATTGCATTAGTCAAACCCTCACACATTGCATGAGTAGGAGCTATTAACATGTGGGACTGGGAAGTAGATTGAGGTAGAACCTATTACCTGCATTACATTCAAACCTTTGGGAGTTACTTTTACGTTTGCTGTTAGGTCATGCTATGCTCGTAGACGTGGATTGGGTGAGTGTATCCATGACAGATGTGAGATTGTTAATTAATGGTTCAACTTAAGGTGGCAACTTTAACACACATCTGGGTGGATTGAGGCACCTGGGTATTCCAGCGATTGTCTGTTTTTTTGGACCGCCACCCAGGCTCAAAGGGATCATGAGATTATTCATACTAGAAACTTCCGTGTGCAGCCACAAGCTATTATGGGCTCTAACATAGTTGACTAAGTTGTGCGAACTCTTACAGTGGTGGACTAGCAGATGTAGGGGATGTAGGTTGGTACGGTCCACCCGAACGTAAGGTGCTAGTGCTTCTGAAAGACTGTGTCTCGGTCATCCGTTTCTCAAACAACATGTAGTGCGAGAATCCCAACGGAGGCGATCGAGCCTTGTGGGGAAAAGTGCACAAACCTCTGCAGAGTGTACAAGCTGATCATGATTAGCTGTGTCCCCGGTTATGCACTTCTTGAGTATCTAGTACTTGGATATCATGTGAATCTCATCATGTTACTCTAATTAATATTGTTGGGTTTAATGATGATTATTAATTGGGGTTGAGAGGATGTCTATCTTCTCAACGATGTTTCAACTATCATGATAGTTAATTAAAATCTATTCCTTTGCAATAGGGAAAAAATGGCTTTATGCAAAAACTGTAACCATAGAGCTTTCCACCAGCCATATTGCATATAGTGTAGCTTTACTTTTGTTACTCTCTATGTGTTACTTTGCCAGCATATTCCATGTGCTGACCCGTTTTCGGGCTGCAACGTTCATGTTGCAGACTTTTCACACGACGAGTAAGGTGCCTTATAGGTCGTGGTTCTATACTCAGTGATGTCGTTGGAGTTGATGGACTCACTTATCCTCCAAGCCTTCCGCTGTTATCGTGTTAGATGGCCTTAAGCCATTTTTATTGTAATAAGTTCATCGTTGGAACTATCGATGTAATAAGTGTGTGATTGCTACTCTGTTATAAATCCTTCAAGTATTGTGCGTGTCAGCATTACTGTTCCAGGGATGACACTGATGCACAGAGATCAGACCGTTTGAGATCTGGTCGCTACAAGATGGTATCAGAGCACACGCTGACTGTAGGACACGACCACTAAGCTAAAACCCTAGAGCACTATTCACTCTTCTCTTTTCTGACTCCTCATCTTTTCTACTCTTTTAGGATGGTGGATGCAAGGAACAAGTTCACTCAACCTGATGAAGATACACCATTTGGACGACACCTGAAGGAAGTCACCAGATATCTAAACATCGGATTACCAACTTTCACCGGAACCTACAACGCCACTTTACCTGAAGAGGAGCGGTGGTTGATTCAAGCTCAAGTTCCAGGAAGGTCGTTCATGCCCGTCACCGTACCCATAGAATTCTCCTTTAATGCGCCTACATGGAGCTTAGACAGGAGCATGGCAGCCCACATCGCTATGGGAAGGATTGGAGAAATCTATAAGAAGGAGCTAAAGGACACCATCTACCAGATTTGTGGACGTAGAGATGAGCGGTGGGACATGGTCAACATCCGGAAGGACAGGTCCATTGCCTTGTTCATTCAAGAGTTAAACCAGCACATTCGTCGCCAGGAACACCAGATATGTGTAGGGATGATAGATTTGAAGAAAGCACTAACCAGGAACTTGGAGTTAGAGGAAGAACTTGTGATGGCCTGGCTTATTAGGGATGATAGACTGCTCATATCAATAAGGAATTCCTTCTTTTCCGGGAGCCCATTTGGATAGAACTCCAAAGTTAAGCGTGCTCAGCTTGGAGCAGTTTCAGGATGGGTGACCGACCGGGAAGTTGCTCCCGGGTGCGCACGAGTGAGGACAAAGTGCGCAGAAAAGACTAGTATTGATATGTGAGGCCAGTCTAGATCCCGCCAGGAGTAACGACCACCGGCGGGTGTGTCCGGGGCATTACAAGTTGGTATTCAGAGCCGACCCTCGCGGTTACACGGATGTTTGCGGACAGTTTGCAGTCATGTTGTGCATGACGTTTGTGACCCGTCGTGGCACACGGCATGACACATGTGCTGTCCTAGAAGCACAAACGGTTGTGCCAAGAGGGAACGTTCCTGTGGCCCGACGAGGACGTCGGTTCCTCTAAGTGAGGGTGTATGTGATGGCCTGGCTTATTAGGGATGATAGACTACTCATATCAATAAGGAATTCCTTCTTTTCCGGGAGCCCATTCGGATAGAACTCCAAAGTTAAGCGTGCTCAGCTTGGAGCAGTTTCAGGATGGGTGACCGACCGGGAAGTTGCTCCCGGGTGCGCACGAGTGAGGACAAAGTGCGCGGAAAAGACTAGTATTGATATGTGAGGCCAGTCTAGATCCCGCCAGGAGTAACGACCACCGGCGGGTGTGTCCGGGGCGTTACAGAACTCAAGTCGACACGCGATGGATATGAGGAGGAGATGCTAATACTTGTGGAGAATAAGGATGACTTGACACGAAAGCTAGGAGTACTCATGGGAGAAGAGGAAGAAGAACCCAAGGAGATTCCACCTGAAGACTACCTCATCATCGACGACACGAACTCAGACCCCGATGATAGCGATGATGAGGACTATGAAGATGAAGCTGGAGAGGACATCATGGAATCCTCTGCCGATCAAAATTTCTAGAAGACTTTCCTATGACTAGTAGTTTTTCCCATTTAGTAGACTTAGAGCACTTTTGTAACGATTAGATCTGTGTAAGCCCTTGATTGAAATTGATATTGGTGTGATAATGTTTGTGTTTGCCTCATGTGCATTTGGGTAGTGATTTCTCTTAGACCTCTTTTCTATTCTAATCTCTTCCCTCTACACCCATCAGATGCCTCCAAGACGTGAGCCCGGATTTGAGTTTCCCCCTGAGCTCACTCTATTGATCCAACAGTAGAACACCTTGATGCAACTTCTTGTCCAGAACACCCAGAACAACCAGAACAACAACAACAACCCTCCACCACCACCCGTGGATAACCTGACCCATTTCTTAAGGTTACAACCACCGGTGTTTCCTAGTAGCATTGAACCAATAGTCGCTGATGACTGGCTGCGCAAGATTGGAAGGGATTTGATCACTGCTAACTGCTCAGATGCTGAGAAGGTGCGTTTTGCCGTACATCAGTTGTCTGGACCAGCCGCAGCGTGGTGGGAGAATTACACAGCCACTTTTCTCATAGCCAATGTTACTTGGGATCAGTTTCAGCAAGCTTTTCGTACCGCCCATGTCTCAACTAGAGCTATGAGCATGAAGAAGCGGGAGTTTCGCAACTTGCGCCAAGGCAACCCTACTGTGGCTCAGTACGTGGATGAGTTTAGTACCCTATCTCGTTATGCCCCAGATGATGTGGCCATAGATGCCGCTAAGCAGGAGAGATTCATGGAAGGGCTGAATGATGAGATGAGTGTACAGTTGATGGTGGCAACTTTCAACAATTACCAGGAGCTAGTTGATCGAGCTCTAATGATTGAAGGGAAGCACCAACAGACTGAAAGTCGCAAGAGGAAGTATGGACAAGGAAAGTACAATTCTGGAGCACAGCAGAAGCCACGTTTTACCCCTAAAACGGTAGGACAATTTCAACATACCCATGTGTAAGTGCATCTAGTGCCACCCCTAGTGGTTTTGGAGTATTGACGACAAACCTGGTTGAGGTACTAATGTGTTTGTGAGAATTGCAGGATAACACAGGTAGTAGTCCCTCATTGATTCGGTTAACCTACCGGAGATGACCCCTAAAAATGTATGAAGACATTGATATCGGTGGTGGTATATGAAGATAATCATATTGAAGACTATGACAAGAGAAGACATTGTGTGAAGACTATGGAGAGCGAAGACGTGGATGTTTCGTTGTTTCCTTTTCTTCTTTGTTGAGTCATAGGAACCATCGTACTGTTAAGTGGGGTCCAAGTGAACTAAGTCAGAGTGACTGAAGTGATGCTCAACCAAATTCTTTGTCTTCGAGTGAAGACTATGAGAGCAAATCTTATCCAGAGGCGGATTAGTCAGCTTTACTTGGAGCTCAAGTAAAGTTGCTGTGTGTGTTTGAAATCTGACCGTTGGAACACGTGTCAGTTCCTTAGTGACCCAGGGTCACTTCGGACAAATCATGTCGGGTTGCCTAGTGGCTATAAATAGCCCACCCCCTACACCATAAATTGGTGGCTGCTCAGAGTTATTGCACGGCTTTTGTCGTTTGAGAGCAACCCACCTCCGAAGCATTTGAGAGAGAAATCCTTGCGAGGACAAAGCCCAAACACCCAAAGCCAAAGAGTGTTAGGCATCACTGAAGTCTTTCTGTCTGTGTGACCTGAAGACTTATTACACTTGAGGACTGTGTTTCCTCCAGCCGGTTAGGCGTCGCGTTCTGAGCATCCAAGAGTAATTGTGGATTGCTGGTGAACGAAGTCTGTGAAGGTTTGGAAGTCTACCGTGAAGACTTACCAGAGTGATTGGGCGAGGACTAGGTGTTCTTAGCTCAAGGGGAACAAGGTGAAGACGCGGTCTTCTGAGTTAAATCTCAGCCTCCCTAACCAGACGTACAGTTGTCACAGCAACTGGAACTGGTCTAACAAATCACTGTCTTCCCCGAGCTACTAGTTCTATCCTTTCCTTCCCTTTACTTACTGCTATGTGTTGTGAAGACATTGCATGCTTGCCTTATCTGATTGTCTTCACTGAGTATCTACCTGTTGTGATTGGCTTCATTCCTTCTTCCTTTATGATCACTACTGCCTAGTTGCTATTCGTCTTCATGCTTTCACTTCATTGAATACATGACTATGGCTTATCTAGTGTAGTCCACTATCCGCTGCATACTAATAGGCTTGAGCTTATCATTTGTCTTCGAAACTACCATGTTTTGAAGCATTTCATAAAAATCGCCTATTCACCCCCCTCTAGTTGATATACTGCACTTTCAATTGGTATCAGAGCAAGGTACTCCCTTGTTCTGTGTGATTCGGTTTAACCACCTGGAGTTTTAGCTATGTCGACTGCAGGGATAATCAAAGTCTCCGCTGCGTGCCCCGTCTTCGATGGCACCGAATATCCCTACTGGAAGAACAAGATGCGCATGCATCTTGAAGCCATTGACGTGGACCTCTGGTTTGTCGTCAAGCACGGCGTTCCCAAGACTGGTGAAGGCGTCACCCCTGCTGATGTCAAGAGGCTCGTCTAATTGGATTCAACGGCCAAGAACATCATCTGTGGTCATTTGACCAAAGGACAGTACGGTCGTGTAAGTGCTCTGGACACGTCAAAGGAAGTTTGGGACTGGCTCTCAAAGGTCAATGAAGGAGTTTCTACCCAGAGAGATCAAAGGATCAGCGTGCTTCGCAATCTCTTCAATCGCTTCAAGAGAAATGACAATGAAAATGTCCAGCACACTTTTGATCGTCTCACTGACATCACAAATGAGCTTCAAGCACTTGGCGCCACTGAGATTACCAAGCATGAAATCGTCAAGACCCTTCCGAGATCACTCGACAGCTCATTTGATATCCTTGCCCTGATGATTCAAGAACGCCCTGATTTCAAGACTCTCGATCCGTCTGATATACTTGAGAGGCTCAACACACATGAATTCCAGCTATCTGAGAAGCGTGACATCTATGGTCCCAACTATGGCCGATCTCGAGCCTTAAAGGCAAAAGCTGTTTCCTCATCTGAAGAAGAATCTGACTGCAGTTCTGATGATCCTAAAGACATTGGAAAGGAGCTTGCCATGCTTGTGAAGAAGTTTCAGAAATTTACTAGGAAGAAAGGCTTTAGAAAGTCTTCAAGATCCAGCTCAAGAAATGATGAAGCATCTGCTCATGACTACAAGAAAATAACATGTCATAAGTGCAAGAAACCTGGTCACCACATCTCTGAGTGTCCTCAGTGGGACAACGAGAAGAAGAAAAAGAAGAGCAAGGAATATGATTCTGATGAAAATAAAAAGAAGAAATACTCAAAGTCTTCTTCAAAGTCTTCATCAAAGTATTCATCACACAAGAAGAATTCATCTGGCAAGGCTCGCGCTTTTGTTGGCAAGGAGATGGATTCTGAGGAAGAGTCTGCTTCTGAAGAAGCGGAGGTGGAGTCGGAGGAGGAGTCTGATTCTGGTGCTGCAAGTCTGGCTTTAGCCACTGCCTACATGGGCAAATCCATCTTCAACACTGAAGACAATGGCCCCGTCCCCAACAATGATGATGAGGACGACGACTCTGCTCCCACCTTCTGCTTCATGGCACGCGGTGCCAAGGTAAAATCACGCGATGCTTACTTTCAAACATCTAGTGAAGATGACTCTGATTGTGAATCAAAACCTAGCTACAAAACACTTGCTAAAATTGCCACTGAACAGCAGAAAGCCATGGAACATATTCAAAAACTGTTAGACAAAAGCGATGATCTGTTGGACGCGGAAATGATCCGTTCTCAGTCCTTAATTGAAGACATAAAAAATCTTCATGTTAAGTGCAAAGAACTTGAAGAGCTTTATGAATCGCTTCAAAAACTCATGAAAAGCTTTCCCACGATTACATTCAAAGAAAACGAGAACTTGAGAAAGTGAAAGCGGCTCATGAAGATCTTCAAAAGGAGAATGAGTCACTCCGGGCACAACTGATCAGCTCTTCTCACGAAGAGTTTGAACCACCATGTCTAAAATGCATTGAACGTGATAATGCTACATTTGTTGCTGAATGCTCTACTGCTGCCGTTGTTGCAATATCTTCAACTATTGATGTGGTAACTAACCCCTCTGCTGAGGAAACCACTACTATTGCTGATGAAAATGCTAGGTTGAAGACTTTGCTTGAAACAGGGATGTACAAAAGCCTCAAAGGGCATCAAACTCTATGTGATGTCCTCAAAAAGCAGATACTGAACCGAAACCCTAGGAAAGAGGGTGTTGGGTTCAACATGAAAATGAATATTGATGGTTCAAACTGGAAGCCTGAGCAGTATCCCAAAACCACATGGGTTGCTGCAAAGGGACCTTCAGTGGATCCATCTACCTTATCTGGCTTCACTTGTGCTAATCCTGTTATCATTGATGAATCCTTTGATGCAAACTATAAACTGTTTAAGAATCAAAATGGTGAAGTGTTTGCCAGGTATATTGGTAATAACTGCAGGAATGGACCACCTATGAAGAAGATCTGGGTACCCAAAGGTTGTCTTGAGAAGCTTCCAGCAAATACTATCATGACTCCCCCTGGGATGAAGACAAACCCCAGACCAAAGGCTTCATATGGTCCTAAGGCTTCATACAGACAAAGGACTCATCTGAGTCACCCTAATGAGAATGTTTTGCAGGGAAACCATACTCAGACCCATGAATATGAGCGTGTTTCTTCAAACCGCTATGTTCATAAATCCAAGAATTTTTTTGCCTATTCTTATGAGTATTATTCTCCTCCTGCGAGACTATTTGCTAGGGCCCCAAAGCCAAAATTCTCGGATGCTGCTCTTAGACTCATTGCTTCTAAGCCACCCCTGAAAATGTGGGTGGTTAAGAAGACCTAACTTTCTCTTGCAGGGAAAGGTCTCCAGCCTATAATCAAAGGCTTCTGATGCTATTGTTGGGGACCTAAAACACTTGTAGGGCACAAGATCAAATGCCCAAAATGACTTACTGTTCATACTATCCATAAATCACTTGCTGCACATCTTATCAATCCTAAGTTCCATCTAAGCTTTCATAATCCACTTATGCATCAAATGTTTATGCTTCATAATGGCTTTTGGTGAAGCCTATCCTCCTAACTGCATTGTAGGGAGTGACACCAAAGTCTTCAGAATGGATTATGGATAGTGGATGCACAAATCATATGACTGGTGATCAAAATCTTCTCATGGACTCAACTTTACGTCCATCCAACAAGAGTCACATCACATTTGCTGATACTGGTAAAAGCAAAGTGTTGGGTCTAGGTAGAGTTGCAATCTCAAGAGATCGGCACATGGATAAAGTCATGCTTGTTGAATCTCTTGGCTTCAACTTAATGTCTATCTCAATGCTTTGTGACTTAAACATGATTGTGATCTTTGGTAAGTTTCGTTGCGTTGTACTAATGGAATCTGACAAGTCTTTAGTATTTGAAGGATACAGAAAAGGTGATCTGTACATGGTAGATTTCTCAGCTGGACCGCAGATGGCCGTATGTCTTCTAGCAAAAGCTTCAGAGTGCTGGCTCTGGCATCGGAGGCTAGGACATGCTAGCATGAGGAACTTGCATACTCTCGCAAAGAAGAAGCATGTCATAGGCATCGAGGAAGTCAAGTTCAAGAAAGATCATCTATGTGGTGCCTGTGAAGCTGGGAAGATGACTAGAGCCAAGCACCCCTCGAAGACAATCATGACGACATCTAAACCCTTCGAGCTGCTCCACATGGACTTATTTGGCCCTACTCACTACTCCACATTCTCTACCACAGCCTGTCTCTATGGCTTCGTCATTGTTGCTGATTATTCAAGATACACATGGGTGCACATAATACTCTACAAGACTGAAGTGCAATATGTCTTCAGACGCTTCGCCAACCGTGCCATGGACAATTATGGCATCAAGATCAAACATATCAGAAGTGACAATGGCACTGAATTCAAGAACACTGGCCTCGATCTTTATTTGGATGAGATGGGAATCACTCATGAATTTTCAGCCCCATATACACCTCAGCAAAATGGGATCGTTGAGCGCAAGAACAGAACTCTAATTGAGATGGCTCGAACGATGCTCGATGAGTACAAAACACCAAGAAGATTCTGGCCCCAAGCTATTGATACTGCATGCCATATCATCAACCGTGTTTATCTTCACAAGCTTCTGAAGAAAACATCCTATGAACTTCTCACTGGAAAGAAGCCAAATGTAAGCTATTTCAGAGTATTTGGAGCTAAGTGCTGGATCAAGGATCATCACCATAAGTCAAAATTTTCACCCAAAGCTCATGAAGGCTTCATGCTCGGATATGGAAAGGACTCACACTCCTACAGAGTCTTCAACATTTTTCTCTATAAAACTGTTGAAACTGTGGATGTGAGGTTTGATGAGACAAATGGATCACAAAGAGAATCCCTACCAAATGTGCTAGATGAAGCTTTTCACCAGATGAATCTATCAAGCTAATGGGAACTGGTGAGATCATGCCTTCTGAAGCACAAACTGACGAGGAACTCATCATCTCTGCTCCAAATCAACCTGACGACAATGCTCGGCCTGAAGACAATACTCTTGATGAAGACAATGCACAGCAAGAGCAAAATCTTCGTCCAGCTCATCCTCGTGTTGCAAATGAAGTACAAGTTGAGAAGATAATTGATAGCATAAACGCTCCTGGTCCACTCACTCGCTCAAGAGCAACACAACTTGCAAATTTCTGTGGGCACTTTGCTTTTGTCTCAATATCTGAACCCAAGAAAGTTGCTGAAGCTTTTATGAAGCCTGAATGGATTCAAGCAATGCAAGAAGAGCTTCAACAGTTTGAGCTGAACAATGTGTGGGAACTTGTCAAGCGTCCTGATCCTCGAAAGCACAACATAATAGGCACAAAATGGATCTATCACAACAAGCAAGATGAGCATGGTCAAGTGGTCAGAAACAAAGCTCATCTCGTTGCTCAAGGATACACTCAAGTTGAAGGGATTGACTTCGATGAAACATTTGCTCCTGTGGCTAGACTTGAAGCTATTCGCTTACTGCTAGCCTATGTAAAACATCACAACATACTTCTATACCAAATGGATGTAAAGAGTGCCTTTCTCAATGGAAGAATTGAAGAAGAAGTGTATGTTGCACAACCACCTGGCTTTGAAGACCCAAAACGTCCTGATATGGTATACAAGCTCAACAAGGCACTGTATGGCCTCAAACAAGCACCTCGTGCTTGGTATGACACCCTCAAAGACTTCCTGAAGAGCAAAGGCTTCAAACCTGGATCCCTAGATCCCACACTCTTCACGAAGACATATGACGATGAGCTATTTGTCTGCCAAATCTATGTGGATGACATTATCTTCGGCTGCACGGACAAGAAATACAGTGATGAGTTTGGTCACATGATGCAAGAACAATATCAAATGTCCATGATGGGCGAGCTGAAGTTATTTCTTGGTCTTCAAATTCGTCAGCAAAGCAACGACATCTTCATATCTCAAGAGAAGTACCTTAAAGACTGCCTGAAGAAGTTTGGGATGCAAGACTGCAAAGGGTACTCGACGCCAATGCCTGCTAAACATCATCTGGGTCCCGACGCCAATGGTAAAGAGTTTGATCAACAGGTATACCGCTCCATGATTGGTTCTTTACTTTATTTATGTGCATCTAGGCCAGATATTATGCTTTGTGTTTGCATGTGTGCTCGATATCAAGCGGCACCAAAGGAGTCGCATCACTTAGCTGTGAAGCGAATACTTCGATATTTGGCTTACACCCCAACACTAGGATTATGGTATCCAAAGGGCTCAGAGTTTGATCTAGTAGGATTTTCAGATGCTGATTATGCTGGTGACAAAGTTGATCGCAAGTCCACCTCAGGAACATGTCACTTTCTAGGACGATCACTTGTCTGTTGGTCTTCAAAGAAGCAGAACTGTGTATCACTCTCCACTGCTGAATCTGAATACATTGCTGCTGGATCTTGCTGCGCTCAGCTTCTCTGGATGAAGAAAACACTCAAGGACTATGGAGTACATCTGAAGCATGTGCCACTCTACTGTGACAATGAAAGCGCCATCAAGATTGCCAACAACCCAGTTCAGCACTCGAAGACAAAGCACATTGAAATTCGTCATCACTTTCTCAGAGATCATGTTAAGAAGGAAGATATTGATATCATACACGTCAACAGTGAAGAGCAACTGGCAGATATCTTCACAAAGCCCTTGGATGAGAAAAGGTTTTGCAAGTTGCGGTGTGAGCTAAATATCTTAGAATCCTCAAATGTTCTGTAATCAGGCACACATCCTAACACTTATGCATGTTGATGACTTACATGTGCAACACACGAAGTAAAGTATATCTTCAATCAATGAAGACTTACATTCTAAGTGTGAATACATTAACATGGAATTTGACTTCGGAGCACCACGATAATTGTGCACCGTGTCTGGGTCTATTACTTCCTATACGGTGGGTAACGCCACCACCAAATTCTTCTTTGAAACTTTTCTCGTGGCGTTACATTTGCAAAGTCTTCGCACTTGATTTGTCTACATATAGGGGACACACACACACACACACACACAC
>LR738713.1:335661523-335767371 GCA_902687465.1 Secale cereale
ATATATATATATATATATATATATATAGTTGTTTTCTGTCCTCAACAGGATTCACTTATAGCTATGTCTTCGTATTTGAATCTTATGAACTAAGTGAATGTGATCGGACCCTAACCTCTCTATGCTTTCTCATCTCACACTCTATCTGTCCAAATCATATGCATTCTGTTGAAACAGTCGAATATCTTCTCTGCATCCTTGTCAGCAGAAGATACAGAGACAAACTTTAAATCTGATTTTAATGCTCCATCCGTTATGCCTGAAACCCGGAGAAGCCGGAACGACTACTCCGACAGTCATGGTGTAAGTGGGATCGTGGGACAACTCCCAATGCATTACATGACCGCCACGTGTCACTCGTACGCGAACCGTCAGGGGCACCTGAGTAATTACACCGTGCCGTCTCCCATGCCTATAAATGCACGTCCCATCACGGTCAAAAGTATCTTCTACCACCTCTCCACCTCGACCAACCCTAGTGCCTCTGCTAGCTTTCGACGATGCCGGCAACGAAGCGCTTCGCTGCCGCAACTTGTCGACGCCGTCCTCATGCCGGCCGCGTACATCTTCCACTCCGCCGTCGCTGTAGCTGTCCTCCGTCGCCAAGTTAGGGCACGGAAGACCGAACTGCCTGGCATCCAACTCCTACTCCGTCTAAGCAGTTCATCGTGTGGTAAATAAAACTTGCTTTTTACCATCTTCTAGATCCATAAAAATTCATCTACTTTGCCACAAGAAGTTTCTGCCTACTTAGATATATAGATCTATCCGTTCTGCATCTCACATCTTGCCTAGTACATTCACATATGCTTCAACTATAGTTAGATTCCTCACTTGTACTTATTCATGGATTCGTACAAATCTGGAACCAACCCCCATGAGTGAATGTCTTCGCACTATGAGGTCAATGTCTTCAAAACTGTTTTAATCTTCAGAACTTCTGAGAATGCATATGACCTCTTCCCCTTCCCTCGCATCTCTAATGATGTCACAGGTACATGTCCGTGGGAGAATCACTAGGTTCTCATAGTCTGCATTCATTTGTAGAGTTTTTGCAGCGTCACATTCATTCCCCTAAAGACAGTTCCTGTCTGACCAGCAAACCTAAGCATTTGCCAGTTTTGAAGCCATTCAATTTGAAGCCCTTCAGGTTGAAGCAAATGGCAGCAGACAAGACAGTAAGAAAGGGTGGTAGACAGCGCCGTGGCAACACCTCCATTGATTTGCCTCCTGATATCAGTGAGATATACAAGACTGATCCAGAGGAGGATTACAATCAGAGGAAGACCCGAATCCAATGGATTCGAAGATACTGGGCTGAACAATGGTTCAAATATAGGTTCGTGACCCAAGAGTATGCTGAGAAAAACGCCATCAAGCATCCTTGGGGATATATCACATATAAGAATCTTCCCCCCAAGACTCGTGCTGAAGCCATTGCTCAAGGCTTCTATCCTTGCATGGTTAGAGGGCCACAACCTACTGATGCTGATCCAAGCGCTCTGCTCTGGTGTCGCGACGACAATCTGTTCAAGCGAAATCTTCAATTCGCCAAGAACTCGGCCAAGGAAAACAAGAAGTTGTGGGGATTAGACTTCAATCCTGGCCCCTCTGCACCCCGCGCTGATGGCTCGCGCGAAGCTGAACCGAATCTGGTTGGGCCCTTCTACAACCTAGAGGGCCTCATCAGTCACATAAGGGTTCAAGGGGCAGATGTAGATCAGCCTGAAGCAGATGATGACTCTGAAGAAGCACCTGCAACGCCGAAGCCCCAGAAGAAGAAATCAAAGGCTTCAAAGGCTACTCCACCAAGAGCTTCTAGAGTGAAGCCTTTGGTCACTGCTCCACCTGCACCAAGTGTGCAACCTGAGGAACACTCTCGAATCTCCAAGAGCAGACAGCTGAAGAGGAAGCCAACACGCAACCCCAGTCCAGCTCTCACTTCTGATGCAGTACTGAAGACTGCCAATGATGCCCTTGATCTCTCAAGTGATGAAGATCTTGGTGATGATGCTCTGGAGCTATTGATCAAGAGCAAGCACGATGCTGAAATCTTCAATGATCTGCCGCTCTTTGACGTTGAAGTGCTCAATAACTTCATTGATGAATGGTTTGACACACCCAACCTGAGCTTCGACGATATTCAACTTCCAGTTGGCCTCAGCGTCTCCTTCCATGGCGCCATTGCTTCTGAGCTGGCTCTGGCTCAAAGAATTGTTGAGCTGTAGCAGAAGATAGACTATGAAAAAGCTTAGTTCAAGAAGCATGTGGACAAGCTCAGCGTGCAAGAAATTCAAAACTTCAAAGTCATGATGCACGAGCTCAAGGAAGCCTTTCACCAGCGGCGTGAAGAAGCTAAATGTTCTCATGAGAGAATCAAGGACTTGGCTGCCAAATGCGTTCAAGCATTCAATGAAGCTGAGAAGCGCAAGGCACTTGGGCGTCCTGGCATTGATCCAAGAATGGCTGCCAAGAAGAAGAAGCAGCATGTGCCCGAAGCTAAAGAATCTGGGCAGGAAATGCCTCGCATAGTCTTCCCTACTAGCATGACTGGCACGAAGCCTAAGGCAACTCCAACCGCTTCAAAGCTCAAGAAGACTAAGGTGGCTGAAGCTGAAGCTCGTAAGCGTAAGCAATCTACTGATGAAGCTCCACCCACCAAGAAGCGAAAGACCAAGAAGGATAAGGCTGCTTGCAAAGAGCCTATCTTTGTCGAGCCAATCTCAGTTGTCCGCCCTGCATCTACCCAGAGAGAACGAAGATTGACTGTTCATGAGCCTGCTCCCACAGAGGCTGAAGACATTCCAACTGTTGACCCCACCGCAGATGAAGACAGTGGTCCTCAAGACAATGTTGAAGATGATGAAGTCCTTCCTCAGATCGAATACAACATTGACTCTTCGCCTGTTCTCACGAACAGCGAACACATCAGCATTGGTCGTCCATTGACGCCAATTGCTCAGGATGACTCGTGGGCTGATCACCCACAGGATACACAAGACACTCCCCAGCAAACTCAAGACACCAGTACGGTGCTTGAAGACGAATACTTTGAGGCCCAACAACCTCCATCTCCTCAGGCGTCGCCCGCTTTTCGCAGGCTTCACAAAGGACCAAGGCCTCAAGTCACTGCCCCAAGTGTTCCAGAAGGAATAGAGCAACCATCTGCACCTGATGCTGCTCCTTCTGGAGACCCCTCAGAATCTGAAGCCAAAGCGGCTGAAGATATTCCGGCTGCATCAGCCGAAGAAGAACCACCCCAACAAGAAGAAGAACAACCCCACGTTGAAGAAGAAAGTACTGCCGTGCCCCCTGTTCTCGAGGAGAACGTGTCCGACCCTCCAGCTCCTGAAGTGGAGGCAACAAATTCAGAGGCTGCCACCACCAACACTAAAGCCAATGACGTGGTCATGGATGAAGCATTTATGGCACCTGAAGATACTGTGGCGCCTGAAGTACATGCGCCTGAAGCCAGTGCTGCTCCTGAAGCCAGTACTGTGCCTGAAGCCAATGCTGCACCTGACGCAAATCTGCAGCTTGAAGACAATGCCTCTGCTCCTGTTTCGCCTCCACGGCCTCATACCATTGAGCAAGCATACAACAAGGATGATCAGCTTGTTACTGTCCGGTGGCCCATTCTGATTTCGCCACCTACCACTGAACCCCGTGCTGCAGGTCCTCAGTTTGATCATCATATTGCGCACATGCCCCAAGTTCAGAAGCCTAAGCCAAGACTGCCAAGGCTTCCAAGTATTGCAACAACTTTAGGGTCATTCAATGACAATAGCTTCACTGCGCACAACACCTTCTTTGACAGCGCCAAGAACCCATATTCCAAGCCAAGAATATCATCAGACAGGTTCTGGAGCCATGAACAGCGCAGCTACTACTCAAGAGTACTCTATGATCAAGGGCGCATTTTCCCTCATATGCGTCTTGACACTGAAGCTATTGCTGGCCTGCCCTGCTTGGAGGAAGCTCTTGACTACTTCCGTGATGCTGGGCTCCTTAATTTTGTCCTAGATAAAGAGCATTGGAATGAAGAGCTGCTTCTGCAATTCTATGCAACTCTCCACATCCGAGGCTGCAGCAGGGATCCGGAGACATGGGTCCTTGAGTGGATGACAGGCAATGTGCATCGTGAAGCTAAAGCCTTTGATCTCATTGAGCTTACAGGCCTGCCCACTCCAGGAGATCTCTATGAACCTGGCTGTCAATTGCACACTGAAGCCTTGGAGAGTATCTTTCAGAAGCGTCAGCCCAACATGAGCCAAATGCTCAGCATGATGAAGCCTCTGCTAAGTGATGCTGAATATCCTAAGGAATTCTTTGTTGAAGACCTTGAGTACCTGCGGCGCACCATCTATCACATCATAAGGCGTACTCTATGGCCAATCAAAGGACATTCTTCATCAGCCAAGCTTGAAGGCACTATGAAGACTTTGGTCTTCTATATCTTCAATGGCATCAACTTCAATGCTCAAGATTTCTTCATCAGTCAAATGGCTATGTCTGGAGCTGATCTATTTGGACTGAAATTTTATGCCCCTTGGATAATGCGCCTCATCAAGTTGCATTCAGCTGTCACCTACCAGCCCTCTGCTCGCAACCGTCAGATTTTCTTGCCTGAGGTTGATATGTCAGTTGAAGCCATCTACCAAGAGCCTGCTAAAGAGCGAGTAAGTCTTCACAATGCTGATCATCAAAGCTTCACTCAGTAGATTGAAGGAGTTCCAGCAATATCTCGCGTCTATCTTCTGGCTAGCCGTACTCGTCACCCTCGACACGCTGAAAGCGAAGCCACTGATAGCACCATCGCTCAAAGGCCTCAGAAGCGATCTCGTGTCCTCAACAACCGAGAGCTTTTTGTAGCCCTTCATTAGAAACAGGACAAGCATCACCTCTGGTTAAAGCGTCAGATGCAAAGCCTCTTGGTGGATGTCAATCGCATTTGCAATCTTGCCACCAAGAATGCTTTTGTTGCTCATGAAACATGTCGGAGGTCCTGGAAGAGTTTGACCTTGCTAAGTGCTGAAGCGGATCTTCAAGACGATGGCTTCACTGAGAGATTCAAGTTTGACAACACTCCTCCAAGGACTGATGTTATGCGTCAAACTCAATCCCTTGAAGACTCTGAATACTCCTCCTCCGCTACAATAATTGACACCAGGGTGATCGATGACCAGGATGATGCTACTTCACCGCCTCCTACTTCAGCGCGCATCGACACTGCACCAACATCTTCTGCACCACCAAACAACAACACCGACCCTGCATCCTCTTCTGCTCCGACTGGGAACGAGTAGAGGCTCTATGTCTTCAAACCTTTTTGGTCCTTACTGACAAAAGGGGGAGAAGCATATGAGTTGATAGTCTTCAAGCGGGTCCATATGGGCGGGTGCTTTATAATTTGCCTAGTGTTTACAACTCTCGTTTTACTACATTTGGTTCTTTGAGTTGTAACACTTAAACTGATGGTCGTCTGCTACGTTTTTATGCTACTCTGTAATGCGATGATAAATTCCGCATCTGCTATCTTATATTCCGCACTTAGTCATTATTGCATACGTCCATTTTTCATTATGCATGTCATTATCTTCGACATATCAATTATGCATGATGAATTGTCTTCATAAGTTGAAGAGGATCTCCACAAGTACAACCTGCCATGTGCATTTGCATTCAAAGGCAAATCAACTATATGCACATCTTAAGGGGGAGCCTTTTGCTACTTACGAAGACAATACCTTATCCTTTACAATTACACATATCTTTATCCCCGTTGAAAACTTCAACCAGTTTGTCATCAATCACCAAAAGGGGGAGATTGTAAGTGCATCTAGTGCCACCCCTAGTGGTTTTGGAGTATTGACGACAAACCTGGTTGAGGGACTAATGTGTTTGTGAGAATTGCAGGATAACACAGGTAGTAGTCCCTCATTGATTCGGTTAACCTACCGGAGATGACCCCTAAAAATGTATGAAAACATTGATATCAGTGGTGGTATATGAAGATAATCATATTGAAGACTATGACAAGAGAAGACATTGTGTGAAGACTATGGAGAGCGAAGACGTGGATGTTTCGTTGTTTCCTTTTCTTCTTTGTTGAGTCATAGGAACCACCGTACTGTTAAGTGGGGTCCAAGTGAACTAAGTCAGAGTGACTGAAGTGATGCTCAACCAAATCCTATGTCTTCGAGTGAAGACTATGAGAGCAAATCTTATCCAGAGGCGGATGAGTCAGCTTTACTTGGAGCTCAAGTAAAGTTGCCGTGTGTGTTTGAAATCTGATCGTTGGAACACGTGTCAGTTCCTTAGTGACCCAAGGTCACTTCGTACAAATCAGGTCGGGTTGCCTAGTGGCTATAAATAGCCCACCCCTACACCATAAATTGGTGGCTGCTCAGAGTTATTGCACGGCTTTTGTCGTTTGAGAGCAACCCACCTCCGAAGCATTTGAGAGAGAAATCCTTGCGAGGACAAAGCCCAAACACCCAGAGCCAAAGAGTGTTAGGCATCACTGAAGTCTTTCTGTCTGTGTGACCTGAAGACTTATTACACTTGAGGACCGTGTTTCCTCCAGCCGGTTAGGCGTCGCGTTCTCAGCATCCAAGAATAATTGTGGATTGCCGGTGAACGAAGTCTGTGAAGGTTTGGAAGTCTACCTTGAAGACTTACCGGAGTGATTGGGCGAGGACTAGGTGTTCTTAGCTCAAGGGGAACAAGGTGAAGACGCGGTCTTCTAAGTTAAACCTCAGCCTCCCTAACCAGACGTACAGTTGTCACGGCAACTGGAACTGGTCTAACAAATCACTGTCTTCCCCGAGCTACTGGTTCTATCCTTTCCTTCCCTTTACTTACTGCTCTGTGTTGTGAAGACATTGCATGCTTGCCTTATCTGATAGTCTTCACTGAGTATCTACCTGTTGTGATTGGCTTCATTCCTTCTTCCTTTATGATCACTACTACCTAGTTGCTATTAGTCTTCATGCTTTCACTTCATTGAATACATGACTATGGCTTATCTAGTGTAGTCCACTTTCCGCTGCATACTAATAGGCTTGAGCTTATCATTTGTCTTCGAAACTACCATGTTTTGAAGCATTTCATAAAAATCGCCTATTCACCCCCCTCTAGTCGATATACTGCACTTTCACCATGGAGGAGGTAGCTCGCACAATCATACTGGCCCCAAGAATGGGAATGGGAATGGAGGAAGCAACGGGCAGAACCGCACTAACTCAACAACTCCAGCCAAGCGAGACCTGAGTCAAGTCACTTGCTTTAAGTGCCAAAAGACGGGACATTACGCTAATGAATGTCCAGAAGCCCAGAATGGAAATGGCAGTGCAAGCTCTGGGAAGAAGCTGAACCCTTTTAATAGGGGACAAGTGAACCACGTTAGCGTGGAGGAGGTTGAAGCTCACCCAGATGCAGTAATAGGTAAGTTTTTAGTTAAGTCCTTTACTGCACTCGTTCTTTTCGATACTGGTGCAACGCATTCATACATTTCAAGGGGATTTGTGGATAAGTATAAACTGCCAACCCAAGCCCTTAGGTCACCCATGTTAGTAACTGTAATGCCCAGGATGGGACTATACCTCCTACGTGTCGAGGCACGACTTAAAGGTATAAGCCCATCCTAGAATGATCTCAAGTTTGGTATCTTTGCACAACTCATGTAAAAGAGGGATTAAAATGCAAAAGGAGATAGTTGGCTTACACTCGCCACTTCACACAATACATTACATAAACAATCATCATACAAAACATCACAACCCGACTACGGGTGAAGAACCAAAAAAAAGATACCAAAACAACAAAAAGCCACAGGTCAGGATCGAATCCTAGTAGAAACCACTACTGAACATCGAAACGTAACAAGCAAACGGCCACACTCTTCATCGAGCTCCCGGTGAAGTACTTGAACCAGCTCCTGCATCAAACTCGGCTGAACCTGCATCTGGTGTGGTGAAGTAACTGTGAGCCACAGAGGACTCAGCAATCCCGTTCCCGGGTAACAAGACTATTTAAGCCTTGGGTGAGGATAAGGCTGAAGAAAGAAATATGAGGTGAAGGAACAAACAAGAGTCTGCAGCAGCAACTAGCACTAACTTACGTAATAGAGAGCGAGAAGAGAAGAGCATCGGTCGAAGGATGATCACGAAGTGATCCTAACTAAAACCGGACAAACATAACCCCACCGTGTTCAACTCCCGAATCCCTATTCGGAAATTGACAGTCACGGTACACACGCTGGTAGTGTATTAGAAACATTGTGTCAAGTTATCTACAACCGGAATTAACAAGCTCCCATCTGCCACATAACCGCGGGCACGGCTTTCGAAAGTTCAAACCCTGCAGGGGTGTTCCAACTTGGCCCATCACAAGCCCACGATCCGCGGAGTCGCAACTCCATAGGTGGGAAGACCCGAGTATTCTCGGAATCCCGTGCTCAAGTTAAACCGAACTAAGGTAAGGCTAATCCAGCAAATCCTCCCGGCGTGTCGACACCCTGATAGTAGCCGCGCGTATCTAAGTCTCAGGACACGACCGGATGGGTGATTCTACAGGACCCAAACCTCGAGTTTCCCCGTGGTGGTTCCCGCAGACTCCCCGTTTGGGACCAACACCATCGGCACTGGCCCCCCTGCTATGTAGAAATAAAGGATCCTCGAGGGAGCGACCCCCTATGCAAGTTTAATTAATTAATTAAGTTGTTATTATGAGGCAAATAGTACCAATGTTGGGACTTGCTGGAAAAGACTTAGCACTTAGCGGTTTATCAAGGGGGTCCCATACACCCCAACCGTGTTAGGAACGCATAATCAAGGAACATAACACCGGTTTATACGGTTCCTAACGGCATGAGTGGAACAAAACACCAAGCAAAAGGCTTAGCCTTCCACCCTGCCAGTATATAGATGATTTCATTTTAAGCATTTATATAGTGTGATATAATCCAACCAAACTTCAACATGAAGCAAGCATCTTCAATCTTCACCTGCAACTAACAATGCTATAAGAGGGGCTGAGCGAAGCGTACTTAGCCAAGCAACGGTTTGCGTAGGTAGGGTGGTTAAACAAGGCAATGGTTACAAGTAGGAGGCTGACAAGAAGAACATGGGCATCGAGGCAAAACTATAGATCGAGACTACTAGCAATAGGCAAAGATAGTAATGATATCCGGGTTCGGTCATCTTGCCTGGGATTCCACAAGGGAGAAGAACGGATCCAAGAAGCAGACGGAGCAACAGACGAGCGGATCCTCACAACTCCGGAACGAAACCGAAGCTAACAAGAGAGCAACCGGAAAGAAGAAACAACACGGTAAACACACAAACATAAACATGGCATACGATGCACAAACAAGTATGATGCATGTCCGATTTAAATATGCATGGCATGGCAAAGTGCACAAACAACACTACAAGTTAAGTGGAGATCAATATGCAACAAGTTGCATATTGACGAAACACCACATTTGATTATTTAGTTGACTCTCATTATTTACAAGACAAGGTTAAATGTTGGTTAACATGGCAAGAGGTGAAACATAATAAAACTACACTATCTAGGCATTTTAAATGAGGCCGGAGAATAACAACAACATATCCGGAAAATCCCCATGAGCAAGTTTAATAATTATAAGCAACAACAATTAACCATATAATGTTGTTAACATGATGCGGATGACATGATCAAGTTTATGCAAGTTTTATTAAAAGGTTGACATTAAGAGATATGAAGTTTATGTCACCGTGGTGGATGGAAAGGGTGCCACGGCAACGATCCGAAATGATGCAAAGGCAACAACTCGGTTCCGGTAACTCGTTGAGAGTCCGGTGCAAAAGGCGAATCGGCGTGAGCGAGTCAAACGAGATGATGGGGTGAGCGATCCCGTTGCCGGGTTCCCACGAGTCGGTGACGAGGCAACCGAGGAACAACAAAAGGGACGAAACGGACACGGTGCTCACACGGGAAACATTCATACAACACAACAAGCATCACACGGGTCACGTCTCGGGGTTATACCTTTGAAGCGTGCGTTTCGGGGCGGTTCGAGACGTAGAGGAAGGAGTCGTTCACGTCGGAGAGGAAGTAGCCGTTCCGTAGAGGGAAGTAGGTACACGGGCGACGGTAGACGTTCACATTCCGTAGTGGTACTTGGTGTCTCCGGGCGTCGGTAGTGGTACTTGTCGCGGTCGGCGTTCGTAGTGGAAGTAGTGGTACTTGTACCGTAGCCGTTCACGAGCTTGTTTTTCCCGTAGGTGTTCGGTTCGTCGAGGTACTTGGGGGGGTCTCGGCGACGGTAGACGTTCGGGCCCAAAAGTAGTAATACTTGCATCTCCATAGTTATCTGAGATTAACATTACAGCAACAAAACAAAAAAAACAAGAACAGGGCGGCAGCGACATCCAAGGCAAAAGAGGCAGCAGGGCAACACCCTGGACGCTGCTGGCGAGGAGGCAGGGCCGGCCTTGAGGACGGGGTACTCGGGGAGGCTCGCGGATCCACGCAGACGAGGTGCTGGCCGGGGTCGGAGGAGAGACCTCGGCGAGGCGAAGAAGAAGGCCGGGCTCGGGGCGCCGCACGGGAGGACGAGGTGGAGGCCGAAGGGAGACGCGCAGGTCCGTCGGCGCTCTGGCTGGTCCGGGCCGGGCGCCGCTCGGGGCCTAGTTGGACGGGCGCTCGGGCCGACCTTGGCGAGGCGAGGGCCATGGCGAGGCTCTCGGGGCGGAGCGGTACAGCGTCGCAGCCCTCCTGGCTGGCGCGCGCGCTGAGGGAACGGAAGGAGAAGGACGGCGGCGACGGCTTCCTGGCCTGGGGTGCTCGGGGCCGCCGGGATCCGGTGGAGGTGCTCGGGAAGATGGTTCGGGCTCCAGGCGATGGAGGAAGGAGAGGGGTGGTCGAGCGAGGGAACGGGATCGGGGGAACGAGGGTTGCGGTTGGGGCAGAGAGGTGAGAGGGTGAGGTGCGGGGAGAGGAGAGGAACCACGGGATCGGGGCGAGAGGCAGAGAGAGGCTGGCGGCGGCTGGGAGGACTGGGAGGAGCGAGGGGATCGGCTGCCGCTAGGGTTAGGAAGAGGTTTTGGGCCAAGGGGAATGGGCCTGAAGGCCGGCGGCCTGGGCCAGAAGGGTGGCTGCGGCTGGAGAGAGGGAAAGGAGGAGGCTGTGGCCTGAGCCCTCTTTTTATTTATTTCCTCAGCAGAAATAAATAGAGATGGATCCAAAATAAAAAGAAAAGAGGCCAAAACAGGGGGGAAAATGATGGAACATTTTGAAAGGCTTTATGGAGTAAAAACCAACCCTCAAAAATAGTTCCAACAAAAGGGAAGTGCAAACTAAAAAAAAATAGCTTGCCTTAAGGAGATTAAAAGGAGTCTAGACTTTAGAGGAGCCTCGAAAAAAAACGGAAAAGAATTTAAGACAAGGTTTTTAAGGTGAAACTCGAAGTGAAAAGACAATGGGGAATTTATGCAAGTGTGTTATGGTGATTCCGGAGCAATGGAATATTATTTATATAGCTCCCTAACTATTGAGAGACTTTTATATGTTATAAAGAGAAGTCACCTTCCCTCGATTTAAATGGACCGAAGGTCCACACGATTTATTTAGGTTGAGATGCAAAAATAAAAAATGACATGATGACATGATGACATGATGCAGTGCAAAAAAAATAAATAACACAAGCACAAAAGAACACACGGGCAACCCGGAACATCTGGAAGCTTCGGGAATCTTCTGGAATCTTCTGGGATGTCGGTCTCGGGCGTCACAACTCTCCCACACTAACAGAGGATCTCGACCCGAGATCCTAGAGATATCACCGGGTAAAAACGAAAAAGGAGGAGGTAAAACAAAGTTGCTTCTTTGACAGACGAGTGAAACCAAAGAACCTTGAGAGGTTAAACAAGTTGAAAGAAAGAATGCAACGGAGATGAACGAAGATGAACACTCCGTTACAAAAGAGGAACAAGGAGCACTGTGAGAACCCTGAAGGTTGAAAGACATGAAACAAGAGCTTAGGAACCAAAAGAATATGAAACTGCAATGGTATGGCCAAGGAATAAGAATGACAGAATTCGGACAGCACTCCGTCTGAAAATGGAAGGAATAGAACAGAACTTGAGGAGATGGAATGTTACTTGATGAAAACAACAACATCTTGCCTCCGAAACAATTAAAAGAATGGCACAAAGGGGTAAGAAAGACTCAGACAGCACTCCGGTTAAAAGATAGGCAAAACTTGATAAGATGAGAGAACTAGAAGGAAGGACACAACGCTCCGGTTAAAAGATAAGCAAGGGAAAGAACATGATCTCGATAAAACGAGATGATGGTTAAAGAGAGCAATATCACAAAGCCTCCGGAATAAAAGAATAGAATATAGGTCAATGAAAGAAATGAACGGAGAAGAAAATGACAACTTCTCTCAAAATTAAATTTGAAAGAGCATCTTACGAAGAAGGGTTGAACAGAGTTGTTGGAATTTCAACAACGAGAAGAATAAGCTTGATGTGGGCTTATGGAAAACATCTCAAAAATTAAGATGTGACAACCAGCCACTATTGGAAAACAATTGATTGGATTGAGATCAACAAGGAGACGATAAACTTAATTCACCGGAATGAAAAATGAAGAACTTGGGTCATTTATAAGCACCACAATACAAAAATCCTTAGGGGAAGCTTTTTGGTGAAATACAACCCAAGATAACTCCAACGAATAAAATGAGGGGTTGAAAGGATCTCCTAAAGAGAAGAAATGATGGTTTTAAATATCTCATTCCTGACAACTTGTGAATCGTGAAACATGAAGGAAAATTATCAAGAATGACATAACACCACCTGAAAAGACAAGGTAGAAAGAATTGCAATTGGAAGCATGATGAAGAATGCTTGAGCTCCAACAAGAATCTTGATGAAGACTTCAAGGATGAATTAAAACATGATGAACAACCATGAGAACTCCGGTAATGAAAGCATGAGAAGTGAAAGATGAAAGAATAAGATTCAAGGCCTGCAGTGAATTAGGTTGAGCTTTGAAATGATATTATTGAAATAACTTGAAGCTCCGGAAAACAAGATGAACAACTTAGAACCAAGGATATGATATGATGAACAAGCTCTAGACAAAAGAATTAAATCACCTTGAAGGAGTAAGAATAAGAATTATGTTATGCATCTCCTTCACCAATTTAATTGATGACAACCAA
Organism: Secale cereale; assembly: GCA_902687465.1. Lineage (NCBI taxonomy): Eukaryota > Viridiplantae > Streptophyta > Magnoliopsida > Poales > Poaceae > Secale > Secale cereale. Next base: position 335,674,746 of record LR738713.1, read on the forward strand.
AGGATTTGGCATACTACTTATTCTCGTTGCAAGGAATTAAAGAGAGATCTGGCACAAGCTTGGATAAACTTCAACAAAGCACCGGTAGGATTATGAAAGAACAAATGAATTGATATGATAACAAGGAAGAGTAAATTTGAATGAACCACCGTAAAAATATGGAGACGAACGAAGAGACATCGATGAAGAATATTTGGAGGACGAAGTTGAAAACTGAGAGCGAAGAAATCTTCTGAAATGATGGCCTTCGGAGGGTCACAAAGAAAAGAATTCATGAAAAAGCTCCGGATGGCATAAAAGGGTTCCTCACAATCAAAACGATAATGAGGATGGCGTGAAGCTAGAACCACGAATCTTCAAGAAGAACGGGCCAAGATTTAAGAGAAACACTTCTCCGATCTTCAAAAGCTGAGAATGAAGACGAGAAATGTCATAAGAATTGTTGAGCACTCCGGAATGAAGAATTAAAAAGGTTGAACCAATGAAGAAAAGAATTTGAAAGCGATCTTAGAGAAGGCATGTGACTGTTGGAAATCATTCTTACGTCACACTTTGAAAAGAATTTCAGAATAACTCCGGAAAAGAAGAGTCAGGTAAGATCCTGGGAAAAACCTGTGGGTTAAGGCCCACTAAAGAAATCACCGTTGAAAAGATTGCTTAAGAGATATTGCACCGGTTGAATTAAATGGCTTGAGTAAGATGATAATCCTCAAAATAATTTGAAAGGATTAAGAATGGAATTATGAATCTTCAGCACTCCGGATGAAAATAGCAAGAGGAGAATGATTAATTGGTGCACCGGAATAAGAAAGCATTGTGAAATGAGTAAAGAATAAGATCAACACCAAAATCTTGAATTACATCCACCACAGGATTAGAGAACAAAAGAATGATGAACTTGAAGCTCTTGAGCATCTTCACGAGAAATCACCGGATAAGAACAATGAAGGAAAAGAAAGAAGAAACATCACATGAATAAAATGGATACTTCATCTGAGAATTCTCTGGCTCCAAGAAAAAGAAGGGTGGGAGGGTGGGAAAAACAAAGACAACTTGAGATGAACAAAAAGGACACCGGTTGAGAAGAATTAGCATGACCATCTCGGTGGTCAAGAGGAATTAGGACTCCCATAGAAATATGAGAACACCGATTAAAGAAAGGTATGGAATCAACATTTGACATCGAAGCAACTCGAATACCAGAATCCAAAACAAGAACAAAGGGTAGATATGCAACAGCCTAATCTTCACAACATCATTCGAACAGAGGAATGAACGAATGAATTCTGCAGGTACATCAACTTGACGAGAAGCCACTTGGAGAGCAAAATGAAAATAAAAAGGAACAAGGATCAGATAGAACAAATACAAGATAGAAGCTTCGTTCGACATCTTCGTGCTGAAAGCTCATGGAACGTGTTACAAAAGGGTTTTGTCATCCCCGGATCAGCATAGCCAAGGACCCTTTAAGATGCAACTCCCGATCAGAACAAGTCCATAAAACCACTTCACTCAATGTAGAACTCCAAACTTCATATCGAGCATCCGTTGGAAGAATGCCTAGAACTACTGGATGAACCCACCTATAGATTTCCGAAAGTTTCCAGTTATGCAATCAGGTGTTGGGGATACACGGGAAGCACCGCGCAATCAACTCTAAACCTACATCCAGGTATATCCATCCTTCAACACATAACCAGTCTTTCTCGGAAACTGTTTACCTCGGACCTTCGAAAAGCATCCACTATAACAAGCTATGGCAATACTCTCGAACTACCTCCCCAGTACTGGGTGATGTCGGGGTTATCTTGCCACTGGCCGTATAGGAGAGATTTTCGATGTCGGCCGTCTTAAGTATTTAGTACTGCCGCGATATGCTTGTGTCAATGATACCCCGAAGCTCAACTCCTCGGTAACAGGAGGCATCGAGAACAATATCCTTGTCACAAGAACATCGAAACAATCCCAGAATACTCGCGGGATCCTAAAAAAAAATTTGGTGCAATTTTTGAAAGTAGAAGAGAAAAGAGTAATCGTCAGGAGTCCTCACCAGAGAGAAAGGGGATGAGAAGCAAAGAAATCCTACTCTCCGATATAATATAGGACTCAAAATGTTTTCCAGTGTGTGCCTAGACTCAACCGTCAACGATTCGATCAAACAGTGGGGCTTCTAGGTCGGAGAAGGCTCTGAATACCAACTTGTAATGCCCAGGATGGGACTATACCTCCTACGTGTCGAGGCACGACTTAAAGGTATAAGCCCATCCTAGAATGATCTCAAGTTTGGTATCTTTGCACAACTCATGTAAAAGAGGGATTAAAATGCAAAAGGAGATAGTTGGCTTACACTCGCCACTTCACACAATACATTACATAAACAATCATCATACAAAACATCACAACCCGACTACGGGTGAAGAACCAAAAAAAAGATACCAAAACAACAAAAAGCCACAGGTCAGGATCGAATCCTAGTAGAAACCACTACTGAACATCGAAACGTAACAAGCAAACGGCCACACTCTTCATCGAGCTCCCGGTGAAGTACTTGAACCAGCTCCTGCATCAAACTCGGCTGAACCTGCATCTGGTGTGGTGAAGTAACTGTGAGCCACAGAGGACTCAGCAATCCCGTTCCCGGGTAACAAGACTATTTAAGCCTTGGGTGAGGATAAGGCTGAAGAAAGAAATATGAGGTGAAGGAACAAACAAGAGTCTGCAGCAGCAACTAGCACTAACTTACGTAATAGAGAGCGAGAAGAGAAGAGCATCGGTCGAAGGATGATCACGAAATGATCCTAACTAAAACCGGACAAACATAACCCCACCGTGTTCAACTCCCGAATCCCTATTCGGAAATTGACAGTCACGGTACACACGCTGGTAGTGTATTAGAAACATTGTGTCAAGTTATCTACAACCGGAATTAACAAGCTCCCATCTGCCACATAACCGCGGGCACGGCTTTCGAAAGTTCAAACCCTGCAGGGGTGTTCCAACTTGGCCCATCACAAGCCCACGATCCGCGGAGTCGCAACTCCATAGGTGGGAAGACCCGAGTATTCTCGGAATCCCGTGCTCAAGTTAAACCGAACTAAGGTAAGGCTAATCCAGCAAATCCTCCCGGCGTGTCAACACCCTGATAGTAGCCGCGCGTATCTAAGTCTCAGGACACGACCGGATGGGTGATTCTACAGGACCCAAACCTCGAGTTTCCCCGTGGTGGTTCCCGCAGACTCCCCGTTTGGGACCAACACCATCGGCACTGGCCCCCCTGCTATGTAGAAATAAAGGATCCTCGAGGGAGCGACCCCCTATGCAAGTTTAATTAATTAATTAAGTTGTTATTATGAGGCAAATAGTACCAATGTTGGGACTTGCTGGAAAAGACTTAGCACTTAGCGGTTTGTCAAGGGGGTCCCATACACCCCAACCGTGTTAGGAACGCATAATCAAGGAACATAACACCGGTTTATACGGTTCCTAACGGCATGAGTGGAACAAAACACCAAGCAAAAGGCTTAGCCTTCCACCCTGCCAGTATATAGATGATTTCATTTTAAGCATTTATATAGTGTGATATAACCCAACCAAACTTCAACATGAAGCAAGCATCTTCAATCTTCACCTGCAACTAACAATGCTATAAGAGGGGCTGAGCGAAGCGTACTTAGCCAAGCAACGGTTTGCGTAGGTAGGGTGGTTAAACAAGGCAATGGTTACAAGTAGGAGGCTGACAAGAAGAACATGGGCATCGAGGCAAAACTATAGATCGAGACTACTAGCAATAGGCAAAGATAGTAATGATATCCGGGTTCGGTCATCTTGCCTGGGATTCCACAAGGGAGAAGAACGGATCCAAGAAGCAGACGGAGCAACAGACGAGCGGATCCTCACAACTCCGGAACGAAACCGAAGCTAACAAGAGAGCAACCGGAAAGAAGAAACAACACGGTAAACACACAAACATAAACATGGCATACGATGCACAAACAAGTATGATGCATGTCCGGTTTAAATATGCATGGCATGGCAAAGTGCACAAACAACACTACAAGTTAAGTGGAGATCAATATGCAACAAGTTGCATATTGACGAAACACCACATTTAATTATTTAGTTGACTCTCATTATTTACAAGACAAGGTTAAATGTTGGTTAACATGGCAAGAGGTGAAACATAATAAAACTACACTATCTAGGCATTTTAAATGAGGCCGGAGAATAACAACAACATATCCGGAAAATCCCCATGAGCAAGTTTAATAATTATAAGCAACAACAATTAACCATATAATGTTGTTAACATGATGCGGATGACATGATCAAGTTTATGCAAGTTTTATTAAAAGGTTGACATTAAGAGATATGAAGTTTATGTCACCGTGGTGGATGGAAAGGGTGCCACGGCAACGATCCGAAATGATGCAAAGGCAACAACTCGGTTCCGGTAACTCGTTGAGAGTCCGGTGCAAAAGGCGAATCGGCGTGAGCGAGTCAAACGAGATGATGGGGTGAGCGATCCCGTTGCCGGGTTCCCACGAGTCGGTGACGAGGCAACCGAGGAACAACAAAAGGGACGAAACGGACACGGTGCTCACACGGGAAACATTCATACAACACAACAAGCATCACACGGGTCACGTCTCGGGGTTATACCTTTGAAGCGTGCGTTTCGGGGCGGTTCGAGACGTAGAGGAAGGAGTCGTTCACGTCGGAGAGGAAGTAGCCGTTCCGTAGAGGGAAGTAGGTACACGGGCGACGGTAGACGTTCACATTCCGTAGTGGTACTTGGTGTCTCCGGGCGTAGGTAGTGGTACTTGTCGCGGTCGGCGTTCGTAGTGGAAGTAGTGGTACTTGTACCGTAGCCGTTCACGAGCTTGTTTTTCCCGTAGGTGTTCGGTTCGTCGAGGTACTTGGGGGGGTCTCGGCGACGGTAGACGTTCGGGCCCAAAAGTAGTAATACTTGCATCTCCATAGTTATCTGAGATTAACATTACAGCAACAAAACAAAAAAAACAAGAACAGGGCGGCAGCGACATCCAAGGCAAAAGAGGCAGCAGGGCAACACCCTGGACGCTGCTGGCGAGGAGGCAGGGCCGGCCTTGAGGACGGGGTACTCGGGGAGGCTCGCGGATCCACGCAGACGAGGTGCTGGCCGGGGTCGGAGGAGAGACCTCGGCGAGGCGAAGAAGAAGGCCGGGCTCGGGGCGCCGCACGGGAGGACGAGGTGGAGGCCGAAGGGAGACGCGCAGGTCCGTCGGCGCTCTGGCTGGTCCGGGCCGGGCGCCGCTCGGGGCCTAGTTGGACGGGCGCTCGGGCCGACCTTGGCGAGGCGAGGGCCATGGCGAGGCTCTCGGGGCGGAGCGGTACAGCGTCGCAGCCCTCCTGGCTGGCGCGTGCGCTGAGGGAACGGAAGGAGAAGGACGGCGGCGACGGCTTCCTGGCCTGGGGTGCTCGGGGCCGCCGGGATCCGGTGGAGGTGCTCGGGAAGATGGTTCGGGCTCCAGGCGATGGAGGAAGGAGAGGGGTGGTCGAGCGAGGGAACGGGATCGGGGGAACGAGGGTTGCGGTCGGGGCAGAGAGGTGAGAGGGTGAGGTGCGGGGAGAGGAGAGGAACCACGGGATCGGGGCGAGAGGCAGAGAGAGGATGGCGGCGGCTGGGAGGACTGGGAGGAGCGAGGGGATCGGCTGCCGCTAGGGTTAGGAAGAGGTTTTGGGCCAAGGGGAATGGGCCTGAAGGCCGGCGGCCTGGGCCAGAAGGGTGGCTGCGGCTGGAGAGAGGGAAAGGAGGAGGCTGTGGCCTGAGCCCTCTTTTTATTTATTTCCTCAGCAGAAATAAATAGAGATGGATCCAAAATAAAAAGAAAAGAGGCCAAAACAGGGGGGAAAATGATGGAACATTTTGAAAGGCTTTATGGAGTAAAAACCAACCCTCAAAAATAGTTCCAACAAAAGGGAAGTGCAAACTAAAAAAAAAATAGCTTGCCTTAAGGAGATTAAAAGGAGTCTAGACTTTAGAGGAGCCTCGAAAAAAAAAACGGAAAAGAATTTAAGACAAGGTTTTTAAGGTGAAACTCGAAGTGAAAAGACAATGGGGAATTTATGCAAGTGTGTTATGGTGATTCCGGAGCAATGGAATATTATTTATATAGCTCCCTAACTATTGAGAGACTTTTATATGTTATAAAGAGAAGTCACCTTCCCTCGATTTAAATGGACCGAAGGTCCACACGATTTATTTAGGTTGAGATGCAAAAATAAAAAATGACATGATGACATGATGACATGATGCAGTGCAAAATAAATAAGCACAAAAGAACACACGGGCAACCCGGAACATCTGGAAGCTTCGGGAATCTTCTGGAATCTTCTGGGACGTCGGTCTCGGGCGTCACAGTAACCTCACCAGGAGCAGAGTATATGGCTAAATTATGGTGTGTTCAGTTGCCCTTAAGGATTGGTAACTACACTTTCCCTTCGGACCTAATAGTATTGGAATCTCAAGGACTGGATGTGATATTAGGCATGGATTGGTTATCTAAGTACGAAGGGAATATTGAATGCGCCAGTAAGTCCATTTTTCTTACTATGCCAGAAGGAAGAAGAATCAAGTATGTATCCCGACATGTGCCGAAAAGGAACAGAGTAAATTCCTTATCAGGAGTTGTTCAGGAGGAAGTACCAGTGGTGAAAGATTTCCCTGACGTGTTTCCAGAGGAACTGCCAGGCATGCCACCTGACAGAGATATTGAGTTTTTGATTGAGCTTTTGCCAGGCACAGGGCTAATTTCTAAGAGACCCTATAGGATGCCTGCAACGATTTGGAGGAGATTAAGAAAGAGATTAAGGAGTTGCTGGATAAAGGCTATATTCGCCCAAGTTCTTCGCCTTGGGGTTCGCCAGTACTTCTAGTGGAGAAGTAGGATGGATCGTTAAGAATGGTTGTTGATTACCGAGGATTGAATGAAGTAACGATCAAGAACAAGTACCCACTGCCGATGATCAATGATCTGTTCGATAGATTGCAAGGAGCTAAGGTGTTTTCCAAAATCGGTCTACGATCAAGGTACCATCAATTGAAGATTCGAGAGCAAGACATACCTAAGACGGCCTTTACCACCAGGTATGGGTTGTACGAGTATACCGTTATGTCTTTTGGTCTGACTAAAGCACCAGCATATTTTATGAACCTGATGAACAAAGTGTTTATGGAGTATTTGGATAAGTTCGTCGAGGTGTTCATAGATGATATATTGATCTTCTCAAAGGATGAAGAGGAACATGCAGAGCATTTGCGTTTGGTATTGGAGAAGCTTAGAGAACATCAATTGTTTGCCAAGTTTAGCAAATGCGAGTTTTGGTTGAAGGAAGTTGGATTCCTCAGACACGTTATATCCGGAGAAGGAATAGCAGTAGATCCCGCCAAGGTGGACACTGTGACCAAATGGGAAGCACCGACAACAGTTGGAGAGATCCGGAGTTTTCTTGGACTCGCAGGATACTACCGGAGGTTTATTGAGAATTTCTCGAGGATTGCAAAACCAATGACGGAGTTGCTAAAGAAGGATACCAAGTTCAATTGTACTGAAGAATGTGAGGCCAGTTTCCAGGAATTAAAGAAACGTTTAGTCTCATCACCGGTGTTGATTCTGCCAGATCAACATAAGGACTATGAGGTGTACTGCAACGCTTCATGTCGAGGACTTGGAGCAGTTCTTATGCAAGAAGGAAGAGTTGTTTCGTATGCCTCACGACAGCTGAAACCTCATGAGTTGAACTATGCCACTCATGATTTGGAGTTAGCAGCCGTAGTTCATGCATTGAAGACTTGGAGACACTTTCTCATCGGAAACCATTGTGAAGTATATACGGATCACAAGAGTTTGAAGTATATATTCACTCAGAAGGAGCTGAATCTCAGGCAAAGGAGATGGCTGGAACTCATTAAGGATTACGACATGAGATTGCATTATCATCCCGGAAAGGCTAACGTAGTAGACGATGCGCTAAGCCGTAAGAGCCATGTCAATACCCTAATGACGGAGGAATTACCCAAGGAGTTAGCCGAGGACTTACGAGAACTATGTTTGGAGATAGTTCCGAGAGGCTATGTAGCAACACTGGAGATCCAGTCTACCCTGATGGATAAAATCAGAGAAGCTCAGAAAGCTGACGAGGAGGTTGCCTCTATAAAGGAGAGGATGAATGAAGGAAAGGCCAAAGGATTTCGTGAGGATGAGCACGACACCTTATGGTTTGAGGATCACGTCTATGTGCCTAACGACCCAAGGATCAGGAAGTTGATTCTACAGGAGGCCCATGATTCACCATACTCAATTCACCCAGGAAATACTAAGATGTATTTGGATTTGAAGGATATTTTCTGGTGGGCCGGTATGAAGAAAGATATTGCGGAGTATGTAGCAGTTTGTGATGTATGCCAGAGAGTGAAGGTAGAACATCAGAAGCCGGCATGATTGTTACAACCATTGCCAATACCCGAATGGAAGTGGGATAAGCTAGGTATGGATTTTATTACAGGATTACCCAGAACTCGTTCTGGCTATGACTCGATTTGGGTTGTAGTCGATCGTTTGACAAAGGTAGCTCATTTCATCCCCGTAAAGACTACTTATACCAGTGCAAAATTGGCAAAGATATACATGACCAGAATCGTATGTCTGCATGGAGTTCCAAGGAGCATCGTATCAGACAGAGGAACCCAGTTTACCTCAAAGTTCTGGAATCAGTTACACGAAACTTTGGGTACCAGGCTAGAGTTTAGCACAGGTTTTCACCCGCAGACAGGCGAACAGACTGAAAGAGTCAATCAAATTTTGGAGGATATGATGAGAGCCTGTGCACTAGATTATGGATCTAGTTGGGACGACAATTTGCCGTATGCAGAATTTTCTTACAACAACAGTTATCAATCCAGTTTGAAGATGGCCCCTTTCGAAGCATTATACATAAGAAGGTGTAGGACTCCGTTGTCGTGGGACGAAGTTGGAGACCGCAAGTTGTTCGGGCCAGATTTGATCAAGGAATCGGAGCAGAAGGTGAAGTTGATTCGCGATAGGCTCAAGATAGCCCAGTCCAGGCAGAAAATCTACGCAGATTCGAAACACAAGGAGATCGTTTACGAGGTCAGAGACCGGGTTTATCTTCGAGTATCTCCACTTCGAGGAGTTAAGCGCTTTGGAGTTAAGGGAAAGCTAGCGCCCCGTTTTGTAGGACCATATAAGATTATGGAACGTATGGGAGAAGTAGCCTACAAGTTGGAACTGCCCGAAGGATTGTCAGGAGTTCACGATGTATTCCACGTTTCCCAGTTGAAGAAATGCCACGCAGAGATGGCCGAGATACCACGGAAGGATACTGTGCCATTGGAAGCTATTCAGTTGGACCGCGACTTGACCTATGAAGAGAAACCAGTCAAAATTCTTGAGTATGCCAGTCGAGTCACCCGCAGCAAGGTTATCAAATTTTGCAAAGTTCAGTAGAGTCACCACACCGAGGATGAAGCCACCTGGGAAAGAGAGGAAGACCTACGGAAGGACCACCCTCACCTATTTTCTAGCCAACCCGAATCTCGAGGGTGAGATTCATCTTAAGGGGGGTAGGTTTGTAACATCCCAAATTTTCAATTTGTAATGTTATACATTAGATCATCATGCATATCATATTTTCTTGCTTTTGGTGGATCCAAGAAAATCCTAAGCAACTCAAGGACCCTCGGAGAGAGTTGGGGATTTCAATATTTTCATATTTGAGGTTTCCTAAATTTTGAAAATAGGATCGTTGATTTTATTTATTTTTCTTCAAGTATTTCTACCATGAAAACATGCGAGAGGGAGTAAAATGACTCTCCCAAAAATAAAGGAATACTGAGGATTTAATAAAGAAATCAAATAAGTTTTTCTTTGGAGTTTTATTTGAATTAGGAAACAATTGCATGTTTTCAAAAATGCATTTTAGTGCCAAGAAAATGTTCATCTTGTTCTAAATATTCTATTTAGACGGTGAAAATTTGTTTTGTCAATTTTAGATTTTTATTTCCTTTTCTAGAGTTCTTTTCGTAGCGCCAGCGTAAGTAAAAAAAAGAGGACCCGACCCGACTGGGCCGAAGCCCAGCCGAGCCAGACCCAGCCCCGCCGCACCGCCTTCCCCGCCGAGCCCCGCCGTGGCCGGATCGGACTGCCGCCGCCGCCGCGGTTTGCTTGCCCCCTCCCCCAAGCTTCTACCCTCCCCCTATATATATGGCCCCCTTGCCTCTGCCGCACACCGCCGCCGTCGCCGCAAGCCCCGCCGCCGCTCCGTCGCCGCAGCGCACCGCCGCCGCCGCTGCAGTCGTCGCCGCCGCTGTACGCCGCCGCCGCCGCTGCAGATGCCACCGCCGCCGCTACCCACCACCACCACCACCGCAGCCCTGCCGCCCGCCGTCGCCAACGCCGCCGTCGCCGGCCGTTTCGACGAGGTAGCCGCCGCCTCCGGTTTTCGGTAGAAAACCACCGGTTTTTCTTTTAGAACCCTAGTTCGTTTTTTTACTAGATCGGTTTTTTTTCCGGTTTAGTTAATTAGTGAGCGTTCACCCTTCCGTTCGTTTTAACGAACGAGTTCGTCGTTTAGTCTCAGCTGACGAACGTCCGTTCGTTAAGCCGTTTTTAGTTTTCTTTTCGTAGTTTATTTTCAGATCGCGATTTCTGATCCGATCTTCATTTTAGTTTATCTTTTCGCTCGTTTATCGGAATCAGGCGATTCAAGCGCGTGGAGTTTCATCTCGAAATTCTCTTTCCGTCTAACCTAGTCACTCAAGCGTTTGCCTCTGTTAAATTTGGATTTAGACCCAGATTGGTTCGGTAGTTGTTTCTCTTTCGCCGTTTGTCTTTCGTTGCTTTTCTTTTGCCGTTTCTTTTGCAAACCGGAGTTCTTAAGTTGAACCTTCTGGTTACCCGTGCATTAGTTAAGTACTTATTGTGTGCTTGTTTGTTTGCGATAGAGTACATGGAGTGCGCCGCTTGCTACTTTGAATCTCTAGGTTTTGCGGATCATCAGCAAGGCAAGTAACACTTTGATCATACTTTCCAATTACCCAGTTTTCATTGCATTAGTCAAACCCTCACACATTGCATGAGTAGGAGCTATTAACATGTGGGACTGGGAAGTAGATTGAGGTAGAACCTATTACCTGCATTACATTCAAACCTTTGGGAGTTACTTCTACGTTTGCTGTTAGGTCATGCTATACTCGTAGACGTGGATTGGGTGAGTGTATCCATGACAGATGTGAGATTGTTAATTAATGGTTCAACTTAAGGTGGCAACTTTAACACACATCTGGGTGGATTGAGGCACCTGGGTATTCCAGCGATTGTCTGTTTTTTTGGACCGCCACCCAGGCTCAAAGGGATCATGAGATTATTCATACTAGAAACTTCCGTGTGCAACCACAAGCTATTATGGGCTCTAGCATAGTTGACTAAGTTGTGCGAACTCTTACAGTGGTGGACTAGCAGATGTAGGGGATGTAGGTTGGTACGGTCCACCCGGACGTAAGGTGCTAGTGCTTCGGAAAGACTGTGTCTCGGTTATCCGTTTCTCAAACAACATGTAGTGCGAGAATCCCAACGGAGGCGATCGAGTCTTGTGGGGAAAAGTGCACAAACCTCTGCAGAGTGTACAAACTGATCATGATTAGCTGTGTCCCCGGTTATGGACTTCTTGAGTATCTAGTACTTGGATATCATGTGAATCTCATCACGTTACTCTAATTAATATTGTTGTGGTTTAATGATGATTATTAATTGGGGTTGAGAGGATGTCTATCTTCTCAACGATGTTTCAACTACCATGATAGTTAATTAAAATCTATTCCTTTGCAGTAGGGAAAAATTGGCTTTATGCAAAAACTATGACCATAGAGCTTTCCACCAGCCATATTGCATATAGTGTAGCTTTACTTTTGTTACTCTCTATGTGTTACTTTGCCAGCAAATTCCATGTGCTGACCCGTTTTCGGGCTGCAACGTTCATGTTGCAGACTTTTCAGACGACGAGTAAGGTGCCTTATAGGTCGTGGTTCTATACTCAGTGATGCCGTTGGAGTTGATGGACTCACTTATCCTCCAAGCCTTCCGCTGTTATCGTGTTAGATGGCCTTAAGCCATTTTTATTGTAATAAGTTCATCGTTGAAACTATCGATGTAATAAGTGTGTGATTGCTACTCTGTTATGAATCGTTCAAGTACTGTGCGTGTCAGCATTACTGATCCAGGGATGACACTGATGCACAGAGATCAGACTGTTTGAGGTCTGGTCGCTACATGAATATTCATATAATTGAAAATTAGCGAATTTAACAACATGCTGATAAATATTAGAATTGTGCAAGAATATAAGAAAGTTCCTAATATTTTAAATAATATGTTTACGAAGCTTTTATATAGTCATAAGTTTAAATATTTTCATAAATTTTAAAAAATACTAATAATGTTTTGAAATGTACACATGTTTTTAAAATATTCATGATTTTCACACAACATAAATCTTAAAAATGTTCTCTCATTTTTAAATATTCTGTTTTTTACAAAATGTCCATTTACGCAATTATTCACAAGTTTTAAGATGTTCAAGTATTATAAATAAAATGTGAAAAATAAATAAAAGAGAAAAGTGTCGGAAAAGGGGAGAAAACTGAAAGATATATGCTAGGATATTTACCCTCCTGGTTAGGATTTCAATACTAGAGTGGCGATTTGTTCATCGACGGTCAATCACCTCGAAGCTTTGAAGATCTCAGTTCACGAGTTGAATAGGACGCTCCCATGTTATGCACCACTCTCGCGACTCCATCGATGTTGCCTCCCTGTCGGCCACCGCCCCACCCACTCCATGGCGAGGCGAGGCTCCGTCCTCTTACTCCTGACTCGAGGTTGTTCTCTGCCTGGGAGAGACTCTTGCACATTCCAAGAGTAGTGCTCTATTTCGTCTCAGACCTAGAGTCAGATTAGCACCTAGCAATGATGGATCATGCGGCGGAGAGGCACACCAAGGAGTAAGGGAAGCTCCACACATGGCAAACTATGGAGAAGGTGGCGATGAAGGCTAGGTTCAAGATAGCCATGGCTATCATGGTGTGTACCAGCGAAGAGGAGAGGAAGCACATGTTTCAACAAGGACATGATTTCTTGTTAGATATTATCGTACATTGCGCTGCGGAGGAAGTGAATTGTACTTCCAGACTTTAGAGAGCATGATGGTTGATGTTCTGCAAGTGCATAGGGGCTGCAAGATAATTCATGATAAGTAAGTGTCGAACCCACGGGCAGAAAAGTGATGACACTACCAACCCCACACCTGCATAGAGTGGACAGGTGAAGCGCAGTCTCCAACACCCGCAAGCAAAGTTAGCAAACAGGGTCATGGGGCTACTACGTGTGCATCCAAAACCCTTAAACCCGGTTTCATGTCATGAGAGTCCACTATATCTACCTATATGGATTGAATAAGATCCTTCAAATAAGTTGTCATCTGTACACAAAGTAATAAAAATTGCTTCTAAATATGTATGATCTTGTATTGTAAGGAAAATAAGCTTTGTACAATCTTGTGATCGTAAAGAAATAAAAGTGACGGACTACATATTAAAGGTTACTATCACAAGGGGCAATATAAAGTGACGTTCCTTTGCATTAAGAGCTTGCAGATCCAAAAACAAAATGTGCATGAAAACCGCTGTTTCCCTCCGCGAACGGCCTTTCTTTTAATTTGATGTATTTACTTTTCATGCAAGAGTCAATAGTGTTCTCCTATATTACTTTTTTATTTTTCTCTTTTGCAAGCATCATGTGGTGGGGAAAGATATAGACATATATATCCAGTTAGATATGAGTGATCATGAGTTATTATTGTTGACATTTCCCATGAGGTAAATGAGTTGGGAGGCGAAACTATAATCCCCTATCTTTCTATGTGTCTGACTGAATCTTTTGCTCAATATATATGTCGTGAGTGTCATCAATCATAGAAGACAAAATGGTAGTTGAGCATGTGGACTTGCTAAAAAAAGCTCTTACATGAGATCCTTCATGGAAATATGATGAATTGTAATTGCCTTGTTGACTGAGAACATAGTTGGTTAGTTGTCAAGAAAGTTTATGATTTATACTTCGTTGTAGTGATGAATTGTTACTTGCTCGTGAGAAGTTTTATGATATTATATATTGCTGCCATGATAATGATCATGATGCTATTAAGTCTGTATTTTGTGTTTATCGGTACCCCTCCCTTTCTCTCTCTCTCTCTCTCTCTCTCTCTCTCTCTCTCTCTCTCTCTCTCTCTCTAAACATGTGGTCATGCTTATCCATATCGGCTTTCGCTTGAGGACAAGCGAGGTCTAAGCTTGGGGAAGTTGATCGGTCCATTTTGCATCATGTTTTTCTGCTATTACTTATGATGTTTTTGATCAATATAATACTTTGTGGTGTCATTGTAATGCCTTTCTCTCTTCATTTGCAAGATTTACATGAAGAGAGAGATTGCCGGCAGCCAGAATTCTGGACCAGAAAAAGCTACACTAGAGATACCTATTCTGCATAACTCCAAATGAGCTAAAATTTCACGAAGAATTATTTTGAAATATATAAAAAATATATAGGAAGAAAGAAATATTAGAGGGGGACCACCAGGTACCCACGAGGTACCAGGGCGCGCCTTGGTGGCTTGTGGTGCTAGTGCAAAGACATGATATACAAACGGTTTTTAACCCCCATCCACGACGGCATTTTAAACCGTCGCCTAGTGAGTGTGGGGAATAAGGGGGTCCTTCCCACATGACCCAGAATCCGTCGGTGATAGGCCCTCTGGTCACACAGGATGGGCAGAATGAGCTCATGTGTAATCGAGCTAGCCATCACATAACATTATACAGGCCTAATCATTTCCGTTTGTAAGTACATCCCACACAGTGAGTCCAAGTGAAACGTTTCCATTCGTATGTATATCACACATAAATTTTTATGTGGAAACATTTATACAAGGTGGCCTAACGCAAACAGTTCTCTCGTCGAAGCCGTGTGTGATTGTTAATTGATCCAACACGCATACTTTCTAGAAACCGTGTGGGTTGTTTTGAGTTCATTGCCCATGGTGTTGCCAAAGAAACCATTTGCAATAGAAAACCCCAATAAGAAGGCTAATTGGCCTACTATTGATAATCGATGTAGTAATCAATTTGATATTTCTTATAAAACACACCATATATTTCATATTCGTATAAAGACAACTAGGATTTCATAGTCGAATTAGATCGGATAGCTTCAGCACTCAATTACACCATATAGGCATATAGCTAGTTACGCCATTACACAACAACACCATGTTTCACATGCAACATGAAAAACCTTTGGAAAGTAGCATCATACACGATAAATAGACAGATGAGTCTCATCTGGGAAACTTCAGAAGTGGATGGCGAATATTGAGCCTTTGGTGATGTTGAATGTCTTTGCAACTTTAGGCCACTGGCTATGGATAATTGCCCGCCCAACCTTCGTCCTCTTGAGGAAGACTTTAATATTGTACCATGGGTGTTGAATGAATACCTTCGTTGCCTCTTGACCATGTAGGTGGTTTGAGAGGTAATCATCGATGAACTGCTTTGGAAAGTACTAAAAACAAAGATATGCATAAATTGTTCTTGTAGATTTTGAAATGGCATAAGGGGAAAAACAAGGTAAAAGAGGTAGTACCATCCTATAGTTTATTGATGTATTCTTCATTGCGCAAACAAAGATCTTGATGTTATTCGTCGCAAGTTTCTTTATCCTAACAATCTTTCTGAGTTTCTTGACTTGACTGATATTCATGGACATCTCATTTTCCCATATGCAAAATGGGTCGAACAGTGGAGCCTCTGACAGCGGGACCTACATGTGTAAGACCAAATTGTAAAAAACCTAAATATTAGAATGATTCCTCCAACTGCACAATAATGTGATATTAGCGAAAGGACCATGCATGAGACAACCTCGATGGTAAACCTCAGTGCCTCCCATTGTTTCCCTACAACACATATATGGAAGATCTTGACCAAGTTAACTCAGAGTTGGCATACTATCCATAGAATATGTTAATGAAAAATAAACAAATTTCAGATCCAACCGATTAACTCGAGACACATGGAAAGTCCAGTTAACCTAACCAAGCATACTAAACAACTTGGAAATAGAGCAATTATATATATTTCTCGTGTATTGAGTATAGTTAAATTCGATTTATTTCTCACATGCATAACAATACAAAATTGTACCTACAACAAATGAACATCAAATTGTAGAACTAAACAAAACAGTTAGCTGGACAACAGAACAAATGAACCAAAATACTTAACTGAGCACAACATTGCAAAATAGAACATATACTAGAAGATAAGGCAGTTAATAAAATCAAGAATGCTTGAGAACTGCTAGGAAATGTAGCAATTGTTGGACCAAACTATTAACTGAGCATTACATTTTAGAATATGAAATTGCATATTAACATTACAGAGGACAAATCACTAGAAGGCACGGAGAGTGGCCTCGAGAAAACACCAAGAATTGTATTTTTAAAGTAGATAACCAAATGGCGGCTTCGACGGTGGCCTCAAAGATGAGGTGCTCCTCCAAGATCCGGCGGTCGGCACGCATGGCAGCCATCATGACCTCTTTCCCGCGTGCGGGCGCGTTTTGCTTCTCCGATGCCAGATGCTGCTGAGCTCCTCGCTATACTGCGTGCAAAATGACTGTGGGTGGCGCTTAATTGGAGAATAGGGCAGTAACTTGGGCGGAAGGTGTCGCGCCGTTGGTCGGGGCATGTGGGATAGAGAAGGAGGAGGATGATGGGGTGGGTGTGTATTACCTGACCATATCGACGAGGCGACACTGCAAGAAGGGTCGCTCGGGAGGAGGCGACACTGCAAGAAGAAGGGTCGCCGACGAGGAGGCGGCTCTGCCAGTAAGCAGCGGTGCAGATTTGAACTTCGAAAGCAAGGAGGAACAGTGGAAATGTGGCTTTTGGTCGAGTGGAGGGGGCGGGGAGCTAGATATTTTTGCGGTGGCAGAAAAATTCCGCTCGGTGCCGCGAGAAACTGGCGCGCAAGTGTGGTTCAAGTGCGGGCGGTGGACTGTAGACGACAAAGCTTCCTGCGTGAGCCGGACAAGAGGGTGTGCCAAGATATTTTATATCGCATCCCACATGATTCTTGCTAGTAAACTGTTTGTGATGTACTGGATTTTTTCATTCTGATTTGAAAGACAAAATGGTGTTACGGAGGGAGAGGACGATGTTTGAATTGCTAGAGCATTATTCTACAGTTAACATGCAACTATATGAGTGTCGTGTGAAAATTTGGAATTATTCAAGGTTCGTTTGGCCTTGTTTATCCATTAATTGAGTTTCTAGGCATTTAATGTGCATAATTAAAATTTGAACTACAAGCACATGCTCTAGTGCACCAAAGTTTGTTTTAAAATCACATGTGTGTCTTTGGGTAAATTTATAGGTCCCATGCAAGAAATGGGAATGAAATTCAACCATCTGGGCGTCGTGGCTCGGCCAAAAACATTGAGAAACTTGGTTTTTAAATTCCTCTAAATCCAAAACTCGCCAGAAAATCATGAAACTTGACATGGTGTCATGACATGGCACCAACATGCTGCGCTTTATTGTTTGGATGAATTGGGACAAGTTTTGGTATAAGCTTCTTACAGTCCGGAGCTTCTTTGGAGAAGGCTTGTGGTTCCGAGAGGGAACGTGATCCCTTGGTGTGCGAAACATCATACGCTGTCCTACCCCTCTTTGATTTTTATACAGAGGCAAAATAGAACTATATGTATGTCGTGTTAAAAATTGGAATTATTCCGGATTCATTTTGCCTTTTTATACATTAATTGAGTCTCTGGACATTTAATGTGCACAATTCAAATTTGAACTACAAGCACATGCTCCAGTGCACCAAAGTTGGTTGAAAAATCACATGTGTGTCTTTGGGTGAATTTGTAGGTCCCATGCAAGAAATGGGAGTGAAATTCAAACATCTGGGCGTCGTGGCTCGGCCGGAAACATTGAGAAGCTTGGTTTTTAAATTCCGTTGAGCGAAAACTCGTCTAAAAATCATGAAACTTGGCATGGTGTCATGGCATGGCACCAACATGTTGTGGTAATTTTTTTGGCCGAATTGGGAAAAGGTTTGGTATATGCTTCTTGCAAACCAGAACTCCTCTCAAGAGGGCTCGTGGTTCCGAGGGGGAACATGTCACCTTTGTGTGCAAAATGGCATAAACCGCCTCCCCCTGAATTTTTTACAGAGGCAACATAGAACTATATGAGTGTCGTGTGAAAATTTGGAATTATTCTGGGTTCATTAGGCCTTTTTTGTACATTAAGTGAGTTTCTGGGCATTTAATGTGCATAATTCAAATTTGAACTACAATCACATGCTTCAGTGCACCAAAGTTGGTTGAAAATCGCATGTGTGTCTTTGGGTGAATTTACAGGTCCCATGCAAGAAATATAATGAAATTCA
The DNA here is from genome assembly GCA_902687465.1 of Secale cereale. Lineage (NCBI taxonomy): Eukaryota > Viridiplantae > Streptophyta > Magnoliopsida > Poales > Poaceae > Secale > Secale cereale. The sequence goes on from LR738713.1 coordinate 335,693,314, forward strand.
AACATCTCGGCGTCGTGGCTCGGCCGGAAACATTGAGAAGCTTGGTTTTAAAATTCATGTAAATCCAAAACTTGTCTAAAAATCATGAAACTTGGCATGGTGTCATGACATGGCACCAACATGTTGTGGTAAAAAAATTGTCCATTTGAGAAGGTGCACACATTAACAACCAACAAAGTCATTTTGGAACAAGAGCTGTCACGTTACAATCTGAAACACGAGTATTATTGAAACTGTGGGCGTTGTACTAACCATTCACGTACCACCGCACATACCCTTTTTATTGGCTATGAGGCGCCGTGTGGGGTAGCTATTTTAGTACGGGAGGTATGCTAACAGACCGCTGCGCATGTTTATCGGGAGGCGAGCCCTTTGACCTCCATCCGTCGCGCACCTCTCTCCCAAGTTATCCATTAATGGTGCCCAAGCCCCTGATTAATTTATAGCCGCTTAATATTGTGTTTATGTCTCACTTGACTAAGATGTAAGAGAAAAAAGAAGAAATCTGACAAGAAAATTTTGCACCGATCTGGATATAAGATCTAACGGACATAATAGCATCGACTGAGACTTAGTAAGACTGATATAAATATGATGATGGAAATGGAGGCAATATAATGACAATGGCAATGGATAATAATTTTGTAATTCTGTTATATATTTAACAAGAAAAATAAAAATGCCACATGCAGCAACGTGTGAAAGACACAAGGGCAAAAGAATAAGAAAGACACCCCCGTCAAAAAAGAAAGAATAAGGACGACGCACACTAGCTCTGGCAATGAGCAACGATAATCTCTTTCATTTTCTCAACACGTTGCTGGGCAGCAGCCACGTATTCCTCCACCGGCCTTTCACGCTCGATGCGGAGCATGTCATTCTCGTCCATCAGTTTCTCGACGATGTCGCCTGTCTTCTTCAATAAAGCAGTGGTCTCCTCCTGCTGCTCCGCACTTCTGGCGATCTTCGCCCTCAGCAGGTCACGCTCGGTGCAGAGCTTCGCCTTGTCCTCCCTTAGTCGCTGGATGACGTTGGTAGCATTTTCAAACGAGGCATTCATCTCGTCCTGCAACCTCGCCCAGCCGGAGATCCGATCCATCTGGTTATCGAGCATCACATGCATGCGCCTGTGAGAGTCGTCGCCTGCCCGTGGGTAATCTTCCCAGGCCACCGCGGCACAGGAGGACCTCTCAGCACCAGCCGCGGTGCAGCGGGGCATATATGCCACTTCGACGGTGCGGCGGGACCTCTATGCTACTTTGGCGGTGTGGCAGGACCTCTGTGCTGCTACGGCGGGACATGTCGGCGGCTTTCTCCATGAGGCGGGACATCTCCCTTATTTCTGCTTCCATGCTCGCCTCTCTCCCTAGTAATTTCTTGACCCAGAACTCACGCGGACCATGACAGAGGCAAGGAAGGCCGAAGATAGACATGTTCGTCTGGTCAAGAGGAGGGCGATCGAGGAGGAATGTGCAGTCATCCTGGAGCAGGCAGTATTTACAACCCAGTGATACGTTGCGAAGGGGAAACCATTTAGGTTTTGATCGGCGTGAATCGTAATTGGGAATGTGAAGGGAAGGAAGTTCAAAATTTATGGACGGTTCATATTTCGAAGTGCGGTATGGTCCTCTGAAGGGGTAAAGTGGGCACGCGTTCTTGGATTCGTATGTGGCGTTTGCACCATACGATGCACCGCAATCATCGATGTCAGCATACGAATTGTTCCACCAACCATGTGCGCTCCTTATTACTATCGCGCACGCTTCTTTTAATTAGAATGTGTGTCCGTCTAGCGCACACACCTTGATCTGTCTGACCGTGTCTGTTAGGCGTGGCTAATCACAAACAGTTCATTAATGTGAAGTGTATGCTGTATATCGCACACAACTTGACCTGGATGACCATCTCTGTTGTTTTACTCATCGCACACAGTTCATTCGAGTGAACTGTATGTCATTTATCGCACACGCAACTACAATCTCAATCGTGTTTGATGTCTCTATCATCGCAAACATTCTGATCTTTTTTGACGGTTTCTTTACATCACCGTTTGCGATTAATGCATCACACACAATTTCATCGAAGGGTCTCTGATTTTAGTGTCACGTTGGCAGCATCTTGCAGTAGTGTGGGGCCTCTGGCCATCCTCCGAGGCCCATTGATGAGGACATCACTAACAAAGTTACACCCACAACCCATACTGATACATATACAAGACCGATCACTAGAGCTCGCATACGCCAATTAAAATACCAGGTACTTTCGTTTCTTGGTAATGATTCTAATGTTCATGAGAATATGATGCTGCCTAAATTGGATACATTTGTTTTTCTTATAAATGAAGGGCCAAGCATGGACAAGGATGAACATTGCTGAAAGTGCATTTGAACTTAAACTATATTTTGATGTGATGACAATGTGGTTAGTGGAACTAATATCAGTTGCTCTAGTTTATCTCAGGATATTGGTTCCAAGTGTTTCTTGATGGATATGTGCAACCCCCCATTTCAAAAAGGTTAAAGGCATGGTCAACCGGCGATTTAAAGGTTTTAGTTTTGGTTCATTTCGAGTCATGAGAATGACCGCACTATTAAGAGGGGTCAGTGTGGATATGTGTTGTGTGGGACTGCCATTGCTAAAACATAAACACCAGCCTACCCAATCCTACCACCTAAATCCATAGTGTGTGTGCGTGTGGTACTCACAAAGCTAGCAACATAAAGTTTCTGGGTACCCCGTGCGCATGGGGTACGGCGTAACTCAGTGAGTACCCCGTGCGCATGGGGTCCCTCGTGCGCATGGAGTCCTTTTATCCCTATGCGCACGGGGTACTGCGTAACTCTCTGAGTACCCCGTGCGCATAGGGGCTTTTGAACCCCATGCGCACGGGGTGCGTAACTCTCTGAGTACCTCGTGCACACGGGGCTGACTTAGCCTGTGCGTCCAACAGGCAGAAATGGCCACCCACTCAAGAACACTATAAAAGCCCCCCTTCTTCCACCTCCATCCCCAACTCTAATGTATTGTTGAGCTCCACCATTGCTACACTAAATTTTGCTCAATACTCTCAATCCCTCCACCCAAACTTGTTGAAACTTTGGGGACTGGGAGTGCAAGCCCCGATCTACAACTTGACCAAACAAAATCGCGTGCCCCGCAACATTTCTTCCCCATTGACTTGTTACTCTTGGAGCTTGGGCTCCTAGGCGGTTAGAGGTTCCTCCGGAAGCTTCCTTGCTTGTGGTGTGATCCATAGAAGTTTGTAAAAGTGTGGTGGTCGCCTTCAATACCTACCCCGAGTGATTCGAGGCTCATCCGTTGGGGGTGACTCAAAAGAGATTACGGTGAGCCTTTGGTGGCGTTCCGCAAGCTTTGGCTCCGGCACTGCTCTAAATGGAGAGTAGCTCTTCCTTAAGGAAGAGTGAACTTCGGGATAAAATCTGTGTCCTCGTCTGACTTGTGGTTAATCCTTTCCCGCACTTTACTTTGTCTTGTATGCTTGTTGGCTTGCTATTTAGATTGTTGCCTCGCATAATTAGCTTTAAGCTTGCTTGTCATATAGGTTGTGTTCACCTAGTTGCATATCTAGTGAACCCTATTTATCCACTAAATCCTAAAATTGACAATAAAGATTAAATCTTGCAGTCTCCTATTCACCCCCCTCTAGTCGACCGTGTCGATCCGTTCAATTGGAGCATGGTCAAGCATGGAGATGAGGGCATGCGCAAGGGGAACAAGAATGGAGTTTCTGGTGGAGATTTAAGCACTTTCGAGCCACCATGATGACGTACAAGGACATGGATGAAATATTCAAGATGACCCTTCATAACATTCGTTCATAGCTTAATATAGGTGTTGTGCCACTTTATTTTTGGGTCAGGCCCATGTAATTTCAAAATACTTCAGTATAAGCTGTTTTTAGAGACCGTATGTGTGGGGAAACAGAGTTAGGGTTGGCTCGGACCCCTCCTCCAAGGGTCCACTGAATTCGCCCCCTCTTCCTCCATATATTGAGCCCTTAGGGTGTCGTTTAGACTTTGGGTTTTGTTTAGATTAAAAGTTTGCCATAGCTGCAACTTCGCGTACTTCGTTTGTGTTCAATGACCAGATCAAGATGACATACAACCCCACTTTCATCAATAAAGCTTTCCTCTTAAATTCGTAATATCCAGATTGCAATCTTAGTTTCTTGCTTGTTCTTCGTTTGCTTGCAGGAAATAGACCCTCGTGGTCAGGTTGATCGTGCTCTGACGTGGTCAATAACTTCTTGAAGTTGGTTTAACGATTGCTAAGGCTCAACGTTCTCGCACGTTCATAGTTGGATCGTCGAGGTCTACTCCACCAAAAATGATAGGCACCATCTCATCGAAAGATGGGACACCTTTGCCTCTATCACCCATCTTCTGCTATATGAAGCCACTTGTGCTAGAAAAAAATTCAAGGGAGGACTTTCGAGACGAAGCGCCGCTGTCTCGAGGCGGAACCTGGACAGGAGCATTTTTGCTCTCCGTTAGAGCGATTCCATCGGGGACGATACTTTCCTCTAGGAGGGGGAAATCGAAGCCATCAACATCACCAATAACCGTCTCAACATGGGAGGATCAATCTTCATCAACATCTTCACCAACACCATCTCATCTCAAATCCTAGTTCACCTATTTCTTTGTCTCAAAACCTCAGATTGGTACATGTGGGTTGCTAGTAGTGTTGATTACATCTTGTAGTTGATGCTAGTTGGTTTAATTGGTGGAAGAGTATATGTTCAGATCCTTGATGCTATTCAATAGCCCTCTAATATTGAACATGAATATGATTTGTGAGTAGTTACTTTTGCTTGAGGACATTGGAGAAGTCTTGTCATAAGTAATCATGTGAAGTTGGTATTTGTTTGATAGTTTGGTGATATGTATGGTGTTGCTTCCTTCAGTGGTGTTATGTGAACGTTGAAAACATGCTTGCGAGAGGGTCTAATCATAAGTGGGAGGCTTGTTAAAGTAAGAACAACACCAAAGCACTGGTCGACCCACATATCAAATTATCAAAGTAGCGAACGCGGATGAAATAAACTAGATGAAATTCCCGTGTGTCCTCAAGAATGCTTTGCTTGCTATAAGAGAAAGTTTTGGCCTATCCTTTGGTATAAAAAGGATTGGGCTACCTTGCTGAACCTTTGCTACAATTGCTACGTGTTGCTCGTTACAATTTACCTTGCTATCAAACTACTTGTTACCGACAATTTCAGTGCTTGCAGAAAATACCTTGCTAGAAACTACTTATCATGACCTTTTGCTCCTCGTTGGGTTCGACACTCTTACTTATCGAAGGACTACGATTGATCCCCTATACTTGTGGGTCATAAGGGAGCAGCATGTTTAATGGAAGTGTAGTTGCTAATTGCAAAAGTGTGCAGTTTAGGGAAGATGTTAGCACAAGATTGTGCATTCCATTTATCATACTAAAGAAAAATGGTTTCACCCTGCCCAATCTAGTAGTGAGTGACTATTTGAAAATGGGGCATAAGTTTCAAAATACTCTTCCACCAAAAGAAGCCGACAATTCTTTCATCAGGAGGACCATCAAAATAGTATGATCTCAAATAAGATTGGCCCAAGGTAAGTCAAAATGATATAAAAACTCGTGTAGATGTTTCATCAAAAAGACCTTATTATGGGTTTCATTATCGAAGACACCAAAACCATCTTCTTTCTTCCCTTGGCATACCCTTTTCCCAGGGAATTAGAGCAGATACCTAGTCCCGCGTGCCATACTTTCTCCAGATACAATGCCTAAGGTACTTGTTGAGTTGTTCTACAATAGATTTAGGAAGCTCAAGTTTGCACATAAAAAGGGTTGGCTAGCTGGTAAAGACGGACTTATTCACCTGCAACTTCTCTCCATATGACAGAAAAGTTGAGAAGCTAGTGGGCCTACTAGCAATTCTTTTCACAATAGGCATAAAATCCTCTACTGTTAGCTTTGTGGTGCTAAGAGAAAGGCCCAATAAGTAAGGGGGAAAGATCCTTGGGCACAACCAACCAGAGAAGTGAGAACCTGCAACTTATATGTTGGCACATTTATGGGCACAATCAAGGATTTGTTATAGTTATTTTTTAGCCCAGAGAATATTGTGTGCATAAGAATGTTTCGGAGCTCCTAGAGCAGGGAAGAGCATGCAGACATTAAGGTTATAGTGTCATCTGCATATTGGATTACTAGAGAGTCCTTGCATGAGCTAGTAGGCCATGGGGTGTTGAATTACCTCTGTTTCACAGCTTCATTAATATGGACTGCACAAGATCATCTACCAACACAAATAGTTGAGGAAAGAGTGGAACTCCTTGTCTACCCCCTCTTGCATCTAAACTGCTTTCCAGGGACACCATTTAGAAGAATTATAGAATATTCAGAAGAGAAAATCATATCCATCCATCGCATCCATCTATTACCAAATTACTTTGGCAATCAAAATCTGTTTGACTGAGTGATGCTCAATCATATCAAAGGCTTTCTCAAAATCTAACTTCGGAATAACAATCTCTTTAGATGACTATTTGCATTGACGAATATACTCATAGGCTAGGCAAGGCAGTCTAGAATAGATCTGGCTCTAAGAATTCCATATTGATTTGCATGAACAAGCTTAAGGATTATTTGCTGGAGTTTGTTAGCTAGGAGTTTTGTAATAAATTTCATGGAACATTTTAGCAAGGAAAATTTCATGGAGTCACTAATAGTCACAGAACAATAAGGTGATGAAATAAGAATTAATGCTCGGAATTTTTTCTTTGCCACGAAAAAAATTCTCAGTGGGTTTATAGAAATCCTCAACAATGATATGCCAGCAAGCTTTTATGAAATCATTATTAAATCCATCAAGACTAGGAGATTTGTCAGAAGGAAAGTTCTTGAGCACATTATCAATATCAGGTTTGGATAAAGGGGCCACCAAAAAATCCAAATTTTCTCTCCCTATGATAAGGGTATCCAACTTGAGCAAATTATGTGTTTGGACTGAAGTGCCAAGCCTTTGTTTGGAAGCCTTCCATAGAAATAGTGCTTGTGATCATGGTAATCAAATAGAGACTCATCTTTCAAAGAGGATATGTAGTTGTGCCTGAATTTTAAAGTTGCTTTAGCTTGAATAAATTTGGAATTAACTTCTCCAAACTTCTTCCATTTAGTAGTCCCTCTTTGTTTTCGGTAGGATCGCTGAAAACTAAGAAGAGTGAGAAGGAGATTTGTCAGAATCAAGGCATCTGAATTCCTCTAGCATATCTAAAAAGAGTATGACCTCATTAGTTGTTTTGATAGAGTTTGCCATTCCAAAAATATTTTTCCCTAGATTTTCATATCCTTTCTCAATTTTTTTGAATTCAGTTGTTAGTCTTTGGGTAGAATCCACTTCTGAAACTTGTTGCTTCCAAATTCCCTTGACAGTATCCATGAAATCTAGGTGTTGAGACCAGAAACCCTCACATCTAAATAGTTTGGATTTAGGAATGGAGGCCCGGATCTGAATCCTAGAAGGGATATGGTCAGAGATGGGCTTAGCAAGTGGAATTGCCATGGTATTCCGATAATGCAAATTCCAAGCTTCATAAGTGAACACCCAATCAAGATTCTTAAAGTAGGAGCATATTGCATCTCCAAGTGAATTTCCTACCTTTGAGTGGAATTTTTACTAGAGCTAACTCGCTAATGGTTGCATTAAAGTTGTCCATATCACATGTGGTACCTCCTTCTCTATTTTTGTTCTCAGTATACTTGATATAATTGAAGTCCTCAAGAAATAGCCAATCCTCATCATCAGGCATGTCTATATTTTGGAACCAATCTAGGAATAGAGTTCTGGATTCAAGTTGACAAGTCTCATATATATTAGTGATGATCCAAGAATAATTACTATGAACTGAGGAGAACTGGATGGATACGGAGAAGTCATTCTTAGAGTCAATGTAGCCTTGGAATACATCATCATAACAAATGACTACGATCCCCCCTGAAGCTCCCAAAAAAGGAACAAAATCAAATTTATTAAACCCTGTTGGACAAATATTCCTGAAGTATTGTAAATTAAAATATTCTCTCTTAGTATCATGTAGACAGATAACAAAGTAGTTTGATTCTTTAATTTTATTTCTCAAGGCTAACCATTTCTTCCAGTCATCGATGCCTCTAACATTCTAGTTTTTAGCCAGTGTGGAACAAATATAGAACTTGATGGAATCCACAACACCCATACTGAGAGACCTCGAATAACATGAGCTTCAGGGTTCTAATACAACATGCAACTCAATTCTGACTAAAACAAAAAGTGCACGCATGACCAACAATGTCACAAAGCTTATTACAACTTGCAAGAGAAAACTACAAAACAAAAGGACACCATTGAGGCAAGGTCTGATAGCCAAGCAAGGGGCCCGTCTACCCAACTTTTGGTCCAGCCAGCTTCCTCTGGGACCTTCTCGTTGGTTCATGCACTCCCTTTTTGCTTCTTGGTCTTGGTCTACAATATATCAGAAGTGAGCACTTTACACTGGTGCAGCGATGTGCTACACAAATGGTTTTTAACCCCTTTCTGTGACATCGTTTCGAATCGTCGCGAAGTGAGTGACTGCGATAGGGGGGTCCTTGCCACACGACCCAGAAACCGTCGGGGATAGGCCCTCCTGGCACACATGCGGGAGCAAAATGAGCTCATGTGCGATCGGGTGAGGCATCAAAACCCAATCGAATCTGTTCGTATGTACATTCCACACAGTGAATCCAAGAAAAACATTTCCATTCGTACGTATATCACACACAGTTTTGTGTGTGGAAACGTTTGTGCAAGGTGGCCTAACGCAAACAGTTATATGCCGGAAGCCGTGTGTGATTGGTAGTTGATCGGACACACCTACTTTCTAGAAACCGTGTGGTTGTTTGAGTTCATCGCCCATGGTGTTGTCTGAGTAACCGTCTGCAATAGAAAACCCTAATAAGCAGGGTAATTAGCCTATTATTGATAATCCATGTAGTAATAAAATTGACATTTCTTATAAAACACACCAGATATTTCATATCCGTATAACAGTGATATGTCCATTTTACATCATGCTTGTATATTGATATTAATTGCATTATGGGCTGTTATTACACATTATGTCACAATACTTATGCCGTTTCTCTCTTATTTTACAAGGTTTACATGAAGAGGGAGAATGCTGGCAGCTCGAATTCTGGGCTGGAAAAGGAGCAAACATTGCAGACCTATTCTGCAGAACTCAAAAAGCCCTGAAACTCCACAAAATTCCATTTTGGAAAATATAAAAATATCTGACAAAAGAAGTACAGGAGGGGGGCCACCCACCGTCCACGAGGGTGGGGGGCGCGCCTTAGCCCCCTGGGCTCGCCCCCTGCCTCGTGGGCCACCTAGTAGCCCCTCGATGCCCATCTTCTTCTATATGAGGTGTTTTGACCTGGAAAAAAATCATAAGGAGGCTTTCGGGATGAAGCGCCGCCGTCTTGAGGCGGAACCTTGGCGGAACCAATCTAGGGCTCCGGCGGAGCAGTTCTGCCGGGGATACTTCCCTCCGGGAGGGGGAAATCTTCATCGTTGTCATCACCAACAACTCTCCCATCTTGGGGAGGGTTATCTTCATCAACATCTTCACCAGCACCATCTCCTCTCAAACCCTAGTTCATCTCTTGTATCCAATCTTTGTATCAAAACCTCAGATTGGCACCTGTGGGTTGCTAGTAGTGTTGATTACTCCATGTAGTTGATGCTAGTTGGTTTACTTGGTGGAAGATCATATGTTCAGATCCATTATGCATATTAATACCCCTCTGATTATGGACATGAGTATGCTTTGTGAGTAGTTATGTTTGTTCCCGAGGACATGGGAGAAGTCTTGCTATAAGTAGTCATGTGCATTTGGTATTCGTTCGATATTTTGATGAGATGTATGTTGTCTTTCCTCTAGTGGTGTCATGTGAACGTCGACTACATGACACTTCACCATTGTTTGGGCCTAGAGGAAGTCATTGGGAAGTAATAAGTAGATGATGGGTTGCTAGAGTGACAGAAGCTTAAACCCTAATTGACGCGTTACTTCGTAAGGGGCTGATTTGGATCCACATGTTTCATGCTATGGTTAGATTTACCTTAATACTTCTCTTGTAGTTGCGGATGCTTGCAATAGAGGTTAATCATAAGTGGGATGCTTGTCCAAGTAAGGGCAGCACCCAATCACCGGTCCACCCACATACCAAATTATCAAAGTAACGAACGCGAATCATATGAACGTGATGAAAACTATCTTGACGATAATTCCCATGTGTCCTCGGGAGCGCTTTTCCTTATATAAGAGTTTGTCCAGGCTTGTCCTTTGCTACAAAAAAGATTGGGCCATATTGTTGCACCTTATTTACTTTTACCGTTTGTTACTTGTTTCCAATTACCTTGTCACAAAACTATATGTTACCGACAATTTCAGTGCTTGCAGAGAATACCTTAGTGAAAACTGCCTATCATTTCCTTCTGCTCCTCGTTGGGTTTGACACTCTTACTTATCGAAAGGACTATGATAGATTCCCTACACTTTGTGGGTCATCAAGACTCTTTTCTGGCGCGGTTGCCGGGGAGTGAAACGCCTTTGGTAAGGAAAAATTTATATAGTGTGCTGAAATTTACTGTCACTTGTTACCATGGAACTTAATCCTTTGAGGGGCTTGTCCGGGATATCTTCACCCGACCAGTAGAGCAAAGAGTTGCTCCTCAACCTACTAAACCTACTGAAAATGTTTGCTATGAAATTCCTTCGGGTATGATAGAGAAACTGCTAGCTAATCCCTTTACAGGAGATGGAACTTTGCATCCCGATTTGCACCTAATCTATGTGGATGAAGCTTGTGGATTATTTAAGCTTGCAAGTATGCCCAAGAATGTGATCAAGAAGAAGGTATTCCCTTTATCTTTGAAGGGAGAGGCATTGACATGGTTTAGGCTATGCAATGATATTGGATCATGGAACTACAACCGACTGAAGTTGGAATTTCATCAGAAGTTCTACCCTATGCATCAGGTTCATCGTGATCGTAACTATATATATATATTTTGGCCTCGTGAAGGAGAAAGTATCGCTCAAGCTTGGGGGGAAGCTTAAGTCAATTTATATTCATGCCCCAATCATGATCTCTCAAGAGAAATGATTATTCAAAAAATTTATGCTCGGCTTTCTCTTAACAATCGCTCCATGCTCGATACTTCTTGCACCGTTTTATTTATGAAGACTATTGAATTCAAATGGGATTTATTGGAAAGAATTAAACGCAACTCTGAAGATTGGGATCTCGAAGAAGGTAAGGAGTCATGTATGACACCTAAGTTTGATTGTGTTAAATCTTTTATGGATACCGATGTTTTCCGTGAATTTAGCACTAGATATGGACTTGACTCTGAGATAGTAGCTTCTTTCTGTGAATCATTTGCTACTCATGATGACCTCCCTAAGGAGAAGTGGTTTGAGTTTAATCCCCCCATTGAAGTAAAAGTAGTTGAACATGTTAGAGGTGAAGAAAAAACTATCACTTATAATTTTGATCCTATTGTTCCTACTGCTTATATTGAGAAACCACCCTTCCCTGTTAGAATAAAGGATCATGCTAAAGCTTCAACTGTGGCTGGTAAGAGTAATACTAGAACACCTACACCCTCTGAGCAAATTAAAGTTGAACCTAGTATTGCTATGGTTAAGGATCTCTTTGAAGGAAATATGCCCTAGAGGCAATAATAAAGATGTTATTTGTATTTCCTTATATCATGATAAATGTCTTTTATTCATGCTAGAATTGTATTAACCGGAAACTCAGTACATGTGTGAATACATAGACAAAACAGTATGTCCCTAGTATGCCTCTACTAGACTAGCTCATTGATCAAAGATGGTTATGTTTCCTAGCCATAGACATGAGTTGTCATTTGATCAACGGGATCACATCATTTGGAGAAAGATGTGATGGACAAGACCCATCCGTTAGCTTAGCACTATGATCGTCTAGTTTTACTGATATTGCTTTCTTCATCACTTATACATGTTCCTATGACTATGAGATTATGCAACTCCCGTATACCGAAGGAACACCTTGTGTGCTATTAAACGTCACAACGTAACAAGGTGATTATAAAGATGCTCTACAGGTGTCTCCGAAAGTGTTCGTGGTGTTGGCATAGATCAAGAATAAGATTTGTCACTCCGAGTGTCGGAGAGGTATCTCTGGGCCCTCTCGGTAATACACATCATAATAAGCCTTGCAAGCAAATGACTAATGAGTTAGTCATGAGATGATGTATTACGGAACGAGTAAAGAGACTTGCCGGTAACGAGATTGAACTAGGTATTGAGATACCGATGATAGAATCTCGGGCAAGTAACATACCGATGACAAAGGGAACAACGTATGTTGTTATGCGATTTGACCGATAAAGATCTTCGTAGAATATGTAGGAGCCAATATGAGCATCCAAGTTCCACTATTGGTTATTGACCGGAGATGAGTCTCGGACATGTCTACATAGTTCTCGAACCCGTAGGGTCCGCACGCTTAACGTTTGATGACAATCGGTATTATGAGTTTATGAGTTTTGATGTACCGAAGGTAGTTCGGAGTCCCGGATGAGATCATGGACATGACGAGGAGTCTTGGAATGTCCGAGACATAAATATTGATATATTGGACGACTATATTCGGACACTAGAAGTGTTCTGGAAAGTTTCGGAATTTACCGGAGTGTCGGGGGGGGGGGGTTACCGAAACCCCCCGGGGGAATGTTGGGCCCTGGTGGGCCATAGGGGAGAAAGAGGGCAGCAGCCAGGAGGTAGCGCACCCCCTCCCAAGGGGCTGTCCGAATAGGACTAGGGGAGGGGGCGCGGCCCCTCTTTCCCTCTCCCACTCCCTCTCCTTCCTTCCCCCTCTCTCCTTCTTGGTGGACTCCTACTAGGAATAGGATTGCAATCCTATTCCTAGTAGGATTGCCTCTCCTTGGCGCGCCATAGAGGGCCGTCCGGCCTCCCCCTTGCTCCTTTATATACGGGGGCAGGGGAGCACCCAAAGACACACAAGTTGAATTGTTTTAGCCATGTGCGGTGCCCCCTCCACAGAAACACACCTCGGTCATACTGTTGCAGTGCTTAGGCGAAGCCCTGCACCGGTAACTTCATCATATCCGTCACCACGCCGTCGTGCTGACGAATCTCTCCCGTGAAGCTCAACTGGATCAAGAGCTCGTGGGATGTCATCAAGCTGAACGTGTGCTGAACGCGGAGGTGTCGTGCGTTCGGTGCTTGATCGGTTGGATCGCGAAGAAGTTCAACTACATCAACCGCGTCACTTGACGCTTCCGCTCTCGGTCTACAAGGGTACATAGACACACTCTCCCCTCTCGTTGCTTTGCATCTGGTAGATAGATCTTGCGTGATCGTAGGAATTTTTTTTTAATACTACGTTCCCAACAGTGGCATCATGAGCCAGGTCTATGCGTAGATGATATGCACGAGTAGAACACAATGAGTTGTGGGCGATACTAGTCATACTGCTTACCAGCATGTCATACTTTGCTTCGGCGGTATTGTGAGATGAAGCGGCCCGGACCGACATTACGCGTATGCTTACGCGAGACTGGTTTCACCATTATGAGCACTCGTTGCTTATAGGTGACTGGCGGGTGTCTGTCTCCCTCACTTTAGCTGAATCGAGTGTGGCTACACCCGGTCATTGTGAAGGTTAAAACAACACATACTTGATGAAACATCGTTGTGGTTTTTGTATGTGTAGGTAAGAACGGTTCTTGCTAAGCCCATAGCAGCCACGTAAAACTTGCAACAACAAAGTAGATGACGTCTAACTTGTTTTTGCAGGGCATGTTGTGATGTGATATGGTCAAGACATGATGAGTTATATGGTTTTGTATGAGATGATCATGTTTTGTAAAGTTATCGGCAACTGGCAGGAGCCATATGGTCATCGCTTTATTGTATGAAATGCAATCGCCATGTAATTGATTTACTTTATCACTAAGCGGTAGCGATAGTCGTAGAAGCAATAGTTGGCGAGACGACAACGATGCTACGATGGAGATCAAGGTGTCGCGCCGGTGATGAAGGTGATCATGATGGTGCTTTGGAGATGGAGATCGAAAGCACAAGATGATGATGGCCATATCATGTCACATATTTTGATTGCATGTGATGTTTATCTTATTATGCTTCTTATTTATCTTAGTACGACGGTAGCATTATAAGATGATCCCTTACAAAAATTTCAAGGTATAAGTGTTCTCCCTAAGTATGCACCGTTGCGAAAGTTCGTCATGCCGAGACACCACGTGATGATCGGGTGTGATAAGCTCTACGTTCAAATACAACGGGTGTAAGCCAGTTTTTGCACACGCAGAATACTCGGGTTAAACTTGACGAGCCTAGCATATGCAGATATGGCCTCGGAACACTAGAGACCGAATGGTCGAGCGTGAATCATATAGTAGATATGATCAACATAAGATGTGCACCATTGAAACTACTCCACCTCACGTGATGATCAGACATGGTTTAGCTGATTTGGATCACGTGATCATTTAGATGACCGGAGGGATGTCTATCTAAGTGGGAGTTCTTTAGTAATATGATTAATTTGAACTTTAATTTATCATGAACTTAGTCCTGATAGTTTTTGCATATCTATGTTGTTGTAGATCAATGGCCCGTGCTACCGTTCCTTTGAATTTTAATGCATTCCTAGAGAAAGCTAAGTTGAAAGATGATGGTAGCAATTACACGGGCTGGGTCCATAACTAGAGGATTATCCTCATTGCTACACAGAAGAATTATGTCCTTGAAGCACCGCTAGGTGACAAGCCCCCACCCGCTAATGTAGACGCTTTGAACGTCTGGCAAACGCGGTCTAATGACTACACGATAGTTCAGTGTGCCATGCTTTACGGCTTAGAACCGGGACTTCAACCATGTTTTGAACGTCATGGACCATATGAGATGTTCCATGAGTTGAAGTTAATATTTCAAGCAAATGCCCGGATTGAGAAATATGAGATTTCCAATAAGTTCTATAGCTACAAGATGGAGGAGAATAGTCCTATCAGTGAACACTTGCTCAGAATGTCTGGGTACTACAATCATATGACTCAACTTGGTTGCAAAGTTGACGAGGATAGTGTTATTGATAGTGTTATTCAATCACTACCACCAAGCTATAAAGGCTTCGTGATGAACTATAATATGCAAGGGATGCAGAAGACAATTCCCGAGCTCTTCGCTATGCTCAAAGCTGTGGAGGTAGAAATCAAAAAGGAGCATCAAGTGTTGATGGTTAACAAGACCACTAGTTTCAAGAAAAAGGGCAAGGGAAAGAAGGGGAACTTCAAGAAGAATAGCAAGACAGTTGCTACTCCCACGAAGAAACCCAAGTCTGGAGCCAAGCCTGAAACTGAGTGCTTCTACTACAAAGGAACTGGACACTAGAAGCGGAACTGCCCCAAGTATTTGGCGGATAAGAAGGATGGCAAGGTGAACAAAGGTATATGTGATATACATGTTATTGATGTGTACCTTACTAATGCTCGTAGTAGTACCTGGGTATTTGATACCGGTTCGGTTGCTAATATTTGTAACTCGAAACAGGGACTACGTATTAAACGAAGGTTGCCCAAGGACGAGGTGACGATGCGCGTGGGAAATGGTTCCAAAGTCGATGTGATCGCCGTCGGCACGCTACCTCTACATCTACCTTCCGGATTAATTTTAGACCTAAATAATTGTTATTTGGTGCCAGCGTTAAGCATGAACATTATATCTGGATCTGTAACATCCCAAGTTTTCAATTTGGAATGTTATACATTAGATCATCATGCATATCATATTTTCTTGCTTTTGGTGATCCCAGTAAATCCTAAGCAACTCAAGGACCCTCGGAGAGAGTTGGGGATTTCAATATTTTCATATTTGAGATTTCTCAAATTTTGAAAATAGGATCGTTTGATTTTATTTATTTTATCTTCAAGTATTTCTATTATGAAAATATGAGAGAGGGAGTAAAATGACTCTCCCAAAAATAAAGAAATACGGAGGATTTAATAATAAAAAATCAAATATATTTTTTTGGAGTTTTTATTTGAATTAGGAAAAATTGCATGTTTTCAAAATTGCATTTTAGTGCCAAGAAAATGTTCATCCATTTCTAAATATTCCATTTAGACGGTGAAAATTTGTTTTGGCAATTTTAGATTTTTTTAGAGTTTTTCTTTCTTCGTAGCGCCGGTGTAATTAAAAAAAAGAGGACCCGGCCCGACTCAGCCGAAGCCCAGCCGAGCCAGGCCCAGCGCCCCGCACCGCCTTCCCCGCCGCGCCGTTCGTCGTGGCCGAGCCGGACTCGCCGCTGCCGTGTTGCTTGCCCCCTCCCCCAAGCCTCCAAGACCCCCCCCCACTATATATACCGCCCCCTTCCCTTGTCGCACACCGCTGCCGCCGCAAGCCACCACCGCTGCCGCAAGCTTCGCCGCCGCCGCAAGCCACACCGTCGCCGCAACACGCCACCGCCGCAGCAGCAGCCTCGCCACCGCCCGCCGCCGCCGACGCCCTCCCGCCGGACGACGACGAGGTAGCCGCCCGCCGGCCGGTTTTCGGTAGAAAACCGTCGGTTTTTCTTTTAGAACCCTAGTTCGTTTTTTTAACTAGATCGGTTTTCTGGTTTTTTTTCGGTTTAGTTATTTAGTGAACGTTCACCCGTTCGTTCGTTCTAACGAACGAGTTTGTCGTTTAGTCCTAGCTGACGAACGTTCGTTCGTTAAGCTGTTTTTAGTTTTCTTTTCCTAGTTTATTTTCTCATCGTGATCTTTGATCCGATCTTCGTTTTAGTTTATCTTTTCGCTCGTTTATCAGAATCAGGCAATTCAAGCGCCTGGAGTTTCATCTCTAAATTCTCTTTCCGTTTATCCTAGTCACTCAAGCGTTTGCCTCTGCTAAATTTGGACTTAGGTCCAGATTGGTTTGGTAGTTGTTTCTCTTTCGCCGTTTGTCTTTCGTTGTTTTTCTTTTGCCGTTTCTTTTGCAAACCGGAGTTCTTATGTTGAACTTTCTGGTTAGATCTCTTATTTGGGTTTTACCCGTGCATTAGTTAAGTACTTATTGTGTGCTTGTTTGTTTGCGATAGAGTACCCGGAGTGCGCCGCTTGCTACTTTGAATCTCTAGGTTTTGCTGATCATCAGCAAGGCAAGTAACACTTTGATCATACTTTCCAAGTACCCAGTTTTCATTCCATTAGTCAAACCCTCCCACATTGCATAAGTAGGAGCTATTAACTTGTGGGAGTGGGCAGTAGATTGAGGTAGTACCTATTACCTGCATTACATTCAAACCTTTGGGAGTTACTTCTACGTTTGCTGTTAGGTCATGCTATGCTCGTAGACGTGGATTGGGTGAGTGTATCCATGACAGATGTGAGTTTGTTAATTAATGGTTCAACTTAAGGTGGCAACTTTAACACACATCTGGGTGGATTGAGGCACCTGGGTATTCCAGTGATTGCCTCTTTTTCTTTTGGACCGCCACCCAGGCTCAAAGGGATCATGAGATTATTCATACTAGAAACTTCCGTGTGCAGCCACATGCCAATATGGGCTCTGGCATAGTTGAGCAAGTTGTGGGGAACCTTTCCATGATGGGCTAGCAGATGTAGAGGGATTGTAGGTGTACCGGCCTATCTATCGTGTTAAGGGGACCTCTTCGGAAAGACAGTGTCTCGGTCATCCGTTTCTCAAACACCATGCAGTGTGAGAAACCAAACGGAGGCGATCGAGTCTTGTGGGGAAAAGGGCACAAACCTCTGCAGGGTGTACAAACTGATCATGATTAGCCGTGTCCCCGGTTATGGACGTCATGAGTATCTAGTACCTGGATATCATGTGAATCTCATCATGTTACTTTAATTAATATTGTTGGGTTTAATGATGATTTTTTAATTGGGGTTGAGAGGATGTCTATCTTCTCAACGATGTTTCAACTACCATGATAGTTAATTAAAATCTATTCCTTTGTAGTAGGGAAAAATTGGCTTTACGCAAAAACTGTAACCATAGAGCTTTCCACCAGCCATATTGCATATAGTATAGTTTTATTTTTGTTGCTCTCTTGTGTTACTTTGCCAGCATATTCCATGTGCTGACCCGTTTTCGGGCTGCAATGTTCATGTTGCAGACTTTTCAGACGACGAGTAAGGTGCCTTATAGGTCGTGGTTCTATACTCAGTGATGCCGTTGGAGTTGATGGACTCACTTATCTTCCAAGCCTTCCGTTGTTATCGTGTTAGATGGCCTTAAGCCATTTTTATTGTAATCAATTCATCGTTGGAACTATCGATGTAATAAGTGTGTGATTGCTACTCTGTTATAAAACCTTCAAGTACTGTGCGTGTCAGTATTACTGATCCAGGGATGACACTGATGCACAGAGATCAGACTGTTTGAGGTCTGATCGCTACAAGATGGTATGAGAGCACACGTTGACTGTAGGACATGACCACTAAGCTAAAACCCTAGAGCACTATTCACTCTTCTCTTTTCTGACTCCTCATCTTTTCTACTCTTTTAGGATGGTGGATGCAAGGAATAAGTTCGCACAACCGGATGAAGATATACCATTTGGACGACACCTGAAGGAAGTCACAAGATATCTAAACATCGGATTACCAAGTTTCACCGGAACCTACAACGCCACTTTACCTGAAGAGGAGCGCTGGATGATTCAAGCTCAAGTTCCAGGAAGGACGTTCAAGCCCGTCACCGCCCCCATAGAATTTTCCTTTAATGCGCCTACATGGAGCTTAGGCAGAAGCATGGCAGCCCACATCGCTATGGGAAGGATCGGAGAAGTCTACAAGCAGGAGCTAAAGGACACCATCTACCAGATTTGTGGACGCCGAGATGAGAATTGGGATATGATCAGTGATACGTCCAAAACGTATCTATAATTTCTTCTTGCTCCATGCCTCTTTTGTGTGATATTGCTATGATATTTATGCACTTCCATACACTTTTGATCATATTTGGACTAACCTATTAACTCAGTGCACCCTAGTGCCAGTTTCTGTTTGCTGCTGTTTTTGTATTTCAGGTTTTCCCATTACGTAAATTGCGAGAAAAATTCCGGGAAAAATATATAAAAAATCAGCGTTCCGGAAGCTTCCATGTGGCCAAAGTAGGGCCGGAGGGGGGCCACCAGGGCTCCAGGCGGCCAGAGGGCGCGCCCCCCTCCTGGCCGCGCCGCCAGGGCGCCTGGCCCCCCAGGCCTCCTCTGACGCCCCCCTTTGGCATATATTTACACCGCGTCCCAAAACCCTCGAGGACGGAACCCTTTTTCGCGATCTCATCTCTGTTCCGCCGCCGCCGCGCTTCCAAGATCGAGAGCACCAGGAGAACTCTTCCCGGCACCCTGTCGGAGGGGAGGATCACCACCGGGAGCTTCTCCACCACCATGGACGCCTCCCGGATGAGTTGTGAGTAGTCTCCCTTGGACCATGGGTCCATGACCAGTAGCTATGTGATGTTCTCATCCCCTCTTTGTCCTTCACCGATTAGACCTCGTGAGCTGCCCTACATGATCGAGGCACATATGTAATCCTTATGTTGTTGCTATGCTGAGTTTGCTGGGATCCGATGGATTATGAGATTATGTTTAGATTGTGTTTGAGTAATATATTTGATTCACCTCTTTTATATTTATGTTCTTGAGTAATTCTTGCATGTTCTCCGTTGCTGTTTACTGCTTTGGCCAAGTAGTAGGTAGTAACTCCAAGAGGGAGCGTTATGCTTGATTGTGGGTTCATGCCCCTTGATGACTAGCTTGAGTGACAGAAACATGAGTCTAGGGGATGTGCTGTTGCCACAAGGGGGAAAACAACGGTGCTTGTACTCGCGGGTGCAAGGATTGTTTACTTTACGCAAAGTTCCTTTAATGCAGTTGTTTGTTGGTTTGAGTTTACACTTTGGGTGGGACTCGCAACTTAATACCAGCGAGATGTTCTGGATAGATATCTCAAGGTGGATGATTAGTAGTAGATGCAGATGGATTTCGGTCTACTTGCCTTGGCGTACCGCCCATGCTTTTGAGCCTCTACCTTTCTTTGCAGCATAGTTAGCATTGGTTTGCGCACATAATCCTGTCAATTGCCCAGCGGTAATTTGTTTACCTCGCTTAGTTGTTTTATCGTCTTTTGGGAGAGAGACATCACTAGTGAACATCATGGGACCCCGGTCCATATTACCATCACTGATCACATCCGCTATTTACTTTCAGTTCTTACTTACTAGTTGCAGTCATACCTATCACTATTATCTCTTGCGTTTGATCCTTTGTAAACGACAAGGCCGGAGGGATTGACAACCTCTCTGTACTCGTTGGGAGCAAAGTTATTTGTATTTGTGTGCAGGTCTGGTCAATCGCTAGTTGCGCCGCTAGCAGTTGACACCTTCTTGTTGAACCTTGGAGTCTCAGGGGATTCGATCCTTGGTATCTTTGCCAAGGGAAAACTACCGCTACACTGCATCTCAAACCTTCCACTTGGGGTAACCAACGAGGGGCGAGAAGCCATCAATCAGCACCCGGAAGGATAGATCCATTGCAGCCTTCATCCAGGAGT
Source organism: Secale cereale (assembly GCA_902687465.1). Taxonomy (NCBI): domain Eukaryota; kingdom Viridiplantae; phylum Streptophyta; class Magnoliopsida; order Poales; family Poaceae; genus Secale; species Secale cereale. The sequence goes on from LR738713.1 coordinate 335,714,000, forward strand.
TGAACCATCACATTCGTCGCCAGGAGCACCAGATGTGTGCAGGGATGATAGACTTGAAGAAAGCACTAAACAGAAATTTGGAGTTAGAGGAAGAACTCAAGTCTGTACGCGACGGATACGAGGAGGAGATGCTAATACTTGTGGAGAAGAATGATGACTTGACACGGAAGTTAGGGATACTCATGGGAGAAGAAGAAGAGGAAGAAGAACCCAAGGAGATTCCACCTGAAGACTACATCATCATTGACGACACGGACTCAGACCCCGATAATAGTGATGATGAGGACTATGAAGATGAAGCTGGAGCGGATATCATGGAATCCTCTATTGATCAAAATTTCTAGAAGACCTTCCTATGACTAGTAGTTTTTCCCATTTAGTAGACTTAGAACACTCTTGTAACGATTAGATCTGTGTAAGCCCTTGTTTGAAATTGATATTGGTGTGATAATATGTGTGTTTGCCTCATGTGCATTGGGTAGTGATTTCCCTTAGATCTCTTATCTATTCTAATCTCTTCCCTCTACACCCATCAGATGCCTCCAAGACGTGAGCCCGGATTTGAGTTTCGCCCTGAGCTCACTCAGTTGATCCAGCAGCAGAACACTTTGATGCAACTTCTTGTCCAGAACACCCAGAACAACCAGAACAACAACAACAACCCTCCCCCACCACCGCTCGTGGATAACCTGACCCGTTTCTTACGGTTACAACCACCGGTGTTTGCTAGCAGCATTGAACCAATAGTCGTTGATGACTGGCTGCGCAAGATTGGAAGGGATTTGACCACCGCTAACTGCTCAGATGCTGAGAAGGTGCGATTTGCCGCACACCAGTTGTCTGAACCAGCCGCAGCATGGTGGGAGAATTACACATCCACTTTTCCCATAGCCAATGTGACTTGGGATCAGTTTCAGCAAGCTTTTCGTACCGCCCATGTCTCAACTGGAACTACGAGTATGAAGAAGCAGGAGTTTCGCAATTTGCGCCAAGGCAACTGTATTGTGCCTCAGTACATGGATGAGTTTAGTACCCTATCTCGTTATGCCCCAGATGATGTGGCCACAGATGCCGCTAAGCAGGAGAGATTTATGGAAGGGCTGAATGATGAGATGAGTGTACAGTTGATGGTGGCAACTTTCAATAACTACCAGGAGCTGGTTGATCGCGCACTAATGATAGAAAGGAAGCACCAACAGATTGAAAGTCGCAAGAGGAAGTATGGACAAGGAAAGTATATTTCTGGAGCTCAGCAGAAGCCTCGTTTTACCCCTAAAATGGTAGGACAATTCCAACATACCCATGGAGGAGGTAGCTCGCACAATCATAATGGCCCCAAGAATGGAAATGGGAATGGAGCAAGTAGTAACCAGAGCCGCCCTACCCCGTCCACACCCACCAAGAAGGATTTCAGCCATGTCACCTGTTACAAGTGCTGGAAGAATGGACATTATGCCAACGACTGCCCAGAAGCTAAGAATGGGAACGGCAATGGAAGCGCCGCGAAGAAGCCCAACCCGTTCAACAAAGGAAAAGTGAACAATGTGACTATGGAGGAGGTAGAAGAGCAACCAGATGCTGTTGTCGGTAAGTTTTTGGTTAAGACATTTACCACAATAGTTCTTTTCGATACTGGTGCATCGCATTCATACATTTCAAGGGGATTCATAAATAGACATAGGATGTCCACTCGAGTTCTTAAGACCCCCATGTTAATAAGTTCACCAGGAACAGAGTATATGGCACACCAAGGATGTTTTCAGACACCATTGACCATAGGACGCCACACTTTCCCCTCTGACCTAATAGTCCTGGAGTCACAAGGATTGGATGTGATATTAGGTATGGATTAGCTATCGAAGTATGGAGGTAACATTGACTGTGCCAGTAAGTCTATTTTGCTCACCACCCCGGAGGGAAAAAGGATTAAGTATGTATATAGGCATTCGCCTATAAGGACTCAAGTACATTCTCTCACGGGAGTTGTTCAGGAGGAAGTGCCAGTAGTGAAGGATTATCCGAATGTGTTCCTAGAGGAGTTACCTGGCATGCCATCGGATAGAGATATAGAGTTTTTGATTGAGCTTTTTCCAGGCACCGGGCCAATTTCTAAGAGACCATATAGGATGCCCGCAAAGGATTTGGAGGAGATTAAGAAGCAGATTAAGGAGTTACTGGATAAAGGATTCATTCGCCCAAGTTCTTCGCCTTGGGGTTCGCCAGTACTTCTAGTGGAGAAGAAGGATGGATCGTTAAGAATGGTTGTTGATTACCGAGGGCTGAATGAAGTAACGATCAAGAACAAGTACCCACTGCCGATGATCAATGATCTATTCGATAGATTGCAAGGAGCTAAGGTATTTTCTAAGATCGATCTGCGATCAAGGTACCATCAATTGAAGATTCGAGAGCAGGATATACCTAAGACGGCCTTTACCACTAGGTATGGGTTGTACGAGTATACCGTTATGTCTTTTGGTCTGACTAACGCACCAGCATACTTTATGAACCTGATGAACAAAGTGTTTATAGAGTATTTGGATAAGTTCGTCGTGGTGTTCATAGATGATATATTGATCTTCTCAAAAGATGAAGAAGAGCATGCAGAGCATTTGCGTTTGGTATTGGAGAAGCTCAGAGAACATCAGTTGTATGCCAAGTTTAGCAAATGCGAGTTTTGGTTGAAGGAAGTTGGATTTCTCGGACACGTTATATCTGGAGAAGGAATATCAGTAGATCCCGCCAAGGTGGACACTATGATAAATTGGGAAGCACCAACAACAGTTGGAGAGATCCGGAGTTTTCTTGGACTGGCAGGATACTACTGGAGATTTATTGAGAATTTCTCGAGGATTGCAAAACCAATGACAGAGTTGTTAAAGAAGGACACCAAGTTCAGTTGGACAGAAGAATGTGAGGCCAATTTCCAGGAATTAAAGAAACGGTTGGTCTCATCCCCTGTGTTGATTCTGCCAGATCAACATAAGGATTATGAGGTGTGCTGCGACGCTTCCCGTCGAGGACTTGGAGCAGTTCTTATGCAGGAAGGAAGAGTTGTTTCGTATGCTTCACGACAACTGAAACCTCATGAGTTGAACTATGCCACTCATGATTTGGAGTTAGCAGCCGTAGTGCATGCATTGAAGACGTGGAGACATTTTCTCATCGGAAACCATTGTGAAGTATATATGGATCACAAGAGTTTGAAGTATATATTCACTCAGAAGGAGCTGAATCTCAGGCAAAGGAGATGGCTGGAACTCATTAAGGATTATGACATGAGATTGCATTATCATCCCGGAAAGGCTAACGTAGTAGCCGATGCGCTAAGCCGTAAGAGCCATGTCAATACCCTAATGACGGAAGATTTACCAAAGGAGTTAGCCGAGGACTTACGAGAACTATGTTTGGAGATAGTTTCGAGAGGCTATGTAGCAACACTAGAGATCTAGTCTACCCTGATGGATAAAGTTAGAGAAGCACAGAAAACTGACGAGGAGGTTGCCTCTATAAAGGAGAGTATGAGTGAAGGAAAAGCTAAAGGATTTCGTGAGGATGAACACGACACCTTATGGTTTGAGGACCGCATTTATGTGCCTAATGACCCGGGGATCAGGAAGTTGATTCTACAGGAGGCCCATGACTCACCATACTCGATTCACCCAGGAAATACTAAGATGTATTTGGATTTGAAGGATATTTTTTGGTGGACCGGTATGAAGAAAGATATTGCGGAGTATGTAGCAGTTTGTGATGTATGTCAGAGAGTGAAGGCAGAACATCAGGAGCCAGCGGGATTGTTACAACCATTGCCAATACCCGAATGGAAGTGGGATAAGCTAGGTATGGATTTTATTACGGGATTACCCAGAACTAGTTCTGGCTATGACTCGATTTGGGTCGTAGTCGATCATTTGACAAAGGTAGCTCATTTCATCCCCGTAAAGACTACTTATACCAGTGCAAAGTTGCAAACATATACATGACCAGAATCGTATGTCTACATGGAGTTCCGAGGAGCGTCCTATCAGACAGAGGAACCCAGTTTAGCTCAAAGTTCTGGAATCAGTTACACGAAACTTTAGGTACCAGGCTAGAGTTTAGCACAGCTTTTCACCCGCAGACAGATGGACAGACTGAGATAGTCAATCAGATTTTGAAGGATATGCTGAGAGCCTGTGCACTAGATTATGGATCTAGTTGGGACGACAATTTGCCGTATGCCGAATTTTCTTACAACAACAGTTATCAATCTAGTTTGAAGATGGCCCCTTTCGAAGCGTTATACGGAAGGAGGTGTAGGACTCCGTTGTCGTGGGACGAAGTTGGAGACCGCAAGTTGTTCGGGCCAGATTTGATCAAGGAATCGGAGCAGAAGGTGAAGTTGATTCGTGATAGGCTCAAGATAGCTCAGTCCAGGCAGAAGAGCTACGCGGATTCAAAACGTAAGGAGATCGTTTACGAAGTCGGAGACTGAGTTTATCTTCGAGTATCTCCACTTCGAGGAGTTAAGCGCTTTGGAGTTAAGGGAAAACTAGCGCCACGTTTTGTAGGACCATATAAGATTATGGAACGTATGGGAGAAGTAGCCTACAAGTTGGAACTGCCCGAAGAATTGTTAGGAGTTCACGATGTATTCCACGTTTCCCAGTTAAAGAAATGCCACGCAAAGATGGCCGAGATACCGCTGAGGGAAACTGTGCCATTGGAAGCTATTCAGCTGGACAGCGATTTGACCTATGAAGAGAAACCAGTCAAGATTCTTGAGTATGCCAGTCGACTCACCCGCAGCAAGGTTATCAAGTTTTGCAAGGTTCAGTGGAGTCACCACACCGAGGATGAAGCCACCTGGGAAAGAGAGGAAGACCTGCGGAAGGACCACCCTCACCTATTTTCTAGCCAACCCGAATCTCGAGGGCGAGATTCATCTTAAGGGGGGTAGGTTTGTAACATCCCAAATTTTCAATTTGGAATGTTATACATTAGATCATCATGCATATCATATTTTCTTACTTTTGGTGATCCCAGTAAATCCTAAGCAACTCAAGGACCCTCGGAGAGAGTTGGGGATTTCAATATTTTCATATTTGAGATTTCTCAAATTTTGAAAATAGGATCGTTTGATTCTATTTATTTTATCTTCAAGTATTTCTATTATGAAAATATGAGAGAGGGATTAAAATGACTCTCCCAAAAATAAAGAAATACGGAGGATTTAATAAAAAAAATCAAATAAGTTTTTTTTGGAGTTCTTATTTGAATTAGGAAAAATTGCATGTTTTCAAAATTGCATTTTAGTGCCAAGAAAATGTTCATCTTGTTCTAAATATTCCATTTAGACGGTGAAAATTTGTTTTGGCAATTTTAGATTTTTTTAGAGTTTTTTCTTTCTTCGTAGCGCAGGTGTAATTAGAAAAAATAAAGAGAGGACCCGACCCGAATGGGCCGAAGCCCAGCCGAGCCAGGCCCAGCGCCCCGCACCGCCTTCCCCGCCGCGCCGTTCGTCGTGGCCGAGCCGGACTCGCCGCCGCCGCCATGTTGCTTGCCCCCTCCCCCAAGCCTCGAGACCTCCCCACTATATATACCGCCCCCCTGCCCCTTGTCGCACACCGCCGCCGCAAGCCACCGCCGCCGCCGCAAGCTTCGTCGCCGCCGCAAGCCACGCCGCCGCCGCAAGCCCCGCCACCGCCCGCCACCGCCGACGCCCTCCCGCTGGACGACGACGAGGTAGCCGCCCGCCGACCGGTTTTTGGTAGAAAACTGTCGGTTTTTCTTTTAGAACCCTAGTTCGTTTTTTTAACTAGATCGGTTTTCTGGTTTTTTTCCCGGTTTAGTTACTTAGTGAACATTCACCCGTTCGTTCGTTCTAACGAACGAGTTCGTTGTTTAGTCTCAACTGACGAACGTTCGTTCGTTAAGCTGTTTTTAGTTTTCTTTTCCTAGTTTATTTTCTGATCGCGATCTTTGATCCGATCTTCGTTTAAGTTTACCTTTTCGCTCGTTTATCGGAATCAGGCGATTCAAGTGCCTGGAGTTTCATCTCAAAATTCTCTTTCCGTTTAGCCTAGTCACTCAAGCGTTTGCCTCTGCTAAATTTGGACTTAGGTCCAGATTGGTTCGGTAGTTGTTTCTCTTTCGCCGTTTGTCTTTCGTTGTTTTTCTTTTGCCGTTTCTTTTGCAAACCGGAGTTCTTAAGTTGAACTTTCTGGTTAGATCTCTTATTTGAGTTTTACCCGTGCATTAGTTAAGTACTTATTGTGTTCTTGTTTGTTTGTGATAGAGTACCCGGAGTGCGCCTCTTGCTACTTTGAATCTCTAGGTTTTGCGGATCATCAGCAAGGCAAGTAACACGTTGATCATACTTTCCAAATACCCAATTTTCATTGCATTAGTCAAACCCTCGCACATTGCATAAGTAGGAGATATTAACTTGTGGGAGTGGGAAGTAGATTGAGGTAGTACCTATTACCTGCATTACATTCAAACCTTTGGGAGTTACTTCTACGTTTGCTGTTAGGTCATGCTATGCTCGTAGACGTGGATTGGGTGAGTGTATCCATGACATATGTGAGTTTGTTAATTAATGGTTCAACTTAAGGTGGCAACTTTAACACACATCTGGGTGGATTGAGGCACCTGGGTATTCCAGCGATTGCCTGTTTTTTCTTTTGGACCGCCACCCAGGCTCAAAGGGATCATGAGATTATTCATACTAGAAAGTTCCGTGTTCAGCCACAAGCCAATATGGGCTCTCGCATAGTTGAGTAAGTTGTGGGAAACCTTTCCATGATGGGCTAGCAGATGTAGAGGGATTGTAGGTGTATCGGCCTATCTATCTGGTTAAGGGGACCTCTTCGGAAAGACTGTGTCTCGGTCATCCGTTTCTCAAACACCATGCAGTGCGAGAAACCAAACGGAGGCGATCAAGTCTTGTGGGGAAAGTGCACAAACCTCTGCAGAATGTACAAACTGATCATGATTAGCCGTGTCCCCGGTTATGGACGTCTTGAGTATCTAGTACCTGGATATCATGTGAATCTCATCATGTTACTTTAATTAATATTGTTGGGTTTAATGATGATTTTTTAATTGGGGTTGAGAGGATGTCTATCTTCTCAACGATGTTTCAACTACCATGATAGTTAATTAAAATCTATTCCTTTGTAGTAGGGAAAAATTGGATTTACGCAAAAACTGTAACCATAGAGCTTTCCACCAGCCATATTGCATGTAGTATAGTTTTACTTTTGTTGCTCTCTTGTGTTACTTTGCCAGCATATTCCATGTGCTGACCCGTTTTCGGGCTGCAACATTCATGTTGCAGACTTTTCAGACGACGAGTAAGGTGCCTTATAGGTCGTGGTTCTATACTCAGTGATGCCGTTGGAGTTGATGGACTCACTTATCTTCCAAGCCTTCCACTGTCATCGTGTTAGATGGCCTTAAGCCATTTTTATTGTAATCAATTCATCGTTGGAACTATCGATGTAATAAGTGTGTGATTGCTACTCTGTTATAAAACCTTCAAGTACTGTGCGTGTCAGCATTACTGATCCAGGGATGACACTGATGCACAGAGATCAGACTGTTTGAGGTCTGGTCGCTACAGGATCTTGTTTGTTGCGGGACGGTTATTCATTTAAATCAGAGAATAATGGTTGTTCTATTTTTATGAATAATATCTTTTATGGTCATGCACCCTTAAAGAATGGTCTATTATTCTTGGATCTCGATTCTAGTGATACACATATTCATGATATTGAAGCCAAAAAATGCAACGTTAATAATCATAGTGCAACTTATTTGTGGCACTGCCGTTTAGGTCATATTGGTGTAAAGCGCATGAAGAAACTCCATAGAGATGGACTTTTGTAATCACTTGATTATGAATCACTTGGTGCTTGCGAACCATGCCTCATGGGCAAGATGACTAAAACTCCATTCTCCGGAACAATGGAACGAGCAACAGATTTGTTGGAAATCATACATACTGATGTATGTGGACCAATGAGTGTTGAGGCTCGTGGCGGGTATCGTTATTTTCTAACCTTCACTGATGATTTGAGCAGATATGGGTATATCTACTTAATGAAACACAAGTCTGAAACATTTGAAAAGTTCAAAGAATTTCAGAGTGAAGTAGAAAATCATCATAACAAGAAAATAAAGTTTCTACGATCTGATCGTGGAGGTGAATATTTGAGTTACGAGTTTGGTCTTCATTTAAAACAATGTGGAATAGTTTCACAACTCACGCCACCCGGAACACCACATCGTAATGGTGTGTCCGAACGTCGTAGCAATACTTTATTAGATATGGTGCGATCTATGATGTCTCTTACCGATTTACCACTATCGTTTTGGGGTTATGCTTTAGAGACATCTACATTCATGTTAAATAGGGCACCATCTAAATTCGTTGAGACGACGCCTTATGAACTATGGTTTGGGAAGAAACCAAAGTTGTCATTTCTTAAAGTTGGGGCTGCGATGCTTATGTGAAAAAGCTTCAACCTGATAAGCTCGAACCCAAGTCAGAAAAATGTGTCTTCATAGGATACCCAAAAGAGACTGTTGGGTACACCTTCTATCACAGATCCGAAGGCAAGATATTCGTTGCTAAGAATAGATCCTTTTTAGAGAAGGAGTTTCTCTCGAAAGAAGTGAGTGGGTGGAAAGTAGAACTTGATGAGGTAATTGTACCTTCTCCCGAATTGGAAAGTGGAACATCACAGAAACTAGTTCCAGTGATTCCTACACCAATTAGTGAGGAAGCTAATGATGATGATCATGAAACTTCAGACCAAGTTTCTGCTGAACGTCGTAGATCAACCAGAGTACGTTCCGCACCAGAGTGGTACGGTAACCCAGTTCTGGAAGTCATGTTACTAGACGATGATGAACCTACAAACTATGAGGAAGTGATGATGAGCCCAGATTCCGCAAAATGGCTTGAAGCCATGAAATCTGAGATGGGATCCATGAATGAGAACAAAGTGTGGACTTTGGTTGACTTGCCCGATGACCAGCAAGCCATCGAAAATAAACGGATCTTCAAGAGGAAGAACGACGCAGACGGTAATGTTACTGTTTACAAAGCTCGACTTGTTGCGAAAGGGTTTCGACAAGTTCAACGAGTTGACTACGATGAGACTTTCTCACCCTTAGCGATGCTTAAGTCTGTCCGAATCATGTTAGCAATTGCCGCATTTTATGATTATGATATCTGGCAAATGGATGTCAAAACTGCATTCCTGAATGGATATCTCAAAGAAGAGTTGTATATGATGCAACCAGAAGGTTTTGTCGATCCAAAAGGTGCTAACAAAGTGTGCAAGCTCCAGCGATCCATCTATGGACTGGTGCAAGCATCTCGGAGTTGGAATATACGCTTTGATGAAGTCATCAAAGCATGTGGTTTTATACAGACTTTTGGAGAAGCCTGTATTTACAAGAAAGTGAGTGGGAGCTCTATAGCATTTCTGATATTATATGTGGATGACATATTATTGATTGGAAATGATGTAGAATTTCTGGATAGCATAAAAGGATACTTGAATAAGAGTTTTTCAATGAAAGACCTCGGAGAAGCTGCTGACATATTAGGCATCAAGATCTATAGAGATAGATCAAGACGCTTAATTGGACCTTCACAAAACACATACCTTGATAAAGTTTTGAATAAGTTCAAAATGGAGAAAGGTTTCTTACCTGTGTTACAAGGTATGAAGTTGAGTAAGACTCAAAGCCCGACCAGTGCATAAGATAGAGAGAAAATGAAAGTCATTCCCTATGCCTCAGCCATAGGATCTATCATGTATGCAATGCTGTGTACCAGACCTGATGTGTGCCTTGCTATAAGTCTAGCAGGGAGGTACCAAAGTAATCCAGGAGTGGATCACTGGACAGCGGTCAAGAACATCCTGAAATACCTGAAAAGGACAAAGGATATGTTTCTCGTGTATGGAGGTGACAAAGAGCTCGTCGTAAACGGTTACGTCGATTCTAGCTTTGACACTGATCCGGATGACTCTAAGTCACAAACCAGATATGTATTTTTATTGAACGGTGGAGCTGTCAGTTGGTGTAGTTCCAAACAGAGCGTCGTGGCGGGATCTACGTGTGAAGTGGAATACATAGCTGCTTCGGAAGCAGCAAATGAAGGAGTCTGGATGAAGGAGTTCATATCCGATCTAGGTGTAATACCTAGTGCATCAGGTCCAATGAAAATCTTTTGTGACAACACTGGAGCAATAGCCTTGGCGAAGGAATCCAGGTTTCACAAGAGAGCAAAGCACATCAAAAGACGCTTCAATTCCATCCACGATCTAGTCAAGGAAGGAGACATAGAGATTTGCAAGATACATACGGATCTAAATGTTGCAAACCCGTTGACTAAGCCTCTTCCACGGGTAAAACATGATCAGCACCAAGACTCTATGGGTGTTAGGGTCATTACTTTGTAATCTATATTTTTTACTCTAGTTCAAGTGGGAGACTGAAGGAAATATTCCCTAGAGGCAATAATAAAGATGTTATTTGTATTTCCTTATATCATGATAAATGTCTTTTATTCATGCTAGAATTGTATTAACCAGAAACTCAGTACATGTGTGAATACATAGACAAAACAGTATGTCCCTAGTATGCCTCTACTAGACTAGCTCATTGATCAAAGATGGTTATGTTTCCTAGCCATAGACATGAGTTGTCATTTGATCAACGGGATCACATCATTGGGAGAATGATGTGATGAACAAGACCCATCCGTTAGCTTAGCACTATGATCGTTTAGTTTTACTGATATTGCTTTCTTCATGACTTATACATGTTCCTATGACTATGAGATTATGCAACTCCTGTATACCGGAGAAACACCTTGTGTGCTATCAAACGTCACAACGTAACTGGGTGATTATAAAGACGCTCTACAGGTGTCTCCGGAAGTGTTCGTGGTGTTGGCATAGATCAAGAATAGGATTTGTCACTCCGAGTGTCGGAGAGGTATCTCTGGGCCCTCTCGGTAATACACATCATAATAAGCCTTGCAAGCAAATGACTAATGAGTTAGTCACGAGATGATGTATTACGGAACGAGTAAAGAGACTTGCCGGTAACGAGATTGAACTAGGTATTGAGATACCGATGATCGAATCTCGGGCAAGTCACATACCGATGACAAAGGGAACAACGTATGTTGTTATGCGGTTTGACCGATAAAGATCTTCGTAGAATATGTAGGAGCCAATATGAGCATCCAGGTTCCGCTATTGGTTATTGACTGGAGATGAGTCTCGGACATGTCTACATAGTTCTCGAACCCGTAGGGTTCGCACGCTTAACGTTTGATGACGATCGGTATTATGAGTTTATGAGTTTTGATGTACCAAAGGTAGTTCGGAGGCCCGGATGAGGTCACGGACATGACAAGGAGTCTCGGAATGTCCGAGACATAAAGATTGATATATTGTACGACTATATTCGGACACTGGAAGTGTTGTGGAAAGTTTTGGAATTTACCGGAGTGCCGGGGGGGGGGGGTTACCGGAACCCCCCGGGTGAATGTTGGGCCCTGGTGGGCCATAGGGGAGAAAGAGGGCAGCAGCCAGGAGGTGGCGCGCCCCCTCCCAAGGGGCAGTCCGAATAGGACTAGGGGAGGGGGGCGCGGCCCCTCTTCCCCTCTCCCTCTCCCTCTCCTTCCTTCCCTCTCTCTCCTTCTTGGTGGACTCCTACTAAGAATAGGATTGCAATCCTATTCCTAGTAGGATTGCCTCTCCTTGGCGCACCATAGAGGGCCGGCCGGCCTCCCCCCTTGCTCCTTTATATACGGGGGCAAGGGGGCACCCAAAGACACACAAGTTGAATTGTTTTAGCCGTGTGCGGTGCCCCCCTCCACAGAAACACACCTCGGTCATACTGTTGCAGTGCTTAGGCGAAGCCCTGCGCGGGTAACTTCATCATATCCGTCACCACGCCGTCGTGCTGACGAAACTCTCCCGTGAAGCTCAACTGGATCAAGAGCTCGTGGGACGTCATCAAGCTGAACGTGTGCTGAATGCGGAGGTGGCGTACGTTCGGTGCTTGATCGGTTGGATCGCGAAGAAGTTCGACTACATCAACCGCGTCACTTGACGCTTCCGCTCTCGGTCTACAAGGGACGTAGACACACTCTCCCCTCTCGTTGCTTTGCATCTGGTAGATAGATCTTGCGTGATCGTAGGAAAATTTTAAAATACTATGTTCCCCAACACTCTTGGTCGATGATATTGATGGGCATGTTATTTACCTATGTAATGAAGCTGCTAGAATTGCTAGACCCGATACTAAGAATAAACATAGACCTGTTGTAGGCATGCCTGTTATTTCTGTTACATAGGAGATCATTGCTATCATGGCTTAATGTGACATAGGTGCTAGTGCTAGTGCAATACCTCATTCCCTTTATGAAGAAATTATGCACGATATTGCACCCGCTGAGCTAGAAGGTATTGATGTTACTATTAAACTTGCCAATAGAGACACTATTTCACCAGTTGGGATTGTTAGAGATGTTGAAGTCTTGTGTGGGAAAGTTAAATACCCTGCTGATTTTCTTGTTCTTGGTTCCCCACAAGATGATATTTGCCCCACTATATTTGGTAGACCCTTCTTGAATACTGTAAATGCTAAGATAGACTGCGAAAAAGACATCGTTACTTTTGGTTTAGGGGATATGTCTCATGACTTTAACTTTGCTAAATTTTGTAGACAACCCCATGATAAAGCATTGCCTAATAAGGATGAAATTATTGGTCTTGCTTCTATTGTTGTGCTTCCTAATGATCCTTTAGAACAATATCTGCTAGACCATGAAAATGATATGTATATGAATGAAAGAAGGGAAATAGATGAAATATTCTTTAAACAGGGACCCTTATTGAAACACAATTTGCCTGTTGAAATTCTAGGGGATCCTCCTCCACCCAAGGGTGATCTCGTGTTTGAACTCAAACCATTACCTGATACTCTTAAGTATGCTTATCTCGATGAAAAGAAAATATTCCTGTTATTATTAGTGCTAACCTTTCAGAGCAGGAAGAAGAGAAATTATGGAAAATTCTGAAGAAGCATCGTGCTGCTATTGGATATACTCTTGATGATGTTAAGGGCATTAGTCCCACCCTGTGCCAACACAAAATAAAATTGGATAAGGACGCTAAACCGGTTGTTGATCACCAACGACGGTTAAATCCTAAGATGAAAGAAGTGGTAAGGAAGGAAATACTAAAGCTTCTAGAGGCAGGTATAATTTATCCAGTTGCTGATAGTCAGTGGGTAAGTCATGTCCATTGTGTTCCTAAGAAGGGAGGTATTACTTTTGTTCCTAATGATAAAGATGAATTGACCCTGCAAAGAATTGTTACAGGTTATAGGATGGTAATTGATTTCCGCAAACTAAATAAAGCTACTAAGAAAGATCATTACCCTTTACCTTTTATTGACCAAATGCTAGAAAGGTTATCCAAACATACTCATTTTTGCTTTCTAGATGGCTATTCTGGTTTCTCTCAAATACCTGTTTCAAAAGAGGATCAAGAAAAGACCACTTTTACTTGTCCCTTCGGTACCTTTGTTTATAGACATATGCCTTTTGGTTTATGTAATGCACCTGCTACCTTTCAAAGATGCATGATGGCTATATTCTCTTATTTCTGTGAAAAGATTGTTGAGGTTTTCATTGATGGTTTTTCTGTTTTTGGAACTTCTTTTGATGATTGCTTAAGCAACCTTGATATAGTTTTGCAGAGATGTGAAGAAACTAATCTTGTCTTGAATTGGGAAAAGTGTCACTTTATGGTTAATGAAGGTATTGTCTTGGGGCATAATTTTTTTGAAAGAGGTATTGAAGTTGATAAAGCTAAAGTTGATGCTATCGAGAAGATGTCGTGTCCCAAGGACATCAAAGGTATAAGAAGTTTCCTTGGTCATGCCGGTTTTTATAGGAGGTGCATTAAGGACTTCTCAAAAATATCTAGGCCTCTGACTAATCTCTTACAAAAAGATGTTCCTTTCGTCTTTGATGATGATTGTGTAGAAGCATTTGAAATACTTAAGATAGCATTGATCTCTGCACCAATTGTCCAGCCTCATGACTGGAATGTACCCTTTGAAATTATGTGCGATGCTAGTGATTATGCTGTAGGTGCTGTTCTAGGACAAAGACTTGATAAGAAGTTGAATGTTATCCAATATGTTAGTAAAACTCTAGATAGTGCCCAGAGAAATTATGCTACTACTGAGAAAGAATTTTTAGCAGTTGTATTTGCTTGTGATAAGTTTAGACCTTATATCGTTGATTCTAAACTAACTGTTCACACTGATCATGCTGCTATCGAATATCTTATGGAAAAGAAAGATGCTAAACCTAGACTTATTAGATGGGTTCTCCTGCTACAAGAATTTGATTTGCATATTACTGATAGAAAGGGGGCCGAGAACCCCGTAATCTAGGTTAGAGAATATTCTTGATGACCCACTACCTATTGATGATAGCTTTCCTAGTGAACAATTAGCTGTCATAAATGCTTCTCGTACTGCTCCATGGTATGCTGATTATGCTAATTACATTGTTGCTAAATTTATACCACCTATTTTCACATACCAGCAAAAGAAAATGTTCTTCTATGATTTAGTACAATACTTCTGGGATGATCCACACCTTTATAAAGAAGGAGTGGATGGTATTATTAGACGTTGTGTACCTGAGCATGAACAGGAACAGATCCTACGCAAGTGTCACTCCGAAGCTTATGGAGGACACCATGCTGGAGATACAACTGCACACAAGTTACTGCAATCTGGTTTTTATTGGCCTATTCTCTTCAAGGATGCCCGTAAGTTTGTCTTATCTTGTGATGAATGTCAAAGAATTGGTAATATTAGTAGACATCAAGAAATTCCTATGAATTATTCACTTGTTATTGAACCATTTGATGTCTGGGGCTTTGATTATATGGCACCTTTTCCTTCCTCTAATGGGTATACACATATTTTAGTTGTTGTTGATTACGTTACTAAGTGGGTAGAAGCTATTCCAACTAGTAGTGTTGATCACAACACCTCCATTAAGATGCTTAGAGAAGTTATTTTTTCCGAGGTTTGGAGTCCCTAGATACTTAATGACTGATGGTGGTTCACATTTTATTCATGGTGCTTTCCATAAAATGCTTGCTAAGTATGATTTTAATCATAGAATTGCATCCCCTTACCACCCATAGTCTAGTGGTCAAGTAGAACTGAGTAACAGAGAGCTGAAATTAATTTTGCAAAAGACTGTTAATAGATCTAGAAAGAATTGGTCCAAGAAACTTGATGATGCATTATGGGCCTATAGAACTGCATATAAAAATCCTATGGGTATGTCTCCATATAAGATGGTCTATGTAAAAGCATGCCACTTACCTCTTGAACTAGAACATAAGGCAAATTGGGCTATTAAAGAGCTCAATTATGATTTTAAACTTGCCGGTGAGAAGAGGTTATTTGACATTAGCTCGCTTTATGAATGGAGAACCCAGGCCTATGAAAATGCCAAACTGTTTAAAGAAAAAGTCAAAAGATGGCATGACAAAAGGATACATGAGTTTAACGTAGGTGATTATGTCTTGCTATACAACTCTCGTTTAAGATTTTTTGCAGCAAAACTTCTCTCTAAATGGGAAGGTCCTTACGTTATCAAGGAGGTCTATCGTTCTGGTGCCATAAAAATCAACAACTTCGAAGGCACAAATCCGAAGGTGGTGAATGGTCAAAGAATCAAACATTATATCTCAGGTAATCTTATAAATGTTGAAACCAATGTTATTGAAACCGTACCCCGGAGGAGTACATAAGGGATACTTTCCGGAACGATTCAGACTCCGAAAAGGAAGAGGTATGTAGTACGGTAAGTAAACCGACTCCAAAACAGTTCTAATGGCATTTTTTATCCGTTTTGGAATATTTAGAAAAATAGAAAAAATAAGAAGCAGTACAGAAAGGACACGAGGCGTCCACGAGGGTGGAGGGCGCGCCCTACCCCCTGGGCGCGCCCCCCTACCTCGTGGGCACCTCGTGTGCCTCCTGAACTCTGTTTTCTTGCACGTTAGTTCTTTTGGTCGGTAAAAAATCAGTATATAATCTCCCGAAGGTTTTGACCACCGTATCACGCCAAAACCCTCTGTTTTTGTTTCGAGTTGTTTCTGTCACAGATTTGAGCAATATGTCGTCTCAGGATTCAGAGGGAGAAAGCTATGTGGCAGATTACCTTGCAGACCCTGAGGTCTACGGGGACTTGGACCATTGTGGGTGGACCACGGAGGAAGAAGAAGACTATGATCCTAAGAGAAAGGAGGAGACGAGCTCAGATGAAGATGAAGTCCCATTACTTCAACCTGGGGACATGGATGTGGAGTTCAAACAGTCAAGCCTCCCTGATAGAGCAAAGAAACATAAGATCGAGTTTATCCCTTTTCGCCTCTTGCAGGAGAACAAGTAGGAACTATGCAAAAAGATATTAAGCCTTGAGTAGGAGATCGATGACCTACGGGAGCAAAATTATATCCTCAAGCGCAAATTGAGGAAGAAGCCTACATCATCAACTACTCCATCATCACCACCTTCGAAGACGGATACATAATCACATGGGTATGGGCACTCCCCTTGGCAATTGCCAAGCTTGGGGGAGGTGCCCCGGTATCGTATCACCATCACACTCCTATCTTTACCGTTTTTCTTAGTTCGATCCTTTTGGTAATATCTTGATCTAGTAGAATAAAGTTTAGCATGATCTAGTTGTGAGCTTTGCTTTATGATCCTTATCTATGTAATCGAGTCCGTGAGCTATATATAATAAAGATTAGTTTTGAGTCAAGGGCTTGACTTTCTCACTATGATCATGAGAGTACAAAAGAAAATATAAAAAGTATCAAAGAGATCATATTAATATTATGAAAAGTAATGACTTCACATATAAATAGTATGATGAATAAAAGTTGTTGAGAGTTGACAAACATAGTTTTGGTCATCATTGCAATTAATAGGAAGTAATAAGGAAAGAGAGGTTTTCACATACAAATATACTATCTTGGACATCTTTTATGATTGTGAGCACTCATTAAAATATGACATGCTAAAGAGTTGATGTTGGACAAGGAAGACAACATAATGGGTTATGTTTTCTTATATCTGAAATAAAGTATATTGTCATGGATCACCCAACATGTTGAGCTTGCCTTTCCCCCTCATGCTAGCCAAAACTCCTTGCACCAAGTAGAGATACTACTTGTGCTTCTATACATCCTTAAACCCAGTTTTGCCATGAGAGTCCACCATACCTACCTATGGATTGAGTAAGATAGTTCAAGTAAGTTGTCATTGTTGCAACTCTCTAAAATATGTATAATCTATTAGTGTGGAGAAAATAAACTTTATACGATCTTGTGATATGGAAGCAATAAAAGCGACGGACTGCATAATAAAGGTCCATATCACCAGTGGCAATATAAAGTGACATTCTTTTGCGCTAAGATTTTGTACATCCAACCATTAAAGCACGTGACAACCTCTGCTTCCCTCTCCGAAGGACCTATGTATTGTTCTTACCTTATAAGAGTCATGGTGATCTTCACCTTTCCTTTTTACATTTTATCCTTTGGCAAACACATTGTGTTGGAAAGATCCTGACATATATACCCACTTGGATGTAAGCTATCATGATCTATTACTGTTGACATTACCCTTAAGGTAAAAGGTTGGGAGGCAACATTATAAGCCCATATCTTTCTCTGTGTCCGATTAAAACTCCATACCCATAAGTATTGCGTGAGTGTTAGAAATTGTGAAAGACTAAATGATAGTTGAGTATGTAGACTTGCTGAAAAGCTCTTATATTGACTCTTTCTGATGTTATGATAAATTGCAATTGCTTCAATGACCGAGATCATAGTTTGTTAGTTTTCAATGAAGTTTCTGATTCATACTCGGTATTGTGAATAGATTGTTACTTTATCATAAGAAATCATATGACAATATATATATGTTGTTGTTATAAGAATGATCATGATGCCCTCATGTCCGTATTTTATTTTATCGACACCTCTATCTCTAAACATGTGGACATATTTTTCGATATCGGCTTCCGCTTGAGGACAAGCGAGGTCTAAGCTTCGGGGGGTTAATACGTCCATTTTGCATCATGCTTGTATATTGATATTTATTGCATTATGGGCTGTTATTACACATTATGTCACAATACTTATGCCTTTTCTCTCTTATTTTACAAGGTTTACATGAAGAGAGAGAATGTTGACAGCTAGAATTCTGGGCTGGAAAAGGAGCAAACATTGGAGACCTATTCTGCACCACTCAAAAAGCTCTGAAACTCCACGAAAGTCTGTTTTGGAAAATATCAAAAGTATCTGGCGAAAGAAGTACAGGAGGGGGGCCACCCACCATCCACGAGGGTGGGGGGCGCGCCCTACCCCCCTGGGCGCGCCCCCTGCCTCGTGGGCTGATACGTCTCCAACGTATCTACTTTTCCAAACAATTTTGCCCTTGTTTTGGACTCTAACTTGCATGATTTGAATGGAACTAACCCGGACTGACGTTGTTTTCAGCAGAACTGCCATGATGTTATTTTTGTGCAGAAATGAAAGTTCTCGGAATGACCTGAAATTCAACGGAGAATTATTTTGGAATATATAAAAAAAAATATGTGCGGAAAGAACCAGACCAGGGGGGCCCACACCCTGTCCATGAGGGTGGGGGCGTGCCCCCTACCTCGTGGGCCCCCTGTTGCTCCACCGACGTCTTCCTCGACTCCATATATTCACTTTCGGGGAGAAAAAATCAGAGAGAAGGAATTATCGCGTTTACGATACAGAGCCGCCGCCAAGCCCTAATCTCTCTCGGGAGGGCTGATCTGGAGTCTCTTCGGGGCTCCGGAGAGTGGAGATCGTCGCCGTCGTCATCATCAACCTTCCTCCATCACCAATTCCATGATGCTCACCGCCGTGCATGAGCAATCCCATCGTAGGCTTACTGGACAGTGCTGGGTTGGACGAGATTTACCATGTAATCGAGTTAGTTTTGTTAGGGTTTGATCCCTAGTATCCACTATGTTCTAAGATTGATGTTGATATGACTTTGCTATGCTTAATGCTTGTCACTAGGGCCCGAGTGCCATGATTTCAGATCTGGTCCTATTATGTTTTCATGAATATATGTGTGTTCTTGATCCTATCTTGCAAGTCAGTAGTCACCTACTATGTGTTATGATTCGGCAACCCCGAAGTGACAATGGTTGGGACCACTTCCGGTGATGACCGTAGTTTGAGGAGTTCATGTATTCACTATGTGTTAATGCTTTGGTTCGGTACTCTATTAAAAGGAGGCCTTAATATCCCTTAGTTTCCACTAGGACCCCGCGGCCACGGGAGGGTAGGACAAAAGATGTCATGCAAGTTCTTTTCCATAAGCACGTATGACTATATTCGGAATACATGCCTACATTACATTGATGAACTGGAGCTAGTTCTGTGTCACCCTAGGTTATAACTATTACATGAGGAATCACATACGACATAATTATCCATCACCGATCCAATGCCTACGAGCTTTTCACATATTGCTTGTTGCTTATTTACTTTTCCGCTGCTACTGTTACAATCACTACAAAAACTATTACCGCTACTTTTGCTACCGTTACCGTTACTTCCATATTACCTTGCTACTAAATTACCTTGCTGCAGATACTAAGTTTCCAGGTGTGGTTGAATTGACAACTCAGCTGCTAATACTTGAGAGTATTCTTTGGCTCCCCTTGTGTCGAATCAATAAATTTGGGTTGAATACTTTACCCTCGAAAACTGTTGCGATCCCCTACACTTGTGGGTTATCAAGACTATTTTCTGGCGCCGTTGCCGGGGAGCATAGCTATATTCTTGAAGTCGCTTGGGATTTATATCTGTTGATCACTATGAAGAACTTGAAAGGCTCAAAAACAAAGATTTATCCCTTAACTATGAGGGGGGGGGGGTAAGGAACTGCCATCTAGCTCTGCACTTGATTCACCCTCTGTTATGAGTAAACTTGCGACACCTACTCCTACTATTGAATCTGATATGTCGCATGTTCTTGATGATGCCACTTCTGCTATGTATGATGCAACTACTTCTATGCTTGATAATACTGTGCCACTAGATGAATTTTTTGATGAACAAATTGCTAAGGTTAGGGAGAATGCAAATATTGAACTCATAATATTGATGAAAGTGATAATGAAGATTCTCCCCCTAGATATGAATTGCCTGTTATTCCTGAGGGTTATGTTATGGATGAAGAAACTGCTAGAGACTTTCTTTCTTGCAACGATAGATATGATCTTAAGAAATTATTAGCTAAGCTGAAAGAAAAGTCTTTGAATGCTAGAATGAAATATGACACTGCTTTTGCTACTTCACCTATGTTTGTTACTGATAAGGATTATGATTTCTCTGTTGATCCTGAGTTAATTACTTTGGTTGAATCCGATCCTTTCCATGGCTATGAATCTGAAACTGTTGTGGCACATCTTACTAAGTTGAATGTTATAGCTACCCTGTTTACCAACGAGGAAAAATCCGTTATTACTATATCCTTAAGTTATTTCCGTTCTCGTTAAAGGGTGATGCTAAGACATGGTTTAATTCTCTTGATCCTGGTTGTGTGCGTAGTCCCCAGGATATGATTTATTACTTCTCTGCTAAATATTTTCCCGCTCATAAGAAACGAGCTGCCTTACGGGAAATATATAATTTTGTGCAAGTTGAATAAGAGAGTCTCCCACAAGCTTGGAGGAGGCTTCTCCAATTACTTAATGCTTTGCCTGATCATCCTCTTAAGAAGAATGAAATACTTGATGTCTTTTATAATGGACTAACCGATGCTTCCAGAGACCACATGGATAGTTGTGATGGTTGTGTTTTCAGGGAAAGAACAGTTCATCAAGCTGAATTACTATTGAATAATATGTTGACCAATGAAAATAATTGGACACTTCCTGAACCAGCCCCAAAGACAACTCCGAAGAAAAGGGGTGTTCTGTTTCTCAGTCCTGAAGATATACAAGCGGCAAAGAAATCTATGAAAGAAAAAGGTATTAAAGCTGAAGATGTTAAGAATTTACCGCAT
The DNA here is from genome assembly GCA_902687465.1 of Secale cereale. Taxonomy (NCBI): domain Eukaryota; kingdom Viridiplantae; phylum Streptophyta; class Magnoliopsida; order Poales; family Poaceae; genus Secale; species Secale cereale. The sequence continues at coordinate 335,735,189 of LR738713.1, forward strand.
ATTGGAGAAATACATGGTATTGATAACCCGACACAGGTAGTAAAGGTAAATTCTCTTTATAGATTTGATGAAGGTGATATTCCTCGTTATAAGTTTGCTGGCCAATGCTTAGATGAGTTTGACAATTTTATTGTTAAGCAAGAAAACTTCAATGCTTATGTTGGTAGACAATTGCAACGTAACGCTTACATGATTGAACACTTGAGTGACTATATGTCTAGAGTTAAAGGTGAATTGAAACTCATTAGTAAACATGCTTCTATGGTTACCACTCAAGTAGAACAAGTACTTAAAGCACAAAATGATTTCTCAATGAATTAAATAGTAAGAAAAATGATAATGCTATTAGAGTTGTGACTAGAGGTGGTAAAATGACTCAGGAACCTCTTTATCCTGAAGGCCACCCTAAGAGAATTGAGCAGTATTCTCAGACAGCTAATTTAGATGCACCTAGTTCTTCCAAGACGAAGAAAAAGAAAAATGATAGGACTTTGCATGCCTCTAGTGAACCTGTAGCTGACACACCTGAGAATCCCAATGATATCTCTATCTCTGATGCTGAGACACAATCTGGTATGGAACATGTACCTAGTGATAATGTTAATGATGATGTTCATGATGATGCACAACCTAGCAATGATGATGATGAAGAGATTGAACCTGCTGTTGATCTTGATAACCCACAATCAAAGAATCAACGTTATGATAAGAGAGACTTCATTGCTAGGAAGCACAGCAAGGAAAGAGAACCATGGGTTCAGAAACCCATGCCTTTTCCTCCTAAACCATCCAAGAAAAATGATGATGAGGATTTTGAGTGCTTTGCTGAAATGATTAGACCTATCTTTTTGCGTATGCGTTTGACTGATATGCTTAAAACAAATCCTTATGCTAAGTATATGAAAGATATTATTACGAATAAAAGAAAGATACCTGAAGTTGAAATTTCCACCATGCTTGCCAATTACACTTTTAAGGGTGGAATACCTAAGAAACTAGGAGATCCAGGAGTACCTACTATACCTTGCTCCATCAAAAGAAACTATCTTAAAACTGCCTTGTGTGATCTTGGAGCCGGTGTTAGTGTTATGCCTCTCTCTTTATATCGTAGACTTGACTTAAGTAAGTTGATACCTACTGAAATATCTTTGAAAATGGCGGATAAATCAACTGCTATACCTGTCAGTATTTATGAGGATGTGCCTATTGTGGTCGCAAATGTTGCTATTCTAACGGACTTTGTTATCCTTGATATTCCCGTGGACGATAGTATGTCTATTATCCTTGGTAGACCCTTTTTGAATACTGCAGGGGCTGTTATTGATTGCAACAAAGGCAATGTCACTTTTCATGTCAATGGTAATGAGCATACGGTTCACTTTCCGAGGAAACAACCTCAGGTCCACAGTATCAATTCTATTGGAAAAATTTCAACTATTACTATTGGAGGTTTTGAATTTCCTCTTCCTACTGTTAAGAAGAAATATGATATTCTTATTATTGGGGACATGCATATCCCCATTGAGGTAACCTAGTGTTATTCGAAAAATTTCCGCTTTCATGTTATTCGAAAAGAGTTTATTAACAAGACCTGATCAACCTTGTTAATGGATTCCTTTTGATGAGCATGAGACGTGTGAATCTAGATAGCACAACTTTATGTACCCTCCTTTTACTTTCTGTTAATTAGATTAAATAAAGCAAATATAGTATTTTCTGTCTGTTTTCAGAGTTATCCATGCAATAAAAAATACCTCGAAAATAAAAGTTCTCCAAAGGCCCCGAAAATGAAATATGATATTTTTTCCAGAATATTTGAGAATATTTGGCACTGAGAACACAGCAGGGGGAGCCAGCACCTGGCCACGAGGGTCCGGGGCGTGCCCCCATGCCTCATGGGCCCCACGTGGCCCCCTCTACTTATTCATGCACCCACACACTCCTTCTTCCTCCCAAAAAATCACTATCCAGCTCAAGCACGAGTTCTAGCTCTTCTTGCTGCCATTTTCGATATCTTTGCTCAAAGCTCCATACACAAAACTGTTTGGGGCGATTGTTCCTTGGTATGTGACTCCTCCATTGGTCCAATTAGTTTTTGTTCTAGTGCTTTATTTATTGCAAATTTTTGCTGCTTAGGTGACCCTGTTCTTGAGCTTGCATGTCAAATTTATGTGGTTCCAAGTAGTTCTAATGCATGATATAGTCTCTAGGCATTTGTAGGAGTAGTTGCTATCAACCTTGTTGAGTTTGGTTCAATTTTATTTTTAGTCACTAAAAATTTCAGAAATTTTCAGAGGAAGAAAATGATGAGGAGATTGTTGAGAGACTCTTCCAGTCAAAGTTCAGAGGATAAGCAGAAGGAAGAGAATAAGAAGCCCAAATACAATCTTCCTCGCACTACGGAAGTACGGCCGTGTGAATGGCCTTGCAATGAGTTTTTAAAAGCCACTAGGATTTATAAAACTTTTATTATTTGGCGGAGAATGCAGGCCTCACCGAATTCCTCCACGACCAGCGTGAATAGTATCTCTTTCTCACTAATATTTTCACGCAAAACTTTCATTTTCATGCTAAGAAATCACCACCTTCAGTGGAGTTTCGATTATATGATGATGTTAAGGAGATGTCGTTCTATGAATTTTGTCAAGTATGTAAGATACCCTTTGCTGGTAGTCTTGAGTAGCCACATCGTAAAGATGTTGAGGGGTTTATTGATATGATAGTTGTAGGGGAAACGAGACAAGTTTCAGGGGCAAGAATTACTAGTATACATTTTCCTGTTCGACGCTACTTTGCTATATTTGCTAGTAGATGCTTGATTGGTCGCGGGAACAGTGTGAATCTTAGTGCCCCTGATATTGTCATTTTGCACCATGCTTTGTTTCGAGAGACAACTTTTAGCTTGGGTGCTGCTGTTGCTAAACGATTAAGCCTGAACCGTACAAAGGGTCCTATCTTTGGAGGCATCTTTGCTTCACGCCTTGTTGAACACTTTAGAATACCTATTAGGCATCATGAAAAGGAAGAAAAGTTGTTGATCCTAGTGTTTCTGGATTATAAGAGTATGACATCACATGATTTTATTGTTAAAGACAAGAAGAAGTTGCTTAAGTATAAATTGAGGTTTGATGAAAAATATTGTGAGATCATTGCCTTGCCTACACCATCTCTGTTTGATCTATTTCCAGACACGTACCTCGTTCTGCCAGATGCCGCTTACAAATACGGGAGCCAGGAATAAGCTTCAGAGCCGGAGCCGGAACCACCACTTGACCCTTACCGGCAGTCGGTTTAACGGTGAGATCCGGATGAGATTGCCAACTAGTGGCACCCAGAGGACGCCTCTCCGTACACCGGAGAAAGTAGCTTCGATCCGTGGCCATAGACCAACTTAGGCCAAAAGCCTAAGCTTGGGGGAGTACGTATTTCTTACCGACATTACATTCATGTTCACACACTTATTCCAAGTAGTCGGTGCTCACACTCTTTTATTGTACTATCCATTCTAGTTTCAATTCTTTTCTTAGTCTTTTTCTTGTGTGTTAGAAAAACCTTAAGAAAAAAAATAGTTGTAGCCTTTTAGCTAGTTTACTTTTCATGCCTGTAGTAGTAGTAATTAAAAGAAAACCCAAAAATATTTCTCATTCTTCTTTTCTTGTTGGGAGCTTTCCCGTGTAAATAGTTTCTTTTCTTTTCTTTGGGAGTCAAAAGGAGAAGACCATGATGAAAATGTTTAGTGGCTCTCATATGATTTATTGTTGATTTAACTTTGAGCCATATTACTTTGTCTTCTCTCTTGTATTAAATGCTTGTAGATTCAAGCTTAGTCCAATGCACATGCACTCTTATTATTATACACACCGTTCGGTCGTGCGAGTGAAAGGCAAGAATGACGATATATGATGAACTAATTGAGATGAGAAAAGCTGGTATGAACTCGACCTTTTTGTAAATATGATAGTTCATCGTTCCTCATTAAGCTTGTTATGAATGAAACATGCTGGCAATGACAATTAGAGATCATAGATGCTCATGCCATGCTTAATTAGCTAAGAGTTTATAATGGTCTATCTTGCGTGCCAACATGATATTAAAATGGTTGTGATGTGGTATGATAGGGTGGTATCCTCCTTTGAACGATTCAAGTGGTTTGACTTGGCACATGTTCACGCATGTAGTTGAAACAAAATCAACATAGCCTCCACGATATTTATGTTCATGGTGATTTATATCCTACTCATGCTTGCACTCATTGTTGATTAATTTTAATGCATGTTCATGACTTTTGTCGCTCTCTAGTTGGTCGCTTCCCGGTCTCTTTCTAGCCATCACCTGTACTAAGCGGGAATACTACTTATGCATCCACTTCCATAAACCCCAATGTTATTCCATGTGAGTCCACCATACCTTCCTATATGCGGTATCTACCTGCCGTTCCAAGTAAATTTGTATGTGCCAAACTCTAAAACTTCAAATGAAATTCTGTTTTGTATGCTCGAACAGCTCATGTATCAACTAGGGATGTCTATATATTCCATGCTAGGTGGGTTATTCACACGATGAGTGGACTCCGCTCATCATTCATGAGAAAATGGCTGGTCACCAGGATGCCTAGTCCCATGCTCAAATCATAATAATTAAACAAAACTGCCCCAGGGTTGTTGCTTGTTTGGACGGTACACCATGGATTCGGATGGCCCTGGAGTGTGCTTGTTGGTGGTTGGGGGAGTATAAACTTTACCATTCTGTTTGGGAACCGCCTATAATGTGTGTAGCATGAAAGATATCGAGATTCTTGGTTGCTATGTTGATAGTGAGAGTATACCGCTCAAAATATTATTCATCTCTATTTCAAAATCGAGCTCTGGCACCTCTACAAATCCCTGCTTCCCTCTGCGAAGGGCCTGTCTATTTACTTTTACGTTGAGTCATCATCTTCTTATTAAAGAGCACTAGTTGGAGAGCACCGCTGTCATTTGCATGTATTGCTATTAATTTGCATTGAGTATGATTGTGACTGGATCTCTTTTACCATGAATTACAATGTCTAGTCAGTCCTTGATCTTTAAAGGTGCTCTGCATTTATGTTTTGCGGTCTCAGAAAGGGCTAGCGAGATACCATCCTATTATATCATATTATGATTGTTTTGATAAAGTGTTGTCATCCGATGTTTATTATTATTGCTCGCTAGTTGACTATGCCATTCATATGAGTAGACATGAGACTTGAAAGTTATTGTGAATGTGGTTAGTTCATGATCTTTGCTGAAAACTTGAATGATGGCTTTACATATTTACAACAACAAGAGCAAACAGAGTTTGTCAAAGTTTTTCTTTATCACTTTTAGTTTATCAACTGAATTGCTTGACGACAAGCAAAGGTTTAAGCTTGGGGGAGTTGATACGTCTCCAACGTATCTACTTTTCCAAACACTTTTGCCCTTGTTTTGGACTCTAACTTGCATGATTTGAATGGAACTAACCCGGACTGATGTTGTTTTCAGCAGAAGTGCCATGGTGTTATTTTGTGCAGAAATAAAAGTTCTCGGAATAACCTGAAATTCAACGGAGAATTATTTAGGAATATATAAAAAATATCCGTGAAAAGAACCAGACCAGGGGGCCCACACCCTGTCCATGAGGGTGGGGGCGCCCTCCTAGGCGCACCCCCTGCCTCGTGGGCCCGTGTTGCTCCACCGACGTCTTCCTCGACTCCATATATTCACTTTCGGGGAGAAAAAACAGAGAGAAGGAATTATCGCGTTTTATGATACGGAGCCGCCGCCAAGCCCTAATCTCTCTTGGGAGGGCTAATCTCGAATCTATTCCGGGTTCCGGAGAGTGGAGATCGTCGCCGTCGTCATCATCAACCTTCCTCCATCACCAATTCCATGATGCTCACCGCGGTGCGTGAGTAATCCCATCGTAGGCTTGCTGGACGGTGATGGATTGGATGAGATTTACCATGTAATCGAGTTAGTTTTGTTAGGGTTTGATCCCTAGTATCCACTATGTTCTAAGATTGATGTTCCTATGACTTTGCTATGCTTAATGCTTGTCACTAGGGCCCGAGTGCCATGATTTCAGATCTGAACCTATTATGTTTTCATGAATATATGTGTGTTCTTGATCCTATCTTGCAAGTCAATAGTCACCTACTATGTGTTATGATCCGGCAACCCCGAAGTGACAATAGTCGGGACCACTCCCGGTGATGACCGTAGTTTGAGGAGTTCATGTATTCACTAGGTGTTAATGCTTTGGTCTGGTACTCTATTAAAATGAGGCCTTAATATCCCTTAGTTTCCACTAGGACCCCGCTGCCACGGGAGGGTGATACGTCCAAAAGGTATCTATAATTTCTGCTTGCTCCATGCCTCTTTTGTGTGATATTGCTATGATATGTATGCACTTCCATACACTTTTGATCATATTTGAACTAACCTATTAACTGAGTGCACCCCAGTGCCAGTTTCTGTTTTCTGCTGTTTTTGTATTTCAGGTTTTCCCATTACTTAAATTGCCAGAAAAATTCCGGGAAAAATATATAAAAAATCAGCGCTCCAGAAGCTTCCATGCAGCAGAAGTAGGGCCGGAAGGGGGCCAGAGGGGCTCCAGGCGCCCTGGGGGGCGGCCCCACCCCTGGCCGCGCCGGGGGGCGCCTGGGCCCCCCTACCTCCTCTGGTGACCCCCTTTGGCATATATTTACACCGCATCCCGAAACCCTCGAGGACGGAACCCTTTTTCGCGATCTCATCTCTGTTCCGCCGCCGCCGCGCTTCCAAGATCGGGAGCACCAGGAGAACTCTTCCCGGCACCCTGTCGGAGGGGAGAACCACCACCGGGAGCTTCTCCACCACCATGGACGCCTCCCGGATGAGTTGTGAGTAGTCTCCCTTGGACCATGGGTCCATGACCAGTAGCTATGTGATGTTCTCCTCCCCTCTTTGTTCTTTACCGATTAGACCTCGTGAGCTGCCCTACATGATCGAGGCACATATGTAATCTTTATGCTGTTGCTATGCTGAGTTTGCTGGGATCCGATGGATTATGAGATTATGTTCAGATTGTGTGTGAGTAATATATTTGATTCACCTCTTTTATATTTATGTTCTTGAGTAATTCTTGCATGTTCTCCGTTGCTGTTTATTGCTTTGGCCAAGTAGTAGGTAGTAACTCCAAGAGGGAACATTATGCTTGATTGTGGGTTCATGCCCCTCGATGACTAGCTTGAGTGACAGAAACATGAGTCTAGGGGATGTGTTGTTGCCACAAGGGGGAAACCAACGGTGCTTGTACTTGCGGGTGCAAGGATTGCTTTCTTTACGCAAAGTTCTTTTAATGCAGTTGTCTGTTGCTTTGAGTTTACACTATGGGTGGGACTCGCAACTTAATACCAGCGAGATGTTCTGGATAGATATCTCAAGGTGGATGATTAGTAGTAGATGCAGATGGATTTCAGTCTACTTGCCTTGGCGTACCGCCCATGCTTTTGAGCCTCTACCTTTCTTTGCAGCATAGTTAGCATTGGTTTGCGCACATAATCCTGTCAATTGCCCAGCTGTAATTCGTTTACCTCGCTTAGCTGTTTTATCGTCTTTTGGGAGAGAGACATCACTAGTGAACATCATGGGACCCCGGTCCATATTACCATCACTGATCACACCCGTTATTTACTTCCTGTTCTTATTTACTAGTTGCAGTCATACCTATCACTATTATCTCTTGCGTTTGATCCTTTGTAAACGACAAGGCCGGAGGGATTGACAACCTCTCTGTACTCGTTGGGAGCAAATTTATTTGCATCTGTGTGCAGGTCCTATCAACCGCTAAGTATCTGGCGCCATTAGCAGTTGACACCTTCTTGTCGACCCTCGGAGTCTCACGGGATTCGATCATTGGTATCTTTGCCGAGGGAAAACTACCGCTACGGTACATCTCAAACCTTCCACTTGGGGTAACCAACGAGGGGCGAGAAGCCATCAGAGGGTCCATCAGCGATCCAATGCCTATGAGATTTTCACATATTGCTTGTTGCTTATTTACTTTTCCGCTGCTACTGTTACAATCACTACAAAAACTACTATCGCTACTTTTGCTACTATTACCGTTACTTCCATATTACCTTGCTACTAAATCACCTTGCTGCAGATACTAAGTTTCCAGGTGTGGTTGAATTGACAACTCAGCTGCTAATACTTGAGAGTATTCTTTGGCTCCCCTTGTGTCGAATCAATAAATTTGGGTTGAATACTTTACCCTCGAAAACTGTTGCGATCCCCTACACTTGTGGGTTATCATGGGCCACCCGGCAGCCCCCTGATGCCCATCTTCTGCTATATGACGTGTTTTGACCTGGAAAAAATCATAAGGAGGCTTTCGGAACGAAGCGCCGTTGTCTCGAGGAGGAACCTTGGCGGGACCAATCTAGGGCTCCAGCGGAGCTGTTCTGCCGAGGATACTTCCCTCCGGGAGGGGAAATCGTCACCGCCGTCATCACCAACAACTCTCCCATCTTGGGGAGGGTTATCTTCATCAACATCTTCACCAGCACCATCTCCTCGCAAACCCTAGCTCATCTCTTTTATCTAATCTTTGTATCAAAACCTCAGATTGGTACCTGTGGGTTGCTAGTAGTGTTGATTACTCCTTGTAGTTGATGCAAGTTGGTTTACTTGGTGGAAGATCATATGTTCAGATCCATTATGCATATTAATACCCCTCTGATTATGAACATGAATATGCTTTGTGAGTAGTTACGTTTGTTCCCGAGGACATGGGAGAAGTCTTGCTATAAGTAGTCATGTGAATTTGGTATTCGTTCGATATTTTGAGGAGATGTATGTTGTCTTTCCTCTAGTGGTGTCATGTGAACGTCCACTACATGACACTTCACCATTGTTTGGGCCTAGAGGAAGGCATTGGAAAGTAATAAGTAGATGATGGGTTGCTAGAGTGACAGAAGCTTAAACCCTAGTTTACGCGTTGCTTCGTAAGGGGCTGATTTGGATCCACATGTTTCATGCTATGGTTGGGTTTACCTTAATACTTCTCTTCTAGTTGTGGATGCTTGCAATAGAGGTTAATCATAAGTGGATGCTTGTCGAAGTAAGGGCAGCACCCAAGCACCGGTCCACCCACATACCAAATTATCAAAGTTACGAACGCGAATCATATGAACGTGATGAAAACTAGCTTGACGATAATTCCCATGTGTTTTCGGGAGCGCTTTTCCTTATATAAGAGTTTGTCCAGGCTTGTCCTTTGCTAGAAAAAGGATTGGGCCATATTGCTGCACCTTATTTACTTTTACCGTTTGTTGGGAAGTACTATCCACCTGCAAGGATGCCTTTATTGGGAAGTACTATCCACCTGCTAAAATTATCCAACTAAGGAGTAACATAATGAATTTTAAACAATTGGATAATGAACACGTTGCCCAAGCTTGGGAACGCATGAAATCTCTTGTCAAGAACTGCCCTACTCATGGTTTGACTACTTGGATGGTTATCCAAACTTTTTATGCAGGCTTGAACTTTACCTCGCGGAACTTGTTAGATTCGGCCGCGGGAGGAACCTTTATGTCAACTACACTTGGTGCTGCCACGAAGCTTCTCGATGAGATGATGACCAATTATTCCCAATGGCACACCGAACGCGCTCCAACAGGTAGGAAGGTAAACTCTGTCGAGGAGATTTCCTCCCTAAATGAAAAAGTTGACTTGATCATGTCTCCACTTTCCAAGCAATCTTCTATTGATCCTCGTGATGTTCCTTTAAATTCTTTGATTGCTCAAGATCAAGTAGATGTGAACTTTATCTCTAGAAACAATTTCAATAACAATGCTTATAGGAGTAATTTTGGTAGCAACCCTAGACCGTTCCCCTCTAATTCCTATGGGAACAACAATGCTTATCCTAGCACCAAGAACTCCACTTCTGAACTAGAGATTATGCTTAAAGACTTCATCACTACCCAGAAAGCCTTCAATAAGAATGTAGAAGAAAAACTAGCCAAACTAGATAATCTCTCTTCGAAGGTAGACAATTTAGCCCATGAGGTAGAGTTGCTTAAAATTAGAACTTCCCCTCTTGAGGAGAGGAAGACCACTCCTATGAATGCTATTCAAGTGCAAATTAATGAAAACATTAGGATGTTGGCTAAACTTAAAGAGAGATGGGCTAGAGAAAAGGAGGAAGAAGATAGAATTAAGAGCCTTCCTACCCACCACACTGTTGCTACTATCCAAGTTGTTGAGGATATCCAAACTCTTAGCACCCAATGCACCCCTGGTCCCATTGGGCCTATTAATGGTGATACTATAACCTCAACCGTAGAAATTCCTATGACCATAGAAGCTACCAAACAAGTGAGCCTAAAGGACACCACTACCACTTTACTTGATAGTAGTGATCTTGATTTTGATAATTGCACCCTTTCTGAAGTTATTGATTTCCTTCACAAGATGTCTAGAGATCCCCACACTGGCACACTCAACCTTGCCTTCACGGAGCATATCACTAATGCTCTCATCAAAGCTAGGGAGGAGAAACTTAGGGTAGAAGCATCCATACCTAGAAAGCTAGAAGATGGTTGGGATCCTATGATTAAAATTAAGTTGAATAACTTCTCTTGCTATGCTTTATGTGATGTTGGAGCTAGTACCTCTGTTATGCCCAAAATAATATATGATATGCTTAAATTGAAACCTTTTGATTCTTGTTCTTTTGGTGTTCGTCTTGTTGATTCTTCCATAAAGAAACCTTTGGGGAGGATCGACGATGTTCTTATCATTGTCAATGAAAATTATGTTCCCGTTGATTTTACTATTATGGATATTGAATGTGAACCTTCTTGTCCAATTATTTTGGGACGTTCTTTTCTTCGCACGGTTGGTGCTATCATTGACATGAAAGAGGGGAATATAAAATTCCAATTTCCTCTCAAGAAAGGGATGGGACACTTCCCTAGAAAGAAGATTAAGTTACCTTTTGAGTCTATTATACGGGCTAGCTATTCTTTTACTCTTGATAAAACTTGATCTCTTTGCATTATGCCTAGCTTAAAGGCATAAAAGAAAGCGCTTTCGGGAGGCAGCCCACAATGAATAAAATTTTATTTTGCTTTTGTTGTGTCTTGATGTTTGTTACTACAGTAGCATCATCATTGTATCTTTACTTTTCAGCTTTGTGCCAAGTTTAGCCTCTGATTGCAAGAAAGTTCAAAAGTTGTGACGTGCTGTCCAGGAAACAGATTCTGTCCTTGGACAGAAAAATTTGTATAAAATCACCAGATTATCTTTTTGGTCTGAATTTTTTTGACAGCGTGCTCTATACAATTGGCTTTCGGGCGTCTGTTCTGAGTTTTTTGATTTGAGTTGCAGAAGTGCCCCGAAAGAATTATTTAATACCTGTTGGTCTGTTTTTCACAAATTGTGTCCTGTTTTGTCGTTTCTTCGTTTTGCAAACCTTGAGCTTGTTTTTTCTTTGCAAAAACCTTTTGGCAATCTTGAGAAACAGTAGATCTTCAAGATTATCTTTATTTCCAGCAAGGAAAAATTATTTTATTATGGGTACTAACCTCGCTAATCAGATTATGATGAGTTATGTATGAAGGGAGTTTTCAAGTGTGCGAGGGAAGATGATAAAAAGATTCAGGAGTGTCAAACGCTCAAGCTTGGGGATGCCCCCGTGCACCCCCAAGAAATATTCAAGAAGACTCAAGCGTCTAAGCTTGGGGATGCCCCCGTGCATCCCCTTCTCCATCAACAATTATCAGTTCGTCTTTCGTTCCACTATATTTTAATCACTTCATGTATTATGTGCTATGCTTGGAGCGTCTTGCTTTTAGTTTCCTTTTTAGTTTTCTTTAGCTTTGCTTGCTGTTCATAACGAGTTAGAACCCAGCTTTCTTTGTGTGGGAGAGAAAGACGCTCCACTTCAACCTAGAAAACAACATAGGATTTTCATGTTTATCTTTGCTGTGTATGTTCTTTGTCTTTCAATAGCTACTGTCATGTTAGCTCTTAGTTTTCATGCTTTTCTTTTTAAAGAGCTTTTGTTTAGTTGGTTGCTTCTGGAACTCTCTTGAGTTATCATGCTTATCTTGTTAAGAGAGTTGGCTTCTGTGGCACTGGTTGATATGTCTATGATAAAAATGCTATGTGCATAATGGTGCTTAGTAGTTCATGTTTTCTTATGGTTAGTCTCAAATAGCTGGGGGTTCTTAATGTGTTATTGAAGTACCAGCATGATTTGTTTGCCTATGATGTGGTATGGTTTAGTGATATCTTCCTCCAAGAATTTATTTTGATTGACTTGGCATATGCTCACGCATATTTAAGACTGTAAAGAAAGTCTACCAAGCCTTGATGATCTTTAATTTCTGAGTAGCGATATAACTTCCATGCCCGATTCAATGTTGCTTTGTCGCTCTGCATGATTATGGCCGTCATTGCTCTCTTAGTTGGTCGCTCCCAGTCTTTTGCTAGCCTTCACATGTACTAAGCGGACTGACTGCTTGTGCATCCAAAATCCTTTAAACCAGTTATACCATATGAGTCCACCATACCTTCCTATACATGGTATTTACTTGCCATTCCTACCGAAGACTTTCTTGTACCATCTCGAAATTATTCAAAAACATTTCTCTTTTGTGCCTCTGTTTTAGCTCATGAGGAAGTAGTAGTTAATTCATGATCTTTTTAAGTTGGACAAGTTTCACCCCGAGATTGCATGTCTAATTCTGCAAACCCCTAATACGAGAAGGAACTGGCATGAGTGTACCCGGCTCATAAAAAATATACAACAAACCCTCCTTCACGCTTTGTTCATGAGAAATCAGAAAACTTTTGCAGTGATAAACAAAGGAGATTAAGGGGATGTGATCGTCCCCGTGCGGGAGCCGTTCCTCGAAACTTGTCCAGCTCGAGAAGTAATTGAGTTATCTGAAGGAAATATGCCCTAGAGGCAATAATAAAGATGTTATTTGTATTTCCTTATATCATGATAAATGCCTTTTATTCATGCTAGAATTGTATTAACCGGAAACTTAGTACATGTGTGGATACATAAACAAAACAGTATGTCCCTAGTATGCCTCTACTAGACTAGCTCATTGATCAAAGATGGTTATGCTTCCTAGCCATAGACATGAGTTGTCATTTGATCAACGGGATCACATCATTAGGAGAATGATGTGATGGACAAGATCCATCCGTTAGCATAGCACTATGATTGTTTAGTTTTACTGCTATTGCTTTCTTCATGACATATACATGTTCCTATGACTATGAGATTATGCAACTCCCGAATACCGTAGGAACACCTTGTGTGCTATCAAACGTCACAACGTAACTGGGTGATCATAAAGATGCTCTACAGGTGTCTCCGAAAGTATTCGTGGTGTTGGCATAGATCAAGATTAGGATTTGTCACTCCGAGTGTCGGAGAGGTCTCTCTGGGCCCTCTCGGTAACACACATCACAATAAGCCTTGCAAGCAAAAGACTAATGAGTTAGTCACGAGATGATGTGTTACGGAACGAGTAAAGAGACTTGCCGGTAACGAGATTGAACTAGGTATGGAGATACCGACGATCGAATCTCGGGCAAGTAACATACTGATGACAAAAGGAACAACATATGTTGTTATGCGGTTTTGACCGATAAAAGATCTTCGTAGAATATGTAGGAGCCAATATGAACATCCAGGTTCCGCTATTGGTTATTGACCGGAGATGAGTCTCGGTCATGTCTACATAGTTCTCGAACCCGTAGGGTCCGCACGCTTAACGTTTGATGACGATTGGTATTATGAGTTTATGAGTTTTGATGTACCGAAGGTAGTTCGGAGTCCCGGATGAGATCACGGACATGACGAGGAGTCTCGGAATGTCCGAGACATAAAGATTGATATATTGGACGACTATATTCGGACACCGGAAGTGTTCCGGAAAAGTTTCGGATTTAACGGGATTGCCGGAGGGGGTTACCGGAACCCCCTACGAGGGGGGATGGTCCATAGTGGGCCTTAAGGAAAGGAGAGAGGCAGCCCATAGAGGCTGGCCGGCGCCCCACCTAGGGATCCTAGTTGGACTAGGATTGGGGGGGCGCCACCTCTCTCTCTTTTCCTTTCCCTCTCTTCCTTCTTTGGTAGTTCCTACTAGGAATAGGATTGCAATCCTATTCCTAGTAGGATTGCACCCTAGCCGCACCATAGGAGGGCCGGCCGGCCTCCCCCCTTGCTCCTTTATATACGGGGGCAGGGGGGCACCCAAAGACACACAAGTTGAATTGTTCCAGCCGTGTGCGGTGCCCCCCTCCACATAAACACACCTCGGTCATACCGTCGCGGTGCTTAGGCGAAGCCCTGCGCCGGTGAATACATCATATCCGTCACCACGCCGTCGTGCTGACGAAACTCTCCCGTGAAGCTCAACTGGATCAAGAGCTCGTGGGACGTCATCAAGCTGAACATGTGCTGAACGCGGAGGTGCCGTACGTTCGGTGCTTGATCGGTTGAATCGCGAAGAAGTTCGACTACATCAACCGCGTCACTTGACGCTTCCGCTTCCGGTCTACGAGGGTACGTAGACACACTCTTCCCTCTCGTTGCTATGCATCTGGTAGATAGATCTTGCGTGATCGTAGGAAAATTTTAAAATACTATGTTCCCCAACAGTGGCATCAGGAGCCAGGTCTATGCGTAGATGATATGCACGAGTAGAACACAATGAGTTGTGGGCGATACTAGTCATACTGCTTACCAGCATGTCATACTTTGCTTCGGCGGTATTGTGAGATGAAGCGGCCCGGACCGACATTACGCGTGCGCTTACGCGAGACTGGTTTCACCGTTATGAGCACTCGTTGCTTAAAGGTGACTGGCGGGTGTCTGTCTCTCTCACTTTAGCTGAATCAAGTGTGGCTACGCCCGGTCCTTGTGAAGGTTAAAACAACACATACTTGACGAAACATCGTTGTGGTTTTGTATGCGTAGGTAAGAACGGTTCTTGCTAAGCCCGTAGCAGCCACGTAAAACTTGCAACAACAAAGTAGAGGACGTCTAACTTGTTTTTGCAGGGCATGTTGTGATGTGGTATGGTCAAGACATGATGAGTTATACGGTTTTGTATGAGATGATCATGTTTTGTAATGTTATCGGCAACTGGCAGGAGCCATATGGTTGTCGCTTTATTGTATGAAATGCAATCGCCATGTAATTGCTTTACTTTATCACTAAGCGGTAGCGATAGTCGTAGAAGCAATAGTTGACGAGACGACAACGATGCTAGATGGAGATCAAGGTGTCGCGCCGGTGACGAAGGTGATCATGAAGGTGCTTTGGAGATGGAGATCAAAAGCACAAGATGATGATGGCCATATCATGTCACATATTTTGATTGCATGTGATGTTTATCTTATTATGCTTCTTATTTTGCTTAGAACGACGGTAGCATTATAAGATGATCCCTTACTAAATTTCAAGGTATAAGTGTTCTCCCTGAGTATGCACCGTTGCGAAAGTTCGTCGTGCCGAGACACCACGTGATGATCGGGTGTGATAAGCTCTACGTTCAAATACAACGGGTGTAAGCCAGTTTTTGCACACGCAGAATACTCGGGTTAAACTTGACGAGCCTGGCATATGCAGATATGGCCTCGGAACACTGGAGACCGAAAGGTCCAGCGTGAATCATATAGTAGATATGATCAACATAAGATGTTCACCATTGAAACTACTCCATCTCACGTGATGATCGGACATGGTTTAGTTGATTTGGATCACGTGATCATTTAGATGACCGGAGGGATGTCAATCTAAGTGGGAGTTCTTTAAATTAATATGATTAAATTGAACTTTAATTTATCATGAACTTAGTCCTGATAGTTTTTTGCATATCTATGTTTTTGTAGATCAATGGCCCGTGCTACCGTTCCTTTGAATTTTAATGCATTCCTAGAGAAAGCTAAGTTGAAAGATGATGGTAGGAATTACACGGACTGGGTCCGTAACTTGAGGATTATCCTCATTGCTGCACAGAAGAATTATGTCCTTGAAGCACCGCTAGGTGACAAGCCCCCTCCCGCTAATGTAGACGCTTTGAACGTCTGGCAGTCGCGGTCTGATGACTACACGATAGTTCAGTGTGCCATGCTTTACGGCTTAGAACCGGGACTTCAACGACGTTTTGAACGTCATGGACCATATGAGATGTTCCAGGAGTTGAAGTTAATATTTCAAGCAAATGCCCGAATTGAGAAATATGAGATTTCCAATAAGTTCTACAGCTGCAAGATGGAGGAGAATAGTTCTATTAGTGAACACTTGCTCAGAATGTCTGGGTACTACAATCATATGACTCAACTTAGTTGCAAAGTTGACGAGGATAGTGTTATTGATAGAGTTCTTCAATCACTACCACCAAGCTATAAAGGCTTTGTGATGAACTATAATATGCAAGGGATGCAAAAGACAATTCCCGAGCTCTTCGCTATGCTCAAGGCTGCGGAGGTAGAAATCAAGAAGGAGCATCAAGTGTTGATGGTTAACAAGACCACTAGTTTCAAGAAAAAGGGCAAGGGAAAGAAGGGGAACTTCAAGAAGAATAGCAAGACAGTTGCTACTCCCACGAAGAAACCCAAGTCTGGAGCCAAGCCTGAAACTGAGTGCTTCTACTGCAAGGGGACTGGACACTGGAAGCGGAACTGCCCCCAAGTATTTGGCGGATAAGAAGGATGGCAAGGTGAACAAAGGTATATGTGATATACATGTTATTGATGTGTACCTTACTAATGCTCGTAGTAGTACCTGGGTATTTGATACCGGTTCGGTTGCTAATATTTGTAACTCGAAACAGGGACTACGGATTAAACGAAGATTGGCTAAGGACGAGGTGACGATGCGCGTGGGAAATGGTTCCAAAGTCGATGTGATCGCCGTCGGCACGCTACCTCTACATCTACCTTCGGGATTAGTATTAGACCTAAATAATTGTTATTTGGTGCCAGCGTTGAGCATGAACATTATATCTGGATCTTGTTTGTTGCGAGACGGTTATTCATTCAAATCAGAGAATAATGGTTGTTCTATTTTTATGAATAATATCTTTTATAGTCATGCACCCTTGAAGAGTGGTCTATTTTTATTGGATCCTGATTATAGTGATACACATATTCATAATATTGAAACCAAAAGATGCAAGGTTAATAATGATAGTGCAACTTATTTGTGGCACTGCCGTTTAGGTCATATTGGTCTAAAACGCATGAAGAAACTCCATAGTGATGGACTTTTGGAATCACTTGATTATGAATCACTTGGTGCTTGCGAACCATGCCTCATGGGCAAGATGACTAAAACTCCGTTCTCCGGAACTATGGAGCGAGCAACATATTTGTTGGAAATCATACATACCGATGTGTGTGGGCCAATGAGTGTTGAAACTCGCGGCGGGTATCGTTATTTTCTAACCTTTACTGATGATTTGAGCAGATATGGGTATATCTACTTAATGAAGCACAAGTCTGAAACATTTGAAAAGTTCAAAGAATTTCAGAGTGAAGTAGAGAATCATCGTAACAAGAAAATAAAGTTTCTACGATCTGATCGTGGAGGAGAATATTTGAGTTACGAGTTTGGTCTTCATTTGAAACAATGTGGAATAGTTTCACAACTCACGCCACCCGGAACACCACAACGTAATGGTGTGTCTGAACGTTGTAGCCGTACTTTATTGGATATGGTACGATCTATGATGTCTCTTACCGATTTACCACTATCGTTTTGGGGTTATGCTTTAGAGACAGCTGCATTCACGTTAAATAGGGCACCATCTAAATCCATTGATACGACACCTTATGAACTATGGTTTGGCAAGAAACCAAAGTTGTCGTTTCTTAAAGTTTGGGGCTGCGATGCTTATGTGAAAAAGCTTCAACCTGATAAGCTCTAACCCAAGTCGGAGAAATGTGTCTTCATAGGATACCCAAAAGAGACTATTGGGTACACCTTCTATCACAGATCCGAAGGCAAGATATTTGTTGCTAAGAATGGATCCTTTCTAGAGAAGGAGTTTCTCTCGAAAGAAGTGAGTGGGAGGAAAGTAGAACTTGATGAGGTAATTGTACCTTCTCCCGGATTGGAAAGTAGTACATCACAGAAAATTGTTCCAGTGATTCCTACACCAATCAGTGAGGAAGTTAATGATGATGATCATGAAACTTCGGATCAAGTTTCTGCTGAACGTCGTAGATCAACCAGAGTACGTTCCGCACCAGAGTGGTACGGCAACCCAGTTCTGGAAATCATGTTACTAGACCATGATGAACCTGCAAACTATGAGGAAGCGATGATGAGCCCAGATTCCGCAAAATGGCTTGAGGCCATGAAATCTGAGATGGGATCCATGTATGAGAACAAAGTGTGGACTTTGGTTGACTTGCCCGATGATCGGCAGGCCATCGAAAATAAATGGATCTTCAAGAGGAAGACCGACGCAGACGGTAATGTTACTGTTTACAAAGCTCGACTTGTTGCGAAAAGGTTTCGACAAGTTCAAGGAGTTGACTACGATGAGACTTTCTCACCTGTAGCGATGCTTAAGTCTGTCCGAATCATGTTAGCAATTGCCGCATTTTATGATTATGAAATCTGGCAAATGGATGTCAAAACTGCATTCCTGAATGGATATCTCAAAGAAGAGTTGTATATGATGCAACCAGAAGGTTTTGTCAATCCAAAAGGTGCTAACAAAGTATGCAAACTCCAGCGATCCATCTATGGACTGGTGCAAGCATCTCGGAGTTGGAATATACGCTTTGATGAGGTGATCAAAGCATATGGTTTTATACAGACTTTTGGAGAAGCCTGTATTTACAAGAAAGTGAGTGGGAGCTCTGTAGCATTTCTAATATTATATGTAGATGACATATTATTAATTGGAAATGATATAGAATTTCTGAATAGCATAAAAGGATACTTGAATAAAAGTTTTTCAATGAAAGACCTCGGAGAAGCTGCTTACATATTAGGCATCAAGATCTATAGAGATAGATCAAGACGCTTAATTGGACTTTCACAAAGCACATACCTTGATAAGATTTTGAAAAGGTTCAAAATGGATCAGTCAAAGAAAGGATTCTTGCCTGTTTTACAAGGTATGAAGTTGAGTAAGACTCAATGCCCGACCACTGCAGAAGATAGAGAGAAAATGAAAGTCATTCCCTGTGCCTCAGCCATAGGATCTATCATGTATGCAATGCTGTGTACCAGACCTGATGTGTGCCTTGCTATAAGTCTAGCAGGGAGGTACCAAAGTAATCCAGGAGTGGATCACTGGACAGCGGTCAAAAACATCCTAAAGTATCTGAAAAGAACAAAGAATATGTTTCTCGTATATGGAGGTGACAAAGAGCTCGTCGTAAACGGTTACGTCGATTCTAGCTTTGACACTGATCCGGATGACTCTAAGTCACAAACCGGATATGTATTTTTATTGAACGGTGGAACTGTCAGCTGGTGCAGTTCCAAGCAGAGCGTCGTGGCAGGATCTACGTGTGAAGCGGAATACATAGCTGCTTCGGAAGCAGCAAATGAAGGAGTTCATATCCGATCTAGGTGTAGTACCTAGTGCATCGGGTCCAATGAAAATCTTTTGTGACAACACTGGAGCCATAGCCTTGGCGAAGGAATCCAGGTTTCACAAGAGAACAAAGCACATCAAAAGACGCTTCAATTCCATCCGCGATCTAGTCAAGGAGGGAGACATAGAGATTTGCAAAATACATACGGATCTGAATGTTGCAGACCCGTTGACTAAGCCTCTTCCACGGGCAAAACATGATCAGCACCAAGACTCCATGGGTGTGAGGATCATCACTTTGTAATCTAGATTATTGACTCTAGTTCAAGTGGGAGACTGAAGGAAATATGCCCTAGAGGCAATAATAAAGATGTTATTTGTATTTCCTTATATCATGATAAATGCCTTTTATTCATGCTAGAATTGTATTAACCGGAAACTTAGTACATGTGTGGATACATAGACAAAACAGTATGTCCCTAGTATGCCTCTACTAGACTAGCTCATTGATCAAAGATGGTTATGTTTCCTAGCCATAGACATGAGTTGTCATTTGATCAACGGGATCACATCATTAGGAGAATGATGTGATGGACAAGACCCATCCGTTAGCATAGCACTATGATCGTTTAGTTTTACTGCTATTGCTTTCTTCATGACTTATACATGTTCCTATGACTATGAGATTATGCAACTCCCGAATACCGTAGGAACACCTTGTGTGCTATCAAACGTCACAACGTAACTGGGTGATCATAAAGATGCTCTACAGGTGTCTCCGAAAGTATTCGTGGTATTGGCATAGATCAAGATTAGGATTTGTCACTCCGAGTGTCGAAGAGGTATCTCTGGGCCCTCTCGGTAACACACATCACAATAAGCCTTGCAAGCAAAAGACTAATGAGTTAGTCACGAGATGATGTGTTACGGAACGAGTAAAGAGACTTGCCGGTAACGAGATTGAACTAGGTATGGAGATACCGACGATCGAATCTCGGGCAAGTAACATACCGATGACAAAAGGAACAACATATGTTGTTATGCGGTTTTGACCGATAAAAGATCTTCGTAGAATATGTAGGAGCCAATATGAACATCCAGGTTCCGCTATTGGTTATTGACCGGAGATGAGTCTCGGTCATGTCTACATAGTTCTCAAACCCGTAGGGTCCGCACGCTTAACGTTTGATGACGATTGGTATTATGAGTTTATGAGTTTTGATGTACTGAAGGTTGTTCGGAGTCCCAGATGAGATCACGGACATGACGAGGAGTCTCGGAATGTCCGAGACATAAAGATTGATATATTGGACGACTATATTCGGACACCGGAAGTGTTCCGGAAAAGTTTCGGATTTAACGGGATTGCCGGAGGGGGTTACCGGAACCCCCTACGAGGGGGGATGGTCCATAGTGGGCCTTAAGGAAAGGAGAGAGGCAGCCCATAGAGGCTGGCCGGCGCCCCACCTAGGGATCCTAGTTGGACTAGGATTGGGGGGGCGCCACCTCTCTCTCTTTTCCTTTCCCTCTCTTCCTTCTTTGGTAGTTCCTACTAGGAATAGGATTGCAATCCTATTCCTAGTAGGATTGCACCCTAGCCGCACCATAGGAGGGCCGGCCGGCCTCCCCCCTTGCTCCTTTATATACAGGGGCAGGGGGGCACCCAAAGACACACAAGTTGAATTGTTCCAGCCGTGTACGGTGCCCCCCTCCACATAAACACACCTCGGTCATACCGTCGCGGTGCTTAGGCGAAGCCCTGCGCAGGTGAATACATCATATCCTTCACCACGCCGTCGTGCTGACGAAACTCTCCCGTGAAGCTCAACTGGATCAAGAGCTCGTGGGACGTCATCAAGCTGAACGTGTGCTGAACGCGGAGGTGCCGTACGTTCGGTGCTTGATCGGTTGAATCGCGAAGAAGTTCGACTACATCAACCACGTCACTTGACGCTTCCGCTTCCGGTCTACGAGGGTACGTAGACACACTCTTCCCTCTCGTTGCTATGCATCTGGTATATAGATCTTGCGTGATCGTAGGAAAATTTTAAAATACTACGTTCCCCAACATTATCTACTAGCATTCGTTGACGAAATATGCATCTCCCAAAAATAATTTTTACCTCTGTTTTTAAAAACCAAGAGCTCTGGTACATGTTTAGTCTTTGCTTCCAACCACGGGTTTTCAACCTTGCCATCAAAAGCCACGGTTCGAGAGTCTCCACCTTCTTTCTTCAAAGCACCAACTATTGAGAGCATGATTGTCATTCTGAGTGTAATGTGCATTGTCCCAAAGTACCATTGTCTTCTGCATGATTATGATATCGCTTATTCTGAAATCATTGTATCTAGTCGTCACTTAAACTTCGGAGGTGCTCCTGCATTTATGTTTTGCTTCACTAAAGGGGGCAAGCGAGGTATTACTTTGCCATGTTTGCACACCATGCTCACTACAAATCTATTGAGTGTTTCAGTATCATATTGTAAAACTTTCAGTTCTTTGTGGTATTCTCATGAGGCAACTTAATTACTAAAGATTCATTGTCTCAGTAAGAATTTGTCATGTGACTGTGAAAAGTTCTTATATGGTTAATAGCATGTCACCACAGAAATTATGCTTGTTATCATTTACCTACTCGAGGACGAGCAGGAATTAAGCTTGGGGATGTTGATACGTCCAAAACGTATCTATAATTTCTGCTTGCTCCATGCCTCTTTTGTGTGATATTGCTATGATATTTATGCACTTCCATACACTTTTGATCATATTTGGACTAACCTATTAACTCAGTGCACCCCAGTGCCAGTTTCTGTTTTCTGCTGTTTTTGTATTTCAGGTTTTCCCATTACTTAAATTGCCAGAAAAATTCCGGGAAAAATATATAAAAATCAGCGCTCCAAAAGCTTCCATGCGGCAGAAGTAGGGCCGGAAGGGGGCCAGAGGGGCTCCAGGCGGCTTGCGGGGCGGCCCCACCCTTGGCCGCGCCGGGGGGCGCCTGGGCCCCCCTTACCTCCTCTGGTGACCCCCTTTGGCATATATTTACACCGCGTCCCGAAACCCTCGAGGACGGAACCCTTTTTCGCGATCTCATCTTTGTTCCGCCGCCGCCGCCGCGCTTCCAAGATCGGGAGCACCAGGAGAACTCTTCCCGGCACCCTGCCGGAGGGGAGGACCACCACCGGGAGCTTCTCCACCACCATGGACGCCTCCCGGATGAGTTGTGAGTAGTCTCCCTTGGACCATGGGTCCATGACCAGTAGCTATGTGATGTTCTCCTCCCCTCTTTGTTCTTCACCGATTAGACCTCGTGAGCTGCCCTACATGATCGAGGCACATATGTAATCTTTATGCTGTTGCTATGCTGAGTTTGCTGGGATCCGATGGATTATGAGATTATGTTCAGATTGTGTGTGAGTAATATATTTGATTCACCTCTTTTATATTTATGTTCTTGAGTAATTATTGCATGTTCTCCGTTGCTGTTTATTGCTTTGGCCAAGTAGTAGGTAGTAACTCCAAGAGGGAGCGTTATGCTTGATTGTGGGTTCATGCCCCTCGATGACTAGCTCGAGTGACAGAAACATGAGTCTAGGGGATGTGCTGTTGCCACAAGGGGGAAAACAACGGTGCTTGTACTTGCGGGTGCAAGGATTGTTTACTTTACGCAAAGTTCTTTTAATGCAGTTGTCTGTTGCTTTGAGTTTACACTATGGGTGGGACTCGCAACTTAATACCAGCGAGATGTTCTGGATAGATATCTCAAGGTGGATGATTAGTAGTAGATGCAGATGGATTTCGGCCTACTTGCCTTGGCGTACCGCCCATGCTTTTGAGCCTCTACCTTTCTTTGCAGCATAGTTAGCATTGGTTTGCGCACATAATCCTGTCAATTGCCCAGCTGTAATTCGTTTACCTCGCTTAGCTGTTTTATCGTCTTTTGGGAGAAAGACATCACTAGTGAACATCATGGGACCCCGGTCCATATTACCATCACTGATCACACCCGTTATTTACTTCCTGTTCTTATTTACTAGTTGAAGTCATACCTATCACTATTATCTCTTGTGTTTGATCCTTTGTAAACGACAAGGCCGGAGGGATTGACAACCTCTCTGTACTCGTTGGGAGCAAAGTTATTTGTATCTCTGTGCAGGTCCTGTCAACCGCTAAGTATCTGGCGCCATTAGCAGTTGACACCTTCTTGTCGACCCTCGGAGTCTCACGGGATTCGATCCTTGGTATCTTTGCCAAGGGAAAACTACCGCTACGCTACATCTCAAACCTTCCACTTGGGGTAACCAACGAGGGGCGAGAAGCCATCAGAGGGTCCATCACCGATCCAATGCCTATGAGATTTTCACATATTGCTTGTTGCTTATTTACTTTTCCGCTGCTACTGTTACAATCACTACAAAAACTACTATCGCTACTTTTGCTACTGTTACCGTTACTTCCATATTACCTTGCTACTAAATCACCTTGCTGCAGATACTAAGTTTCCAGGTGTGGTTGAACTGACAACTCAGCTGCTAATACTTGAGAGTATTCTTTGGATCCCCTTGTGTCGAATCAATAAATTTGGGTTGAATACTTTACCCTCGAAAACTGTTGCGATCCCCTACACTTGTGGGTTATCATGGGCCACCCGGCATCCCCCCGATGCCCATCTTCTGCTATATGACGTGTTTTGACCTGGAAAAAATCATAAGGAGGCTTTCAGAACGAAGAGCCGCTGTCTCGAGGAAGAACCTTGGCGGGACCAATCTAGGGCTCCAGCGGAGCTGTTTTGCCGAGGATACTTCCCTCCGGGAGGGGAAATCGTCACCGCCGCCATCACCAACAACTCTCCCATCTTGGGGAGGGTTATCTTCATCAACATCTTCACCAGCACCATCTCCTCGCAAACCCTAGCTCATCTCTTTTATCTAATCTTTGTATCAAAACCTCAGATTGGTACCTGTGGGTTGCTAGTAGTGTTGATTACTCCTTGTAGTTGATGCTAGTTGGTTTACTTGGTGGAAGATCATATGTTCAGATCCATTATGCATATTAATACCCCTCTGATTATGAACATGAATATGCTTTGTGAGTAGTTACGTTTGTTCCCGAGGACATGGGAGAAGTCTTGCTATAAGTAGTCATGTGAATTTGGTATTCGTTCGATATTTTGAGGAGATGTATGTTGTCTTTCCTCTAGTGGTGTCATGTGAACGTCGACTACATGACACTTCACCATTGTTTGGGCCTAGAGGAAGGCATTGGGAAGTAATAAGTAGATGATGGGTTGCTAGAGTGACAGAAGCTTAAACCCTAGTTTATGCGTTGCTTCGTAAGGGGCTGATTTGGATCCACATGTTTCATGCTATGGTTGGGTTTACCTTAATACTTCTCTTGTAGTTGTGGATGCTTGCAATAGAGGTTAATCATAAGTGGGATGCTTGTCCAAGTAAGGGCAGCACCCAAGCACCGGTCCACCCACATACCAAATTATCAAAGTTACGAACGCGAATCATATGAACGTGATGAAAACTAGCTTGACGATAATTCCCATGTGTCCTCGAGAGCGCTTTTCCTTATATAAGAGTTTGTCCAGACTTGTCCTTTGCTACAAAAAGGATTGGGCCATATTGCTGCACCTTATTTACTTTTACCGTTTGTTACTTGTTACCAATTACCTTATCACAAAACTATCTGTTACCGATAATTTCAGTGCTTGCAGAGAATACCTTACTGAAAACTGCCTATCATTTCCTTCTGCTCCTCGTTGGGTTCGACACTCTTACTTATCAAAAGGACTACGATAGATTCCCTACACTTGTGGGTCATCAAACAGCAACCATGATTTCATAATAGAATTACATCAGATAGCTTCAACACTCAGTTACGCCATTCTACAACAGCACGAAGTTTCACATGCAACATCGAAAACCTTTGAAAAGTAGCATCATACATGGTAAATAGACAGATGAATCTCATCTGGGAAACTACTGAAGCCGAAGGCAAATATTGAGCCTTCAGTGATGTTGAATGTCCTTGCAACTTTAGGCCAGTGGATATGGATAATTGCCCGCCCAACCTTCGTCCTCTTCAGGAAGACTTCAATATTGTACTATGGGTGTTGAATGAATACCTTCCTCGCCTCTTAACCATGCTGGTGGTTTCAGAGGTAAGCATCAGTGAACTGGTTTGATAAGTACTGAAAACAAAGATATGCATAAATTGTTGTTATAAAATTTGAAATGGCGCAAGGGGTAGAAACAAGGTAAAAGAGTTAGTACCATCCTATAGTTGACTAATGTCTTCTTCATTGTGCAAACAAAGACCTTCTTGTTATTCGTCGCAAGTTTCTTCATCTTAACAATATTTCCGAGTTTGTTGACTTGACTGATATTCATGGACATCTCATTTCCCCATATGCATAATGGGTCGAACAGTGAGTCTAAGCCTCTGACAGCAGGACCTACATGTGCAAGACCAAATTGTAAGAAACCTAAATATTATAATGATTCCTGCAACTGCACAATAATGTGCTACTACTAGCGAAAGGACCATGCATTAGCAAACCTCGATGGTAAACCGCAGTGTATCCCATTGTTTCCATGCAACACACATAAGGAAGATCTTGATCAGGTTAACTGAGAATTGCCATACTATTAGTAGAATATGTATTGAGTATATCCAAATTCGGTTTATTTCTCATATGCATAACAATACAAAATTGTACCTACAACAAATGAAAATCAAGTTACAAAATTGAACCAAACAGTTAAATGGACAATAGACCAAATGAACCAAAACAGTCAAGTGAGCACGCCATTGTAGGATAGAAACATGTACTAGAAGATAAGAGAGTTAACAAAACAAAGAATGCTTAAGAACTATACTATAAAATGTAGCAATTGTTGGACCAAACTATTAACTGAACACTACATTTCTCAGGGCCAAACTGTTAACTGAACATCAGATTGCATATTAACATTACAGAGGACAAATCACTAGAAGGCACTAACGGTGGCCTCGAGAAAACAGCATGAACTGTATTTCAAAGTAGACAACCACATGGCGGTGTCGACGGTGGCATCGAAGACGAGGTGCTCCTCCAAGATCTGGTGGTCGGCACACATGACAGCCATAACGACATCATGCGTGCGTGCAACCGCGATTTGCTTCTCTGCTGCCAGATCCTACTGAGCTCCACGTTATACTACGTGTAGAATGGCTGTGGGCGGTGCTTAATTGGAGGACGGGGCCAGTGATTTTGGTGGAAGGTGTCGCGCTGTCGGTCGGGGCATGTGGGACGGGGAAGGAGGAGGATGGTATGGGTGTGGTGTGGATTACCTGACCATATCGATGAGGCCGCGCAGCAAGAAGAAATGTCAACGGCGAGGAGGCTGTGCAGCAAGAAGAAGGGTCGGCGGCAAGGAGGCGGCGCTGCAAGAAGAAGGGTCGCTGACGAGGAGGCGGCACTGCAAGAAGAAGGGTCACTGGTGAGGAGGCTGAGCTGCCAGTAAGCAACAGTGAAGGTTTGAACTTGGAAAGCAAGGAGGAACGGTGGAAATGTGGCTTTCAGTGGGAGGGAGGGGGCGAGGAGATAGATATTTCCGTGGTGGCAGAAAAATTTCGACCGGTGCCGCAAGAAACTGGCGTGCAAGTGTGGTTCAAGCGCGGGCAGTGGACTGTAGATGACGAAGCTTCCTGCGTAAGCCAGACAAGACGGTGCGCCAAGATATTTTATATCGCATGCCACACGATTCTTGCTAGTAAACTGTTTGTGGTATACCTGGTTTTTTCGTTATGTTTTTAAAGACAAAATGGTGTTACGGAGGGAAAGGATGGTGTTTGAATTGCTAGAACATTTATGTACAGTGAACATGCAACTACATGAGTGTCATGTTAAAATTTGGAATTATTCCGGGTTCATTTGGCATTTTTCTGCATTAATTGAGTTTCTAGGCAATTAATGTGCATAATTCAGATTTGAACTACAAGCACATGCTCCAGTGCACCAAAGTTTGTTGAAAAATAACATGTGTGTCTTTGGGTGAATTTATAGGTCCCATGCATGAATGGGAATGAAATTCAAACATCTAGGCGTCGTGGCAAAGCCGGGAACATTGAGAAACTTAGTTTTTAAATTCCTGTAAATTCAAAACTCGCCAGATAATCATGAAACTTTTCATGGTGTCATTTCAAGGCACCAACATGTTGTGGTAAAAAAATTGGCCACATTTCGACAAGTTTTGATATAAGCTTCTTGCAAACCGGAGCTTCTCTCGAGAAGACTCATGGTTCCTGAGGGGGGACGTGTATACTTTGTGTGCGAAACGATATACGTTGCTCCCCCTTGATTTATTACAAAAGCAGCATAGAACTATATGAGTGCCGTGTTAAAATTTGGAAATATTCCGCGTTCATTTGGCCTTTTTATACACTAATTGAATTTTTGGTCATTTAATATGCATAATTCAAATTTGAACTACAAGCACATGCTCCAGTGCACCAAAGTTGGTTGAAAATCACATGTGTGTCCTTGGGTGAATTTCTAGATCCCATGCAAGAAATGGGATTGGAATTCAAACATCTGTGTGTCGTGGCTCGGCTGGAAATATTGAGAAACTTGGTTTTTTAATTCCTGTAAAAATAAAACACGCCTGAAAATCATGAAACTTGGCATGGTGTCATGACATGGCACCAACATGTTGTGGTAAATTTTTTGGCCTAATTGGGACAAGCTTTGGTATAAGCTTCTTGCAAACTGGAGCTTCTCTCAAGAATGCTCGTGGTTCCGAGAGGGAACATGTCACCTCCGTGTGCGAAACGACATACAGTGCCTTCTCCCGCCTTAATTTTTTTACACAGGCAAGTTAGATCAAATAGGAGTTTTGTGCTATATTTTGGAACTATTCCAGGTTCGTTTGGCCTTTTTTTATACATTAATTGAAATTCTGGTCATTTAATGTGCATAATTTAAATTTGAACTACAAGCACATGCTCAAGTGCACCAAAGTTGGTTGAGAAATCACATGTGTGTCCTTGGGTGAATTTCGAGGTCCCATGCAAGAAATGGGAATGGAATTCAAACATCTCGGCATCGTGGCTTGGCCGGAAATATTGAGAAACTTGATTTTTTAATTCTTGTAAATCCAAAACACGTCTAAAAATCATGAAACTTGGCATGGTGTCATTACATGGCACCAACATGCTGTGGTAATTTTTTGGCCGAAATGGGACAAGCTTTGGTATAAGCTTCTTGCAAACGGGAGCTTCTTTCAAGAAGGCTCGTGGTTCCGAGAGGGAACATGTCACCTACGTGTGCGAAACGACATAGACTGCCTTCTCCCACCTTCATTTTTTTACACACGCCGCTTAGACCAAATAGGAGTTTCGTGCTAAAATATGGAATTATTCCAGGTTTGTCTAGCCTTTTTTATACATTAATTGAATTTCTTGTCATTTAATGTGCATAATTCAAATTTGAACTACAAGCACATGCTCCATTGCACCAAAGTTGGTTGAAAAATCACATGTTTGTCCTTGGGTGAATTTCTAGGTCCCATGCAAGAAATGGGAATGGAATGCAAACATCTTGGCGTCGTGGCTCGGTCGGAAATATTGAGAAACTTCTTTTTCAATTACTATAAATCCAAAACACGCCTGAAAATCATGAAACTTTGCATGGTGTCATGACATGCCACCAACATGTTGTGGTAAATTTTTTGGCCGAATTGGGACAAGCTTTGGTATAAGCTTCTTGCGAACCGAAGCTTCTCTCAAGAAGGCTCGTGGTTCCAAGAGGGAACGTGTCACCTCCATGTATGAAATGACGTACACTGCCTTCTCCTGCCTTGATTTTTTACACAGACAGCTAAATTTTGGAATTATTCCAGGTTTGTTTTGCCATTTTATACATTAATTGATTTCCTAGGCATTTAATGGACATAATTAAAATTTGAAGTACAAGCGCATGCTCCAGTGCGCAAAAGATAGTTAGAAAATCATTTATGTGCACTTGAGCGAATTTCTAGGTCCCATGGAAGAAGGGGGAATGGAATTAAAACATCTGGCCGTCTTGGCTCCTCCGGAAACATCGAGAAACTTGGTTTTAAAATTCTCGTAAATCCAAAACTCGCGTGAAAATCATGAAACTTGGCATGGTGTCATGACATGGCACCAACATGATGTGGTAATTTTTTTGTGTGATTTGCGAAGGCGCACACATTAACAATCAACAAAGTCGTTTTGGAACAAGTGTTGTCATGTTACAAATCGGAAACACAAGTATTACTGAAACCATGGGCATTCTACTTACCATTAACGTGCCGCCACGCGTCCCTTTTTTTTATTGGCTAGGAGGTGACGTGCGGGGTACTCCCTCCGTTTCAGTTTACAAGTCTTGCGTGTATACCTAGGTTGCTAATTTCACCACCGTAATATAAACTATATAACACGAAAATTATACCGTTTGAAACTAGAATATCTAAAGTTTCCAATGGTATTTTTTTGCAATATATGACTTCTATTAGGTTGGTCAAATTGAGAGA
This sequence comes from Secale cereale, assembly GCA_902687465.1. NCBI lineage: Eukaryota > Viridiplantae > Streptophyta > Magnoliopsida > Poales > Poaceae > Secale > Secale cereale. The sequence goes on from LR738713.1 coordinate 335,765,316, forward strand.
GAGAAAGTAGCTATTTGAGTGCGGGAGGCGTGCGATCAGACCCTGCGCGTGCTCGTCTGGGGGAGAGCCATTTGACCTCTATTCGCCACCCACCTCCCTCCCGACATCTCCATTAGTGGCGCCCGAGCCCCTGTTTCATGGCGTGGCTATGTCTCACTCGACTAAGATTTAAGAGAGACAAAAGAAAATCTGAAAAGAAAGTTTTGCATGGATCTTGATGTAAGATCTGACGGACCTATATAGCGTCGACTGCGACTTATAGCAAGACTGATGAATATAAGGACGATGACATTGGATAATAATTGTCTTACATATTTAGGAAGATAATTAAAAGGCCACATGCGGGAACGCCCGAAATGCACAAGGGCAAAATAAGAAGGAACTAGTCTCCGCGGCGAGCGGCGATGAGCTCTTTCTTGTCCTCAAGACGCTGCTTGAGAACATCCACGGATTCCTCCAGCATCCTTTGGCGCTCGATGCGGAGCATGTCATTCTTGTCCATAAGTTTCTTGATGATGACGTCGGTCCTCTTCAACAAGGCAGTGGTCTCCTCCCGCTGCTCCGCACTACCGCCGATCTTCGCCCTCAGCAGGTCGCGCTCGGTTCGAAGCTTTACATTGCCCTCCCTTAGTCGCTGGATGACGCTGGTAGCCTGTTCAAGCAAGGCTTTCATGTCGTCCTGCAACCTTGCCCAGCCGGAGATCTGATCCATCTCGCTATGGACGATCGCATTCATGCGCCTGTAAGAGTCCTTGTATTCCCATGAGACATTTTCCCAAGCCGTCACGTCACGGGAGGACATCTCTGTTGCATTCGTGGTGTAACAGGATATCTCTGCTGCTTTCGTGGCCTGGTGATGACCCACAACCGTAAGGGGTCTATTGCAGCGTTTTCGATAAGTAAGAGTATCGAACCCAACGAGGAGCAGAAGGTATTGATAAGCGATTCTGAGCAAGGAATTACTGCAAGCACTGAAAGATAACTTTTTAGGGGTTTTCTTGATATAAGCAACAGGAAAGTAAAAGCGAACAAAGTAAAAAGGCACTGAGGAGTAACAAGTGGCCCAATCCTTTCTGAGCAAAGGAGAGGCCTAGCAACTGAACTTATAAAGGCTAAAGTGTTCTTGAGGACACACGGGAGAGGTAGTCATGTGCTTTCGCCATATTCCGTATTGGTACTATGTTATGTGTTGATAAGTGTTGAGTGGGTGGATCTATGCTAGTACACTCTCTAGACTAAGATGAGTGCACTCTTATGATTAAACACCTTGCAAGCATCCGCAAATACAAGATAGAATTTAAGGCAAAAGCCTAACCATAGCAATACGATCGATGATCCATTGTTCCCTTGTGCAAAAGCGTGCGAACTGGGGTTCAGGTTTCTGTCACTCCGGCAACCCACCGTAAGCATTCTTTATACACAATGTATTCCCCTAGGTCCTTAATAAGGCGAAGTGTTGAGTGTTTGACTCACACAACACCACTAGTAGAATGACAACACAACTTAAGTATCAAACAACACATATTACTTCAACAGCATATGACTACTAACAACAAGACTTTTCCCATGTCCTCAAGAACTAAGGTAACTACTCACAAGACATAAAAGAGATCATGATCAGTGGATATAAATGGATGATAAACAATCTGGACATAATGATATTTCTCCAACAAAACTCAATAGCATTCACCACAAGGTAGTAATCAACACCGATGGAGTAGAGAGGATAGATAGTACGGGTTACAACACAAGTTGCAATTATGAGATGAGATTTGGATGAAGATGGAGATGGTGCTGATGTTGGGGATGATGTTGATGATGATCTCGATGATACCCGTGACGATGGTGATGACGATGGCGATGATCTCCCCTTCCGGGAGGTGATCTCCCCAGCGAAATCTGCCCGCCGGAGATGGCTTTTTCTTCTCTTTAGGTTTCTGCCATGGAGCGGCGGCGGAACTCCGTCAAAACTCCTCTCTTTAGGGTTTTCGGATAACGAGGAGTATATAGGCAAAAGGGGGCAGCCGGAGGTGGGCCAGGGGCTCCAGCCCCCCCC
>LR738713.1:335767429-335814731 GCA_902687465.1 Secale cereale
CAGGGGGGCGCCCCCAGGGCGCCTGGACGCTCTGTGGCCCCCCTCTGGTTGCCCTTTTGCGTGCCTTCGTGATCCGTCTGGAAAATACCCTCCGTTGATTTTCAGGTAATTTGGAGGTGTTCTTCTTCAGCAACTCAGCGTCCACTTTTTACTGTTGAATCCTGCGTCTGTTGCTTCGGCACCGGAAAGTTGCAAACTGTGTAAAATAGGCCAAAACAACATAAGAACATCATCATAACGTGAAATATATCAATGAATAATGATAAATTACGATATAAAATAGTGATGCATTTTGGACGTATCAACACCCCCAAGCTTAGACCTCGCTTGTCCCCAAGCGAATACTGAGCTCGGTAAACCTGTCCACAAGTTTAGATAGTGAAGTGTCGATAAATAGAATACGGACAAGAAGCATCACAGTTTCTTCACCAACTCAAATATCCTCAACAGCAATCTTCAACTCATAAGGCCCTTATAAAAGAGTGGTAACACTTATATTCGGAAGTAGGGCTAAGGAAACTCATCAAATCATGGCAAACATGTCCTTTGGTCAAAAACAACTACTAGCTTTAACTTTTGCTCTTTCTCTTTATGTTTTGATGAGATTAATTGAAGCTTTTGAAAGAACATGTTATTAGGCAAGAAGTGAAAGTGTTAACACAAAGGAAGATGTTTGCCTTAGCTGGGCTTGACAAACAACTTACTTATCAGATGATAATGTCAACAAGGATATGATATGACAAATCTTAATGCAACTTTATATGAATGAATCCTTGTCAACATCAAATGTCTGCTCTCTTTAATAATAGAAGGAAGTAGGAATAACTGACTCAACCTAAAATTAAAAGATAGGCCCTGCTCTAGGGAAGTAGGGAAAACTCATGTGCTATCCTTAAATCAAACAGAATGAAAACAAGTTTTGAGAGGTGTATGATTTGTCAACGAATGCTAATAGATAACTCAATTACTTCTCGAGCTGGACAAGTTTCGAGGAACGGCTCCCGTACAGGGACGAGCACATCCCCTTAATCTCCTTTGTTTATCACTGCCAAAGTTTTCTGATTTCTCATGAACAAAGCGTGAAGGAGGGTTTGTTTGTTGTATATTTTTTAATGAGCCGGGCGCACTCTTTGCCAGTTCCTTCTCGTATTAGGGGTTTGCAGATTAGACATGCAATCCCGGGGTGAAACTTGTCCAACTCAAAAAGACCATGAATTAACTATTACTTCCTCATGAGCTAAAACAGAGGCACAAAATAAAAGATTTTGAACATTTAAGGATAACACATAAATTCTATACTTTAGGAGGTGGTAGTGGAATACCACGAATAGGAAGGTATGGTGGACTCATATGGAAGGTATTGGTTTAAGGGTATGGATGCACAAGCAGAATTCCGCTTAGTACAGAGTTAGGCTAGCAAAGGTTTCGAGAGAACAAACAATTGATGATGACTAAGATGCAAAGCAATATAAAGCATAAACATTGAAATAAGCATAACACATCAAGTTGTCTTCCTTGTCAGCATAACACTTCAAGCATAATAACATAAAGGTTTTGGCTATGTCGATACTTTAAGAAAATCATGCTTGTTGTTATGACCAAAGCTATGTTTGCCAAAATTAAATAAAGCTTTCACAGCCATACCTGGTATAAGGTCAATACTCCCCATAAGAATCATCATATAAGGTCGATTGCATGAAGAGAATACCGAGTGCAGCAAAGGAACCAATAGACTTCTCATTAATATTCCATCATAGACGACTCCACACTCACGGATACAATCTCTCCACCGAAGGAGTGATAGACCTCAATGACACACCTATTTCATATAATAATCTCCCAAAACATGATATGACTCTACTTGACTCTAAAAGACAAAAGATAAAGATAAAGATACCGGGCACTCCCCCAAGCTTGGAACAAGCCAAGGGAATGCCGTTACCCAAGGAGATTTCACTCCTCATTCTTGTTGACGTTGATCACGTAGTCCTCGGCGAAGCGCTTCCATGGAAGGGGTTCCCCAGTCTCATATGAGAAGTTTGTCTCCTGAATCCTGGATGCAGCGCCCATACCCATGCGCATAAACCTTAGTTCATACTCATAGTTCTGGTGATGTAGATCATAAATTTGCCCTTGGAGCTCTTTAATCCTTTCTTTAGATGCGGTGATGCTTTTCCACATCTCCTTCATCTCCTTCAAGAAGTAGGTCTTCAGCTCGTTGATGATGTCAAAGTTAGCTTCAACACCACGCTCGATCATCTTCTTGTACTTGAAGACTTCTTTCTCCACTTCTTCTAGCCTGGCCTGGATGCTCCCCTCCTTGATAGGTCCCTTCAGATCTTCTTGATGGAGGACACCGTCCTCCATCCGAACAACCTGAGGGTGCTTATTCACCTCAGCGAGGTAAGGGTTGATGACGTTGACGACGAACTTGTCCTTGGGGGAACTTGGAGAAGCCATGGCACCTAGAATCAGCTGAAAGATTCCCTGGCAGAAACAGATCGAAAAGAAAACACATGAAATCGCAAGATACGTTGCCGGAACAATCCGGGCAAATATATAGCAAAAATTTATGCACAGAAAGGAAGGTAACAGGCTAAAGCGGGGTCGGAGACGGACTCCCGGGTGTCCAGGCGGCCTCCCGGCGCGGCGAGGAGGTAGGGCGCGCCAGGGGGGCGCCTGGACCCCCTGGAGCTTGTCTCCGGCTCCATTTAGGCTTAGAATTTTACTAATTTTGCAAAAACTCGTAATATAGAACTTTTATGGCGGTTCGCAATGTTTCCTTACAGTAATATATACCTTTTCTTTATTCTGCTTCTGCTGGCGTCTAAAACAGGGCTGCAACATGTTCTTCGTGAGTTGTTGTGTATATCATATTCACATCAACATTGACAGGATCTCCTGCTATGTAATGCTTAAGTCTTTGCCCATTCACAACTTGAGGTTTGGTGCCTTCAAAATTGTTAATCTTAATTGCACCAGACCGATAGACTTCTTCAATATGAAATGGCCCTTCCCACCTGGAAAGTAGTTTGCCTGGAGAAAACCTGAAACGGGATCTAAACAACAAAACTTTATCACCAACATTAAATTCACGTTTCAGAATCCTCCTATCATGCCACTTCTTTACTTTTTCCTTGAACATTTTAGCGCTCTCGTAAGCTTCACTTCTCCATTCATCTAGAGAAGTCAAGTTCATGAGACGCTTCTCACCAGCTAATTTTGGGTCAGCATTAAGCTCTCTAACAGCCCAGAAAGCTTTGTGCTCTAACTCTAATGGCAAATGGCAAGCCTTGCCATACACCATCTTATAGGGGGACATGCCCATGGGGTTTTTGTAAGCAGTTCTATATGCCCACAAAGCATCTCCTAGCTTATTTGACCAGTCCTTTCTATTTCTGTTTACTGTCTTCTGCAAGATCAACTTAATCTCTCTATTGGTGAGCTCAACTTGCCCACTAGTTTGCGGATGGTATGGTGAAGCAATTCTATGATTGACATCGTATTCGGCTAAAGCTTTTCTAAAAGCTCCATGCGTGAAGTGTGATCCTCCATTAGTCATGAGACACCTAGGTACACCAAACCTAGGAAAAATTGCATCTTTGAGCATTTTCAAAGATGTCTTGTGATCAGCACTTTCAGTGGGGATTGCTTCAACCCACTTGGTCACATAATCAACAGCTACTAAAATGTGAGTGTACTTGTGCGAAGAAGGAAAAGGACCCATAAAATCAAAACCCCAGCAATCAAAAGGTTCAATCACTAGTGAGTAATTCATAGGCATCTCATTCCTTCTACTAATGTTACCAACTCTCTGACATTTATCACAGGCTAAAACATAATTTCTAGCATCCTTAAAGAGAGTAGGCCAATAAAAACCTGATTGAAGAACCTTATGTGCAGTCCTCTCACCGGCATGATGTCCTCCATAGGGACTATCATGACATTGTCTGAGAATGTCCTTCTGCTCATGTTCCGGTATGCATCTTCTCACGATCCCGTCGGGGCCTTCCTTGAAAACATGTGGGTCGTCCCAAAAGTAGTGCCTCAAATCATGAAAGAACTTCTTCCTTTGCTGAAATGTTAAACCTGGAGGCAAATACTTTGCAACAATAAAATTAGCATAATCTGCAAACCAAGGATCGGAAAGAGATTGTACTTTTACAACGGCAAGTTGCTCGTCTGGAAAACTATCGTTGACTGGGATGGGATCATGCGGTATATCTTCCATCCTTGAAAGATTGTCCGCCACTGGATTGTCTTCCCCTTCCCTATCAACAATCTGCAAATCAAATTCTTGAAGAAGGAGTACCCATCTGATAAGCCTTGGTTTTGCATCCTTCTTTGTCATAAGGTACTTAATGGCAGCATGATCAGTATGAATAATAACTTTGGAATCAACAATATATTGTCTAAACTTATCACAAGCAAATACTACAGCTAAGAATTCCTTCTCAGTAGTAGCATAATTCCTTTGAGCACTATCAAGGGTTTTACTAGCATAATGTATAACATTCAATTTCTTATCAACTCTTTGTCCTAAAACAGCTCCAACAGCAAAATCACTAGCATCACACATAATCTCAAAAGGTAAATTCCAGTCAGGTGGTTGTACTATAGGAGCGGTTATTAAAGCTTTCTTAAGGACTTCAAAAGCTTCCTTACAATCTTCATCAAATACAAAAGGAATGTCCTTCTGGAGAAGATTAGTGAGGGGCCTCGAAGTCTTAGAAAAGTTTTTAATAAATCTTCTATAGAAACCAGCATGACCAAGAAAACTGCGAATACCTTTGATGTCCCTTGGATAGGGCATCCTTTCAATTGCTTCGATCTTGGCCTTGTCCACCTCAATTCCCCTTTCGGAAATCTTGTGACCAAGAACAATTCCTTCATTAACAATGAAGTGGCACTTCTCCCAGTTGAGTACCAGATTTGTTTCCTCACATCTCTGCAAAACTTTATTAAGGTTGTGGAGACAATGGTCAAAGGAAGTTCCATAGACGGAGAAATCGTCCATGAAGACTTCCATAATCTCCTCGCAGAAACCATGAAAGATAGCAGACATACACCTTTGAAAAGTAGCAGGGGCATTACATAAACCAAAAGGCATACGCCTGTAAGCATAAGTACCAAAGGGACAAGTAAAAGTGGTCTTCTCTTGATCAGCAGTGTTAACATGAATTTGAGAGAAGCCAGAATAGCCATCGAGGTAACAAAAGTGGGTATTTTTAGATAACCTTTCAAGCATTTGGTCGATGAACGGCAGCGGGTAGTGATCCTTCTTAGTTGCCTTGTTCAGCTTCCTATAATCAATACACATTCTATATCCAATAATAGTTCTCTGAGGTATTAGTTCATTCTTATCATTAGGAACCACAGTTGTACCTCCTTTCTTAGGAACACAATGTACTGGGCTTACCCACTTACTATCAGCTATAGGGTAGATAATACATGCGGCTAGAAGCTTGAGAATCTCAGTTCTTACAACATCCATCATCTTCGGGTTCAACCGTCGTTGATGATCAACAACTGGTTTAGCATCAGGCTCAAGGTTGATAGTATGTTGACAGATAGATGGACTAATCCCCTTAAGGTCATCAAGGGTATAGCCAATTGCACCTCGGTGTTTACGAAGTACTTCCAATAGTCGCTCTTCTTCATATCCTGAAAGGTTAGAATTGATAATAACATGATATACTTTCTTTTCATCTAAATAAGCATACTTGAGCGTATCGGGAAGAGGTTTAAGATCGAACACCGGGTCTTCTTTTGGTTTTGATAAAATTCCCAAAGGTTCAACCGGAAGGTTGTGCTTCAGGATAGCAGGTTGCCTCAAGAATATTTCATCTAGTTCATTTCTTTCCTGCATATGCAAATCATTCTCGTGGTCCTCCATATATTGCTTTAAAGGATCATTAGGGGGAATAGCAATAGAAGCAATACTTTCAATAATTTTATCATCACTAAGTAAATCGGTACCACGAGGCTGCTTAGAGAACTTAGAAAAATTAAATTCATATGGCTCACCATTGAATTCAACAGAAACTTTACCTTTCTTGCAATCTATTATAGCTCCACAGGTTCTAAGAAAAGGTCTACCAAAAATAATAGGACAAAAATTGTCCCTCTCTGAACCAAATACTAGAAAGTCGGTAGGGTATTTTACCTTTCCACATAGGACTTCAACGTCCCTCACAATTCCGATAGGAGAGATAGTTGTTCTGTTTGCAAGATGAATGGTAACATCAACTCCTTCAAGTTCACAATATCACCGATGATCTCTTCATAAAGTGAATAGGGGATAGCACTAGCACTCGATCCCAAATCGCATAGCCCATAATAATTGTGATCTCCTATTTTAACAGATACTACTGGAGTACGTGAAATTGGGCCTTTATTCTTGGCTGTGACAAGGTTAGTGGAAACAGCACAAAAATTTACATTGGAATCCAAAACATCATTAGTAACAAGGTCTTTAACCAATGTAACTTGAGGATCGACCTTGATCTGGTCCTCAGGCTCATCAATTCTTCTCTCACTTTTATTTATTACGCCTGTCACAAGAGAGTGCTCCCTTATCCTTGCGGGAAAATGAGGCTTTTAATATATAACTGCAGGCAAAATAGGGTCAGCAACATGAATATCAACAGGTAGCTCTTTGAAAGGTTCATGATGTTGGTCTCTTTTCTTTTTAAAAGAATCAACGTGAGAGGCAAAATCCTTACAGAAATCAATCATCAGATGGGAATCAAGACCAATCTTAGAGCAAAAAGTATTAAAGTAATCAGTTTTCACATAGCTCTCAATATAATCGTGCTCATAATTTATAGCGGGTTCAATACCTTTATCGATTTCCCAATCTTCGGTATTCCTCTGGATCCTTTCAATGAGATCCCACCTTTCTTCAACACTCCTCGTCTGAAATACCCCACTAGAGGAGGCATCCAGCATCTCCTTATCCTGACGAGAAAGCCTGGCATAAATATTTGTAAGTATAATTTCCTTGGGGAGCTCATGAATAGGACATTTGAGCATTAGGGACTTCAATCTCCCCCAAGCTTGAGCAATGCTTTCTCCGTCACGAGACCTAAAGTTATAGATATAGTTCCTGTCTCGATGAATTTCATGAAGAGGATAAAACTTAGTATAAAAGAGAGACATAAGCTCTTGCCAATCAAGCAAGTGTGAGTTATCGAGAAGCTTATACCAATCTGAAGCTTTATCTATAAGTGATACGGCGAACAATTTCCTCATGACAAACTCCATTGATACACCTGCAAGCTTAAATAATGAACATAGTTGTGACAGATATAGCAAGTGTTCACCGGGATGTCTGTCTCCTGCATAACGATTAGCCAAAACATAATCGATAATACCAGTGAGTATTTTATAGGGCACAATTTCAGTAGGGGGAGGAGCAACCACCACACGTGTGGGGCGTCTTCCCACAAGCAACGATCCAATAGCAAGGTTGTCCATAAGGACAAAGAGCAGCAACAGCAAAAATAAAAACAGAATTATAAAAACTTCCTTACCAGTTTCACTTTACCAATAGCGCTACGTTCCCCGGCAACGGCGCCAGAAAACGGTACTTGATGACCCACAACCGTAAGGGGTCTATTGCAGCGTTTTCGATAAGTAAGAGTATCGAACCCAACGAGGAGCAGAAGGTATTGATAAGCGATTCTGAGCAAGGAATTACTGCAAGCACTGAAAGATAATTTTTTAGGGGTTTTCTTGATATAAGCAATAGGAAAGTAAAAGCGAACAAAGTAAAAAGGCACTGAGGAGTAACAAGTGGCCCAATCCTTTCTGAGCAAAGGAGAGGCCTAGCAACTGAACTTATAAAGGCTAAAGTGTTCTTGAGGACACACGGGAGAGGTAGTCATGTGCTTTCGCCATATTCCGTATCGGTACTATGTTATGTGTTGATAAGTGTTGAGTGGGTGGATCTATGCTAGTACACTCTCTAGACTAAGATCAGTGCACTCTTATGATTAAACACCTTGCAAGCATCCGCAAATACAAGATAGAATTTAAGGCAAAAGCCTAACCATAGCAATACGATCGATGATCCATTGTTCCCTTTTGCAAAAGCGTGTGAACTGGGGTTCAGGTTTCTGTCACTCCGGCAACCCACCGTAAGCATTCTTTATACACAATGTATTCCCCTAGGTCCTTAATAAGGCGAAGTGTTGAGCGTTCGACTCACACAACACCACTAGTAGAATGACAACACAACTTAAGTATCAAACAACACATATTACTTCAACAGCATATGACTACTAACAACAAGACTTTTCCCATGTCCTCAAGAACTAAGATAACTACTCACAAGACATAAAAGAGATCATGATCAGTGGAGATAAATGGATGATAAACAATCTGGACATAATGATATTTCTCCAACAAAACTCAATAGCATTCACCACAAGGTAGTAATCAACACCGATGGAGTAGAGAGGATAGATAGTACGGGTTACAACACAAGTTGCAATTGTGAGATGAGATTTGGATGAAGATGGAGATGGTGCTGATGTTGGGGATGATGTTGATGATGATCTCGATGATGCCCGTGACGATGGTGATGACGATGGCAATGATCTTCCCTTCCGGGAGGTGATCTCCCCGGCAAAATCTGCCCGCCAGAGATGGCTTTTTCTTCTCTGTAGGTTTCCGCCACGGAGCGGCGGCGGAACTCCGTCAAAACTCCTCTCTTTAGGGTTTTCGAATAACGAGGAGTATATAGGCAAAAGGGGGCAGCCGGAGGTGGGCCAGGGGCTCCAGCCCCCCCCCCCCCGACGCGGCCAGGGAGGCGCCCCCAGGGCGCCTGGACGCCCTGTGGCCCCCCTCTGGTTGCCCTTTTGCGTGCCTTCGTGATCCGTCTGGAAAATACCCTCCGTCGATTTTCAGGTAATTTGGAGGTGTTCTTCTTCAGCAACTCAGCGTCCACTTTTTACTGCTGAATCGTGCGTCTGCTGCTTCGGCACCGGAAAGTTGCAAACTGTGTAAAATAGGCCAAAACAACATAAGAACATCATCATAACGTGAAATATATCAATGAATAAGGATAAATTACGATATAAAATAGTGATGCATTTTGGACGTATCACGTGGCCGGACTAATCTGCTGCATCGACGGCGCGATCGGACCTCTATGCTGCTTCGGCTGTACAGCGGGACTTCTATGTTGCTACGGCCCGCGTGGCGGGACATGTCGCCTGCTTTTGCGGCGAGGCGAGACATCTCTCGTGCTTCCACTTCCATGCTCGCCTCTCCCTGGTGGTAATCTCTCGACCCATAACTCCGGCTGGCCATGGTGGACGCAAGGGAACGATGATGAATGACTTGTTTGTTTTTGTGGATGAGGAGTTGAGGAGGAATGTGCAATCATTTTGGAGTAGTAATATTTATAAGGGATCATTAATTTTGTGCCCTTAGTTGTGCCCCCTCGGCAGGATTACCCCTAGTTTCCGAAAACCATCGTTCCTGCCCAAACCACTTTGCTTGTCTTATACTTTTGCCCTTTGACCGTTCCATCGTCACTTTGAAAAAATCATAAAAAAATCATACTAACTCCGAAAAATGTGAATAAGATATGAAAATGTTCAAAAAAGCATCATCTATATTTGCATGTCATTTGTATTCATTACAAATGTGTTAGAAGGTCCCCATCTCAGATTGAGCTCCTATGATCTCAGCGTGAACAATAAAATCCAAAAAAATGAAAAAAAAACTAAAAATTCTAATTTTTGTGGTGGCAAACAATGACCATTGTTTTGAGTTCTTGCCAAGTTTAGTAAGGGAATGGAATTTTTGGAAGTCGTGGTGAAAAAAACAAAATCGAAGCTCCAAAGCAAAAGCATTTTGGAGTGCTAATTTTGTTTTTTGGCCATGACTTCCATGAATGTCATTTCCTGATTAAACTTTGCAAGCACTCAAAACATTGGCCAATGTTTGCCACAAATTTTTTAAGAAGTTTTTGAATTTATTTTCATTTTTTTTAGATTTTATTGTTCGTGTTGAGATCATACGGGCTCAAACTGAGATGGGGACTTCCCAACACTTTTTTCATGAGTGTAAATGGCATGCACATATAGGTGACTTTTTCCTTAACATTTTGATATATTATTCGCATTTTTATGAGTTAGTATGAATTTGTTATGATTTTTTCAAAGTGGCGGTCAAAATGTCAAAGGGCAAAATCATACGACGAGCAAAGTGGTTTGGGCAGGAGCGGGGTTTTTTGGAAACTAGGGGTAAACCTGTCGAATGTGACATAACTAGGGGCATAAAATCAATTATCCCTATTTATAACCAAGTACTAATATGCTCCTAAGTGGGAAACCATTTAGGTTTTGATCGGTGTGAACAAGTTTGTAATTTGGAATATGATGGGATGCAAGCTCAAAATTTATTAACGGTTCTATAATTTGTAAGTGTGGCACTATTCCCGGACGGCCTAACGTGGGCACGCGTTCTCGGCCACGTACGTGCGTCTGCACCATAGGGTGCACCGCAATAGGCAATGTTAGCACACATCTTGTTCCAACAACCGTGCGCACTCGTTATTACCATCATGAATGCTTCTTTTAATTAGAATGTGTGCCCGTCTAGCGCACACACGTTGATCTGTCTAATTGTTTCCTTTTATTGTGGCTAATCGCAAATAGTTCATCCGTGTGAAGTCTATGCCGTCAATCGTAGACACGTTGATCTGGCTGACCGTTTCTGTTGTGTTGCCTAATCGCTAATAGTTAATCCTTCTGAAGTGTATGCCCTCAATCACACACACCTTCATCTGGCTGCCCGATACTGTTGTTCTGCCTCATCACAAATAGTTAATCCGAGTGAACTGTATGTAATATATCGCACACGCCTTCATCTGGCTGCCTGTTTCTGTTCTTCTTCCTCATCGCAAACAGTTAATTGAACTGAACCGTATGCTCCGCATCGCACACGCAACTAAAATCTGAACCGTGTTTGATGAATCCTTCATTGCAAATGTTTTGTATATTTCTTGATGTTTTTTTACAACACCTTTTGCAATTAATGCATCGCACATAGTTTCGTCAAAGGATCTCTGATCATAGTGTCGCGTTAGCAGCATCCTGGAGTAGTGTTAGGATCCATTTTGCAGAAAAGGTGAGATTTCTGACAATTTTTGCATCAACATGGGGAGGGGAGGCAGTACAAGCCATACAATTTTTATCAGGGCATGTGCTTCTTTTAAAGCCTTTGTTATCTTGCCAATATTATAATGCTTCTTCTTACCTTGGTTTCCATAAGAGGCATATTCTCCTCTCTCTCTCTTATTGATCCCATGCACATTAGAGGTGCTGGAAGGGTGATCTACTTCCTCCAAGGATGGCATCTTGGCCTATGGTGTAGAGCAGGAGCCAGAATAAAAAACAGACTTAGAGACCTTACTTTGCATTTTACATAAAGGTGCATGTAACGGAATAGGATCATTAGGTACCACAAATAGTTTGCATTCAGCAACATCAGTCCCTTCAATTATACATTGCCATAACTTGGATAAAAGCAAAGTTCTTGCCCACTCAAATCTACCAGGGAAAAGAATAGCAACATATATTAAGTTTCCCCTTTCAATAGGCACCAAAATTACCTAGAAGGAGCAAAGTGCTCATTCTAGATAGTTATCCCCTCTTTTCCCATGGCCTGCAGCTACTCCCATAAGAGTTGTTGGATTTCCAGAAGAGGAAAGGTGATGTAGCACAATAGCAAATAGTATTTCCCTCAGTTAATAACCAAGGTTTATCGAACCAGTAGGAGTCACCAAGCTAACAACGTTAGCAGCACCTGCACACAGACAAATTAAATTGCTTGCACCTAATAGTAGCAAGGAGGTTGTCGATCCCCTTGGTCTTGCTAGTTCTGGGATTAAAAGCAAATGGTGATAGGGAAAATGACAAGAAAGTAAAAGAGCAAATTATAGGTATTTCTTATATTAATGGAGAATAGACCCGGGAGCAATAGGTTCACTAGTGACATCTCTCTTGACAGCATGAAGTGGCATGGTAGACAGATTATTGTTGGGCAATTGAGAATAGCACAAATTATAACTATGATCATTCATGGCATAACCTCACACAAGCATTACGTCTGTGATAAGTAGACCATTAAACTTACTGACGTCTACTACTATTACTCAACCCCAAGAATGATATCCACCATGCATCTCAAAGTATTAAGTTTACAAGAAATGGAGTAACACAATAAGCAAGATGGCATAATGTAGACAAAAGAAAATCTATCAATCAAATTAACCCCATCGTTTTATCCTTAGTGGCAACAACATAATACGTGCCTTTGCCCCTCCTGTCACAGGTTAAGATCACCTCAAGATTGAACCTACTACTATGCACCACACCCTCTGAATAATTACTCATCTATCTTGGTTAGAGAAGACTCTAGATCGAAAAGCATACATAGCTATGAAATTACACAACAACAAAATTTCAAGAGATTCAAATAAATTCAATGAACAATCTGATCATAAATACACAATTCATCGGATCCCAACAAGCACACCAAAAGAATTACATCGGATTGATCTCAGAGGAGGTCATTGCATTGAAGATAAAAAATAGAGAGAGAAAGCCATCTAGCTGCTACTATGGACCCTTAGGTCCTAGTGGTACTACTCACACATCATCATGGAGGTAGCATGGTTGATGAAGATGGCCTCCCCAATTATTACCCCTTTAGTACAGCGCTAGAATAGGGCTCTAGATAGGATCACTTCGGAAGCGCGGCGGCAAAAAAACTTCTTTCTGGTTTGCTTATGAGGGGTACGGAATATTGGGTATTTGTAGGCATGGAATTAGGTCAAACGGAAGCTCAGGGAGGACACATGGGCTAATGGTGTGGCCACCCCCTCGTCATGCCACCAGGCCATGTGGTTGCCTGGTGGGTCCTCTCGACCTATCCTAAAGCCTCTAGGGTCGCTTATTGTCCACAAAAAATGTTAAATGTTTTGTTGTGTTTGGACTTTCGTAGGTGTGGATTTTCTGCAAAACCAAAAACCACCAAAAACAGGAAGTGGCACTGGGCACTAAATTAATAGGATAGTCAAGAAAAATAATAGAAAGTGGTATGAAAAGCCTACAAAAGTGGTAACATAATAGCATCTGACTATAAAAAATTGTAGATACGTTGGAGACGTATCACCTACTCCTGACAGATTACACGCAATACCATTTTCTGGTACACAAGGTCTGCCACATATGGCAGGGTTTGCAAAGGCCGAACTTGAGTATTATCATTTTTTATTTTCCTAAAGACGGGAACCCGGGAAGGTCCTCAGATGTGGTACCTGCCAAATCATAATCTAGAGCAGAAGGCACAACCTCTGGGGACAGAGGCTTGTCTTGAATTTTAATTTTAGAAACTTGATTAGTAATAGGTGAGCCTGTGAGATTCTGCTCAGGAACAGACATGATAGAGGTGGCAGCAATAGAACCCATAGCAGCAAGCATCTAAAGGTCAACCGTTTCTACTGACTTAAACCCCAACAAATTGCTCACCTATGAATTGCTATGCCCCTAACACAACAAAGCAGTCCTAGCCCGAGATAATGCTAGATCATTGTCAAACTATTTAGTATATGTCTCCACTGGGCCATAGATGACCTAAGAATAACAGGGTCAGGAAGCAAAGTCACATGAGGATTGACCTCGGTATTGGAACTAGGAATAACTTCGTGCATCATGGCCGGAATTACAGCAACAACTAAAACCTCCATATGCAACATAGGGACATCTTCTTGCAACATAATAGGATGCTACAGTATCTCGCAAAATCACTTGTTGCATAACAGGGGCTTCAGGTTGATCGAGGTAATCAGTAATAAAATGTGTATTCATAACAAACGAGAAGGGAGCTTGCATAACCTCAACATTCACAGCCACCCCATGGAAAGATTTAGTAGAACTTGCATATAGCATGAAAGACCATTGAGAGGGTGATACCACATATATCCCCCATATCAATACCAATCTGTCTATTCTATTGTTGTACAACCACTTGGAGAGTCTCAAAGATCTCATGGAGCTGCAGAAAATTCCCAGCTTGAATCTCCACATCATGCCTCTAATGTTATTTTCAAATGTACCATGTTCATGAAGTAGTGGGCCGTGGGGGAAGTAAAAGGAAAAGGAGATACTGGACTAGGTTATTCAATGGCTTAGTCATTTTGGTGCCATCACCAAGATAGATGCCCCATTGTCAAGCCCTTAGATAGCCCTTTTGTTTCGAGTATGCGCACTCGCATTCAGTTGTTGTTCCCTTTCTTTTTTGTTCTAGGAGGAGTTCAACAATAGTCGATTTTGAGGCATGTGTGCTTACTGAGCTCGGTGGTATGGACCGAGTTGATGAGCAAAACAAGCCTAAGCGCAAGTGGAATCGGAAGATTTATCCGGATTCGGCTGTGCGTAGAAGTACTAGGATCCGTACTGCTAAAAAATTCCATGATGATATATGAAAGGAATTTTTTCGAATAGCAGATGTCTGACAGACTTGGCTAAACAACGGTTTTTGGCGGATGCTTCAGTGCAGTACAAGTTAGACTTTATTGCCCTTTCTGAAACTGGCCGAGACAATTTTACATCTCAGTTTCTTAGTACCCTCTCGGGAGGTGTAGATTTTGATTGGCATTGCCTACCCCCAAGAGGAAGATTAATACATCTCCAACGTATCTATAATTTTTTATTGTTCCATGCTATTATATTATCCATCTAGGATGTTTTATATGCTATTTCATATGATTTTTGGGACTAACCTATTAACCCAGAGCCCAGTGCCAGTTTCTGTTTTTTCCTTGTTTTTGCGTTTTACAGAAAAGGAATACCAAACGGAGTCCAATTGACGTGCCAATTTTTGATGATTTTTTATGGACCAAAAGAAGCCCCCAGAGTAAAAGAGTTGGGCCAGAAGAGTCCCGAGCCGTCCACGAGGGTGGAGGGCATGCCCTACCTCCCGGGCTCGCCCTCCTATCTCGTGGGCGACTCGGAGACCCCCCTGACGTGGGACCGATGCCAAAAGTTCCTACAAATACAAAAACCCCCGAAAAGAAACCTAGATCGGGAGTTCCACCGCCGCAAGCCTCTGTAGCCACCGAAAACCAATCTAGACCCATTCTGGCACCCTGTCGGAGGGGGAAATCCCTCTTCGGTGGATATCTTCATCATCCCGGTGCTCTCCGTGACGAGGAGGGAGTAGTTCACCCTCGGGGCTGAGGGTATGTACCAGTAGCTATGTGTTTGATCTCTCTCTCTCTCTCTCTCTCTCGTGTTCTCGAGATGGCACGATCTTGATGTATCGCGAGCTTTGCTACTATAGTTGGATCTTATGATGCTTCTCCCCCTCTACCTTCTTGTAATGGATTGATTTTCCCCTTTGAAGTTATCTTATTGGATTGAGTCTTTAAGGATTTGAGAACACTTGATGTATGTCTTGCGTGGGATACCCGTGGTGACAATGGGGTATTCTATCGATTCACTTGATGTATGTTTTGGTGATCAACTTGCGGGTTCTATGACCTTGGGAATCTATGCATAGGGGTTGGCACACGTTTTTGTCTTGATTCTCCGGTAGAACTTTTGGGGCACTCTTTGAAGTTCTTTGTGTTGGTTGAATAGATGAATTTGAGATTGTGTGATGCATATCGTATAATCATCCCCACGGATACTTGAGGTGACAATGGAGTATCTAGGTGACATTAGGGTTTTGGTTGATGTGTGTCTTAAGGTGTTATTCTAGTACGAACTCTAGGATAGATCGAACGGAAAGAATAGCTTCGTGTTATTTTACTACGGACTCTTGAATAGATTGATCGGAAAGAATAACTTTGAGGTGGTTTCGTACCCTACAATAATCTCTTCGTTTCTTCTCCGCTATTAGTGACTTTGGAGTGACTCTTTGTTGCATGTTGATGGATAGTTATATGATACAGTTATGTTATTATTGTTGAGAGAACTTGCATTAGTGAAAGTATGAACCTTAGGCCTTGTTTCAAAGCATTGCAATACCGTTTATGCTCACTTTTATCATTAGTTACCTTGTTGTTTTTATATTTCCATATTACAAAAACATGTATCTACCATCCATATTGCACTTTTCTATCACCATCTCTTCGTCGAACTAGTGCACCTATACAATTTACTATTGTATTGGGTGTGTTGAAGACACAAGAGACTCTTTGTTATTTGGTTGCAGGGTTGTTTGAGAGAGACCATCTTCATCCTACGCCTCCCACGGATTGATAAACCTTAGGTCATCCACTTGAGGGAAATTTGCTACTGTCTTACAAACCTCTGCACTTGGAAGCCCAACAACATCTACAAGAAGAAGGTTACGTAGTAGACATCAAGCTCATTTCTGGCACCGTTGCCGGGGAGTTGACTGCTTGAAGGTATATCTTTAGATCTTGCAATCGAATCTTTTAGATTCTTGTTTATCACTAGTTTAGTTTATAAAAGAAAACTACAAAAAATGGAATTGTGGTTGCCTCATATGCTTCATCTTTTTAATATCTTTCGTGAAAATGATGGGAAGGAAAGTTGTGCCCAAGTACTAGAAGAAGAATGCATCAAAATGTTTAGAACTAAATCTTTGAATGATGAGCATGATTGCAATGTTGTTAGTACGAACTCTTTGAATATCCATAGTACTAATGATGATTGCACTAGTCATGATGAAAATATCTCATATAAGCATGTCAATTTTTGTGGAGTGCATAGAGTTTGCAAGTACACACCAAATAGGGAAGACAGATTTTGCAAGAGGCATAAGTATTTAGAAACTAAATGGTTGCAAGAAAGGCTAGATGTTTGTGTCATAAATTTAAATTTTCTTAGCCATCCTTGTGAACTTTGCAATGAACATGGTCATTTAAATATCCAATGCAAATTGTTTCATGATCGAATCGTGTCCAACAATTGTGATAACTTGATTTCCCTTGCACATCATAATGAACTTAGTTTGCTTCTGGGTTATGAAGAAATGAAACGTATAACTAAGGATCTTCCAGAATTTGTCCTTGATAAACTTCTTGATTTTGATCTAGAGGAAATTTATATGTATTGTGCGGTTAATTGCATTGAAAATCCTTATATTTCCAATTACATAAAGACAAGAAAACAAATAGAAGATGATGAGAATACTAATGAAAGGGAAGAGACTTTCCCGTATCCTCCTATTCTTTCTTATGATGAATCAGGTAACGAGGAGGAGCCCTCTATTCAACCAATCTCATTAATAAGGAGCTCCAAAAAGAGGATTAAACCCACACATGATGCAAAGAAGAAAAAGAAAAGACGGAGAAGCAAAGGTAAAAAGGTATCCCTTCCAAATGATGTTGCTCCTATTACTCATTGTGATGATGATAATTGCTATACTATCGGTGCTATCCATACTATTAATGATGAGAGTGATTATGCTTATGATATGAAAAGGACCAAGCTTGGGGATGCTATGTTTGATGAGAATGACATGTTTGAGGATTTTTTTTGCTGCAATTAATGTTTGTCCCAAGCTTGGGGATCCTACGTTTGATGAAGATGATATTTTTAGCCTCCCAAGTTTTGATATGCAAATTTATCATGATGATAGCATGCCTCCTATTTATGATGATTATTGTGATGGCAGTTATGCTATAAAATGTAGTGATGATTATATCTATAAAACTTGTCATGATTATGATTACCCTTTTTCTGAACATTACTCTTTTAATGTGGAAACAATCTATAGTATTCAAGTTTCTTATGATACTCCCACTATTCCGAATGAGAAGAATTTTGCTTATGTGGAGAGCAATAAAATTTATATGCTTGTGGATCATGAAAAGAATGCTTTATGTGTTGGTTATATGGTTGAATTCATTCATGATGCTACTAAAAATTATTATGAGAGAGGATTATATGCTTGTAGGAATTGCAATAATATCAAGTTTCCTCTCTATGTGTTGAAATCTTGAAGTTATGCTTGTTTTGCTTTCCTATGCTAGTTGATTATCGTTCACATAAATTGTGTGCTCACAAAATCCCTATGCATAGGAAGTGGGTTAGACTTATATGTGCTAGTTATATTCTTCATGATGCTCTCTTTATGTTTCAATTCTTATCTTTTATGTGAGCATCATTGAAATCGTCATGCCTAGCTAAAAGGCATTAAAGAAAAGCGCTTGTTGGGAGACAACCCAATTTTTACCCTTACTGTTTTTGTGTGTCCACATGATTAATCTACTGTAGTAATCATGTTTTATAGCTTTTGTTTCAATAAAGTGCCAAGTAGAACCTTTGGGAAGACTTGGATGAAAGTCTTTGCGATCTTGCTGTAAAAAACAGAAACTTTGCGCTCACGAGATTAGCTGCCATTTTTTTAGAGAAGAGTGCTTTTGAGTTGATTCTTTTTGCGTAAGATTAATAGAAAAATTCCTCATGTCCACCAATTTATTTCAGAATTTTTAGAGTTACAGAAGTATTCAAAAGTTACAGATTGTTCTGTTTTTTTACAGATTTTGTTTTTCGTGTGTTGTTTGCTTATTTTGATGAATCTATGAGTATTATCGGATGGTATGAACTATAGAGAAGTTGGAATATAGTAGATACTACACCAATATGATTTTAGAATGAGTTCACAACAGTACCTAAGTGGTGGTTTTATTTTATTATACTATCGGAGCTTACGAGTTTTCTGTTGAGTTTTGTGTTGTGAAGTTTTCAAGTTTTGGGTAAAGATTCGATGGACTATGGAATAAGGAGTGGAAAGAGCCTAAGATTGGGGATG
This sequence comes from Secale cereale, assembly GCA_902687465.1. Lineage (NCBI taxonomy): Eukaryota > Viridiplantae > Streptophyta > Magnoliopsida > Poales > Poaceae > Secale > Secale cereale. The sequence goes on from LR738713.1 coordinate 335,786,240, forward strand.
CCCAAGGCACCCCAAGGTAAAATTCAAGGACAACCAAAAGCCTAAGCTTGGGGATGTCCCGGGAAGGCTTCCCCTCTTTCGTCTTCGTCTATCGGTAACTTTACTTGAGGCTATATTTTTATTCACCACATGATATATGTTTTGCTTGGAGCGTCATTTTGTTTTATTTTGTTTTGCTTGCTGTTTGAATAATATCCCAAGATCTGAAATTCTTAAATGTTAGAGAGTCTTCACATAGTTACATAATTATTCAACTACTCATTGATCTTCACTTATATCTTTTGGAGTAGTTTGTTGTTTACTCTAGTGCTTCACTTATATCTTTTTAGAGCACGACGGTGGTTTTATTTTGAAAAAAATAGATGAAATCTCATGCTTCACTTATATTATTTTGAGAGTCTTTTAGAACAGCATGGTAATTTGCTTTGGTTATGAATTTAGTCCTAATATGATAGGCATCCAAGAGGGATATAACAAAAACTTTCATATAAAGTGCATTGAATACTATGAGAAGTTCGATGCTTGATGATCATTTTGAGATATGAGGATGGTGATATTAGAGTCATGCTAGTAGAGTAGTTGTGAATTTGAGAAATACTTGTGTTGAGGTTTGCAAGTCCTGTAGCATGCACGTATGGTAACCGTTGTGTGACAAATTTGAAGCATGGGGTATTTCTTTGATTGTCATCCTTTGTGTGGAGGTTGGGATCGCGCGATGGTTAACTCCTACCAACCCTTCCCCTAGGAGCATGCGTGTAGTAATTTGTTTTCATGACTTGTAGATTTTTGCAATAAGTATGTGAGTTCTTTATGACTAATGTTTAGTCCATGGATTATACGCACTCTCACCCTTCCGCCATTGCTCGCCTCTCTTGTATCGCGCAACTTTCGCCGGTACCATACACCCATCATATACCTTCCTCAAAACAGCCACCATACCTACCTATCATGGCATTTTCATAGCCATTCCGAGATATATTGCCATGCAACTTTCCAGTGTTCCGTTTATTATGACACACTTCATCATTGTCATATTGCCATGCATGATCATGTAGTTGACATTGTATTTGTGGCAAGGCCACCATGCATACTTTTTCATACATGTCACTCTTGATTCATTGCACATCCCGGTACACCGCCGGAGGCATTCATATAGAGTCATATTGTGTTCTAGTATCGAGTTGTAATCTTTGAGTTGTAAATAAATAGAAGTGTGATTATCATCATTATTAGAGCATTGTCCCAAAAAGAAAAGAAAAGAAAAAAAAGGCAAAAAAAAGCCAAATAAAAAAAGAAGGAAAGGCCAAAGAAAAAAAGGCCCCAAAAAAGAAAAAGAAAAAAGAAAAAAGAAAAGGGGACAATGCTACTATCTTTTTCCACACTTTTGCTTCAAAGTAGCACCATGATCTTCATGATAGAGAGTCTCTTGTTTAGTCAATTTCATATGCTAGTGGGAATTTTCATTATAGAACTTGGCTTGTATATTCCAATGATGGGCTTCCTCAAATGCCCTAGGTCTTCGTGAGCAAGCAAGTTGGATGCACACCCACTTAGTTTCTTTTGTTGAGCTTTCATACATTTATAGCTCTAGTGCATCTGTTGCATGGCAATCCCTACTCACTCACATCGATATCTATTGATGGGCATCTCCATAGCCCATTGATACGCCTAGTTGATGTGAGACCATCTTCCTCCTTTTGTCTTCTCCACAACCACCATTCTATTCCACCTATAGTGCTATATCCATGGCTCACGCTCATGTATTGCGTGAAAGTTGAAAAAGTTTGAAAAAACTTAAGTATGAAACAATTGCTTGGCTGAAACCGGGGTTGTGCATGATTTGAATATTTCGTGTGACAAAAATGGGCATAGCCAAACTATATGATTTTGTAGGGATGAACTTCTTTGTCCATGTTATTTTGAGAAGACATAATTGCTTTGTTAGTATGCTTGAAGTATTATTATTCTTATGTCAATATTAAACTTTTGTCTTGAATCTTTCGGATCTGAACATTCATGCCACAATAAAGAAAAATGCATTGAGAATTATGTTAGGTAGAATTCCACATCAAAAATTTTGTTTTTATCATTTACCTACTCGAGGACGAGCAGGAATTAAGCTTGGGGATGCTTGATACGTCTCCAACGTATCTATAATTTTTGATTGTTCCATGATATTATATTATCCATCTAGGATGTTTTATATGCACTTATATGCTATTTTATATGATTTTTGGGACTAACCTATTAACCCAGAGCCCAGTGCCAGTTTTTGTTTTTCCTTGTTTTTGAGTTTTACAGAAAAGGAATACCAAACGGAGTCCAATTGACGTGCCAATTTTTGATTATTTTTTATGGACCAAAAGAAGCCCCTAGAGTAAAAGAGTTGGGCCAAAAGAGTCCCGAGCCGTCCACGAGGGTGTAAGGCGTGCCCTACCCTCGGGGCTCGCCCTCCTATCTCATGGACGACTCGGAGACCCCCCTGACGTGGGACCGACGCCAAAAATTCCTATAAATACAGAAACCCCCGAAAGAAAACTAGATCGGGAGTTTCGCCGCTGCAAGCCTCTGTAGCCATCGAAAACCAATCTAGACCCGTTCCGGCACCCTACCGGAGGGGGGAATCCCTCTCCGGTGGCTATCTTCATCATCCCAGCGCTCTCCATGATGAGGAGGGAGTAGTTCACCCTCGGGGCTGAGGGTTGATGGCTTCTCGCCCCTCGTTGGTTACCCCAAGTGGAAGGTTTGAGATGCAGTGTAGCCGTAGTTTTCCCTTGGCAAAGATACCAAGGATCGAATCCCCTGAGACTCCAAGGTTCAACAAGAAGGTGTCAACTGCTAGCAGTGCAACTAGCGATTGACCGGACCTGCACACAAATACAAATAACTTTGCTCCCAACGAGTACAGAGAGGTTGTCAATCCCTCCGGCCTTGTCGTTTACAAAGGATCAAACGCAAGAGATAATAGTGATAGGTAAGACTACAACTAGTAAGTAAGAACTAAAAGTAAATAGCGGATGTGATCACTGATGGTAATATGGACCGGGGTCCCATGATGTTCACTAGTGATGTCTCTCTCCCAAAAGACGATAAAACAGCTAAGCGAGGTAAACAAATTACAGCTGGGCAATTGACAGGATTATGTGCGCAAACCAATGCTAACTATGCTGCAAAGAAAGGTAGAGGCTCAAAAGCATGGGCGGTACGCCAAGGCAAGTAGACCGAAATCCATCTGCATCTACTACTAATCATCCACCTTGAGATATCTATCCAGAACATCTTGCTGGTATTAAGTTGCGAGTCCCACCCATAGTGTAAACTCAAAGCAACAGACAACTGCATTAAAAGAACTTTGTGTAAAGTAAACAATCCTTGCACCCGCGAGTACAAGCACCGTTGTTTTCCCCCTTGTGGCAACAGCACATCCCCTAGACTCATGTTTCTGTCAATCAAGCTAGTCATCAAGGGGCATGAACCCACAATCAAGCATAACGTTCCCTCTTGGAGTTACTACCTACTACTTGGCCAAAGCAATAAACAGCAACGGAGAACATGCAAGAATTACTCAAGAACATAAATATAAAAGAGGTGAATCAAATATATTACTCACACACAATCTGAACATAATCTCATAATCCATCGGATCTCAGCAAACTCATCATAGCAACAGCATAAGGATTACATATGTGCCTCGATCATGTAGGGCAGCTCACGAGGTCTAATCGGTGAAGGACAAAGAGGGGAGGAGAACATCACATAGCTACTGGTCATGGACCCATGGTCCAAGGGAGACTACTCACAACTCATCCGGGAGGCGTCCATGGTGGTGGAGAGGCTCCCGGTGGTGATCCTCCCCTCCGGCAGGGTGCCGGGAAGAGTTCTCCTGGTGCTCCCGATCTTGGAAGCGCGGCGGCGGCGGCGGAACAGAGATGAGATCGCGAAAAAGGGTTCCGTCCTCGAGGGTTTTGGGACGCGGTGTAAATATATGCCAAAGGGGGCGTCAGAGGAGGCCAGGGGGCCCAGGCGCCCTGGCGGCATGGCCAGGAGGGGGGGCGCGCCCTCTGGCCGCCTGGAGCCCTGGTGGCCCCCCTCCGGCCCTACTTTGGCCGCATGGAAGCTTCCGGAACGCTGATTTTTTATATATTTTTCCCGGAATTTTTCTGGCAGTTTACGTAATGGGAAAACCTGAAATACAAAAACTGCAGAAAACAGAAACTGGCACTGGGGTGCACTGAGTTAATAGGTTAGTCCAAATATGATCAAAAGTGTATGGAAGTGCATAAATATCATAGCAATATCACACAAAAGAGGCATGGAGCAAGTAGAAATTATAGATACGTTTTGGACGTATCAACATCCCCAAGCTTAATTCCTGCTCGTCCTCGAGTAGGTAAATGATAACAAGCATAATTTCTGTGGTGACATGCTATTAACCATATAAGAACTTTTCACAGTCACATGACAAGTGCTTACTGAGACAATGAGTCTGTAGTAATTAAGTTGCCTCATGAGAATATCACAAAGAACTGAAAGTTTTACAATATGATACTGAAACACTCAATAGATTTGTAGTGAGCATGGTGTGCAAACATGACAAAGTGATATCTCGCTTGCCCCCTTTAGTGAAGCAAAACATAAATGCAGGGGCACCTCCAAAGTTTAAGTGAAGACTAGATACAATGATTTCAGAATAAACGATATCATAGTCATGCAGAATATAATGGTACTTTGGGACAATGCACATTACACTCAGAATGACAATCATGCTCTCAATAGTTGGTGCTTTAAAGAAAGTGGAGACTCTCGAACCGTGGCTTTTGTTGGCAAGGTTGAAAACCCGTGGTCGGAAACAAAAACTAAACATGTACCAGAGCTCTTGGTTTTTAAAAACAGAGGTAAAAATTATTTTTTAGAATATGCATATTTCATCAACGAATGCTAGCAGATAACTCAATTACTTCTCGAGCTGGACAAGTTTCGAGGAACGGCTCCCGCATGAGGACGATCACATCCTCTTAATCTCCTTTGTTTATCACTGCCAAAGTTTTCTGATTTCTCATGAACAAAGCGTGAAGGAGGGTTTGTTTGTTGTATATTTTTTAATGAGTCGGGCGCACTCTTTGCCAGTTCCTTCTCGTATTAGGGGTTTGCACATTAGACATGCAATCCCGGGGTGAAGCTTGTCCAACTTAAAAAGATCATGAATTAACTACTACTTCCTCATGAGCTAAAACAGAGGCACAAAAGAGAAATGCTTTTTTGAATAATTTCGAGATGGTACATGAAAGTCTTCGTTAGGAATGGCAGGTAAATACCATGTATAGGAAGGTATGGTGGACTCATATGGCATAACTGGTTTAAAGGATTTTGGATGCACAAGCAGTCAGTCCGCTTAGTACAGGCGAAAGTTAGCAAAAGACTGGGAGCGACCAAATAAAAGAGCAATGACGGTCATAATCATGCAGAGCGACAAAGCAACATTGAATCGGGCATGGAAGTTATATCGCTACTCAGAAATTAAAGATCATCAAGGCTTGATAGACTTTCTTTACAGTCTTAAATATGCGTGAGCATATGCCAAGTCAATCAAAATAAATTCTTGGAGGAAGATACCACTAAACCATACCACATCATAGGCAAACAAATCATGTTGGTACTTCAATAACACATTAAGAACCCCCCAGCTATTTGAGACTAACCATAAGAAAACATGAACTACTAAGCACCATTATGCACATAGCGTTTTTATCATAGACATATCAACCAGTGCAACAGAAGCCAACTCTCTTAACAAGATAAGCATGATAACTCAAGAGAGTTCCAGCAACCAACTAAACAAAAGCTCTTTAAAAAGAAAAGCATGAAAACTAAGAGCTAAGCATGACAGTAGCTATTGAAAGACCAAGAACATACACAGCAAAGATAGACATGAAAATTCTATGTTGTGTTCTAGGTTGAAGTGGAGCGTGTTTCTCTCCCACACAAAGAAAGCTGGGTTCCAACTCGTTATGAACAGCAAGCAAAGCTAAAGAAAACTAAAAAGGAAACTAAAAGCAAGACGCTCCAAGCATAGCACATAACACACGAAGTGATAAAAATATAGTGGAACGAAAGACGAACTGATAATTGTTGATGGAGAAGGGGATGCACGGGGGCATCCCCAAGCTTAGACGCTTGAGTCTTCTTGAATATTTCTTGGGGGTGCATGGGGGCATCCCCAAGCTTGAGCGTTTGGCACTCCTGAATCTTTTTATCATCTTCCCTCGCACACTTGAAAACTTCCTTCATACACAACTCATCATAATCTGATTAGCGAGGTTAGTACCGATAATAAAATAATTTTTCCTTGCTGGAAATAAAGATATTCTTGAAGGTCTACTGTTTCTCAAGATTGCCAAAAGGTTTTTGCAAAGAAAAAGCAAGCTCAAGGTTTGCAAAATGAAGGAAATGCAAAACATGACAGAATCTGTGAAAAACAGACCAGCAGGTAGTAAATAATTTTTTCGGGGCACTTCTGCAACTCAAATAAAAAACTCAGAACAGACGCCCGAAAGCCAATTGTATAGAGCACGCTGTCGAAAAAATTCAGACCAAAAAGATGATCTTGTGATTTTATACGAATTTTTCTGTCCAAGGACAGAATCTGTTTCCTGGACAGCACGTCACAACTTTTGAACTTTCTTGCAATCAGAGGCTACACTTGGCACAAAGCTGAAAAGTAAAGATACAATGATGATGCTACTGTAGTAACAACATCAAGACACAACAAAAGCAAAATAAAATTTTATTCATTGTGGGCTGCCTCCCAAAAGCGCTTTCTTTTATGCCTTTAAGCTAGGCATAATGCAAAAAGATCAAGTTTTATCAAGAGTAAAAGAATAGCTAGCCCGTATAACGGACTCAAAAGGTAACTTAATCTTCTTTCTAGGGAAGTGTTCCATCCCTTTCTTGAGAGGAAATTGGAATTTTATATTCCCCTCTTTCATGTCAATGATGGCACCAACGGTGCGAAGAAAAGGACGTCCCAAAATAATTGGACAAGAAGGTTCACATTCAATATCCATAATAGTAAAATCGACGGGAACATAATTGTCATTGACAATGATAAGAACATCGTCGATCCTCCCCAAGGGTTTCTTTATGGAAGAATCAACAAGACGAACACCAAAAGAACAAGAATCAAAAGGTTTCAATTTAAGCATATCATATAATCTTTTGGGCATAACGGAGGTACTAGCTCCAACATCACATAAAGCATAGCAAGAGAAGTTATTCAACTTAATTTTAATCATAGGATCCCAACCATCTTCTAGCTTTCTAGGTATGGAGGCTTCTACCCTAAGTTTCTCCTCCCTAGCTTTGATGAGAGCATTAGTGATATGCTCCGTGAAGGCAAGATTAAGCGTGCTAGTGTGGGGATCTCTAGACATCTTGTGAAGAAAATCAATAACTTCAGAAAGGGTGCAATTATCAAAATCAAGGTCACTACTATCAAGTAAAGTGGTAGTGGTGTCCTTTAGGCTCACTTGTTTGGTAGCTTCTATGGTCATAGGAGTTTCTACGGTTGAGGTAGTAGCATCACCATTAATAGGTCCAATGGAACCAGGAGTGCATTGGGTGCTAAGAGTTTGGATATCCTCAACAACTTGGATAGTAGCAACAGTGTGGTGGGTAGGAAGGCTCTTAATTCTATCTTCTTCCTCCTTTTCTCTAGCCCATCTCTCTTTAAGTTTAGCCAACATCCTAATGTTTTCATTAATTTGCACTTGAATAGCATTCATAGGAGTGGTCTTCCTCTCCTCAAGAGGAGAAGTTCTAATTTTAAGCAACTCTACCTCATGGGCTAAATTGTCTACCTTCGAAGAGAGATTATCTAGTTTGTTTAGTTTTTCTTCTACATTCTTATTGAAGGCTTTTTGGGTAGTGATGAAATCTTTAAGCATAATCTCTAGTTCAGAAGTGGAGTTCTTGGTGTTAGGATAAGCATTGTTGTTCCCATAGGAATTAGAGGGGAACGGTCTAGGGTTGCTACCAAAATTACTCCTATAAGCATTGTTATTGAAATTGTTTCTAGAGATAAAGTTCACATCTACTTGTTCTTGAGCAATCAAAGAATTTAAAGGAACATCACGAGGATCAATAGAAGATTGCTTGGAAAGTAGAGACATGATCAAGTCAACTTTTTCATTTAGGGAGGAAATCTCCTCGACAGAGTTTACCTTCCTACCTGTTGGAGCGCATTCGGTGTGCCATTGGGAATAATTGGTCATCATCTCATCGAGAAGCTTCGTGGCAGCACCAAGTGTAGTTGACATAAAGGTTCCTCCCGCGGCCGAATCTAACAAGTTCCGCGAGGTAAAGTTCAAGCCTGCATAAAAAGTTTGGATAACCATCCAAGTAGTCAAACAATAAGTAGGGCAGTTCTTGACAAGAGATTTCATGCGTTCCCAAGCTTGGGCAACGTGTTCACTATCCAATTGTTTGAAATTCATTATGTTACTCCTTAGTTGGATAATTTTAGCATGTGGATAGTACTTTCCAATAAAAGCATCCTTGCACTTGTCCCAAGAATCTATGCTATTTCTAGGCAAGGATTGAAACCAAATTTTAGCTCCTCCTCTCAAGGAGAAAGGAAAAAAGCTTGAGCTTAACAATATTACCATCTATTTCTTGGTACTTTTGCATATCACAGAGTTCAACAAAATTGCTTAAGTGTAAAGCAGCATCATCTCCAGCACCGGAGAATTGATCTTTCATAACCAGGTTCAGTAAAGCAGGTTTAATTTCATAAGAAGGTGTTGAAGTGGCAGGTGTAGTGATAGGCGTGCAGATAAAGTCATCGTTGTTATGACTAGTGAAGTCACACAACTTGGTGTTCTCGGTGGAACCCATAGCAGCAAGCAAGCAAGATAACTATTTTTGCAATTTTTGATAAAAGACACTAAAGCAAAACTGAAAGGTAAACTAACAAGACTAAAAAAGCAAAGGTAAAAGATAGCGTGCAACTCCCCTATCTTGAAGAGTGGAGTCCCCGGCAACGGCGCCAGAAAACTTTGCTTGATGGCTTCTCGCCCCTCGTTGGTTACCCCAAGTGGAAGGTTTGAGATGCAGTGTAGCGGTAGTTTTCCCTTGGCAAAGATACCAAGGATCGAATCCCCTGAGACTCCAAGGTTCAACAAGAAGGTGTCAACTGCTAGCGGCGCAACTAGCGATTGACCGGACCTGCACACAAATACAAATAACTTTGCTCCCAACGAGTACAGAGAGGTTGTCAATCCCTCCGGCCTTGTCGCTTACAAAGGATCAAACGCAAGAGATAATAGTGATAGGTATGACTGCAACTAGTAAGTAAGAGCTGAAAGTAAATAGCGGATGTGATCAGTGATGGTAATATGGACTGGGGTCCCATGATGTTCACTAGTGATGTCTCTCTCCCAAAAGACGATAAAACAGCTAAGCGAGGTAAACAAATTACAGCTGGGCAATTGACAGGATTATGTGCGCAAACCAATGCTAACTATGCTGCAAAGAAAGGTAGAGGCTCAAAAGCATGGGCGGTACGCCAAGGCAAGTAGACCGAAATCCATCTGCATCTACTACTAATCATCCACCTTGAGATATTTATCCAGAACATCTCGCTGGTATTAAGTTGCGAGTCCCACCCATAGTGTAAACTCAAAGCAACAGACAACTGCATTAAAAGAACTTTGCGTAAAGTAAACAATCCTTGCACCCGCGAGTACAAGCACCGTTGTTTTCCCCCTTGTGGCAACAGCACATCCCCTAGACTCATGTTTCTGTCACTCAAGCTAGTCATCGAGGGGCATGAACCCACAATCAAGCATAACGTTCCCTCTTGGAGTTACTACCTACTACTTGGCCAAAGCAATAAACAGCAACGGAGAACATGCAAGAATTACTCAAGAACATAAATATAAAAGAGGTGAATCAAATATATTACTCACACACAATCTGAACATAATCTCATAATCCATCGGATCCCAGCAAACTCATCATAGCAACAGCATAAGGATTACATATGTGCCTCGATCATGTAGGGCAGCTCACGAGGTCTAATCGGTGAAGGACAAAGAGGGGAGGAGAACATCACATAGCTACTGGTCATGGACCCATGATCCAAGGGAGACTACTCACAACTCATCCGGGAGGCGTCCATGATGGTGGAGAGGCTCCCGGTGGTGATCCTCCCCTCCGACAGGGTGCCGGGAAGAGTTCTCCTGGTGCTCCCGATCTTGGAAGCACGGCGGCGGCGGAACAGAGATGAGATCGCGAAAAAGGGTTCTGTCCTCGAGGGTTTTGGGACGCGGTGTAAATATATGCCAAAGGGGGGCGTCAGAGGAGGCCAGGGGGGCCCAGGCGCCCTGGCGGCGCGGCCAGGAGGGGGGGCGCGCCCTCTGGCCGCCTGGAGCCCTGGTGGCCCCCCTCCGGCCCTACTTTGGCCGCATGGAAGCTTCCGGAACGCTGATTTTTTATATATTTTTCTCGGAATTTTTCTCGGAATTTTTCTGGCAGTTTACGTAATGGGAAAACCTGAAATACAAAAACAGCTGAAAACAGAAACTGACACTGGGGTGCACTGAGTTAACAGGTTAGTACAAATATGATCAAAAGTGTATGGAAGTTCATAAATATCATAGCAATATCACACAAAAGAGGCATGGAGCAAGCAGAAATTATAGATACGTTTTGGACGTATCAAGGGTATGTACCAGTAGCTATGTGTTTGATCTCTCTCTCTCGCTCTCGTGTTCTTGAGATGGCACGATCTTGATGTATCGTGAGCTTTGCTACTATAATTGGATCTTATGATGTTTCTCCCCCTCTACCTTCTTGTAATCGATTGAGTTTCCCCTTTGAAGCTATCTTATCGGATTGAGCCTTTAAGGATTTGAGAACACTTGATGTATGTCTTGCGTGGGATACCCGTGGTGACAATGGGGTATTCTATCAATTCACTTGATGTATGTTTTGGTGATCAACTTGCGGGTTCCGTGACCTTGGGAATCTATGCATAGGGGTTGGCACACATTTTCTTCTTGATTCTCCGATAGAAATTTTGGGGCACTCTTTGAAGTTCTTTGTGTTGGTTGAATAGATGAATCTGAGATTGTGTGATGCATATCGTATAATCATGCCCACGGATACTTGAGGTGACAATGGAGTATCTAGGTGACATTAGGGTTTTGGTTGATGTGTGTCTTAAGGTGTTATTCTAGTACGAACTCTAGGATAGATCGAACGAAAAGAATAGCTTCGTGTTATTTTATATGGAGTCTTGAATAGATCGATAAGAAAGAATAACTTTGAGGTGGTTTCGTACCCTACAATAATCTCTTCGTTTGCTCTCCGCTATTATTGACTTTGGAGTGATTCTTTGTTGCATGTTGACGGATAGTTATATGATCCAGTTATGTTATTATTGTTGAGAGAACTTGCATTAGTGAAAGTATGAACCCTAGGCCTTGTTTCAAAGCATTGCAATACTGTTTATGCTCATTTTTATCATTAGTTACCTTGCTGTTTTTATATTTTCATATTACAAAAACCTATATCTACCATCCATATTGCACTGTTCTATCACCATCTCTTTGCCGAACTAGTGCACCTATACAATTTACCATTGTGTTGGGTGTGTTGGGTACACAAGAGACTCTTTGATATTTGGTTGCAGGGTTGTTTGAGAGAGACCATCTTCATCCTACGCCTCCCAAGGATTGATAAACCTTAGGTCATCCACTTGAGGGAAATTTTCTATTGCCTACAAACCTCTGCACTTGGAGGCCCAACAACGTCTACAAGAAGAAGGTTGAGTAGTAGACATCAAAGATTTGGTGGGATTTTACTTTGCGTAAAGCACGAAACATTGGAGGTGCGGAATGTTGTTTTGGGTGAATTTGCGGTGAAGTTTCGTGTCAAATCGAAGGTTGACGGTTGCCAATGGGCACTGGTGGCAGTGTATGGAGTTGCGCAGCCTAAGCTAAAACCAGACTTCCTGGCTGACTTAGTTCGTATTTGTGGAGATGAAAGGCTCCCACTTCTGGTTGGGGAGGTTTTAATATTATAAGAAGGCGAGATGAAAAGAATAATGATAATTTTGACGACAGATGGTCGTTTATGTTTAATACAATCATTGAAAGTTTGGATCTCAGGGAGATCAAACTTTCTGGTAGAAAATTTACTTGGGCTCACACGTTACCAAATCCAACTTATGAAAAGTTGGATCGTGTTCTCACCAATGTGGAATGGGAGCAGAAATTTCCTTTGGTGACGGTCCAACTGTTGTTCTGAGCGATCTCCGACCATACCCCGCTACTTGTTGACTCTGGGGAGGCAATTCATATGGGGAACAAAAATATCTTCTCTTTTGAATTGGTGTGGTTTGAGAGAGATGGTTTCTTGGATCTAATAGCACGGGAGTGGGCAAAGGATTGAGGAGGGAGATCGAATATAGATAGATGGCAAAACAAAATTAGACACTTAAGATAGTTCCTCCGCGATTGGGCTAAGCATTTGAGTGGTTTTTATAAGGTTGAAAAGGAAAGGATCCTTGATCTAATAAATACCTTAGACATAAAAGCCGAATCCGTTATTTTAGATACCACGGAGCGGGAGACTAAAGTGGAGGCAGAACTAAGACTGAAAGAATTGCTTCCAGAAGAAGAAATGAAGTGGGCGCTTAGAGCGAAGGTTCGCAAAGTCGTCCAAGGGGATGATAATACCCAGTTTTTTCATATGATTGCCAATGGCAAGCATCAAAAGAAGAGAATTTTTCAGCTTGAGCAAGATGAGGGGACGATTTTGGGTCAGGAGAACCTAAAATTGTACATCACAAACTACTACAAACAGCTGTTTGGGGCTCCTGAGGACAGTTCGGAGTCCTTACATGAGTCAAGGGTTCGGGATATACCTCAACTAGCTTCGGATGAGAATGACATCTTGACAGCCCCGTTTTCAGAGAAAGAGGTGTTTGAGGCGATATCACAGATGAAGAATAATAAAGCTCCTGGGCCGGATGGCTTTTCGGTTTAGTTTTATAAAAAAAATTGGCATATTATAAAGGGGGATTTGCTGCCGATGTTCCATGATTTGTTTTCTAGGCATCTACAGCTCTTCCACCTGAATTTCCGAACGATAACTCTACTCCCTAAGAAGACAGAGGCGGTTCGGATTGAACAATTTCGACCAATTTGCCTTCTTAATGTTAGTTTTAAAATTTTCACAAAGGTAGGTACCAACAGGTTGACGCAGATAGTGCATAGTGTGGTTCACCCATCTCAATCGGCATTTATGCCGGACAGAAACATCCTCGAAGGGATTGTGGTCCTACATGAAACTCTCCATGAAATCCATACGAAAAAACTAGATGGCGTGGTTTTTAAGGTGGATTTTGAGAAAGCATACGACAAGGTTAAGTGGCCTTTTCTTCAGCAAGCATTGCGAATGAAAGATTTTGATCCGGTCTGGAGAAAGCAAGTGGATTCTTTCATGCAAAAAGGCAGTGTCAGAATCAAAGTGAATGATGACATTGGTCACTATTTTCAGACACAAAAGGGTCTCACACAGGGAGATCCAATGTCGCCTATCTTGTTCAACATAGTAGCTGATATGTTGACAATCCTGATAGGAAGAGCTAAAGAAAATGGCCATGTAGGCGGTCTCATCCCGCATCTAGTGGATGGTGGTGTGTCCGTTCTACAGTATGCTGACGATACTATTATTTTCATGGAGCATGATGTGGCAAAAGCTCAGAATATGAAGCTGGTGTTATGCTTATTTGAGCAGTTGTCGGGTTTAAAAATTAACTTCCATAATAGTGAACTGTTCTGCTTTGGGAGAGCCAAGGACGAACAAGAAGCTTACAAATAATTGTTTGGTTGTGAGGTAGGATCGTTGCCTTTTACGTATTTAGGCATTCCGATTCACCACCATAAGCTTTCGAATAAGGAGTGGAAGTGCATTGAAGATCGATTTGAAAAGAAACTAAGTTGTTGGAAGGGAAAACTTATGTCATATGGAGGCCGTTTAATTCTAATTAATTTGGTGCTCACGAGTATGCCAATGTTTCTATTATCCTTTTTCGAGATACCTGTAGGGGTTCAGAAGAGACTAGACTTCTATCGATCGTGTTTCTTTTGGCAAAGTGAAGAGTTAAAACAAAAATATAGACTTGCCAAGTGGGATATTATTTGTAGGCCAAAGGACCAAGGTGGTCTTGGTACTGAAAATTTAGAGGTAAAATACAGATGCCTGCTCAGCAAGTGGTTGTTCAAACTATCTGTAGAGACCGACCGATGCAATATGGGCCTAGATTCTGCGTAATAAGTACCTTCATTCTAAAACATTGTCTCAAGGACAGTCAGACCAACTGATTCGTCGTTTTGAAAAGGGCTGATGCGAGTGCAATCAGCCTTTTTCCGAAGGACAAAATTTATAGTTGGCAATGGTACTTCCACGAGATTCTGGGAGGATACGTGGTTAGGGGAGACGCCTCTAGCTATCCAATATCCTTCTCTTTATAATATTGTCCAGCGTAGAGATGCTTACGTTGCAACAATATTGCAGTCAAACCCACTAAATATTCAAATCAGAAGGACTCTACTGGGTAACCGTTGGGAAGCGTGGCTCCATCTTGTGCGAAGACTGATGGATGTTACCCTCTCTCAACAGCCAGATAAGTTGCACTGGAAATTAACCGAGAATGGAGTATTTTCGGTTAAATCCATGTATGTGGACATTATTAACTCTGGCTCAATCCCTAGATCCGTGCATATTTGGAAAGTCAAAGTGCCTTTAAAGATTAAAGTGTTCATGTGGTTTGTCCACAACAAGTCATTCTCACTAAAGACAATTTGGCAAAACATAACTGGACAGGATCTAAATGATGTAGTTTCTGTGATCATGATGAGTCTATCAAACACCTCTTTCTTGATTGCCCTATGGCGAAAATTCTACGGCGTTCAGCTCATATAGCGTTTAATATCAACCCTCCTAATAGCATTCACACGTTATTTGGTATGTGGCTAAATGGAGTAGACACAGAATTGGCAAAACATATTCGTGTTGGAGTATGTGCTCTTTTGTGGGCTATATGGAATTGCAGAAACGATTTGGTTTTTAACAGAGCAACACATATCCATTTTTTGCAGGTTATCTTTCGGGCCACTACTTTGATCTGTATGTGGTCGCTACTCACTCCGATGGATGCCAGGGAGCGTATGGTTACTGGATCTATCCGATGGGAGATGGTAGCACGGGTTATCTTCAACCGGTTTTGTAATGCCCCGGATGTAATACTTTCCCTTTTGGGCTTATAATAAATCTCCGGCTTCATCTATTTCCATTTCGGGCTCTTTGTCTTTCGGGCTTTCGTCGTTTTGTTGGGTGAGTGTGTGGCATTCATTCATATCATGTAGACATGTGCATTGCATTGCATCTGTGCTGTGGGTTGTTTCCGGTTCGTGGCGTTTCTTCCCGTTGTCCGTTTCGCGTTCCGGAGCTCCCTCACGTGTCCGTGACGTCTCGTAGGCCTACTTTGTTGTTCGGGCGTTTTTCGTTACCGGTGTGCCGCGAGGTTGTGTTGTGTGTTGTTGTTTTGTTGTGTGCAACCCGCCTCTCAAATCTCGTCTCGTTTGGACTCCGTTGACTTTTCCCTCCGTTGTCCGTGTGGGTCCGAAGTGCCCTTACTTCGTGTCCCGGAAATACCCCTGTTGCTTTCTTTTATCTCCGTCTGGGCCTTTTAAATTAATCCCCGCGATCGGATCCGTTGGATCACGATCGGAGGGCTCCTAAAACACCCTAGTCTCCAAACCCTAGTCTAAACTGCTATATATAGACCCCTAGTCTATTTTGGCATCCCCTTCTTCTTCCTCCCCTCCCCTTTCTTTTTTTTTCCAGTTCTTTCAGATCCAAAAATCAGTTCCAGAAAACCTGCCCGGATCCCGAGGGATTCCCTCGATCTACCACCGCGCCGACCGGATCCGCAAATTCTACTGGCTCGAGCTTCCTCGCGCGAGTCAACGGGTCGATCTGCACCGCGTCGCGCTCCCGCTCGGCCTCGATCGGCATCGCGCCGGGCCAAGCCAGATCGACGCCGAGACGCCAGGCCTCCCGCGGCGCGTCAGCACCCCCCTCCCGCTGCAGGCGACTCCGGGCCGCCTTCGCCGCTTCGGTCCACCGGGCCCGTACACCGCCAGTGTTCGCGCCGGGCCGTCACCCCCAGGGGACCAGATCGCCGCAGCACCCTGGGCTTCACCTGGGCCGCCTCGTCGCTCCAGGCCGCGGGCCTCCGCAGGGCACTGCGTCGCCAGCCCGGGCGGGTGGCCTCTCCCAGCCAGCTCCGCCATCACCTGGGCCGGGCCTTCGCCAGGCGGCAGGCCGGCCACCGCTCTCCCGCAGCCGCCTCTCCGCCAAGCGGGCCAGCGCCGTCGCCGAGGCCCATCGCCGCCTCCTCCCGGGCCCGTCTCGCCTGCTTCTTCCAGATCGGGCCCAGATCCAGCCGCCGGCCCGTCCCGTCCGTTTTTTTTTCAGATCTGGAGAGGTTGACTTTAATCCCCTAGCCCCTGTTTTCCTGATCTGTGATGCATACTTTGACCTGCCCTAACTTTTTACCTGGTGCTCCGTTTTGCGCGTGTAGCATGTCCAGATGTTCGTGGAGATGTCCTCTACGTTTTACCTGTTGTAGTCATGCATGTTAGATGTCATCTTGACACTTGTTTTGCTGTTGCAAGAGTGCATGATGTTATAAATTGCTGTTATGTGTTATTTTCATGCCACCTTTGACATGTGATATCTTTTAGCTCGTTTGTCCAAACGATGCAAATGACTTGTCCACGTGTTCGTCTCGTCACGAACTACGTGTTGTGTGTGATAGGTTGCATGGTAGATTTATTGTTTCCTTGTTATCATCGTTGCAAGATGCCATGTTCACATGTTGTGTTTTCACTTGTTATGAAATGCAATCTTGTTGAGCTCGTTGTAATCGGTGTGTTCACCACAATGATGCATGCTTGTGTGTTTCGGGATCACCTTCATATGTATTTTGATGAGGTGCTTACCCTTTGCCATGTTTAGTTTAGATGTGACTTAAACATGCTCTTTTGTGTGCTAAGATGATGTTGCTGTTTTAGGACTTAGTGAAATTTCACTAAGTCTGAAATCTGTAACGTTCCGATGCCATGTTCGTGTGATGTTGTAGGACAAAGCATGATAGTTTTGGGGTGGATTTTGATTGTTCCATGAAGTATATATTGTTGTCTTTCCATCCATGTCCTCACATGTCCATTTGAGTGGCTGTAGCATGTTTTTCTTTTGCTCCAAACTTTCAATAAAATTCTGCTGCCAGAATTTTATTTCAAAGTTCAATATGTCCAAGATCATTGCTAGTGATCCGTGACTCCGTTGGGGGTGCACTTTGGACCTAGTTGCTGTACATTATATCTAGTTTATGTTCAAGTCCTTTGCCATGCTTTTTGGGTGCTGTAGATTAATTATTTTGAGCTCCCAAGATGCTATGTTGCTGTATTTTGCAGTTTTCGCTCAAATCTTGTTTCGGGCATAACTTTTAGCCCGTAACTCCGATTTCAGCGAATCTTATATCAAACTTGGGTGATTTTCTGTGTAGATTAATAATATCAGGTTGTTATCTTGTTTTGAGGTGTTTTGCTTGAGTGATGTTTTCCGTGCTCCATGTGCTTCACTAGTGCATCCATCATGCATACATGTTTTTCGAGTGCGCATTGCATCGTGTTGATTGGTGCTTGGTGTGTTTGTCTTGTTTAGAGCCGGAAGTTGAGCACGAGTTTTCCAACGAGGTTGAGCACGAGGTTTCCAACGAGTTTGAGCACGAAGACCCTTCTTTCGATCCGAACTTCTTCTCTTCAGGCAAGATGACCGAACCCCGATAACTTTACTATCTTCGCCTATTGCTAGTAGTCTCGATCTTTAGTTTTGCCTCGATGCCCATGTTCTTCTTGTCAGCCTCCTACTTGTAACCAATTGCCATGTTTAACCACCCTACCTATGCAAACCGTTGCTTGGCTAAGTACGCTTCGCTCAGCCCTTCTTATAGCGTTGCTAGTTGCAGGTGAAGTGAAGGTGCTTGCTCCATGTTGAAGTTTGGTTGGGTTATATCACACTATATAAATGCTTTAATTGAAATCACCTATATATTGGCAAGGGTGGAAGGCTAAGCCTTTTGCTTGGTGTTTTGTTCCACTCATGCCGTTAGGATCCGTATAAGCCGGTTTTATGTTCCTTGATTATGCGTTCCTAACACGGTTGGGGTGTATGGGACCCCCTTGATAAACCGCTATGTGCTAAGTCTTTTCCAGCAAATCCCAACATTGGTACTATTTGCCTAATAACAAACTAAACATGCATAGGGAGTAATTAACCCTCTTTCTTAATCAACAACCCCGGGCCAGTGCTCCACATGAGTGTTGGTCCGAAACGGGGAGTCTGCGGGGCCGCCTTGGGGCAACCCGAGGTATTTGGTATCCACCCGTAGAATCGCCCATCCGGTCGTGTCCTGAGACCTAGATACGCGCGGCTACTATCAGGGTGTCGACACGCCGGGAGGATTTGCTGGATTAGCCTTAACTTAGTTCGGTTTAACTTGAGCACGGGATTCCGAGGATACTCGGGTCTTCCCACTTTGGAGTTGCGACTCCGCGGATCGTGGGCTTGTAATGGGTCAAGTTGGAACACCCCTGCAGGGTTTGAACTTTCGAAAGCCGTGCCCGCGGTTATGTGGCAGATGGGAGCTTGTTAATTCCGGTTGTAGATAACTTGACACAATGATGCTAATACACTACCAGCGTGTGTTCCGTGACTGTCAATTTCCGAATCGGGATTCGGGAGTTGAACACGGAGGGGTTATGCTTGTGAGCTTGTAGCTAGGATCACTTCGTGATCACTTCTCGCTTTGCCTTCTCTTCTCGCTCTCTCTTGCGTAAGCTAGATGCTAGTTGCTGCTGCAGACTTGTTCTTTCTTCAGCCTTTCCCTCACCTAAAGGCTTTGATAGTTCTGTTACCCGGGAACGGGATTGCTGAGTCCTCTGTGGCTCACAGTTACTTCACACACCAGATGCAGGTCCAGCTGTGAGCTATCCAGGTGATGGCACCGAGCTGGATTGGGAGTACGACGAGGAGCGTAGTCGGTACTACGTGCGCTACCCGGACGATCAGTAGTGGAGTCTCTTACTAGGATTCGATCCGCCTGTGGTTGTTTTATTTATCTGAGTTTGGTACTTTGACATTTGACTTTTGCCCTTAGAGGGTTGTAGTGATCTTATTGAATGATGTTTGAGACTTGTACTGTTATTCTGTGACGTGGCGATTGTAAGCCAACTATTTTTCAGTTTACTATCCCTCTTTACATGAGTTGTGCAAAGATTACCAAACTTGAGATCATTCTAGGATGGACTTATGCCTTTAAGTCGTGCCTCGACACGTAGGAGGTATAATTCCATCCTGGGCATTACAGGTTTGGATGGCGGTCATGTAATAGGATAGGCGTTTAGTCCCCTATCTAAATTTATTCCGCCGGTTGTGGTTTTCCCGTTTTCAATTTTTTTTTACTTTCCTTTTAGCTCTATGGGAGACCTTTTTGTTTTTCGAGACTTAAAGACTATGTTTGATATGCTTCATTATTAATAAATGGCCGCATGCATCTTTCTGATGTAGAGGCCGGAGGATGCCCTCCTTTTCGAAAAAAAAATATGCCTTCCGGCATCACCGAATGGACATCAAAGTTCCATTGTAAATCTTTTATGGCATGAAGGAGCCTAGCCACCTCTATGACCCCGAAATTCTATTCGCTTGCTGAGATGTTGGTGTCATCTATAAAACAATTGACTACTTCGCATGATTCGGGATCTATTAATTTAAAGTTGAGCACATCTTATGCATCTGTTCTAAAAAGAAGGATAAAATGTGCAATTGTGTATACCAATGTCCTGGAGATTTAAGATTCCCGAAACAAAATATTGGAGGATAAATATTGTTACCGGTCCAGAAAATTTACTTTAAGAAATTGCTGCTCCATGAATAGAACCACAAGCCCACAACAGCCTTGTATAAAATGACACACATGTCACTTACTTGTGGCCCCATGACTCGCATGTGTATTCTCAGGTCTTTCCCTTTTCAATATAAGTGTGTGTTTTGAATGGCACCCACACCTGCCCTATGAAATTGGGGCGCGGCCATCGATATGCTCGCCTACGCCATCAGTCCCACGATTTTGGTGTTCGAATAATGGGCTTCGTCCATGATTTTTTATTTCTGAAATTCCTAGTGTAGATCTTAAAAGCCCTCAATAAATGGCAAGAGGTGGTTCTAAAGTTTAGTTTCATGCCGCCAGTGGAGTTAGTGTGAGATCTCTTTATATAACTAGATGACACCCCGCGCGTTGCTGCGGAGACTTGTTGGAGTAATTTTTTCTACAATGAACGAAGAGAAAAGTTGCATTTGGGTAGACATGAAAAGACTCAAGGTAAGCAAAAGGACAGTACATCATACCATAATAACACATTTAAAAATTATGTAGCATGGTAAATATATCAAATCTAATGAAAGAAGATGGTTTAGAAATATTTTTACTGTTCTTGCCACAATATTAAGTGCACGACTAACATGATAATCAGTAGCGCATGAGTTAGAGTAAAACTTGCATCAGAATATAACACAAAAATCATTAAATTAGTCTGACTAAACACCCAATATTTTTAGAATAGGTTTAATGGTTGTCTTGGACTTTACATCAACGGGGTAGAGATTATTCATGAAGATTATTATTGAAAGGAAAGTAATGGAAGCAATATATTTCAATCTTTCGAGCTGAAAGGACCTATGAAAGATTAACCAAGAAGTGATGAAAGATTGTCATACCACACTGAAGGTCCCCGATCAAAAATTTACAATAGGCTACAAATCTAATAACTTGTATTTACTCACTTCCTAAAACTCGGCTTTAGACTAAAACAGTAAATAAATAAATAAATAGGTGGAATATTAACCAAAAAGTGATGAAAGATTGTGATACCACATTGAAGGTCCCCAATCACAAATTTACAATAGACTATAAATCTAATAACTTGTATTTACTCTCTTCCTAAAGCTCGGCCTTAGAACAAAACAAAACAATAAATAAATATGTGACGCTGGAGAGATATTTACAATTGTCCTGCAACCAAAATCATTTAAAAATAGGTTAATGGGTAATCAACATACTATAGTTAATGGAAAATCTATTATAAACTTCCAGCATTACTTACGATATGTATGTCAGAAAAGTTGCAACCTTTTGGAGGCAAAGATATACCTGATATAGTGATGATTGATAAAGGTAAATTTCCAGCATAAACTTAAGATGGGCAGGTCAAAAAAGTGTAACCCTTCGGAGGCAAAGATGTACCTCGTATATAGAGATGTCTGATAAAGAATTGTAACCCCTTTCATATTTAATCATGATGGTCACTCGTTGAGATGGTTATATATCAAAAAACTTTTTCAGTGCCATATTAGAATTGAATAGTAAAACGTGTATGTACATCTGTAAATGGATCTTCAAATACGATTGTCATGCAAAATATATAGGTGTGTAAGCTGAAGCTTTCAGCAGCACCTCTTGAGCCCGATACCTTGAAACAACAGGTCAGTTTTAGCCTTTTTGCTACATATACACAAAAAAGTAAAATGGGACAATTTTAACAATACCATTCGTCAGTCGTCACCAACATATTTTCTGAAACAAAATAATTCTCTATAAATTTTGTCATATTAGAGGTATTGGGGCATAATATAGTCCACCAAATTACCAGGTTCCATGTTGTGATGAAAATATCCATTATGTACATATATCTCACAGAACCATCTGGTACTGACTACATAAACACTAAGAGCACCTTTTTTTTCTTCGAAAAGGGGTTTGGACCCCGGCCTCTGCATCAATATGATGCATACGGCCATTTTATTAAAAGCCAAACGAACCAACAAAAGTCATACAAATTCCGGATACAAAGGGAAACAGGACCGCCACAGCCGGCTGGCAAAAGACAGATAAGCTACTAAACGCCTATCCTATTACATGACCGCCATCCAAACCGGTTGTAGATATCCCGAGCTACCGTCTCCCAGCGGATAGACGCAGTAACCAAATGCTCCCTGGCCGCCGTCTGAGTGAGTAGCGACCACATACGGATAAGAGTAGTGGCCCTGAAAATAACCTGCAAGAAGTGAATATTTGTTGTTTTGTTAAAAACCAAATCATTTCTGCAATTCCAAATAGCCCATAGTAAAGCACATACTCCCACTCGGATATGTCTCGCTGTTACTACATCAATCCCTTGTAGCCACGTTCCAAAAAGCGTGTGAATGGAAACCGGGGGGTTGATATTAAAGGCTATCTGTACCGACCTCCATAAAATCTTAGCCATAGGGCAATCAAAGAAGATGTGTCTAATAGATTCGTCCCGATCACAAAAACTACATCTTTTAGACCATGTCCAGTTCCTTTTTGCTAAATTATTTTTAGTTAAAATGACTCGTTTATGTACAAACCACATAAACACTTTGATTTTTAGGGGAACTTTTACTTTCAACACATGTTTCGAGCTAGGAATCACACTAGTGTTAATAACATCCAGATACATGGATTTCACTGAGAACACCCCATTCTGAGCTAGTTTCCAGCGCAACTGATCTGGACGCTGGGAAAGTTGGACATACATCAGTCGCCTTACAAGATGTAACCAAGCTTCCCACCGGTTTCCCACTAACGTCCTTCTAAACTGGATATTAAGCGGGGTTGAATGTAATACCGTTGCAACATAAACGTCTCTTCGTTGAACAATATTATAAAGCGATGGATATTGAAGTGCCAGAGGTGTCTCCCCTAGCCATGTATCCTCCCAGAATCTGGTTGAGGTACCATCTCCAATTATGAATTTCGCCCTATGGAAAAATGTTGATTTCACTCGCATAAGTCCCTTCCAAAAAGGCGAGTCAGTCGGTCTTACCGTCACCTAGGACAACGTTTTGGTTTGCAGGTACTTATTGCGAAGAATCTGTGCCCAGGTGGCATTCGAATCACAAGATAACTTGTATAACCATTTACTAAGTAAGCATCGATTCTTCACCTCTAAGTTTTCAATACCTAGACCCCCTTGGTCTTTCGGTCTGCAAATGATGTCCCACTTAGCAAGTCTATACTTTCTTTTGGATTCATCAATCTGCCAAAATAACCGTGATCGATAAAAGTCTAGCCTTTTTTGAACTCCAACCGGAACTCCGAAAAAAGACAATAGAAACATAGGCATACTGGTAAGGACCGAATTAATGAGAATCAATCGTCCTCCGTATGACATAAGCTTGCCCTTCCAACAGCTTAGTTTTTTCTCAAATCGATCTTCAATACTCTTCCACTCTTTGTTAGTGAGCTTACGATGGTGAATCGGTATGCCTAGATACGTGAAGGGTAGAGACCCCAAATCACAGCCAAATAATTCTTTGTAAGCTTGTTGTTCTTCTTTAGCTCTTTCAAAGCAGAACAATTCACTTTTGTGGAAGTTAATCTTTAACCCCGACAATTGTTCAAACAAACATAACACTAGTTTCATGTTCCTAGCTTTAGCTAAATCATGCTCCATAAATATGATAGTATCGTCAGCGTACTGTAGGATGGATACACCCCCGTCAACTAAATGCGGAACCAGGCCCCCTACCTGCCCAGCCTCCTTCGCCCTCCCTATGAGAATTGTCAACATATCTATGACAATATTGAATAGGATTGGCGACATCGGATCTCCTTGTCGCCAACCTTTATACGTTTTATATACAGCCAAGGCTGGACAGTGAGATTGTAACGCCGGTGCAAGAAAAGGAAATAAAGATAAAACAAGGGCACGACAAGGGCCCTTGGCTATAACAGTTTTTGTGCGCGTGTTCATCGTACTGTGATGTGATCGATCTTGAGGGCCGAGTTCCAACAATTGATATCTAGAGCAAGGTTCAGGAGTCGAGCGCTTGCCCCGGGGAGGCGACCTACTAGCACCTCGGGGCGGGCGATATAGTCGCTGGGTGCTGCAACGATGAGGAGGATCGGGAGATTGTCGTTCGGCGGAGCGGCATGGAGGAAGACGGCGGTATGTCGTCGACAAGGCGGCGGATGGAGATCGTTGACGGGAGTGGTGGTGCGGTGATGCGGTGCCGGAAAGTCGTCAAGATCGTCATCCAGGAGTTATAGATTTAAGGAGTCGTGCAGGTTAGCACGGTGGGTCGGTCAGTCGTCGTCGTCGTCATGTCAGCGTCGTCATGTCCGAGTGCTTGTCTCTGTGAGGAGGCGTTGAAGATGAAGTGTGTCATGGTCAAAGAGCTGTCTGGTGTGGTGTAGCACCAAGGGCGAACCGTGAAGTGGAGATCAAGCTCAAGCGTATAGTGGGACGAGGACCAGTGAAGGGGAGCCTCTTCAATGAGGACCTGTCTCTACATGAGGCTATGGGTGGATGGTGTAGTCCACAAGTTAGTCGGCGTGTATTGCGCTAGGTGTGGACATGTAGTCTGATGGCAGCGTGACTGGGAGTCTGGATCATATGTTGAGATGGATCATCAAGTCGTGGATTTAGAACGAGTCAAGATCAGAGAAAGCACGAGGAAGATGACAAGTCAAGATTAGGAAAAAATTGTTAGCAATAATCTTGAGGTGTGATCTGGTAGGACAGGTTAGTTTCCTAGAGTTAGTTTTTTTTTTGAAAAAGGGGTATTTCCCGGCCTCTGCATCAAAATGATGCATGCGGCCATCTTATTGATGAGCAAAGCCAAACAAACAAGGTCTCCAAGTCTGCGAATCGAAATTACAAAATGCTCAAACCGAGCTAAAATAAAACAAGGTCACCACATTCGGATGCATTAATGTAAACAGGACCTAAACTCCTATCCGATTACATGACCGCCATCCAAACCAGTTGAAGATAGCCCGAGCTACCATCTCCCAACGGATAGACCCAGTAACCAAACTCTCCCTGGCATCCATCGGAGTGAGTAGCGACCACATACGGATCAAAGCAGTGGCCCGGTTAATAACCTGCAAAAAATGAACATTCATTGATCTGTTAAAAACCAAGTCATTCCTGCAATTCCATATAGCCCATAGTAACGCACAAACGCCCACACGGATGTGACTCACTAATTCTTTCTCGAATCCATTTAACCACGTGCCAAATAACGTGGTGATGCTAGTAGGAGGAGTAATATTAAAAGCTATATGGACCGAACGCCATAAGATTTTAGCCATAGGACAATCGAGAAAGAGGTGTTTAATTGATTCAACCTTGTCGCAAAAACTACAGCGCAGAGACCCATTCCAGTTACGTTTGGCCAGATTATCCTTACTGAGAATTACTTGTTTATGAACAAACCACATAAACACTTTAATTCGTAAAGGAACTTTGACCTTCCAAATGTGAGCAGACCGAGGGATAGGCACCCAGTTGATTAAATCCAAATACATCGACTTCACTGAAAACGTCCCATTCTTAGTCAGTTTCCAGTTAATACGATCTGCCTGCTGAGACAGCTGAACGTCCATCAGTCTTCTCACCAAATGGAGCCATGCTTCCCAGCGGTTTCCAACCAGCGCCCTTCGGAATTGAATATTAAGAGGAGTGGACTGCAACACTGTTGCAATGTAATCTTCTTTACGTTGAGCAATATTGTAGAGAGAAGGATATTGGATAGCTAGGGGCGTCTCTCCCAACCATGTATCCTCCCAAAATCTTGTGGAAACACCATTACCAACTAAGAACTTAGTTCTATTGAAAAAGGCCGACTTTACTTTCATCAATCCTTTCCAAAAAGGTGAATCAGTTGGTCTAACTGTCACCTGAGCTAACGTCTTGGTTGTAAGGTATTTATTATGCAAGATCTGGGCCCATGTGGCATGAGTCTCAGAGGATAACTTAAACAGCCACTTGCTGAGTAAGCACCTATTCTTAACCTCCAAATTTTCAATTCCAAGACGCCCTTGATCCTTAGGTCTGCAAATAACATCCCATCTAGCAAGCCTATACTTGCGCTTCATCTCATCACTTTGCCAAAAGAAACGCGACCGATAGAAATCCAGTCTTTTCCTTACCCCTACTGGGATCATGAAAAAGGACAGTAAAAACATGGGCATGCTCGTAAGCACCGAATTAATTAGAATCAGTCGGCCCCCGTATGACATAAGCTTGCCCTTCCAGCAGCTGAGTTTCTTCTCAAAACGATGCGTGAGTAAGTAGTAGCTGTGTTCAATACTAGTAGTAGCCGTGTCCAATACTAGTAGTAGCCTGCGTGTTTTAGCAAGAGTCCGGTTTGGTCTTAAGAACGAGTCCGTGTAGGTCTAGGTCAGGTCATTGGGTCGTGGCTTTGGTGTATATATTTATATACAGCCAAGGCTGGACGATGAGATTGTAACACCGTGGAGAAAACAGAGAAGAAATAGAGAGGCACGATATTGTCTTTGGCAAAAGTTTTTGCGTGTGCGTGATTTGATGTGATCGATCTTGTGGGCGGAGTTCTAACAATCTCCCCCTAATCTTGACTTGTCATCTTCCTCGCGCTTTCTCTGATCTTGACTCGTTCTAAATCCACGACTTGATGATCCATCTCAACGTATGATCCAGACTCTCAGTCATGCTGCCATGCAGACTACATGTCCACACCTAGCGCAATACACGCCGACTAACTTGTGGACTACACCATCCACCCATAGCCTCATGTAGAGACAGGTCCTCATTGAAGAGGCTCCCCTTCACCGGTCCTCGTCCCACTATACGCTTGAGCTTGATCTCCACTTCACGGTCCGCCCTTGGTGCTACACCACACCAGACAGCTCTTCGACCATGACACGCTTCATCTTCAACGCCTCCTCACAGAGACAAGCACTTGGACATGACGACGCTGACACGACGACGACGACGACTGACCGACCCACCGTGCTAACCTGCATGACTCCTTAAATCTATAACTCCCGGATGACGATCTTGATGACTTTCCGGCACCGCATCACCGCACCACCACTCCCCGTCAACGTACCTGCAACATTTTATTTCTGCTAATTCAGATCAAAGCTTCAGCCTGGGCAAAAACGATGGTGAATGTACAACAAAACAAAATTGATTCACAATTGTAAGCGTAAACAAATTATAACTGTGATACTGCATATGTGAATTTGGGATAGCAATGCATAAGATGAGATGGCATATGTGAGGTTCAGAATATCCATACCCGTACGTGCTGAGGCATCAAAGGGGTTTGGTCGTCCTAGAACTGCACAATTATGTCGGCCAGTAGTCAGATTCATTTGTTCTTGAGGGTCCTGTCGAGAGCTACGGACTCGACATGAACCAACACACCTGGCCTTACGGGACAGAGCTGCGGAATCGACATGAACCAACTGACCTAGCCGTATGCGAGGATAGGTAAGGGAGATTGAACAGCTTTGGCGAAATCGACATGAACAAAATCAGTTGGCCTTACAGTGGTTGCGATCTGGATCTTGGTGGCGTGGTGACTTGTCGTCTTTCATTGGAGGTCACTAGTCACGGGCAGTGGCAAGACGGAGAGAGGGAGAGCAAGACTGCAGCAGGCGTCACCACTTTAGACGCAGGTACACCTAGTCGGGGCAACCGGAGGCAGCCGGACCGGCGATCATGGCGGAGGTGCTTCCTGATGCAGAGATCAGTTTCCATCCGCTGCACCCTTTTGTAGACAGGGGAAACGGCTGATTAATTTGTGGGGGGACGGTGTTGTATTCTGATTCGTTGAGACAGAGGGCTTGATCGCTTCGTTTCTTAATTATTTAGGGAGAAGGGGAAGAGTCCGTGCTTTACGGAAACGAAGAGATGGTGTTCCGTGCGTTCCCTCCGCTGGTAACAAAACGTTAGATGTAGAATAGCAAATTAAATAAAAATGTATCCAGTTATTTGTTGGGAAAAAATTGTGAGGTGGCATTTGTGGGCCATGTATGTGATGTGGATAGGCTGCATGTCAATAACATAGTGGAGATGAACTATTTAGGTATTATAGATGAGTTCTCCTCACTACACTATGTGATGAGTACGAGGAGAGAAAGAAAACACCACACGGGCTCGGCTGGGCCCGGGCCTAGGACGGTGCGAAGGGCGCGGGCGTGTGACATGCGCGTGAGTGGTCCGTCAAAATCGGGACTGTGACCTTGTAGGTCTCCGGAACCCTCCTTACGATCATGTACCGAGAGAGGGCGAATTAAGTTTCTGGGAAGCGCTTCACGCGACTGCTCAACTTCTTCCCCACATGTCGTCTTCTACCAAGATTAGGCGTTGTTGCGCGCCATCGTCACCAATATCTGCTGCGACCGGTCTTCACAAACGTCATTGTCTACAACATCACCTATGCAACCGCCACGCTATTTCATCTACGAACAATCAGTACGTGCAACGTGATCTGATCCTGT
>LR738713.1:335814741-335877332 GCA_902687465.1 Secale cereale
TTGGTCGTCCTAGAACTGCACAATTATGTCGGCCAGTAGTCAGATTCATTTGTTCTTGAGGGTCCTGTCGAGAGCTACGGACTCGACATGAACCAACACACCTGGCCTTACGGGACAGAGCTGCGGAATCGACATGAACCAACTGACCTAGCCGTATGCGAGGATAGGTAAGGGAGATTGAACAGCTTTGGTGAAATCGACATGAACAAAATCAGTTGGCCTTACAGTGGTTGCGATCTGGATCTTGGTGGCGTGGTGACTTGTCGTCTTTCATTGGAGGTCACTAGTCACGGGCAGTGGCAAGACGGAGAGAGGGAGAGCAAGACTGCAGCAGGCGTCACCACTTTAGACGCAGGTACACCTAGTCGGGGCAACCGGAGGCAGTCAGACCGGCGATCATGGCGGAGGTGCTTCCTGATGCAGAGATCAGTTTCCATCCGCTGCACCCTTTTGTAGACAGGGGAAACGGCTGATTAATTTGTGGGGGGACGGTGTTGTATTCTGATTCGTTGAGACAGAGGGCTTGATCGCTTCGTTTCTTAATTATTTAGGGAGAAGGGGAAGAGTCCGTGCTTTACGGAAACGAAGAGATGGTGTTCCGTGCGTTCCCTCCGCTGGTAACAAAACGTTAGATGTAGAATAGCAAATTAAATAAAAATGTATCCAGTTATTTGTTGGGAAAAAATTGTGAGGTGGCATTTGTGGGCCATGTATGTGATGTGGATAGACTGCATGTCAAGAGAAATAACATAGTGGAGATGAACTATTTAGGTATTATAGATGAGTTCTCCTCACTACACTATGTGATGAGTACGAGGAGAGAAAGAAAACACCACACGGGCTCGGCTGGGCCCGGGCCTAGGACGGTGCGAAGGGCGCGGGCGTGTGACATGCGCGTGAGTGGTCCGTCAAAATCGGGACTGTGACCTTGTAGGTCTCCGGAACCCTCCTTACGATCATGTACCGAGAGAGGGCGAATTAAGTTTCTGGGAAGTGCTTCACGCGACTGCTCAACTTCTTCCCCACATGTCGTCTTCTACCAAGATTAGGCGTTGTTGCGCGCCATCGTCACCAATATCTGCTGCGACCGGTCTTCACAAACGTCATTGTCTACAACATCACCTATGCAACCGCCACGCTATTTCATCTACGAACAATCAGTACGTGCAACGTGATCTGATCCTGTCTGTAATTATGATAGCTAGTTGGTGCAGGTGCGATGCTGCTGTTTGGATCATCTAGTAGTATGCTAGACTGGCATGCTCATAATAGTTTTAATCATGATTTATATTCTGGAGATCACGAAATCGCCTACTTCTCTAACATTTGGTAGGGTCGTTGTTGGCTGCGATACAAACAGGCCCTAAGTGCAGATGCAAATTCAAATTTTATGCAAATTGCAGTACTCGAAAGCAACAAACGTCAACAGAAAGCAGTGACTCTGGAAACAGGCCATATACTACGTTCAGACATGACTTAGAAGGTAACCACTGATTAAAGTACTACAAGTAACCGTTACAGCAATGGCAGAAATCACAATGAGCAGCCCAGAACAAATTGAAAAGTCTGTCCTAATTAAGGATCATGTAAGAGCATCACCTATCACTCTATCAGATTAGGGCTAAATTGTCCTCACTCTAGCCTAGCTTCTCCCCCAACTGGACTGCTGATCTAGCTGATTAGGATAGAACCCAGTCAATGCCCTGCAAAATGTGTCAGTGATGAGGAGACCAAAACAAAACGGTAGCCAATTCTACTCCTGGGGAGTCAAGCAGAGGTTGATATCAGGGGAAGGCCTGTGACCCATGGGTTGTGCGCCAACAGGCCAGCCGACCATGGTGAAGCCGGCGGAGCTTGAGTTCAGGTTCATGGGGCCGGTGGTTGCAGTGTGCTCCACATTGGCATGGACTTGCAGGGGCGCCATGGGTACCGGAGGCCCGTGGCGACCATTGCCGGGAGCCGCCTGGGAGATGGGCATTGCAGCTGTGAGCACCGGAGGAGGGGCGTCAGCCTCCGGCGGCGCCGGAGCGGCAGATGGTTGCGGGTGCAGGCCCATCCTCCTCTGATGCTGCTTCAGACTGTTTGGTAGGAAGCTCCCCACAATCACCTGTTGAGACGGTCCGTGTTAGAGAAGGAAGAAAAGATGGTTTCAAAATTCAGAAAAGTGTGAGAGCGCTTAAAAAGCCGGGTCTATACCTGGATTGGAGTGGCAGCACGCAGCATACCGGCGACTACTCCGCCAATGACACGACCATCGGGGCCAGCAAGTGAGACACTGAGCCCACCGGTCCTCCTCCGGCCACCTTCCTCGGCCATTGTAAAGGAGCCAGTCAGCTGAAGAATCTCAAACAGGCCCTGGAAATCAGAATATTTTCATTTTGAATCAGTAAGACACAATACAACAATTAAAATAGGAAAGAAATTCCTCTATCCAGATATGTACACAGTACATAGCCATTAGCCAAGTTGCATTGTGTACTAAACAATACTGTACCGAAACAAAGCCAAATTAGTGCAGAGTCCAAACTACCCAGTTCAAATGAAACATTCAACAGAAATTCACAATAGCAATTCTTGTAAAATACTGTATTTGGTTGTTCTCTCTCTCTCTCTCTCTCTCTCTCTCTGTCTTTCTTGATACATACCCTCTTGCGCGTTCTTGAAGAAAAGAAGTGATAAGAGGCAAACAGCAAATTCTTGATGCCATTTTTGTTGCATAGTAGTACCTCGTAGGTGAAGGTGCTATCAGATGAGCCAGATGAGCCAGGCTTGCTGAATGCCACATTGGAGATGGTCCCACTGGCAGCGAGGATGCAGACCGAGCGTGGACCCCTCTGGGAGAATGACATTATGCGCGCCGCCACATCCTGCATACCAAATCGGACAAGAACATCCAAGTGTTTCTCAAATTACGACGCCCATCCACCACTAGATCACAATGTAAGGGAAAAGTGGAGGTTTAAGATGTCAAAGACGCTAATTATTACCTCTCTAGCAGGGACGATGATGACATGCGGTGTGAAGCTCCCTCCAGCTGAAAGCGCATACCATTCCCCTTCACAAATTACAAGTACTAGGTCAATTACACTAGTTTTCTAGGTCAGTGAATTACTGGAGAGCATGAAACAAGGACCTTAATCCAGGTTAACATATACTAAGTACGAAATCATCTAACTTTCTAACGGATCAGGTCGATTAGTTTAACCCTGCCAGAAAAAATCTAACAATAATGCGTTCGCAAGTTAGGTTGGTGAGAATAAATGCGAGAAGAACACAGGTAAAGGTTGGTGAGAATAAGTGGAGATTAAACACAAGAATCACTTTAATAACATAGGAGATGGATGCGACAAGATGAGAGTCAAGAACAGCAGAACTGTCCTAACAGATACTACCACCCTAACTGGACCCCATCCCAGCAATGGAATAGAAATGCACAAGGGGGAGCAAACATGGCAAGAACCCAAACAGCAAAAATGGAAGCTTTGGGTCGCTCAAGAAAAAGGTTTAGATTCCAGAGGGAGCACACGGACCTAGGGTGGCTAGGATCTGCCGTCTCCCGGAGCCTCGTGGCCGGCCCCTGCGCCGCCCGGAGGTCAAGCCGGCCACCTGCTCGCCGTCACCCGCCATCTGCATGCCGTTGCCGTTGCCGTTGCCGTTGTCCCCCGCGCTGGCCTCGCTCGGCTTTTCCTGCTCGCCACCGAAGCTCCACGCGTGCGGCGTCGCGGCCGCGAACCCTCCTCCATGGCCAGCCGCGGCCTGCGGCGGGGACGGCGTCGGGGAGGTCGACGGCGAGGAGGGAGAGGAGCGGTACTCCACCTTGGCTGCTCCATGCGGCTCCCCCATGGAAACGTCTGCTCTGAACAGGCCGAGACCGGCTTCATGGCCACCTGCCACCGCAATGCCCACCCTCCCCTCCATGAAGCATGTGGGGGTAGCTTGCTTGGCCGGTCTTTGGTTGGGTTTCTTGGCTTGCTGGCTTGGCCTCAAAACGAGGAAGAAGACAGAGCAGAGGAGACGCCTACTCTAGTTTTGCAAGTTTGCTTTCTTTCCCCGGTTGCTCCAGCCGAGGCACCAGTAGCACTGTTGTAGTAGTAGCATATGCCAAAGTTCTATGGGGGGAAATATTTTAAAGACGAGGGAGAGAAATGGTGGCAGAGATAAAACAGAGAGAGATATTGGGGGCAGAAACTGCACAAGAATGGCGGGGTTCCTGCTCGCTCTCTCTCTCTCTCCGCACAAGAAACACCCACACTCTCTCTCTCCATTTTTTAAGGAACAACCTCTCTCCTTTGACCAACCAGCTGATTGGTTGGACTGCAAAAGTGTACTGGAGTATGCAACATACTTCCATTATAATGAACGGTGGAATACTGTGTGCAATAAGACAAATTATGGCTTGTTGAAAAATGAACGAGACAAATAATATAATGTACTGCCTCTCTTCTGGTTCATTAGCTCATTTGTAGTTTGGCTAAATGTTTAAATCTAAGACTCGGTTTAATGGTATGGTGTTTAAATTTGACTAAAGTGCACTTTACCTAAGAATACGCAGTGATTTACTCGGTGGCATGCAGATTTTTTTTAAAGGAGACTCATCCTCCTATATGCAAGAATAAATTCAAATTTTACATAAAAGATTCTGGGGATGTTGGGATGGCCCTTTCTTCCCCTCTCACTCCTCCCTCCTGTTCGAAGACCCACCACCCCCTACCGCTGCCATTAACTGGAACCACAACTCCACCACTCGAGGTCGCCCCTGTCGCCATTTTGTTGTGAACATGACTACTTTCAGTCCTCTCAGGTAGCCCTATGGTACATACTCGTCGTGGAAACGCCATGGGCATGGTCTTCAAAGAAAAGATTCAAAACCAGACAATGATGGTCGCACCACTACCCTGGATCCAACAAAAACACTTGTCGGCTCTGCATCTCCTTCTCGTCCATTCACGTGTGGCTAATGAAACCATGGTGGTTGCTCTGCTTTAGGAGGTCCTCGGTAGCACTCTGATACGTATTCAACGTATCTATAATTTTTTATTGTTCCATGTTATTATTTATGAAGTCTTGGATGTTTAATGGGCTTTATCTTACACTTTTATATCATTTTTGGGACTAACCTACTAACCCAAAGGCCCAGTCCAGATTGCTGTTTTTTGTTTATTTCAGGGTTTTGCAGAAAAAGAATATCAAACTGAGTCCAAACGGAATGAAACCTTCGTGAAAGATGTTTTTGGAGAAAATCACGCACACGGGACTTGAGAACCACGTCAGGGGAGCCTCGGGGTATCCACGAGGGTGGGGGGCGCGCGCCCCTGCCTCGTGGGTCCCTCGAGCACCCCCCGGTGTCCTCATTCCTCCTATATAAGTCTACGTACCCCGAAACCTTCAACAACGGAGAGAAAACCCTAATTCCACCGCCGTAACCTTCTGTTCCCGTGAGATCCCATCTTGGAGCCTGTTCCGGAGCTCCACCGAAGGGGGATCCATCACGGAGTTCTTCATCATCATCATCATTGCCCTCACCATGAGTTGTGAGTAGTTTACCACGGAGCTTCGGGTCCATAGCTAGTATCTAGATGGCTTCTTCTCTCTCTCTGGATCTCAATACAAAGTTCTCCTCGGTCTTCGAGGAGATCTATTCGATGTAATCTCTTTTTGCGGTGTGTTTGTCGAGATCCGATCGATTGTGAGTTTATGATCAAGATTATCTATGAGAAATATTTGGTTCTTCTCTGAACTTTTTATGCGTGCTCATAATATCCTTGCAAGTCTCTTCGAATTATTGGTTTGGTTTGGCCTACTAGATATATAGTTCTTGCAATGGGAGAAGTGCTTGGCTTTGGGTTCAATCTTGCGGTGTCCTTTCCTAGTGACAGTAGGGGCAGCAAGGCACGTATTGTATTATTGCCATTGAGGATAAAAAGATGGGGTTTATATCATATTGCTTGAGTTTATCCCTCTACGTCATGTCATCTTGCTTAAAACGTTACTCTGTTCTTATGAACTCAATACACTAGATGCATGCTGTATAGCGGTCGATGTGTGGAGTAATAGTAGTAGATGCAGGCATGAGTTGGTCTACTTGTCTCGGATGTGATGCCTATATACAATGATCATTCCTAGATAGTCTCATAATTATTCGCTTTTCTATCAATTGCTCGACAGTAATTTGTTTACCCGTCGTAGAATATCGCTATCATGAGAGAAGCCACTAGAGAAAACTATGGCCCCCGGGACTATTCTCAACATATCAATCTACATCTACTTTACTTTTACCGCTTTTATTTTCTGTTCTTATAAACAAAAATACCAAAAATATAAACCATCATCTCTATCAGATCTCACTTCCGTAAGTGACCGTAAAGGGATTGACAACCCCTTATCGCGTTGGCTGCAAAGTTCTTATTTGTTTGTGCAGGTGCGAGGGACTCGCGCGTGGTCTCCTACTGGATTGATACCTTGGTTCTCAAAAACTGAGGGAAATACTTATGCTACTGTGCTGCATCTCCCTTTCCTTTTCGAGGGAATACAACGCAAGCTCGAGAAGTAGCAAGAAGAATTTCTGGCGCCGTTGCCGGGGAGGCTTACGCAAAAGTCATATAGCAAGTACCTATCACAAACCATTATCCTTCGCATTACATTTTTGCCTCTCGTTTTCCTCTCCCCCACTTCACCCTTGCCGTTTTATTTGCCCTTCTTCTGCCGTGTGTTTGTCGTTCGCTTGCTTCTTGTTTGCTTGTGTTGCTATGTGCCCTCTATTAGCTTGCTTCCTCACTTGCTAAAGTATGAATCCTCATCCACTTGCTAATCTCTTTAAGAGATCCAATTATGTTGAACCTATTGCTAGTGAGCTGCGTGCACTAGATTATCTTTATGGGGTTTTGCTTGAAATTTATGGATTTGAAAATTGTGAGAAATTGTTAAAAAAAAGTGATTCATGATAGCTTGTTAAATAAAAAGTATGATTGCAACGATGTTATTGTAAATTCTATTAATGTCAATTGTGCTAATGACATGCAAAACCCTAAGCTTGGGGATGCTTATTTTGCTATGCCCACTACTTGTTGCAATGATCATGATTGGGGTGATGATTCTTACGATCTTGAAAATTTATTTAAACCCCATCATGAATATGAGATTCATAATAATGTTTGCCATATTATTGAAAGTGGTTTTAAAAGAATGTCAACTTTTGATCCCACTACTTTAGATATTGATCAATCTTATGAATTTTTTGATAAAAGTGGGCTTGGAGAAGCAATGACTTTGTTCTATGCTAATCCCACTATTTTGAATGAGTGTCAACTTTGCATGTATGTGGATCGTGTTGAAAATATGTTTTGTGATAGCTATATTGTTGAATTTTCTTATGATCCTACACGCAATTATTATGAGAGAGGAAAATATTGTTGTAGAAATCTTCATGTTACTAAATTACCTCTCTTCATGTTGAGATTGATCTTGTTTCTTTCTTCTTCCTTGCATATGCTAGATCTTACTTGTCTTGCTAATTTGTTTGCTTATAAAATGCCTATGCATAGGAAGTATGTTAGACTTAGATGTGTTTGTCACATGTTTTATGATGCTCTCATTGTGCTACAATTCTTATGTTTCATGTGAGCATCATTAAAATTTCAAGCCTATCTTAATGGCTATAAACGATAGCGTTTGTTGGGAGGCAACCCAATTTTTTATTTTTTGTTTTTGTTGCTGTTAGGGAATAAATATTGCATCTAGCCTCTGATTAGATGTGGTTTCATGTTTTGTTTAGTGTTTGTGCCAAGTAGAACCTTTGGGAAGATGTGTGTGTGAAGCTTATGTGATCTTGCTGTGAAAAACAGAATCGTTAGCGCCAGCTAGAATGGTCGTCAGATTTTAGTGGAGCGTGCTATTTAGTTGATTCTTTTTGCAGATAATTAATAGACAAATTCCTCACATTTACCAATTTAGTTTGAATTTTTTGGAGTTACAGAAGTAAGCGAAACCTACAGATTACTACAGACTGTTCTGTTTTTGACAGATTCTGTTTTTCGTGTGTTGTTTGCTTATTTCAATGCATCTATGAGTAATATTTGGAGGTATGAACCATAGAGAAGTTGGAATACAGTAGGTTTAACACCTATATAAACAAAGAATGAATTCATTGCAGTACCTTTGAGTAGTGGTTTGCTTTCTTATACTAACGGAGCTCACGAGAATTTTTGTCTAAGTTTTGTGTTGTGAAGTTTTCAAGTTTTGAGTATTGCTTTGATGGACTATGGAACAAAGAGTAGCAAAGGCCTAAACTTGGGGATGACCATAGCACGCGAAGTAAAATTCAAGAATAATCAAAAGCCTAAGCTTGGGGATTCCCCGGGAAGGCATCCCCTCTTTCGTCTTCATCCATCGGTAACTATACTTGGAGCTATATTTTTATTCACCACATGATATGTGTTTTGCTTGGAGCGTCTTGTATAATTTGAGTCTTTCCTTGTTAGTTTGTCACAATCATCCTTGCTGGACAACCTATTTGAGAGAGTTAAATATGGCCTAGGAATTGTTAGAACACTCTATGTGCTTCACTTATATCTTTTGAGTTGAATAGTTTTTGCTCTAGTGCTTCACTTATATCTTTTAGAGCACGGTGGTGGTTATATTTTGTAGAAATTGTTGAACTCTCATGCTTAACTTATATCTATTTGAGAGTCTATTAAAACAGCATGGTAATGTGTTTAGGCTAAAAAAACTAGTCTTCACATGACAGGCATCCAATGTCAATGTAGTAAAGAAATTCACACTAAGTGCATTGAATAGAATGAGATGTTAGATTCTTGATAATTGTTTTGAGATATGAGGATAGTGATATTACAGTCATGCTAGTGGAGTTATTATGAAATTGAGAAATACTTGTGTTAAGGTTAGTGATTCTCGGAGCATGCACATATGGTGAACCGCTATGTGATGAAGTTAGAGCGTGATGTATTTGTAAAGTGTCACCTTTGTGTGGAGGTCGGGGGCGCGCGATGGTTAACTCCTACCAACCTCCCCCCTAGGAGCATGCGTTGATTGCTTTGTTTTGATGACTCGTAGATTTTTGCAATAAGTATATGAGTTCTTATGACTAATGTTGAGTCCATGGATTATACACACTCTCACCCTTCCACCATTGCTAGCCTCTCTTGTACCGCGCAACTTTCGTCGGTACCATAAACCCACTATATATCCTTCCTCAAAACAACCACCATATTATTCCTCAAAACAGCCACCATACCTACCTATCATGGCATTTCCATAGCCACTCCGAGATATATTGCCATGCAACTTTCCACTCTTCCGTTCATATGACACGCTTCATATTGTCATATTGCCATGCATGATCATGTAGTTGACATCGTATTTGTGGCAAAGCCACCATGCATAACTTTTCATACATGTCACTCTTGTTTCATTGCACATCCTGGTACACCGCCGGAGGCATTCATGTAGAGTCATACTTGTTGTAGTATCGATTTGTAATATCGAGTTGTAATAAAAGTGTGATGGTCATCATTATTAGAGCATTGTCCCATGGGAGGAAAGGCTAAATCTATAAGGCCCCTCCGCAAGAAAAAAGGGGGGAGGCCAAAGAAAAAAGGAAGGCCCAAAAAAAGGGAAAAAGGAGAAAAGAAAAAAGGGACAATTGCTACTATCTTTTTTCCACACTTGTGCTTCAAAGTAGCACCATGTTCTTCATTGTAGAGAGTCTCATGTTTAGTCACTTTCATATACTAGTAGGAATTTTCATTATAGAACTTGGCTTGTATATTTGTAGCGACCAGACCTCAAACAGTCTGATCTCTGTGCATCAGTGTCATCCCTGGATCAGTAATGCTGACACGCACAGTACTTGAAGGATTTATAACAGAGTAGCAATCACACACTTATTACATCGATAGTCCAACGATGAATTTATTACAAATAATATGGCTGAAGGCCATCTAACATGATAACAGCGGAAGGCTTGGAAGATAAGTGAGTCCATCAACTCCAGCGGCATCACTGAGTATAGAACCACGACCTAAAAGGCATCTTACTCGTCGTCTGAAAAGTCTGCAACATGAAACGTTGCAGCCCGAAAACGGGTCAGCACATGGAATATGCTGGCAAGGTAACACAAGAGAATGCAAATGAAAGTAAAGCTATACTATATGCATATTTGGCTGGTGGAAAGCTCTATGGTTAAGTTTTTGCGTAAAGCCAATTTTTTCCTACTTCAAAGGAA
Organism: Secale cereale; assembly: GCA_902687465.1. Taxonomy (NCBI): domain Eukaryota; kingdom Viridiplantae; phylum Streptophyta; class Magnoliopsida; order Poales; family Poaceae; genus Secale; species Secale cereale. The sequence continues at coordinate 335,824,982 of LR738713.1, forward strand.
TAGATTTTAATTAACTATCATGGTAGTTGAAACATCGTTGAGAAGATAGACATCCTCTCAACCCCAATTAAAAGTAATCATTAAACCCAACAATATTAAATTAGAGTAACATGTTGAGATGCACATGAAAATCCAAGTACTAGATACTCAAGACGTCCATAACCGGGGACACGGCTAATCATGATCAGTTTGTACACTCTGCAGAGGTTTGTGCACTTTTCCCACAAGACTCAATCGCCTCCGTTTGGTTTCTCGCACTGCATGGTGTTTGAGAAACGGATGACCGAGACATAGTCTTTCAGAAGCGCTAGCACCTTACGATCGGGTTGACCGTACCAACCTACATCCCCTACATCTGCTAGTCCACCACTGTAAGAGTTCGCACAACTTACTCATACTATGCTAGAGCCCATAATAGCATTGTGGCTGCACACGGAAGTTTCTCGTATGAATAATCTCATGATCCCTTTGAGCCTGGGTGGCGGTCCAAAAGAAAAACAGGCAATCACTGGAATACCCAGATGCCTCAATCCACCCAGATGTGTATTAATGTTGCCACCTTAAGTTGAACCATTAATTAACAAACTCACATCTGTCATGGATTTCACTCACCCAATCCACGTCTACGAGCATAGCATGTCCTAACAGCAAACGTAGAAGTAACTCCAAAGGTTTGAATGTAATGCAGGTAATAGGTACTACCTCAATCTACTTCCCAGTCCCACAAGTTAATTAATCTTACTCATGCAATGTGTGAGGGTTTGGACTAATGCAATAAAACTGGGTAATTGGAAAGTATGATCAAAGTGTTACTTGCCTTGTTGATGATCCGCAAAACCTAGAAACTCAAAGTAGCAAGCGGCGCACTCCGGGTACTCTATCGCAATCAAACAAGCACACAATAAGTACTTAACTAATGCACGGGTAAACTCGAATAAGAGATCTAACCAGAAGGTTCAACTTAAGAACTCCGGTTTGCAAAAATAATCAACTCGAAAGAAGCAACGAAACTCAAACTGCAAAAGAAACGAGCTCCGGTTTACTAGTTGGCCTAAAGTCAAATTTTACAGTAGCCAAAACTTTGTTCCAGTTGATTAAACGTAAAGAGGGCATCGAGACGAGGATCTGGGATTTTGAATCACCTGATTCCGACTCTCGAGCGAAAAGAAAAACGAAAAACAAGATCAGGGCAGAAATCGCGATCGGAATAACCGCGGATAAATACCCCGAAAAAGAAAAACGACGAACAGGCTAACGAACGAACGTTCGCTGTCTGCGGTTAACTAACGAAAACCGTTCGTTAAAACGAACGTACGGACGAACGTCCGCTAAATAACTAAACCGACGGAAAAACCGAACCGATCTAAAATAATAATAAAACAGATCTACGGTTTTACGAAAACCGATCAGTTTTACTAAAAAAACGCAACTACCTCGGGCTCGAACTCCGGCGGGATTCCGGCGGCGGCAGTGGTCCGGCGGCGGCGGTGGCGGCTAGCGGTGGTGGCGCGGCTAGCGGCGGCGCGGGGCGGCGGCGGTGCGGCGCGAGGTGGCGGCGGCGGCAGCAGGCGGCGGCGGCAGCAAGTGCGGCGGCGGCGCTAGGGTTTCGTGGGCGGGGCGGCTGGCGGACTGGCGGGGCAAGGCGGGGCAACTTGGGCTGGCTCTGGCGCTTATAAAACCCGGAGTCCCAATCCTTCACGAGTCTAAGTCGGTTTCCCCTTTTTTTTCTAAAAGAGTCCCGGCGCAGAAAAACTAACGAAAGAAATACTAAACGGACTCCAAAAATCCCGAAATAAATTTTCACCATCCTCTAATAATATTTAGAACAAAGTGAACATTTTTCCCGGATCTAAATGCAATTTTGAAAACGCGCATTTTTCCTATGCAAATAAATCCAGAAAAATACCAAAAGTGATTTTTAACATTTTTCCTCCAATATTTCTGTTATTTTGGAGAAGTCATATTATCTCCGCTCATATTTGGTATTTAGAAATATTTTTAGGAGAGAAAAAATAATTAGAATCACACTATCCTCGTACCGGTATTCGAGCAAACTCAAATACGAAAACGGTAAAATCCCCAACTCTCTCCGTAGGTCCTTGAGTTGCTTAGAATTTCGAGGAACTCCACAACAAAATGCAAAAAGCATGCAATGCAAATATGATCTATGTATAACATTCCAAATTGAAAATTTGGGATGTTACAAACCTACCCCCCTTAGAATGAATCTCGCCCTCGAGATTCGACTTGGCTAGAGAACATGTGTGGGTGGTCCTGGCGTAGATCATCTTCTCGCTCCCAGGTGGCTTCTTCCTCGGTGTGGTGACTCCACTGAACTTTGCAAAACTTGATAACCTTACTGCGAGTAACTCTGCTCGAAAATTCGAGAATCTTCACAGGCTTCTCCTCGTAAGTCAGATCACTGTCCAACTGAATTGCTTCCAGGGGTACTGTGTCTCTAAGCGGTATATCGGCCATCTCCGCATGACACTTATTAAGCTGCGATACGTGAAACACGTCGTGCACTCCTGACAATCCTTCGGGCAATTCCAACTTGTAGGCAACATCTCCCATGCGTTCCAAAACACGGTAAGGTCCCACAAATCTCGGGGCTAACTTCCATTTAACTCCGAAACGCTTAACTCCTCGCAGAGGCAATACTCTCAGGTATGCTCTATATCCGATCTCATAGGTTATCTCCTTGCGCTTCGAGTCTGCATAACTCTTCTGCCTGGACTGGGCTACTTTCAGTCTATCTCGGATCAACTTCACCTTCTCCTCAGACTCTTTGATTAAGTCTGGTCCAAACAACTGTCGGTCTCCAACTTCGTCCCATGACAACGGTGTTCGGCATCTCCTTCCATACAATGCCTCGACAGTGCAATCTTCAAACTGGCTTGGTAACTGTTGTTGTATGAGAACTCCGCGTAGGGCAAATTGTCATCCCAACTTGATCCATAACCTAATGCACAGGCTCTCAGCATATCCTCCAAAATCTGATTGACTCTCTTCGTATGTCCATCTGTCTGCGGGTGAAATGTTGTGCTAAACACTAGTCTGGTACCCAAGGTTTCATGTATCTGATTCCAGAATTTTGAGGTAAACTGGGTTCCTCTATCTGATACGATGCTCCTCGGAACTCCATGCAGACATACAATTCTGTTCATGTATATCTTAGCCAACTTTGCACTGGTATATGTGGTTTTCACAGGAATAAAGTGGGCTACCTTCGTCAATCGGTCTACTACTACCCAGATTGAATCATATCCTGCTTTGGTCCTGGGCAATCCGGTGATAAAATCCATGCCAAGCTTCTCCCACTTTCATTCGGGTATTGGCATAGGTTGTAACAATCCGGCTGGCTTCTGATGTTCTGCCTTTACTCTCTGACACACATCACAAACTGCTACATACTCCGCAATATCCTTCTTCATACCGGTCCACCAGAAAATATCCTTCAAATCCAAATACATCTTAGTATTTCCTGGGTGAATCGAGTATGGTGAATCATGGGCCTGCTGTAAAATCAACTTCCTGATCTCCGGGTCATTGGGCACATAAATGCGGTCCTCAAACCATAAGGTGTCGTGTTCATCCTCACGAAAACCTTTAGCTTTTCCTTCGCTCATCCTCTCCTTTATAGAGGCAACCTCCTTGTCAGCTTTCTGAGCTTTTCTGATTTTATCCATCAGGGTAGACTGGATTTCTAATGTTGCTACATAGCCTCTCGGAACTATCTCCAAACGTAGTTCTCGTAGGTCCTCGGCTAACTCCTTTGGAAACTCCTTCATCGTTAGGGTATTGACATGGCTCTTACGGCTTAGCGCATCAGCTACTACGTTAGCCTTTCCGGGATGATAATGCAATCTCATGTCATAATCCTTAATGAGTTCCAGCCATCTCCTTTGCCTAAGATTCAGCTCCTTCTGAGTGAATATATACTTCAAACTCTTGTGATCCGTATATACTTCACAATGGTTTCCAATGAGAAAATGTCTCCATGTCTTCAATGCATGCACTACGGCTGCTAACTCCAAATCGTGGGTGGCATAGTTCATCTCATGAGGTTTTAGTTGTCGTGAAGCATACGAAACAACTCTTCCTTCATGCATAAGAACTGCTTTAAGTCCTCGTCGTGAAGCGTCGCAGTACACCTCATAATCCTTATATTGATCTGGCAGAATCAAGACAGGGGATGAGACCAACCTTTTCTTCAATTCCTGGAAACTAGTCTCACATTCTTCTGTCCAACTGAACTTGGTGTCCTTCTTTAACAACTCCGTCATTGGCTTTGCAATCTTCGAGAAATTCTCGATGAATCTCCTGTAGTATCCTGCGAGTCCAAGAAAACTCCGGATCTCTCCAACTGTTGTCGGTGCTTCCCAATTGGTCACAGTGTCCACCTTAGCGGGATCTACTGCTATTCCTTCTCCGGATATAACATGTCCGAGGAATCCGACTTCCTTAAACCAAAACTCACATTTGCTAAACTTGGCATATAACTGATGTTCTCCGAGCTTCTCCAATACCAATCGCTAATGCTCTGCATGCTCCTCTTCATCCTTCGAGAAGATCAAAATATCATCTATGAACACTACAACGAACTTATCCAAATACTCCATAAACACTTTGTTCATCAGGTTCATAAAGTATGCCGGTGCGTTCGTCAGACCAAACGACATAACGGTATACTCATACAACCCATACCTAGTGGTAAAGGCCGTCTTAGGTATATCCTGCTCTCGGATCTTCAATTGATGGTACCCTGATCGCAGACCGATCTTGGAAAATACCTTAGCTCCTTGCAATCTATCGAACAGATCATTGATCATTGGCAGTGGGTACTTGTTCTTGATCGTTACTTCATTCAGTTCTCGGTAATCGACAACCATTCTTAACGATCCATCCTTCTTCTCCACTAGAAGTACTGGCGAACCCCAAGGCGAAGAACTTGGGCGTATGAATCCTTTATCCAGTAACTCCTTAATCTGCTTCTTGATTTCCTCCAAATCCTTTGCGGGCATCCTATATGGTCTCTTAGAAATTGGCCCGGTGCCTGGCAAAAGTTCAATCAAAAACTCTATATCTCTATCCGGTGGCATGCCAGGTAACTCCTCTGGAAACACATCCGGATAATCCTTCACTACTGGCACTTCCTCCTGAACAACTCCTGACAAGGAATTTAACCTACTCCTCTTTGACTCATGCCGGGATACATACTTGATCCTTCTTCCTTCCGGTGTGGTAAGCAAAATGGTCTTACTGGCACATTCAATATTCCCTTCATACTTAGATAACCAATCCATGCCTAATATCACATCCAGTCCTTGAGATTCCAATACTATTAGGTCCGAAGGGAAAATGTAATTACCAATCCTTAGGGACAACTGATCACACCATGACTTAGCCATATACTCCGCTCCTGGTGAGGTTACTAACATGGGCGATCTAAGGGCTTGGGTCGGCAGCTTATACTTATCCACGAATCCCCTTGAAATATATGAATGCGATGAACCAGTATCGAAAAGAACGAGTGCCGTAAAGGACTTAACTAAGAACTTACCTATAACTGCATCTGGTTGCTCCTCTACCTCCTCCACAGTCACGTGGTTCACTTGTCCTTTGTTGAACGGGTTGGGCTTCTTACCGGCGCTTCCATTGCCGTTCCCATTCTTAGCTTCTGGGCATTCATTGGCATAATGTCCATTCTTCCTGCACTTGTAACAAGTGACATGGCTGAAATCCCTCTTGGTGGGTGTGGACGGTGTAGGGCGGTTCTGGTTTCCATTGGCTCCATTCCCATTTCCATTGCCATTCTTGATTCCATTGTGATTGTACGAGCTACCTCCTCCATGGGTATGCTGAAACTGTCCTACCGCTTTAGGGATAAAACGAGGCTTCTGCTGAGCTCCAGAGTTATACTTTCCTTGCCCATACTTCCTCTTGCGACTCTCAATCTGTTGATGCTTCCTTTCAATCATTAGGGCGCGGTCAACCAACTCCTGGTAGTTGTTGAAAGTTGCCACCATCAACTGTACACTCATCTCATCATTCAGCCCTTCCATGAATCTCTCCTACTTCTTGGCATCTGTGGCCACATCATCTGGGGCATAACGAGATAGGGTACTAAACTCATCCACGTACTGGGCCACAGTACGGTTTCCTTGGCGCAAATTGCGAAACTCCTGCTTCTTCATACTTATAGCTCCAGTTGAGACATGGGCGGTACGAAAAGCTTGCTGAAACTGATCCCAAGTCACATTGGCTACGGGGTAAGTGGTTGTGTAATTCTCCCACCATGCTGCGGCTGGTCCAGACAACTGGTGTGCGGAAAATCGCACCTTCTCAGCATCCGAGCAATTGGCGGTGGTCAAGTCCCTTCCAATCTTGCGTAGGCAGTCATCCGCCACAATTGGTTCGATGCTGCTAGCAAACACGGGTGGTTGCAACCTTAAGAAACGTGTCAGGTTGTCCACATGTGGTGGTGGTGGAGGGTTGTTGTTGTTGTTCTGGTTGTTCTGAGTGTTCTGGACAAGAAGTTGCATCAGGGTGTTCTGCTGCAGGATCAACTGGGTGAGCTCAGGGGGAAACTCGAATTCACGTCTTGGAGGCATCTGATGGATGTAGAGGGAAGAGATTAGAATAGAAAAGAGGTCTAAGGGAAAATCACTACCCATATGCACATGAGACAAACACACAATCATATCACACCAATCAATTTTTAACAAGGTCTTACAAATCTAACGATCGTTACAAAGGTGCTCTAACTCTAATATATGGAGGTAAACTACTAGTCACAGGGTGGTCATCTAAAAATATTGATCGGCAGAGGATTCCATAATATCTGCTCCAGCTTCATCTTCATAGTCTTCGTCCTTGCTATCCTCAGCTTCAGAATCTGTGTCATCTATGATGATATAATCTTCCGGTGGAATCTCCTTGGGTTCTTCTTCCTCGTCTTCTTCTCCCATGAGTATCCCTAACTTCCGGGTCAAGTCATCATTCTTCTCCACAAGTATCTTCATCTCCTCCTCATATCCGTCGCGTGTAGACTTGAGTTCTTCTTCTAGCTCCAAATTCCTATTTAGGGCTTTCTTCAAATCTATCATTCCAGCACACATCTGGTGCTCCTGGTGACGAATGTGGTGGTTCAACACCTGGATGAATGCTGCAATGGATCTATCCTTCCGTGTGCTGATCATATCCCAATTCTCATCTCGGCGTCCACAAATCTGGTAGATGGTGTCCTTTAGCTCCTGCTTGTATACTTCTCCAATCCTTCCCATAGCAATGTGGGCTGCCATACTCCTTCCTAGGCTCCATGTAGGTGCATTAAAAGAAAATGCTATGAGCGAGGTGACGGATGCAAACGTCCTTCCTGGAACTTGAGCTTGAATCAACCAACGCTCCTCCTCTGGTAGAGTGGCATTGTAGGTTTCGGTGAAACTTGGTAATCCAATGTTTAGATATCTTGTGACTTCCTTCAGGTGTCTTCCAAATGGCATGTCATCATCCGGTTGCATGAACTTGTGCTTTGCTTCCACCATCCTAAAGAGTAGAAAAGATGAGGAGTCAGAAAAGAGAAGAGTGAATTGTGTTCTAGGGCTTGTCTTAGTGGTCGTGTCCTACAGTCTGCGTGTGCTCTGATACCATCTTGTAGCGACCAGACCTCAAACAGTCTGATCTTTGTGCATCAGTGTCATCCCTGGATCAGTAATGCTGACACGCACAGTACTTGAAGGATTTATAACAGAGTAGCAATCACACACTTATTACATCGATAGTCCAACGATGAATTTATTACAAATAATATGGCTGAAGGCCATCTAATACGATAACAGCGGAAGGCTTGGAAGATAAGTGAGTCCATCAACTCCAGCGGCATCACTGAGTATAGAACCACGACCTAAAAGGCATCTTACTCGTCGTCTGAAAAGTCTGCAACATGAAACGTTGCAGCCCGAAAACGGGTCAGCACATGGAATATGCTGGCAAGGTAACACAAGAGAATGCAAATGAAAGTAAAGCTATATTATATGCATATTTGGATGGTGGAAAGCTCTATGGTTAAGTTTTTGCGTAAAGCCAATTTTTCCCTACTTCAAAGGAACAAATTTTAATTAACTATCATGGTAGTTGAAACATCGTTGAGAAGATAGACATCCTCTCAACCCCAATTAAAAGTAATCATTAAACCCAACAATATTAAATTAGAGTAACATGTTGAGATGCACATGAAAATCCAAGTACTAGATACTCAAGACGTCCATAAACGGGGACACGGCTAATCATGATCAGTTTGTACACTTTGCAGATGTTTGTGCACTTTTCCCACAAGACTCGATCGCCTCCGTTTGGTTTCTCGCACTGCATGGTGTTTGAGAAACGGATGACTGAGACATAGCCTTTCAGAAGCGCTAGCACCTTACGATCGGGCGGACCGTACCAACCTACATCCCCTACATCTGCTAGTCCACCACTGTAAGAGTTCGCACAACTTACTCATACTATGCTAGAGCCCATAATAGCATTGTGGCTGCACATGGAAGTTTCTAGTATGAATATTCTCATGATCCCTTTGAGCCTGGGTGGCGGTCCAAAAGAAAAACAGCAATCACTGGAATACCCAAATGCCTCAATCCACCCAGATGTGTATTAATGTTGCCACCTTAAGTTGAACCATTAATTAACAAACTCACATCTGTCATGGATTTCACTCACCCAATCCACGTCTACGAGCATAGCATGTCCTAACAACAAACGTAGAAGTAACTCCAAAGGTTTGAATGTAATGAAGGTAATAGGTACTACCTCAATCTACTTCCTAGTCCCACAAGTTAATTAATCCTACTCATGCAATGTGTGAGGGTTTGGACTAATGCAATAAAACTGGGTAATTGGAAAGTATGATCAAAGTGTTACTTGCCTTGCTGATGATCCACAAAACCTAGAGACTCAAAGTAGCAAGCGACGCACTCCGGGTACTCTATCGCAATCAAACAAGCACACAATAAGTACTTAACTAATGCACGGGTAAACTCGAATAAGAGATCTAACCAGAAGGTTCAACTTAAGAACTCTGGTTTGCAAAAAGAATCAACTCGAAAGAAGCAACGAAACTCAAACTGCAAAAGAAACGAGCTCCGGTTTACTAGTTGGCCTAAAGTCAAATTTTACAGTAGCCAAAACTTTGTTCCAGTTGATTAAACGTAAAGAGGGCATCGAGGCGAAGATCTGGGATTTTGAATCACCTGATTCCGACTCTCGAGCGAAAAGAAAAACGAAAAACAAGATCAGGGCAGAGATCGCGATCGGAATAACCGCGGATAAATACCCTGAAAAAGAAAAACGACGAACAGGCTAACGAACGAACGTTCGCTGTCTGCGGTTAACTAACAAAAACCGTTCGTTAAAACGAACGTACGGACAAACGTCCGCCAAATAACTAAACCGACGGAAAAACCGAGCCGATCTAAAAAAACAGATCTACGGTTTTATGAAAACCGATCGGTTTTACTAAAAAACGCAACTACCTCGGGCTCGAACTCCGGTGGGATTCCGGCGGCGGCGGTGGTCCGGCGGCGGCGGGGCTGGCGGCGGCGGCGGCTAGCGGTGGTGGCGCGGCTAGCGGCGGCGCAGGCGGCGGCGGTGCGGCGCGAGGTGGCGGCGGCGGCAGCAGGCGGCGACGACGGCGGCAACAAGTGCGGCGGCGGCGCTAGGGTTTCGCGGGCGCGGCGGCTGGCGGGCTGGCGGGGCGAGGCGGTGCGACTTGGGCCGGCTCTGGCGCTTATAAAGCCCAGAGTCCCAGTCCTTCATGAGTCTAAGTCGGTTCCTCATTCTTTTTTTTTCTAAAAGAGTCCCGGCGCAGAAAAACTAACGAAAGAAATACTAAACGGACTTCAAAAATCCCGAAATAAATTTTTACCGTCCTCTTATAATATTTAGGACGAAGTGAACATTTTTCCCGGACCTAAATGCAATTTTGAAAAACACGCATTTTTCCTATGCAAATAAATCCGCAAATAAATCCAGAAAAATACCAATAGTGATTTTAACATTTTTCCTCCAATATTTCTGTTATTTTGGGGAAGTCATATTATCTCCGCTCATATTTGGTATTTAGAAATATTTTTAGGAGAGAAAAAATAATTAGAATCACACTGTCCTCGTGCCGGTATTCGAGCGAACTCAAATACGAAAACGGTAAAATCCCCAACTCTCTCCGTAGGTCCTTGAGTTGCTTAGAATTTCGAGGAACTCTACAACAAAATGCAAAAAGCATGCAATGCAAATATGATCTATGTATAACATTCCAAATTGAAAATTTGGGATGTTACAATATTCCAACGATGGGCTTCCTCAAATGCCTTAGGTCTTCGTGAGCAAGCAAGTTGGATGCACACCCACTAGTTTCTTTTGTTGAGCTTTCATTCATTTTTAGCTCTAGTGCATCCGTTGCATGGCAATCCCTACTCACTCACATTGATATCTATTGATGGGCATCTCCATAGCCCGTTGATACGCCTAGTCGATGTGAGACTATCTCCCTCCTTTTTGTCTTCTCCACAACCACCTCTATTCCACCCATAGTGTTATATCCATGGCTCACGCTCATGTATTGCGTGAATGTTGAAAGGTTTGAAAAGATAGAGTATGAAAACAAGTGCTTGGCTGAAATCGGGGTTGTGCATGATATGAATATTTTGTGTGATGAAGAGGGAGCATAGCTAGACTATATGATTTTGTAGGGATAACTTTCTGTAGCCATAGTATTTTGACAAGACATGATTGCTTTGTTATTATGCTTGACGTATTGTTATTTCTTATGTAAATATAGACTTTTATCTTAAATCTTTCAGATCTGAACATTCATGCCACAATTAAGAGAATTACATTGAGAAACTATGTTGGTTAGCATTCCACATCAAAAAAATTCTTTATCATTTACCTACTCGAGGACGAGCAGGAATTAAGCTTGGGGATGCTTGATACGTCTCCAACGTATCTATAATTTTTGGTTGTTCCATGCTATTATTTATGAAGTCTTGGATGTTTAATGGGCTTTATCTTACACTTTTATATCATTTTTGGGACTAACCTACTAACCCAAAGGCCCAGTCCAGATTGTTGTTTTTGCCTGTTTCAGGGTTTTGCAGAAAAAGAATATCAAATGGAGTCCAAACGGAATGAAACCTTCACGAGAGATATATTTGGAGAAAATAACGCACAGGGGACTTGAGAACCACGCTAGGGGGGCCTCGGGGTGTCCACGATGGTGGGGGGCGCGCCCCCCCTTCCCAGGGCGCGTTCCCCTACCTTGTGGGCCCCTCGAGCACCCCCCCGGTGTCCTCCTTCCTCCTATATAAGTCTACATACCCCGAAACCTTCAACAACAGAGAGAAAACCCTAATTCCACCGTTGTAACCTTCTGTTTCCGTGAGATCCCATCTTGGAGCCTGTTCCGGAGCTCCACCGGAGGGGGATCCATCACGGAGTTCTTCTTCTTCATCATCATCATCGCCCTCACCCTGAGTTGTGAGTAGTTTACCACAAACCTTTGGGTCCATAGCTAGTATCTAGATGGATTCTTCTCTCTCTGGATCTCAATACAAAGTTCTCCTCGGTCTTCGAGGAGATCTATTCGATGTAATCTCTTTTTGCGGTGTGTTTGTCGAGATCCAATGAATTGTGAGTTTATGATCAAGATTATCTATGAGAAATATTTGGTTCTTCTCTGAACTTTTTATGTGTGCTCATAATATCCTTGCAATTCTCTTTGAATTATTGGTTTGGTTTGGCCTACTAGATCTATAGTTCTTGTAATGGGAGAAGTGCTTGGCTTTGGGCTCAATCTTGCGGTGTCCTTTCCTAGTGACAGTAGGGGCAGCAAGGCACGTATTGTATTATTGTCATCGAGGATAAAAAGATGGGGTTTATATCATATTGCTTGAGTTTATCCCTCTACATCATGTCATCTTGCTTAAGGCGTTACTCTGTTCTTATGAACTCAATACACTAGATGCATGATGGATAGCGGTCGATGTGTGGAGTAATAGTAGTAGATGCAGGCAGGATTCGGTCTAGTTGTCTCGGACGTGATGCCTATATACAATGATCATGCCTGGATAGTCTTATAATTATTCGCTTTTCTATCAATTGCTCGACAGTAATTTGTTTACCCGCCGTAGAATATCGCTATCATGAGAGAAGCCACTAGAGAAAACTATGGCCCTCGGGTCTATTCTCAACATATCAATCTACATCTACTTTACTTTTACTGCTTTTATTTTCTGTTCTTATAAACAAAAATACCAAAAATATAAACTATCATCTCTATCAGATCTCACTTCCGTATGTGACCGTAAAGGGATTGACAACCCCTTATCGCGTTGGCTGTGAAGTTCTTATTTGTTTGTGCAGGTGCGAGGGACTCGCGCGTGGTCTCCTACTAGATTGATACCTTGGTTCTCAAAAACTGAGGGAAATACTTACGCTATTGTGCTGCATCTTCCTTTCCTCTTCGAGGGAATACAACGCAAGCTCGAGAAGTAGCACTCTCCACTCATGTTAGGGGCTATGTAAAACCGAATATCGATGCAGGTTCCGATGGTGAGATGGTCATAGGAGTGGTTTGTGTTCTTATCTGCGACGCCTCTAGAAAATTTAGTTGTAGAAATCAGGAGGATTGAATGGTGCTCGAATGTGTTAAACTCAGAGGTGAAGGTTGTGCCCACGTTGCCCTTCCTTGGCGGCACAGGGGAACCCTAGCCGCTGCTGGCAGCCGAGCCTCTCCTCCACCTTCCCTACTTCGCCACTGTCGGAGTGCCTGTTGGCGAAGCCGCGCTAGGCCCTAGAATGGTGGCGGCGGGGCAGTTCATGGTGTTTGTGGCGCACCATGCCTCCCGAGATCCCCTCGTTGCGCAGTAGTGGAGGTCCCCTCCAGCTGGTGAGTCCCTACCCATATGGTGGCTGCAGCGCGGCCCCAATCATGGTTGTCGCTTCTCTGATGATCTTCCCCCTCGCGAGAAGAGCCTGCCCCCTATTGTGTGTGATGTTGTTGGCGGGGGCTGCAAGGGCGAGGGCTGCTACCAGGCTGGCTGGGGATTTGGGGTCTACCTTGGCCGGTGGGTTCCCTCGTCCCTGGCGGCGACTCCTTCAGAGCTGCGATGACGGCTCCAGCGTGATGGTGTTGAGGTAAAGTTGGTTATTTCCCAGCGGCTGTTACATTGGCATCACGAATCTGGTGGTGTGGTGGGCGTGTGAGGTCTCACATGGTCCTTTGTCAGCGTGTGACGCCCCCGTTTATAATCATGCACTAATCATACACAATCACGAACAGTGACTCACGCCAATATCTCAAAACAACTCTACGACACAGATTAAACGCAAAACTTTATATTACAAACACGGGTCACGAGGACCCATAATACATCAGTCAGCAAAGCAAAATATTATCTGATACAGACATAGTTAGACAAGTTTTACCTTAAGAAGGCTAAGAAAAACAACGACACTAGATTGAAAGGTGAGGCCTTCTGCCTGGGACCTCCGAACTGATCCTAGTCCTAGATCTCCACGTAGTAGCCAAGCTCGAGATCCTCTAGCTCCTAGGCTCCATCATCTGATTGCAATATCCGGGAAGAAGAAAAGAGGTAGCAAAGGAATCATGAGTACTCATACAAAGTACTCGCAACTATGCCAAGTATGCATCGGTGTTAAAGGAATGGGGCTATATGTGGACTATACTGCATAAATGCCAAAATAAGGGGGAGAAGCTCATCCTATCGAAGACTACATCTTCTTGTAGCCATCATCTTGCAGCACTAGAAGAGAGTAGTATATAAAACATATAGCAACAATGTATGTATCTGTAATGCTCTGAGAATCTTCCTCGACCATCCTACGAGAAAGCGATCTCAGGACAGTATAATAGTTAAATATTATAAGGGTATCTAGTTCTAGTTGTAGAAGATGAGGATACAACTCCAAGTCTTCATGTTACCGTGGACACGGCTATTCGAATAGATTACTTCACTGCAGGGTGCACCAAGTTACCCAACACGCTCGATTAACTTTGGCGGAAGACACTTTTCTGGGTAATGCCCAACCTCGACTGATCGACACGCCGTAGACCAACCTAGACTCTCCAGAGAGGTCAACACGCCGGTCTAAATCCTAAGTGCGAAGGGGTCATGGAACCATCACCCTAAGCCCTCATGCACATTGCATGGGCGGTCCAGGTTCCCCTGGTTCACAGGATATCTTCTAGTCTCCACGCCGCATCTCTGAACTGTGACATCTAGATTATCCCGCATGGTGGTTAGTGCGACAAAGGCATGCAACCCAACTCAGATCAAATACCCAAATCTGTTAGTGTATTCTGATTAGACCCTCAACATGCAAAGTTGGCACATTTTAATTTCTTCAAGTTGAGATTGAGTTTACCACATGTTAAAGCATTCACAATACATTTGAAGCAAGCATGATATGACTATAGGCGGAGAAAAAGGTAAAGCATGCAATTTGCGAGAAAGTAAAGGGAAGGGGATTGGAAGTTGCAAACGCAATTGGAGACACGGAGATTTTTGGCATGGTTCCGATAGGTGGTGTTATCGTACGTCCACATTGATGGAGACTTTAGCCCACGAAGGGTAACGGTTGCGTGAGGGTCCACAAAGAAGCAACCTTATCTATCCCACCATGGCCATCGTCCACGAAGGACTTGCCTCACTCAGGTAGATCTTCACAAAGTAGGCGATCTCCTTGCCCTTACAAACTTCTTGGTTCAACTCCACATCTCTTGACGGAGGATCCCAAGCGACACCTAACCAATCTAGGAGACACCACTCTCCAAAAGGTAATAGACGGTGTGTTGATGATGAAGTCCTTGCTCTTGTGCTTCAAATGATAGTATCCCCAACACTCAACTCTCTCACACAGATTTGGATATGGTGCAAGGAAGATTTGAGGGGAAAGAAAATTGGGAAGGCTAGAGATCGAGATTTTTGTGGTAGGATTGGAATGTCTTAATCTCAACACATGAGTAGGTGGTTCTCTCTCAGAAATTGAATGGTGTAAGTGTAGGCACGTTCTGATGGCTCTCTTGCAAATGAGGAGGGGTATATATAGCCTCCACATTAAAATCCAACCATTACACACATTTGACCCTAACTCGGTGAGACTGAATAGAAGAACTCGGTGGCACCGATTGGTTCAAATAGGTGAACGTTAGGAATCTCGGTGGGACCGACTGGAAAAACTTGGTGCGACCGATGTGCTAGGGCTTAGGACAAACTTCATCTCGGTGAGACCGATTGTGTCAACTCGGTGAAACCGAAGTGAACAAAAAGTGTACAGAGAATCTGTCAAGCCAACTCGGTGAGATCGATTGCATGAAATTGGTGAGACAAAAATAAATGCAACTAATCACAGAGTGCTGGCAAGGCCATCTCGGTGAGACCGAGATCCGTATCGGTCGGATCAAACTGTTAGGGTTTCTGGCAGTGCCTATGTCAAGTGAACTCGGTGAGTCCGGGTAGGATATATCGATGTGGCCGAGTTGGAGTTTAGCATTTTTTACATATTTGGATGGAGAGAGTGGCTAAGGGTTTTGGAGCAATATCACTAAACACTTGAGCAGGTAATCCAGTAAGAAACACCTCATCCCCTTTTAATAGTATTGGCTTTCCTATGGACTCAATGTGATATTGGATCACTAAAACATAAATGAAGAGTCTTGAGCTTTTCCCAATCTTTGTCCTAAGGATTTGATGTCGCTTGAACTATGTCGGTATTTCCCCAAAGAGGAATGGATGATGCAGCACATCTACTGTAGGTATTTCCCTCAGTGATGAAAACAAGGTTATCGAACCAGTAGGATAACCATGCAACACTATGTAAAGGGTACCTACACACAAATAACAAATACTTGCAACCCGACGTGTAAGAGGGATTGTCAATCCCTCCCACGTAGTAGATTGGTAAATAGATAGATTGATAGATGCAAATGGAAGAACGGCAAATAAAATGTAGCAAGATATTTTTGTGTTTTTGATAATATAGATCTGAAAATAAAAGTTGAAAATAGAAGAAAAAGGAAGTAGCAATATAGATCTGAAAGTATATGATAGGGAAATAGACCCCGAGGCCGTAGATTTCACTAGTGGCTTCTCTCGAAAAATAGGAACGGTGGGTAGACAAATTATTGTTGGGCAATTGATAGAAAAGCGAATAGTTATGACGATATCCAAGACAATGATCATGTATACAGGCATATGTCCACGATTAGTATACCGACTCATGCCTGCATCTACTACTATTACTCCACACATCGACCGCTATCCAGCATGCATCTAGTGTATTAAGTTCATGGAAAAATGAAGTAATGCAATAAGAAAGATGACATGATGTAGAAAAGATCTATTCATGTAGGAATAGAGTCCATCTTTTTATCCTTGATAGCAACGATACATGCGTGCCTTGTTTCCCCTTCTGTCACTGGGAAAGGACACCGCAAGATTGAACCCATTACAAAGCACCTCTTTCCATTGCAAGATAAATAGATCAAGTTGGCCAAACAAAACCCAAATATCGGAGAAGTAATACGAGGCTATAATAATCAAGAATGGATATTAAATCATGGCAATCTGATCATAAACTCACAATTCATCGGATCCCAACAAACACACCGCACAAAGTCATTATATCAAATAGATCTCCAAGAAACCATTGGATTGCGAAACAAAGAGAGAAGAAGCCATCTAGCTACTGCCTACGGACCCGTAGGTCTGAGGTGAACTACTCATGCATCATCGGAGAGGCACCAATGAGGATGATGTACACCTCCGTGATCGTATTCCCCTACGACGGAGTGCCGGAAAAGGGCTCTAGATTGGATCTCGTGGTTCTGGAACTTGCGGCGGCTGGAATAAAATTTCGTCGACTCCACTAGGGCTTCTGGAATATTGGGGTATTTATAGAGCGAAGAGGCGGTGCAGGAGGCCACCGAGGTGGGCACAACCCACCAGGGCGCGCCTGGTGGGTTGTGCTCCCCTCGGAGCACCCCCAGGTGCTTCTTTGGCCCATCACGCGTCTTCTAGCCTAGAAAAAATCTCCAAAAAGTTTTGCTGCATTTGGACTCCGTTTGGTATTGATTTTCTACTATGTAAAAATAAGCATAAAACATCAACTGGCACTAGGCACTATGTCAATAGGTTAGTCCCAAAAATGATATAAAATGATTGTAAAACATCCAAGAATGATAATATAACAGCATGAAACAATCAAAAATTATGGATACGTTGGAGACATACACTACTGCAGAATGATGTTAATGCGACACTACGATCAGAGACCCTTCGACAAAACTGTGTGCGATGCAATAATCACAAACGATGGTGTAAAATAACCGTCAAAAAAGGTGCAAACCATTTGCGATGGCGGGCACATCAAACACTGTTCGGATTTTAGTTGCGTGTGCGATGCTCGGCATACGGTTGATCCATATGAACTGTTTGCAATTAGACAGAAAAACAGAAACGGGCAGCCATATCAATGTGTGTGCGATATACGGCATACAATTCGCTCCGATGAACTATTTGCGATGATCGAGGTGAACACAAAAGATTTGGCGTAACAAGATGTGTGTGATACCCGACAAACATGTCGATGATCAGAATTGTTTGCGATCATTATAGACAGCTCATGCGGTCTTTTTTGTGAATTATGTGCTCGTCAGGGCACAGACTTCAACAAACCAACCTGTGGGCGATAATGTAGAAGATCTCTGTCGAATACGTATTACTAACCGTCTGCGATGAGATTGACAAGATAAACAGAGATAACAAATTAATATGAGCAAACGAAAATAGAGATATGTATAGTCTGCTTAATTTAGTCCTTCTTCTTCTTCCTGTTGTTGTTGTTGGATGGCCCTGCGACATCGTCTTGGAGAGGACACTTCTTGCTGCCGACGGTTGGCTTTTCATCGCCGCCGCCGTCGTCGTCATCATCATTGTTGTCGTCGTCCTCCTCCTCCTTGTTCGACCATTCCTCCTCATCATCATTGTCGTCCTCTTCTCCGTCCTCCGACGGCTCCTCATCCATCTGGTTGTCGTCTGACGACGGCGGAGGCGGCGTCCCTTCCATGATCCAGATATAATCGAGGTCTGGGCTCGACGCCGGACTCATGGAAGACGAGCGAGATGGTTCTGATGTTGACCTATCATCGGACACCAGACTGTTGGCCGAACTGTCGCTCGACATGGCTGCAGAGTGTGTGCCAGTGTGTAGCGCAGCCTCCCAGGGACGATGAAGATGGTGAACACTTAAGCGGGGTATACAAAGAAGAGGAAATGCCAATTGAAGCGGGGGTTGACGTATTATCTAACCACTGATATAATCAACCGCAATTATTTGTACCCAGTCACTCCAAATTCCCGGGATTGCGCAGGACTCCTATTGGCTGGTTTATTTTTTTAGGACAAAAAGAAGGAACGAGTTTTGAGATTATGCGCTGGTACCGGTACGAATAGAGTAGGACCGTTGGCAAGCAATACATTGAGCTCTTCTTATTGATAAGCCCGTAATAATCAAACTACAAAGGAAAGGGAAAAAAGACAAAGGAAAATATCTGCACGAATCTTCGCGTAACATCTGAAGGAAATATGCCCTAGAGGCAATAATAAAGTTGTTATTTATATTTCATTATATCATGATAAATGTTTATTATTCATGTTAGAATTGTATTAACCGGAAACTTAGTACATGTGTGAATACATAGACAAAACAGAGAGTCCCTAGTATGCCTCTACTAGACTAGCTCGTTAATCAAAGATGGTTATGTTTCCTAACCATAGACATGAGTTGTCATTTGATCAACGGGATCACATCATTAGAAGAATGATGTGATGGACAAGACCCATCCGTTAGCTTAGCAATATGATCATTTAGTTTTACTGCTATTACTTTCTTCATGACTTATACATGTTCCTCTCACTATGAGATTATGCAACTCCCGAATACCGGAGGAACACCTTGTGTGCTATCAAACGTCACAACGTAACTGGGTGATTATAAAGATGCTCTACAAGTGTCTCCGAAGGTGTTTGTGGTGTTGGCATAGATCGAGAATAGGATCTGTCACTCCGAGTGTCGGAGAGGTATCTTTGGGCCCTCTCGGTAACACACATCATAATAAGCCTTGCAAGCAAATGACTAATTAGTTAGTCATGAGATGATGTATTACGGAACGAGTAAAGAGACTTGCCGGTAACGAGATTGAACTAGGCATGATGATACCGATGAAAGAATCTCGGGCAAGTAACATACCGATGACAAAGGGAACAACGTATGTTGTTATGCGGTTTGACCGATAAAGATCTTCATAGAATATGTAGGAGTCAATATGAGCATCCAGGTTCCGCTATTGGTTACTGGCTGGAGATGTGTCTCGGTCATGTCTACATAGTTCTCGAACCCATAGGGTCCGCACGCTTAACGTTCGATGACGATTTGTATTATGAGTTATATGATTTGATGATCGATGTTTGTTTGAAGTCCCGGATGAGATCACAGACATGACGAACAGTCTCAAAATGTTTGAGATGTAAAGATCGATATATTGGAAGGCTATATTCGGACATCGAAAAGGTTCCGAGTGATTCGGCTATTTTTCGGAGTACCGAAGAGTTACGGGAATTCGTATTGGGCCTTAATGGGCCAGATGGGAAAGGAGAGAAAGGCCTCAAGGGTGGTCGCGCCCCTTCCCCATGGACTGGTCCGAATTGGACTAGGGAAAGGGGGCGCCCCCTTCCTTCCTTCTCCTTCTCCCTTCCCCTTTTCCTATTCCATGTGGGAGGAGGAATCCTACTAGGACTAGAGAGTCCTAGTAGGACTCCACACTTTGGCGCACCCTATGAGGGCTGGCCTCTTCCTCCCTCCATCCTTTATATACGTGGCCAGGGGCACCCCATGGACACACAAGTTTATTTTAGCCGTGTGCGGTGCCCCTCCCCATAGTTACACACCTCGGTCATATCGTTGTAGTGCTTAGGCGAAGCCCTGCACCGGTAGCTTCATCATCACCGTCACCACGCCGTCGTGCTGACAAACTCTCCCGTGACGCTCAACTGGATCAAGAGCTCATGGGACGTCATCGATCTGAACATGTGCTGAACACGGAGGTGCCGTATGTTCGGTGCTTGGATCGGTTGGATCGCGCACACGTTTGACTACATCAACCGCGTCACTACACGCTTCCGCTTTCGGTCTATGAGGGTACGTAGACACACTCTCCCAAATCGTTGCTATGCTTCTCCTAGATAGATCTTGCGTGATCGTAGGAAATTTTTGAAATACTACGTTCTCCAACAATGGTATCAGAGCTAGGTCTATGTGTAGATGATATGCACGAGTGATACGTCTCCAACGTATCTATAATTTTTGATTGTTCCATGCTATTATATATTTTGTTTTCGATGTTTAATGGGCTTTATTTTACACTTCTATATTATTTTTGGGACTAACCTACTAACCCGAGGCCCAATGCAAATTGATTTTTTTTGCCTATTTTAGTGTTTCGCAGAAAAGGGATATCAAACGGAGTCCAAACGGAATGAAACCTTTGGGAGAGTTATTTTTGAAACCGTATCTACCCAAAAGACTTGGAATACATGCGAGGGAACAAGGGAGGTGGCCACGTTGGTCCAGGGTGCGCCCCCTCCCCCTGGGCGTGCCCCCACCCTCGTGGGCCCCCTCTGGCTCCCCCGATGCCCTCCTTCCTCCTATATATATCCATGTACCCAGAAAACATCGAGGCAAGAGAGGAAACCCTAATTCCACCGCCGCAACCTTCTGTTCCCGTGAGATCCCATCTTGGGGCCTGTTCTGGAGCTCCACCGGAGGGGGGATCTACCACGGAGTGCTTCTACATCAACGCCATAGCCTCACCAATGAGTTCTGAGTAGTTTACCACAGACCTTCGGGTCCATATTTATTAGCTAGATGGCTTCTTCTCTCTTTTTGGATCTCAATACAAAGTTCTCCTCGATCTTCGAGGAGATCTATTTGATGTAATCTTTTTGCGGTGTGTTTGGCGAGATCTGATGAATTGTGGGTTTATGATCAAGATTATCTATGAATAATATTTGATTCTTTTCTGAAATATTCTATGTATGATTATAATATCATTGCAAGTCTCTTCGAATTATTGATTTGATTTGGCCTACTAGATCTATAGTTCTTGCAATTGGAGAAGTGCTTGGCTTTGGGTTCAATCTTGCGGTGTCCTTTCCCAGTGACAGCAGGGGCAGCAAGGCACGTATTGTATTGTTGCCATTGAGGATAAAAGGATGGGGCTTATATCATATTGCTTGAGTTTATCCCTCTACATCATGTCATCTTGCTTAAAGCATTACTCTGTTCTTATGAACTTAATACTCTAGATGCATGATGGATAGCGGTCGATGTGTGGAGTAATAGTAGTAGATGCAGAATCGTTTCGCTCTACTTGTCACGGACGTGACGCCTATATATAATGATCATGCCTAGATATTCTCATAACTATGCGCTTTTCTATCAATTGATCGACAGTAATTTGTTCACCCACCGTAGAATTCTGCTATCATGTGAGAAGCCACTAGTGAAACCTATGGCCCCCGGGTCTATTCTCAACATATTAATCTTCCATCTACTTTACTTTGCGTTATTTACTTTTTGTTCTTATATCAAAAATACCAGAAATATTATACTATCCTACCTATCAGATCTCACTTTTGTAAGTGACCTTAAAGGGATTGACAACCCCTTATCGCGTTGGCTGCGAAGTTCTTATTTGTTTGTGCAGGTGCGAGGGACTCGCGCGTGGTCTCTACTGGATTGATACCTTGGTTCTCAAAAACTGAGGGAAATACTTACGTTACTGTGCTGCATCGCCCTTTACTCTTCGAGGGAATACAATGCAAGCTCGAGAAGTAGCAAGAAGAATTTCTGGCGTCATTGCCGAGGAGGCTTACGCAAAAGTCATATACCAAGTACCTATCACAAACCCTTATCCTTCGCATTACATTATTTTCCTCTCGTTTTCCTCTCCCCCACTTCACCCTTGCCGTTTTATTCGCCCTTCTTTTTCCGTGTGTTTTATCGCTTGCCTCTTGTTTGCTTGTGTGTTGGATTGCTTGCTTGTCACTATGGCTCAAAACAATACCAAATTGTGTGACTTTTCCAATACCAACAATAATGATTTTATTAGCACGCCTATTGCTCCTATTACCGATGCTGAATCTTGTGAGATCAATGCTGCCCTGTTGAATCTTGTCATGAAAGATCAATTTTCTCGCCTTCCTAGTGAAGATGTCGCTGCCCATCTGAACAACTTTGTTGATTTGTATGATATGCAAAAGAAGAGGGATATGGATAAGGATATTGTTAAATTGAAGCTATTTCCATTTTCACTTAGAGATCGTGCTAAAACTTGGTTTTCCTCTTTGCCTAGAAATAGTATTGATTCATGGAATAAGTGCAAAGATGCCTTTATCTCTAAGTATTTTCCTCCCACTAAGATTATCTCTCTTATAAACGATATTATGAATTTTAAGCAACTAGATCATGAGAATGTTGCACAAGCTTGGGAGATAATGAAACTAATGATACGTAATTTCCCTACACATGGTTTGAACTTATGTATGATTATACAAAACTTTTATGCCGGCTTAAATTTTGCTTCTAGAAATCTTTTAGATTCGGCCACGGTGGGGCACTTTCATGGAAATTACCTTAGGAGAAGCTACCAAACTCCTAGATAATATTATGGTTAACTACTCTCAATGGCACACCGAAAGATCTACTAGTAAAAAGGTGCATGCTATTGAAGAGAGTAGTGTTTTAAGTGGAAAGATGGATGGACTTATGAAATTATTTGCTACTAAGAGTGCTTCTTCTGATCCTAATGATATGCCTTTATCCACGTTGATTGAAAATAATAATGAATGTTTGGATGTGAATTTTGTTGGGAAGAAGACACCACCTGGGAAGAAGACAAACCCCAGACCAAAGGCTTCATATGGTCCTAAGGCTTCATACAGACAAAGGACTCACCTGAGTCACCCTAACGCCAATGTTTTGCAGGGAAATTATACCCAGACCCATGAATATGAGCGTGTTTCCTCAAACCGCTATATTCACACAACAAAGAATTTTTCTGCTTATTCCTATGAGTATTATTCTCCTACTGCAAGACTATTTGCTAGGGCTTCAAAGCCAAAATTCTCAGATGCTGCTCTTAGACTCATTGCTTCTAAGCCACCCCTGAAGATGTGGGTGGTTAAGAAGAATTAACTTTCTCTTGCAGGGAAAGGTCTCTAGCCAAAAATCAAAGGCGTCTGATGTTGTTGCTGGGGACCTAAAACATCTTGTAGGGCGCAAGATCAAATGCCCAAAATAATCTTATTATGTATTTTGTTCCTGAATTGCTTGCCAATCATCTCATTAGTCCTAACTTCGATCTAAGCTTTCATAATCCACTTGTACGTCAAATGTTTATGCTTCACATTGACTATTGGTGAAGCCTATCCCCCTAACTGCATTGTAGGGAGTGACACCAAAGACTTCGAATGGATTATGGACAGCGGATGCACAAATCATATGACTGGAGATCGAAGTCTTCTTATGGACTCAACCTTACGTCCATCTAACAAGAGTCACATCACATTTGCTGATACTAGTAAAAGCAAAGTATTGGGTCTAGGCAGAGTTGCAATCTCAAGGGATCAGCACATGGATAAATTCATGCTTGTTGAATCCCTTGGTTTCAACTTAATGTCTGTCTCAATGCTTTGTGACTTAAACATGATTGTGATATTTGGAAAATATCGTTGCCTTGTACTAATGGAATCTGACAAGTCTCTAGTCTTTGAAGGATACAGGAAAGGTGATCTGTATATGGTAGATTTCTCAGCTGGACCGCAAATGGCCATATGTCTTCTAGCAAAAGCTTCAGAGTGCTGGCTCTGGCATCGGAGGCTAGGACATGCCGGCATGAGGAACTTGCACACTCTCGCGAAGAAGAAGCACGTCGTAGGCATCGAGGGCATCAAGTTCAAGAAAGATCATCTGTGCGGTGCCTGCGAAGCTGGGAAGATGACAAGGGCCAAGCATCCCTCGAAGACAATCATGACGACATCCAAACCCTTCGAGCTGCTTCACATGGACTTATTTGGCCCTACTCACTACTCCACGTTCACTACTACAGCTTGTCTCTATGGCTTCGTCATTGTTGATGATCATTCAAGATACACATGGGTGCATATAATTCTCTACAAGACTGAAGTGCAAGATGTCTTCAGACGCTTCGCCAACCGTGCCATGAACAACTATGGCGTCAAGATCAAGCATATCAGAAGTGACAATGGGACTGAGTTCAAGAATACCGGCCTTGATCTTTATTTGGATACAATGGGAATCACTCATGAATTCTCAGCTCCGTACACACCTCAGCAGAATGGCATCGTAGAGCGCAAGAACAGAACCCTAATTGAGATGGCTCAAACGATGCCCGATGAATACAAGACACCAAGAAAGTTCTGGCCCGAAGCTATTGATACTGCATGCCATATCATCAACCATGTTTATCTTCACAAGCTTCTGAAGAAAACGTCCTATGAACTACTTACTAGCAAGAAGCCAAATGTCAGTTACTTCAAGGTATTTGGAGCTAGGTGCTGGATCAAGGATCGACATCACAAATCAAAGTTTGCACCAAAAGCACATGAAGGTTTCATGCTCGGTTACGGAAAGGACTCACACTCCTATAGAGTCTTCAACATCTTTCTCTATAAAGTGGTTGAAACTGTGGATGTGTGGTTTGATGAAACAAATGGTTCACAAAGAGAGTTCCTGCCAAATGTGCTGGATGAAGCTACACCTAGTGAATCTATCAAGCTAATGGGAACAGGTGAAATCATGCCTTCTGAAGCACAGCCTCATGAGGAACTCATCATTTCTGGTCCAAATCAACATGAAGACAATGCTCAGCCTGAAGACAATCCTCCTGATGATGACAATGAACAGCAAGAGCAAAATCTTCGTCCAACTCATCCTCGTGTTGCAAATGAAGTACAAGTTGAGAAGATAGTTGACAGCATAAATGCACTTGGTCCACTCACTCGTTCAAGAGCAACACAGGTAGCAAATTTCTGTGGGCACTGTGCATTTATCTCAATATCTGAACCCAAGAAAGTTGATGAAGCCTTTATGGAACCTGAATGAATTCAAGCAATGCAAGAAGAGCTTCAACAGTTTGAGCTGAACAACGTATGGGAACTTGTCAAGCGTCCTGACCCTCGCAAGCACAACATAATAGGCACAAAATGGATATATCGCAACAAGCAAGATGAGCATGGTCAAGTTGTCAGAAACAAAGCTCGTCTCGTTGCTCAAGGATACACTCAAGTTGAAGGGATTGACTTCGATGAAACGTTTTCTCCTGTGGCTACGCTTGAAGCTATTCGCATACTGCTAGCCTATGCAAACCATCACAACATCCTTCTGTATCAAATTGATGTGAAGAGTGCTGTTCTTAGTGGCAAGATTGAAGAAGAAGTGTATGTTGCACAACCACCTGGCTTTGAAGATCCAAAATGTCTTGATATGGTATACAAGCTCAACAAGGCACTGTATGGCCTCAAACAAGCCCCTCGTGCTTGGTATGACACACGCAAAGACTTCCTGAAGAGCAAAGGCTTCAAACCTGGTTCCCTGGATCCCACACTCTTCACGAAGACATATGATGATGAACTGTTTGTCTGCCAAATCTATGTGGACGACATTATCTTCGGCTGCACTGACAAACGATACAGTGATGAGTTTGGTCACATGATGCAAGAGCAATATTAGATGTCAATGATGGGTGAGCTAAAGTTCTTCCTTGGTCTTCAAATTCGTCAGCAAAGCAACGGCATCTTCATATCTCAAGATAAATACCTCAAAGATTGCCTGAAGAAGTTTGGTATGCAAGACTGCAAAGGATACATGACGCCTATGCCAACTAAAAGTCATCTGAGTCCCGACGCCAATGGTAAAGATTTCGATCAAAAGTTATACCGCTCCATGATTGGTTCTTTACTTTATTTATGTGCATCTAGGCCAGATATCATGCTTAGTGTTTGCATGTGTGTTCGATTTCAAGCGGCACCAAAGGAGTCACGTCACTTAGCTGTGAAGCGAATTCTTTGATATTTGGCTTACACCCCAACACTAGGATTATGGTATCCAAAGGGCTCAGAGTTTGATCTAGTTGGATTCTCAGATGCTGATTATGCTGGTGACAAAGTTGATCGCAAGTCTACCTCAGGCACATGCCACTTTCTGGGACGATCACTTGTCTGTTGGTCTTTAAAGAAGCAGAACTGTGTATCACTCTCCACTGCTGAATCTGAATACATTGCTGCTGGATCTTGCTGCGCTCAGCTTCTCTGGATGAAGCAAACTCTCAAGGACTATGGTGTCCATCTGAAGCATGTGCCACTCTATTGCGACAATGAAAGCGCCATCAAGATTGCCAACAACCCAGTTCAGCACTCGAAGACAAAGCACATTGAAATTTGTCATCACTTTCTCAGAGATCATGTCATGAAGGAAGATATTGATATCATACACGTCAACACTGAAGAGCAACTGGCAGATATCTTCACAAAGACCTTGGATGAGAAAAGGTTTTGCAAGTTGCGGTGTGAGCTAAATATCTTAGAATCTTCAAATGTCCTGTAATCAGGCACACATCCTAACACTTATGCATATTGATGACTTAGATGTGCAACACACGAAGTAAAGTATATCTTCAATCAATGAAGACTTACACTCTGAGTGTGAATACATTAAAGTGGAATTTGACTTCGGAGCGCCACGATAATTGTGCGCCGTGTCTGGGTCTAATACTTCCTATACGGTGGGTAATGCCACCACCAAATCTTTGTTTGAAGTGTTTCTCTTGGCATTAGATTTGCAAAGTCTTCACATTTGATTTATCTTCATATAGGATATATATATAGACTTGTGTTCTATCCTCTACATCATTCATTTATAGCTATATCTTCTTATTTGAATCTTTTGAACTAAGTGAATGTGATCGGACCCTAACCTCTCTATGCTCTCTCACCTCAAACTCTATCTATCTAAATCATGTGCATTCTGTTGAAACCGTCGAATATCTTCTCTGCGTCCTTGTCAACAGAAGATACAGAGACAAACTTTAAATCTGTTTTTAATGCTCAACTCAATCCTTTATGCCTGAAACTCGGAGAAGCCAGAACGATCACCCCGACAGTCCAGGCGTACGTGGAATCGTGGGACAACTCCCAATGTGTTACATGTCCGCCACGTGTCCCTCATATGTGAACCGCCAGGGGCGCCTGCGTAATTGCGTTGTGCCATCTCCCTTCCTTATAAATGCACGTCCCATCACGGTAAAACTCTTCTACCACCTCTCCACCTCGACCAACCCTAGCGCCTCCGCTAGCTCTCGACGACGCCGGCGACGAAGCGCTTCGCTGCCGCAACCTCGTCGACGCCGTCTTCACGCCGGCCGCGGACATCGTCATCTCCGCCGCCGCCGTAGGTGTCCTCCTTCGCCAAGTTAGGGCACGAAAGATCGAACTGCTCGGCATCCACTTCTTCTGCGTCTAGCAGTTCATCGTGTGGTAAATTAAAACTCTCTTTTTACCTTCTTCTTGATCCAATAGATTCATCCTCTTTACCATAAGAAGTTTTTGTCTCCACATATTTGGATCTATCATGTCTGCATCTCATATTTTGCCTAGTACATTCACATATGCTTCAGACATAGTTAGATTCCTCACTTGTACCTATTCTTGGATTCGTACAAATCTGGAACCAACTCTCAACATAAAAGTGAATGTCTTCGCGCTATGAGGTCAATGTCTTATAAACTGATTTATCTTCAAAATCTTCTGTGAATGCATATGACCTCTTCCCCTTCCCTCGCATCTCTAATGATGTCACAGGTACATGTCTGTGGGAGAATCCCTTGGTTCTCATAGTCTGCATTCATTTGCAGAATTCTTGCAGCGTCACATTCATTCTCCCGAAGTCAGTTCCTGTCTGACCAGCAGACCGAAGCATTTGCCAGTGTTGAAGCCTTTAAGTTTGAAGCCTTTCTGATGAGGACATGACTACCTTGGATACGACCAAAAATATTGCATACATGTATATTTGTGAGGTGATTTCTAATGCAAACTATGCAACAATTTATTTATGTCATCCAGGACAAAAATACTTCACAGACTTTTGTGCCATGCCTAATTCTAGGTGTATGGGACATTTGTACAATCCACATATGAAGATAAGGGAAAAAGAGAAGTTTAGGTGCTGTTCAAAAAGTTCTCTCACGTCACTTTTGGGCCAAGAGAAGATAGAGTCCAAGTCTCTCACGTTCTGCATCCAGATTCGGACTGCACAGACATACCTGACTCAAAACGGCAAGAACTCCTTTATACGGACTCCGAATTGGGTGTTTTTTTTTTGTTGGAAACTAGATTTTGTACACTTTCCAACCCAATTGGATTCACCTTCAAATTCGTCCGGAGCGTTGAGATATCGACGAAACAATCTGACGCTGCAGCAGAATTCGAGTCAAACTACAAATCCAAAGGTGTTGCATCACCTCCACTTGGGCCCATGAGCCTTGTACGACCTAGGGTTAGTTTTAGGCTGTCTTGGGACGTCCTTCGACCTCCTTGGCCGCCACCCCTTGCTCCTATATAAGTAGATCCATCTAGTAGCTTTTTCTTTGGGATTTGTTTAGTCAAAAGTTAGCCATTGCAACTTCGTGTACTTCGTTTGTGTCCAACGACCAGACCAAGACTGCTTACGGATCCCCACCTTTATCAATACATCATTTATATTTGCAATATTCAGATTGCTTTATCATATTCTTGCTTGTTCTTTGATTGCATGCAGGAATAAACCTTCGTGGTCAGGCTGATCGTGCTTCTGGCATTGTCAGTAACCCCTGGAGATTGGTTTAGCGATTGCTAAGGCGCAACGTCGTGCACGTTCGTAGTCGGATCGTTAAAGTCGTCTCCACCAAATCGATAGTTATCATCTCATCGAAAGATCGGGCCCCTCACCTCTATCAAGTGGTATCAGTTTTCAGGTTGCTCGGTGAGAATTTCCAGTTATTCCTAGATTAGATTTATTTTCTTACCTATTGTGCAAGAAAAAAATCCAAAAAAAAGTTAGATCTATTCTTCCATTGTCCAAGCCAGTCTGAGCCTTTGCAATTTTCTTTTCATTGTTTGCATTATTGAATTATCGGTTGCATCGTCATGTCGAGTTGCTGGTCTTAGTGTCTAGTTCGTTAGTGTTTCGAGTTCTGTTCACATTAGTCACGTCGCCGCTGCATCATTATCCCTTCTGCTATCCACCACCTCATCCATCAATTTCCACCTCGTGCAACCCATCGTTCATTGTCACAATCATAGTTGAAGTCGTTTGCATCTTTGCTTGATCCAATCTGCATCTTATCTAGTTTGTCTTGGAAAGAGGGAGAAAGAAAAAAAAGACAGAGAAAAAAAAAGTAAAAAAAGAGGAGAGAAAGAAAAAGAAAAAAAGTGTGAGAAAAAAGAAAAAGAAAAAGAAGGAAAAGAAAGTTGGAGAGAGTGCTGTTGTATATTCTGCTTGGCAGTTGTTTTCATCATTATCTTTAGTGCCGTTGTGATCTTCACTTATATCTTGCTGGCCAGAGCTACTTCATATCCTTTATTGATGCTAGTTGTGCTACACCGTGACCTCATTAGTGTTATAGGCTCGCGTCTCTAGTCCGCTCTAGCATAGGACCCGCACAGTACCGTCGTTGAGCGTTTATTCAACATTGCATCTCTGAATTGATTATTGCTAATCTTTTGCTACCATATATAAAGCCAACCCAGCTCCACATATTTCTACACCGTGTTTACGTACGTTCACCTGGCAATCGCTTTACTCAATCTTTGGAGTTATTTGACATCGCTGGTTGCCTATCACCACCTGCTGCATGGTAAGAACTTGTAAGATATTGATATTTGCTTTACTGTGAGCGCTTTCCCACCACATCCTAGTAGTTCATAGGAACATTATTTTTGGATTTTGTTTCTTGTTTCTACTAATCATGGTAGGTTCAAGAGTCAGTTGGGCCTCATCGATCGTGGGAGACGTGTCATCACCTCAGAAAATACAACCACCATCACAAGAGGTACAAAGACATCAGAATGCGCACAAACAGGTTCTTATTTCCATGCCACCTTTTCATGGTCGTTTTAAACCTGATTTATATATTGAATGGGACTTCTACATCAATAATATATTTGCTTCCCATAGTTTTGATGAACGTAAAAAAGTTAAGGTTGTCGTTGGTTCTTTCACTGGTTATGCTTTAGTTTGGTGGAGTGAATATTGTCGGTTATACCCTAATCATGTACCTACTACTTGGGATGATTTAAAACTTGTGATGAGAGGTAGATTTGTCGATGTTTATTATACTCGTGGCATGATTAAATAACTACAACATTTGAAACAAGGTAGTGACACCGTAACAAAATATTATGATGATTTACGAACTACCTTGTTGCACTCCTTTTTAGAGGAAAGTGAAGATGATTTTATGGATAGATTTTGGGGAGGATTAAACCGTGATATTCAGGAGATGCTAATTCATGAAGAGTGTTATCCTATGGACCATTTGTTTCGTCTTGCTTGTAGTGCTGAACAGGAAATAAAACGACGTATTGTCCATAAGGAGAATAAGCCCCAGGTGCACATTCCAAGAGATGATAGAGTTGTTCCTTCCACTACTAGGCGTACTATGACAGACACATCCGTTGTTGTGAGGACTACATCACCTCCACCATGTGACACATCACCTCCGACAGTGCCTACATCATCTGAGTTGATCATAAGAGGTAATGACAAATGTACCGATCTTCCACCTCCACATGAGTATGATGAATGCCTTGTCAATTTAAATGAACCATGTGATGAGCTATCCACTACTTTGATCACACCAACTATTTAGAGGAATATGTTCGTGATTTGACTTTGCCATGTGATCAAACAATTGTGAGTGAACCAACTGAATTAACTATTGATGCAAAAGAACCATTTGAATCAGGGAATAAATCAGATTTGGATCAAATACGTGTGAAAATAGTTGTGCCAATGTTTAATCATTTTGATATGACCTCTAATCTTGATGATGGTTCATCAAGGTTGGGATGGTTTAATGATGAGCATTGCCAATCTTTTGTAACGATTAAGAGCTTCACTTATATGTGCAAATTGAGTTGCAATATTTTCATGCCTTCTACTTCTTGTGATAATATTTTGGCTTTATATTTTATGAACTACGAAAGTTACTCATCTATACATGTGTCATATGTGCGAAAATTAAGGGAAGTAAAAATGGATGACATATACATATACAACATATACACCTTGTCTATTTTCTTACCCACATTTCAGATTAAGCAACGCCGAGGACGGCTTTATTTTCAAGAAATGGAGGATGATGAGAACATGACTACCTTGGATACGACCAAAAATATTGCATACATGTATATTTGTGAGGTGATTTCTAATGCAAACTATGCAACAATTTATTTATGTCATCCAGGACAAAAATACTTCACAGACTTTTGTGCCATGCCTAATTCCAGGTGTATGGGACATTTGTACAATCCACATATGAAGATAAGGGAAAAAGAGAAGTTTAGGTGCTGTTCAAAAAGTTCTCTCACGTCACTTTTAGGCCAAGAGAAGATAGAGTCCAAGTCTCTCACGTTCTGCATCCAGATTCGGACTACACAGACATACCTGACTCAAAACGGTAAGAACTCCTTCATACGGACTCTGAACTGGGTGTTTCTTTTTTTGTTGGAAACTACATTTCGTACACTTTCCAGCCCAATTGGATTCACCTTCAAATTCGTCCGGAGCGTTGAGATATCGACGAAACAATCTGACGCTGCAGCAGAATCCGAGTCAAACTACAAGTCCAAAGGTGTTGCATCACCTCCACTTGGGCCCATGAGCCTGGTACGACCTAGGGTTAGTTTTAGGCTGTCTTGGGACGTCCTTCCACCTCCTTGGCCGCCACCCCTTGCTCCTATATAAGTAGACCCATCTAGTAGCTTTTTCTTTGGGATTTGTTTAGTCAAAAGTTAGCCATTGCAACTTCGTGTACTTCGTTTGTGTCCAACGACCAGACCAAGACTGCTTACGGATCCCCACCTTTATCAATACATCATTTATATTTGCAATATTCAGAATGCTTTATCATATTCTTGCTTGTTCTTTGATTGCATGCAGGAATAGACCTTCGTGGTCAGGCTGATCGTGCTTCTGGCATTGTCAGTAACCCGTGGAGATTGGTTTAGCGATTGCTAAGGCGCAACGTCGTGCACGTTCGTAGTCGGATCGTCAAAGTCGTCTCCACCAAATTGATAGTTATCATCTAATCGAAAGATCGGGCCCCTCTGCTCTATCACTTTCAGGTTGAACCCAATGGCTACTGAAAAATCTGTTAGGAAGGGTGGCAGACAGCGCCGTGGCAACACCTCCAAAGATTTGCCTTCTGACCTCATTGAGATGTACAAGACTGATCCAGAGGAGGACTATAATCAGAGGAAGACTCGAATCCAATGGATTCGAAGATATTGGGCAGAACAATGGTTCAAGTACAGGTTTGTGACCTAGGAGTATGGTGAGAAGAATGCCATCAAGCGACCCTAGGGAGACATTCTATACAAGAATCTTCCACCCAGGACTCAGGCTGAAGCCATCACTCAAGGTTTCTATCCTTGCATGATCCGTGGACCACAACCAGCAGATGCCGACCCATCATCACTACTATGGTGTCTTGACGACAATCTGTTCAAGCGAAATCTTCAGTATGCCAAGAACTCGGCCAAGGAAAACAAGAAGACTTGGGGATTAGACTTCAATCCTGTCCCCTCTGCGCCTCGTGCCGATGGCACTCGCGAAGCTGAACAAAATTTGGTTGGGCCCTTCTACAACTTAGAAGGTCTCATCAGTCACATAAGGGTTCAAGGGGCGGATGTGGATCAACCTGCAGACGACGCTGATTCTGATGAAGCGCCTGCATCTACGAAGCCAAAGAAGAAGAAGCAATCCAAGGCTTCGAAGACCACTCCACCAATTGCTTCGAGAGTGAAGCCTTTGGCCACAGCTCCACCTGCACCAAGTGTGCAATCTGAAGATCACTCTCGCATATCCAAGAGCAAGCAGCTAAGGAAGAAACCCGTGCATAACCCCAGTCCAACTGTGACTCCTGATGCTGTTTTGAAGAATGCGAATGAAGCTATTGATCTATCCAGTGATGAAGATCTAGCTGATGACGCTCTTGAGCAATTGATCAAGAGCAAGCAATATGCAGAAATCTTCAATGATTTGCCCCTCTTTGACGTGGAAGTATTGAACAACTTCATTCATGAGTGGTTTGACACCCCAAACCTCAGCTTTGACGATCTGCAACTTCCCGTCGGCCTAAGCGTCTCCTTCAATGGTGCCATTGCTTCTGAGCTAGCTCTTGCTCAGAGAATTGTTGAGCTGAAGCAAAAGATTGACTATGAAAAGGCTCGGCTCAAAAAGCATGTGGCCAAGCTTACAATGAAGCTGAAAAGTGCAAGGCCCTTGGGCGTCCTGGCATTGACCGAAGAAGAAGAAGAAGCCAACTGTGACCCAAGCTGAAGAATCACGGCAGGAAGAACCTCGCATTGTCTTCCCTGCCAGCATAACAAGCACGAAGCCTAAAGTCACCCCAGTTGCTTCAGAGCTTAAGAAGACAAAGGTGGCTGAAGCTGAGGCGCGCAAGCGCAAAACCAAGAACACCACTGATGAAGCCAATGCTCCACCCACCAAGAAGCGCAAAATCAAGAAGGTTCGGGCTGCTCCCTCAGAGCCCCTTGTCGTCGAGCCAATCTCTGTTGCTCGTCCTGCATCTGCACACCAAGAGCGTTGTCTGACTGTTCATGAGCCTGCTCCCACAGAGGCTAGTGAAGACATTCCAGCTGTTGACCCCACCGCAGCTGAAGACATTGGTCCTCATGACAATGTTGAAGATGATGAAGTCCTTCCTTAGATCGAGTATAATGTGGTATCATCGCCTGTTCTCACGAACAGCGAACGCATCAGCATTGGTCGTCCATTGACGCCAATTGCTCAGGATGACTCATGGGATGATCACCCACAAGAATCCCCACGTGTTGAAGACACACCAACAACTTCCCCTACTCAAGTCACCGGTTTGGTGCTTGAAGACGAAGACTTTGAGGCCCTACCAACTCCATCTCCATAAGCGTCGCAAGCATTCCGTAGGCTTCGCAAAGGACCAAGGCCTCAAGTCGATCCTCCCAGCATTCCAGAAGGAGATATGCACCAAACTCCTGAAGCCTCTCCCACTGTGAACGTCCCTGAGTCTGAAACCAAAGCGGCTGAAGATATTCTGGCTGCATCAACCGATCAAGAACAACCAAGAGAAGATGAAGCACGTGTTGCCACACCCCCTGTTCTCGAGGAGAACGTGTCCGACCCTCCAGCCCCTGAAGTGGAGGTTACAAATTCTGAGGCTGCCGCCACCACCACTGAAGCCTATGACGTTGTCGAAGTCAATGTGGTGCCTGAAGTGATGGCGCCTGAAGCCAGTGCTGCACCTGACGCCACTCAGCAGCCCGAAGCCAATGCCTCTGTTCCTGTTCCGCCTCCAGGGCCACACACCATCGAGCAAGCGTACGACAAAGATGACCAGCTCATCTCTGTCAGATGGCCTATTCTGGTTCCTCCGCCTGCTACTGGTCCGTCTGCTGCTGGTCCTCAATTTGACTACCACGTCGAGCACAAGCCTCAGTTTCAGAAGCCAAAGCCATGACTGCCAAGGTTCCCTAGTACTGCAACTTTGTCCGGGTCCTTAAATGCAAATTGCTTCTGTGCGCACAACACTTTCTTTGACAGCGCCAAGAACCCCTACTCCAAGCCAAGGATTTCATCAGATAGGTTCTGGAGCCATCAACAACGCAGTTATTATTCACGAGTACTCTATGATCAAGGGCGCATCTTCCCTCATATGCGTCTTGATACCGAAGCCATTACTGGGCTGCCCTGCCTTGAAGAAGCTCTTGATTGCTTCCGTGATTCTGGCCTACTGAATTTTGTGACTGACAGGGAGCACTGGAATGAAGAACTGCTTCTGCAATTCTATGCAACCCTCCACATTCGAGGTTACAGCAGGGATTCGAAAACATGGATCCTTGAGTGGATGACAGGAAATGTCCATCATGAAGCCAAAGCCTTTGATTTCATTGAGCTAACTGGCCTGCCCACTCCAGGAGAACTGTATGAACCTGGCTGTCAACTACATAGCGAAGCTTTGGAGAGTATCTTTCAGAAGCCCAAGCCTAACATGAGCCAAATGCTGAGCATGATGAAGCCTCTGCCGCTCGATGCTGAATACCCAAAGGAGTTCTTTGTTGAAGACCTTGAGTATCTGCCACGCACCATATATCATATTATCAGGCGAACTCTATGGCCTGTCAAAGAATACTCTTCATCAGCCAAGCTTGAAGGCACAATGAAGACATTGGTCTTCTATATCTTCAACGGCATCAGCTTCAATGCTCAAGACTTCTTTATCAGGCAGTTCGCTGTGTCAGGCTCTGATCTCTTTGGACTCAAGTTCTATGCTCCATGGATCATGCGCCTCATCAAGCTTCATTTTGCTATCAACTATCAGCCTTCTGCTCGCAACCATCATATATTCTTGCCGGAGGTTGATATGTCAGCTGAAGCCATATACCAAGAGCCTGCCAAAGAGCCTGTTAGTCTTCACAACGCTGATCACGAGAGCTTCACTCAGCCAATTGAAGGAGTTCTAGCGGTCTCTCGCGTTTATCCTCTGGCTGGCCATACTCGCTTACCTCGCCATGCAGAGACTAAAGCTACCGAGAGCACCATTGCCCAAAGGCCTCGGAAGCGATCTCGTGTTCTCACAGACCGAGAACTTCTCGTTGCCTTACATTAGAAACAGGATAAGCATCACTACTGGTTGAAGCGTCAGATGCAAAGCCTCTTGGTGGACGTCAATCGCATTCGCAACCTTGCCATCAAGAATGCCTTTGTTGCTCATGAAACCTGTCGGAGGTCATGGAAGAGTTTGACTTTGCTGAGTGCTGAAGCAGATCTTCAAGACAATGGCTTCACAGAAAGATTCAAGTTTGACCACCCCCCCCGCAGGAATGTTGTTTTGCGTCGAACTCCGTCTCTTGAAGACTCTGACTATTCCTCCTCCGCTGCAACGGTTGATGCCAGAGTGATAGATGATCAAGATGATGCTACCTCACCACCTCCTCCTTCAGCGCGTGTTGACACTGCACCAACTACTTCTGCACCGCCAAATGCCAACGCCGACCCTGCATCTTCTCCTGCTCCAACTGGGAACGAGTAGAGACTCTATGTCTTCAAACCTTTTTGGTCCTTACTGACAAAAGGGGGAGAAGCATATGAGTTGATAGTCTTCAAATGGGTCCATATGGGCGGGTGCTTTATATTTTGCCCAGTGTTTACAACTCTCATTTTTGCTACATTTGGTTCTTTGAGTTGTAACACTGAAACTTGATGGTCGTCTGCTACGTTTTCTGGTACTCTGTGATGTGATGATAAATTCCGCATGTGCTACGATATATTCCGCACTTAGTCATTTTGCAGATGTCCATTTCTCATTATGCATATCATTATATTCGACATATCAATTGTGCATGATGAATTGTCTTCATAAGTTGAAGAGGATCTTCACAAGTACAACCTGCCATGTGCATTTGCATTCAAAAGCAAATCAAATATATGCACATCTTCAGGGGGAGCCTTTTTCTACTTATGACGACAATACCTTAATTCTTTACAATTTCACATACTTTTATCCCCGTTGAAAAATTCAACCAGTTTTTCATCAATCACCAAAAAGGGGGAGATTGTAAGTGCATCTAGTGCCACCCCTAGTTGGTTTTGGAGTATTGACGAAAAACCTGGTTGAGGGACTAATGTGTTTGCGAGAATTGCAGGATAACACAGGTAGTAGTCCCTCATTGATTCGGTTTACCTACCGGAGATGACCCCTAAAAATGTATGAAGACATTGACGACAATGGTGGTATATGAAGATAATCATATTGAAGACTATGACAAGAGAAGACATTGTGTGAAGACTATGGAGCGCGAAGACTTAGATGTTTCGTTGTTTCCTTTTCTTCTTTGTTGAGTCATAGGAACCACCGTACTGTTAAGTGGGATCCAAGTGAACAAAGTTAGAGTGACTGAAGTGATGCTCAACCAAATCCTATGTCTTCGAGCGAAGACAATGAGAGCAAAACTTATCCAGAGCTGGATGAGTCAGCTTTGCTTATAGCCCAAGTAAAGTTGCCGCGTGTGTTTGAAATCTGACCGTTGGAACACGTGTCAGTTCCTTAGTGACCCAGGGTCACTTCGAACAAATCGGGTCGGGTTGCCCAGTGGCTATAAATAGCCCACCCCCTACACCATAAATTGGTGGCTGCTCAGAGTTATTACACGGCTTTTTTCGTTTGAGAGCAACCCACCTCCGAAGCATTTGAGAGAGAGATCCTTGCGAGGACTAAGCCCAAACACCCAGAGCCAAAGAGTGTTAGGCATCACTGAAGTCTTTCTGTCGGTGTGACCTCAAGACTTGTTACACTTGAGGACTGTGTTTCCTCCAGCCGGTTAGGCTTCGCGTTCTGAGCATCCAAGAGTCATTGTGGATTGCCGGTGAACGAAGTCTGTGAAGGTTTGGAAGTCTACCTTGAAGACTTACCAAAGTGATTGGGCGAGGACTAGTTGTCCTTAGCTCAAGGGGAACAAGGTGAAGACGCGGTCTTCTGAGTTAAATCTCAGCCTCCCTAACCAGATGTACAGTTGTCACAGCAACTGGAACTGGTCCAACAAATCACTGTCTTCCCCAAGCTACTGGTTCTATCCTTCCCTTCTTTTTACTTACTGTCTCTCTTTGTGAAGTCATTGCCTGCTTGCCATGTCTGTTTGACTTCACTTTGTGACTACTTGTTCTGATTGGCTTCATTCAATCTTCCATCCTAATCCATACTGCCTAGCTGCTATTAGTCTTCATGCTTTCACTTCATTGAATACTTAACTATGGCTTGTCTAGTGTAGTCTACCTTCCGCTGCATATTAATAGGATCGATTCTATCATTTGTCTTCGAAACTTCCATGTATTGAAGCTTTCTATAAAAATCGCCTATTCACCCCCCCCCTCTAGTCGATATACAGCACTTTCAGATATCAAACGGAGTCCAAATGGAATGAAACCTTCGGGAGAGTTATTTTTGGAACCGTATCTACCCAGAAGACTTGGAGTACATGCGAGGGAACAAGGGAGGTGGCCAAGAGGGTCCAGGGTGTGCGCCCTCCCCCTGGGCGCGCCCCCCATCCTCGTGGGCCCCCTGTGGATCCCTCGATGCCCACCTTCCTCCTATATATATCCATGTACCCAGAAAACATCGAGGCAACAGAGAAAACCCTAATTCCACCACCGCAACCTTCTGTTCCCGTGTGATCCCATCTTGGGGCCTGTTCCGGAGCTCCACCGGAGGGGGGATCTACCATAGAGTGCTTCTACATCAATGCCATAGCCTCACCAATGAGTTGTGAGTAGTTTACCACATACCTTCGGGTCCATAGTTATTAGCTAGATGGCTTCTTCCCTCTTTTTGGATCTCAATACAAACTTCTCCTCGATCTTCGAGGAGATCTATTCGATGTAATATTTTTGCGGTGTGTTTGTCGAGATTCGATGAATTGTCGGTTTATGATCAAGATTATCTATGAACAATATTTGATTCTTTTCTGAAATCTTTTATGTATGATTATAATATCCTTGCAAGGCTCTTCGAATTATTGGTTTGGCTTGGCCTACTAGATCTATAGTTCTTGCAATGGGAGAAGTGCTTGGCTTTGGGTTCAATCTTGCGGTGTCCTTTCCCAGTGATAGCAGGGGCAGCAAGGCACATATTGTATTGTTGCCATCAAGGATAAAAAGATGGGGTTTATATCATATTGCTTGAGTTTATCCCTCTACATCATGTCATCTTGCTTAAAGCATTACTCTGTTCTTATGAACTTAATACTCTAGATGCATGCTGGATAGCGGTCGATGTGTGGAGTAATAGTAGTAGATGTAGAATCGTTTTTGTCTACTTGGCACGGACGTGATGCCTATATATAATGATCATGCCTAGATATTCTCATAACTATGCGCTTTTCTATCAATTGCTCGACAGTAATTTGTTCACCCACCGTAGAATTCTGCTATCATGAGAGAAGCCACTAGTGAAACCTATGGCCCTCGGGTCTATTCTCAACATATTAATCTTCCATCTACTTTACTTTGCGTTATTTACTTTTTGTTCTTATATCAAAAATACCAAAAATAGTATACTATCATATCTATCAGATCTCACTTTCGTAAGTGACCGTAAAGGGATTGACAACCCCTTATCGCGTTGGCTGCGAAGTTCTTATTTGTTTGTGCAGGTGCGAGGGATTCGCGCGTGGTCTCCTACTGGATTGATACCTTGGTTCTCAAAAACTGAGGGAAATATTTAGCTACTGTGATGCATCACCCTTTCCGCTTCGAGGGAATACAACGCAAGCTCGAGAAGTAGCAACAAGTAGAACACAATGAGTTGTGGGCGATAATAGCCATACTGCTTACCAGCATGTCATACTTTGATTTGGCGGTATTGTTGGATGAAGCGGCCCAGACCGACATTACACGTACGCTTACGTGAGACTGGTTCTACCGACGTGCTTCGCACACAGGTGGCTGGCGGGTGTCAGTTTCTCCAACTTTAGTTGAATCGAGTGTGGCTACACCCGGTCCTTGTGAAGGTTAAAACAACACATACTTGACGAAAAATCATTGTGGTTTTTGTATGCGGAGGTAAGAACAGTTCTTGCTAAGCCCGTAGCAGCCACATAAAACTTGCAACAACAAAGTAGAGGACGTCTAACTTGTTTTTGCAGGGCATGTTGTGATGTGATATGGTCAAGACGTGATGAGTTATATGTTATTGTATGAGATGATCATGTTTTGTAAATTATCGGCAACCGGCAGGAGCCTTATGGTTGTCTCTTTATTGTATGAATTGCGAAGGCCATGTAATTGCTTTACTTTATCACTATGAGTTAGCGATAGTAGTAGTAGCAATAGTTGGCGAGACGACCACGACGCCACGATGAAGATCATGGTGTCAAGCCGGTGACGATGGAGATCATGACGATGCTTTGGAGATGGAGATCAAAAGCACAAGATGATGATGACCATATTATGTCACATATTTTGATTGCATGTGATGTTTATCTTATTATGCTTCTTAATTTGCTTAGTACGGAGGTAGCATTATAAGATGATCCCTTACAAAATTTTAAGTACAAGTGTTCTCCCTGAGTATGCACCTGTTGCGAAAGTTCTTCATGCTGAGACACCACCTGATGATCGGGTGTGATAGGCTCTACGTTCACATACAACGGGTGCAAGACAGTTTTGCACATGCGGAATACTCAGGTTAAACTTGACGAGCCTAGCATGTACAGACATGGCCTCGGAACACTGGAGAACGAAAGGTCGAGCGTGAATCATATAGTAGATATGATTAACATAAGATGTTCGCCATTGAAAACTACTCCATCTCACGTGATGATCGGACATGGTTTAGTTGATTTGGATCACGTGCTCATTTAGATGACTAGAGGGATATCTATCTAAGTGGGAGTTCTTTAGTAATATGATTAATTGAACTTTAATTTATCATGAACTTAGTCCTGGTAGTATTAAGCATATCTATGTTGTAGATCAATAGCTCGCGATGTAGCTCCCCGTTTATTTTTATATGTTCCTAGAGAAATATAAGTTGAAAAATGATAGTAGCAATGATGCGGAGTTGTTCCGTGATCTCAGGATTTTCCTCATTGCTGCACAGAATAATTATGTCCTTGATGCACCGCTAGGTGACAGACCTATTGCAGGAGCAGATGCAGACGTTATGAACGTTTTGACAAAAGCTCGGTATGATGACTACTTGATAGTTTAGTGCACCATGCTTTATGACTTAGAACCGGTACTTCAAAAATGTTTTGAATGCCACGGAGCATATTAGATGTTCCTAAGAGTTGAAATTGGTATTTCATACTCATGCCCGTATAATGAGGTATGAGACCTCTGAGAGTACTTTGCCTACAAGATGGAGGAGAATAGCTCGACCAGTGAGCATGTGCTCAGATTGTCTGGGTACTACAAATTCTTGAATCAAGTGGGAGTTAACCTT
This sequence comes from Secale cereale, assembly GCA_902687465.1. NCBI lineage: Eukaryota > Viridiplantae > Streptophyta > Magnoliopsida > Poales > Poaceae > Secale > Secale cereale. The sequence continues at coordinate 335,866,395 of LR738713.1, forward strand.
CCAGATAATATAGTAATTGACAAAGTTCTCTAGTCACTATCTCCAAGTTACTAGAACTTCTTGATGAACTATAATATGCAAGGGATGACGAAAGTAATTCCCAAGCTCTTCGCGATGTTGAAATTGGTGAAGGTAGAAACCAAGAAAGAGCATCAAGTGTTGATGGTTAACAAGACCACTTGTTTCAAGTAAAGGGCAAAGGGATAGAAGGGGAACTTCAAGAAGAATGACAAGCAAGTTGTCACTCCTGTGAAGAAACCCAAAGCTAAACTCAAGCCCGAAACTAACTGCTTCTACTTCAAAGGAAATGGTCACTGGAAGTGGAACTGCCCTAGATACTTGGCGGATAAGAAGGATGGCAAAGTGAACAAAGGTATATTTGATATACAGATTATTGATGTGTAGTTTACTAGTGTTCATAGCAACCCCTGGGTATTTGATACCGGTTCAGTAGCTAAAATTAGTAACTCGAAACAAGAGTTGCAGAATGAACAGAGACTAGTTAAAGGTGAAGTAACGATGTGTGTTGGAAGTGGTTCCAAGATTGATATGATCATCATCGCACACTCCCTATACTTTCAGGATTGGTGTTGAACCTAAATAAATGTTGTTTGGTGTTTGCGTTGAACATGAATATGATTTGATCATGTTTATTGCAATACGTTTATTCATTTAAAGTCAGAGAATAATTGTTGTTCTGTTTACATGAATAAAACCTTCGATGGTCATACACCCAATAAAAATAGTTTGTTGGATCTCGATCATAGTGATACACATATTCATAATATTGAAGCCAAAAGATGCAAAGTTAATAATGATAGTGCGACTTATTTGTGGCACTGCCGTTTAGGTCATATTGGTGTAAAGCGCATGAAGAAACTCCATGCTGATGGGCTTTTGGAACCACTTGATTATGAATTATTTTATGCTTGTGAACCATGCCTCATGGGCAAGATGACTAAGACTCCGTTCTCCGGAGCAATGGAGCGAGCAACTGACTTATTTGAAATAATACATACTGATGTATGCGGTCCGATGAGTGTTGAGGCTCACGGCGGGTATCGATATTTTCTGACCTTCACAGATGATTTGAGCAGATATGGGTATATCTACTTGATGAAACATAAGTCCGAAATTTTTGAAAAGTTCAAAGAATTTCAGAGTGAAGTGGAAAATCATCGTAACAAGAAAATAAAAGTTTCTACGATCAGATCGCGGAGGCGAATATTTGAAGTTACAAGTTTGGCCTTCATTTAAAACAATGTGAAATAGTTTCACAACTCACGCCACCTGGAACACCACAGCGTAATGGTGTGTCCGAATGTCGTAACCGCACTTTATTAGATATGGTGTGATCTATGATGTCTCTTACCGATTTACCACTATTGTTTTGGGGTTATGCATTAGAGACAATTGCATTCACGTTAAATAGGGCACCATCTAAATCCGTTGAGACGACACCGTAAGAACCATGGTTTGGCAAGAAACCTAAGCTGTCGTTTCTTAAAATTTAGGGCAGTGATGCTTATGTGAAAAAGTTTCAACCTGATCAGCTCGAACCCAAATAGGAGAAATGTGTCTTCGTAGGATACCCAAAGGAAACTGTTGGGTACACCTTCTATCACAGATCCAAAGGCAAGATATTCATTGCTAAAAATGGATACTTTCTAGAGAAGGAGTTTCTCTCGAAAGAAGTGAGTGGGAGGAAAGTGGAACTTAATGAGGTAATTGTACCTTCTCCCGAATTGGAAAGTAGTACATCACATAAACTAGTTCTAGTGATTCCTACACCAATCAGCGAGGAAGCTAATGATGATGATCATGAAACTTCAGATCAAGTTACTACTGAACCTCATAGGTCAACCAGAGTGCTTTCCGCACCAGAGTGGTACGGTAGCCCAGTTCTGGAAGTCATGTTACTAAACCATGATGAACCTACGAACTATGAGGAAGCGATGATGATCCCAGATTCCGCAAAATGGCTTGAGACCATGAATTCTGAGATGGGATCCATGTATGAGAACAAAGTGTGGACTTTGGTTGACTTGCCCTATGATCGGCAAGCCATTGAAAATAAATGGATATTTAAGAGGAAGACTGACGTCGATGGTAATGTTACTGTCTACAAAGCTCGACTTGTTGTGAAAGGTTTTCGACAAGTTCAAGGTGTTGACTACGATGAGATTTTATCATTCGTAGGGATGCTTAAGTCTGTCCGAATCATGTTAGCAATTGTTGCATTTTACGAAATCTGGCAAATGGATAACAAAACTGCGTTCTTTAATGGATTTAACAAATAAGAGTTGTATACAACCAGAAGGTTTTGTCAATCCTAAAAGTGCTAACAAAAGGTGCAAGCTCCAGCGATCCATCTATGGACTGGTGCAAGCATCTCGGAGTTGGAATATATGCTTTGATAAGTTGATCAAAGCATATAGTTTTATACAGACTTGCGGTGAAACCTGTATTAAAAGAAAGTGAGTGGGAGCACTACAACCTTTCTGATAAGTATATGTGAATGACATATTGTCGATCGGAAATGATGTAGAATTTTCTAGAAAGCATAAAGGAGTGTTTGAAAGGAGTTTTTCAAAGAAAGACCTAGGTGAAGCTGCTTACATATTGAGCATCAAGATCTATAGAGATAGATCAAGACGCTTGATAAGTTTTTTCAATGAGTACATACCTTGACAAGTTTTTGAAGTAGTTCAAAATAGAATAGTCAAAGAAAGAGTTCTTGCTTGTGTTGCAAGGTGTGAAGTTGAGTAAGACTCAAAGCCCGACCACAGCAAAAGATAGAGAGAGAATGAAAGTCATTCCCTATGCCTCAGCCATAGGTTCTATAAAGTATGCCATGTTGTATACCAGGCCTATTGTATGCCATGCCCTGAGTTTGGCAAGGGAGTACAATTTTGATCGAGGAGTAGATCACTGGACATCGGTCAAAATTATCCTTAGAGGACTAAGGAAATATTTCTCGGTTATGGAGGTGATAAAGAGTTCGTCGTAAATAGTTACGTCAATGCAAGCTTTGACACCGATCTGGATGACTCTGAGTCTCGATTTTGATACATATTGAAAGTGGGAGCATTTAGCTAGAGTAGCTCAGTGCAAAGCATTGTAGACATAGAAATTTGCAAAATACATACGGATCTGAATGTGGCAGACCCATTGACTAAACCTCTCTCACAAGCAAAACATGATCACACCTTAGTACTCTTTGGGTGTTAATCACATGGCGATGTAAACTAGATTATTGACTCTAGTAAACCTTTTGGGTATTGGTCACATGGCGATGTGAACTATAAAGTGTTAAATCACATGAGGATGTGAACTATTGGTATTAAATCACATGGCGATGTGAACTAGATTATTGACTCTAGTGCAAGTGGGAGACTGAAGGAAATATGCCCTAGAGGCAATAATAAAGTTGTTATTTATATTTCATTATATCATGATAAATTTTTATTATTCATGCTAGAATTGTATTAACCGGAAACTTAGTACATGTGTGACTACATAGACAAAACAGAGAGTCCCTAGTATGCCTCTACTAGACTAACTCGTTAATCAAAGATGATTATATTTCCTATCCATAGACATGAGTTGTCATTTGATCAACGGGATCACATCATTAGAAGAATGATGTGATGGACAAGACCCTTCTATTAGCTTAGCATTATGATCGTTTAGTTTTACTGCTATTGATTTCTTCATGACTTATACATGTTCCTCTAACTATGAGATTATGCAACTCCCGAATACCGGAGGAACACCTTGTGTGCTATCAAACGTCACAATGTAACTGGGTGATTATAAAGATTCTCTGCAGGTGTCTCTGAAGGTGTTTGTGGTGTTGGCATAGATCGAGAATAGGATTTGTCACTCCGAGTGTTGGAGAGGTATCTCTGGGCCCTCTCGGTAATACACATCATAATAAGCCTTGCAAGCAAAAGACTAATGAGTTAGTCACGAGATGATGTATTACGGAACGAGTAAAGGGACTTGTTGGTAACGAGATTGAATTAGGTATGATGATACCGAAGATCGAATCTCGGGCAAGTAACATACCGATGACAAAGGGAACGACGTATGTTGTTATGCGGTTTGACCGATAAAGATGTTCGTAGAATATGTAGGAGCCAATATGAGCATCCAGGTTCCTCTATTGGTTATTGACCGGAGATGTGTCTCGGTCATGTCTACATAGTTCTCGAACCCGTAGGGTCCGCACACTTAACGTTTGATGACGATTTGTATTATGAGTTATATGATTTGATGACCGATGTTCGTTCGGAGTCCCGGATGAGATCACGGACATGACGAACAATTTCGAAATGTTCGAGACGTAAAGATCGATATATTGGAAGGCTATATTCGGACATCGGAAAGGTTCCGAGTGATTCGGCTATTTTTCGGAGTACCGGAGAGTTACGGGAATTCGTATTGGGCCTTAATGGGCCAGACGGGAAAGGAGAGAAATGCCTCAAGGGTGGCCGCACCCTTCCCCATGGACTGGTCCGAGTTGAACTAGGGAAAGGGGGCGCCCCCTTCCTTCCTTCTCCTTCTCCCTTCCCCTTTTCCTATTCCATGTGGGAGGAGGAATCCTACTAGGACTAGGGAGTCCTAGTAGGACTCCACACTTTGGCGCACCCTATGAGGGTTGGCCTCCTCCTCCCTCCATCCTTTATATACGTGGCCAGGGGGCACCCCATGGACACACAAGTTGATTTTAGCCGTGTGCGGTGCCCTGCGTCGGTAGCTTCATCATCACCGTCACCACGCCATCGTGCTGACGAAACTCTCCCGTGACGCTCAACTGGATCAAGAGCTCGTGGGACGTCATCGAGCTGAACGTGTGCTGAACGCGGAGGTGTCGTATGTTCGGTGCTTGGATCGATTGGATTGCGAAGACGTTCGACTACATCAACCGCGTCACTAGGCGCTTCTGCTTTCGGTCTACGAGGGTACGTAGACACACTCTCCCCGCTCGTTGCTATGCTTCTCCTAGATAGATCTTGCGTGATCGTATGAAATTTTTGAAATACTACGTTCCCCAACAACATCAATGGCAGAGGACCTAGATTTGCATTACTTAGAGCACATCAAACAAAACCCCTAATTATCATTGCAAACAATGAATAGAACATGGCTAATGCGACAACCATAACTACACATGCTAGTTCCTTCTTGTCTCTTGCTTTTATCTGTTGCCCGTGATTGATTCTTTCTTGCTTCATCGTAGTGATTGTACATTCCAGCTCAGCCAGTTTCTTCTTCAGCTTTACGTTATCTTCTGCGAGCTTGGTGATAACACTCCGAGCCCTGCCATGCCATTCTTCATCCAGCAAGTTAACAATGGCACAAGCCTCATATCCCTGCCAATGTTAAACAGTATTCAGGATGAGCGGTGGCATTAACTGGAGTAAAATGATTAACTTAGCACTAACCCCTAAGGGGCAATTGAGAAACCTCCTGCCAATGTTGAATCCCTTCGTGCATACACGTCGAGCGGGAGTGTGCCCATGCACACAACTTAGCTTTTGGTACTTCTCGGTGGCGCAAAACTCGGAGTCAAACTCGTGTTGCGGGAGTCTGGAGTCATGCTCCGGACCTGGCGGCGAATCGCTTTCCTGAGGGGGTCATTCAGGACGGATTCAGCAAGGATCTATACTTTGGACATGCTAAAAAAGATCGGGATAGATTGGAACCTGACAGGACGATTCGGATCCGTAGTACACCTGCCTTCTGATGACCTTAGGCAAGTGCTCGACGGTGATCACCGTTGTGGCGACGATACGAGCAGGAGCAGCCGCACTGAAACCATCAGCACCACTCCTCTGCATTCCCCCAATGTGAGCGCCACGCAAGGGAATTTGGAGGCTATGTAGGGATTTGGGGGAAATGGGGAAAGTGTGGGGATAAGCTAACGGTCGGGAACTACTTATGGCACTATATGTTGTATACGACACATTGTGTGAGAAGACAACGTAGGTTAGACACAGTTGCCGTTACTTAACCGTATGTGATGTACTACCCTGTCCATATAATTGAGTTACAGTGATAGCGTGTAAACAGAAAGAAAAAAAAGCCGCTCTGCATATAGAGATGGCGGCGGCAGCCTAGGTAGAGGTTACCGAAGAAGAGGTCAATCCTCGGTCGGTGGGCGATAGTGGCATCATAGGAGGTAAATCCTCGGTCTGTGGCGGGAGATAGGAGGAGCTCAACCATCGAGGTCGGCGGCAGCGTGATTCTAGCACATCCATCGCGGTCGACGGCAGGATATTGGAGGTCGAACTTCAGGCGGCAGCCGCACTAAGCTTTGCTCCTCGACCATGTTGTCTCGGCGTGCCGCCGCATCGCGCTTCTCTGTCTGCTGGGTGGAGGTCGCCGCACGGCTAATTAATTAGGGTATTCTTTTCGTCATTGGCTTAATTAAGGTATTCAATTCCTAAAGGTAGTGTTGTACTAGTACTCTGTGTGTAAACGACGGTGGGCACAAGGGTCTCGGGAAAACATCGAAGAGTATCTTCAGAATCTTCTAGGGGATCAAGCCATCATCTGGAATGAGGGGCTCTCCGGTAGGAAGTAGTTACGAGAACCTAGAGTCAGAGTTAGCAAAATCCTTAACCCGAATAGAAGAGTGATCAGAGTCTGAGAGCATAGACGAGGAATAAATGATCCTAATACCACCCAATGGTGACGTGGGCCCTTAAGCCACACAGCCAAGTTAGTAAAAGTTTTTCAATGACTAGACTCAACTTTGGCCAAGGAGTTGGAAAGGGGGATTCCTATAGGCAGTCGGCTCTCATACCAACTTGTGGCGCCCCCGATTTGACCGTACACTAATCATGCACGCAAATGTATACGGCCAAGATTAGGGACTCAATGAAAGATATCAAAACACAACTCTAGACACAAATTAAAGATCATACAAGCTTCATATTACAAGCCAGGGGCCTTGAGGGCTCAAATACATAAGCTCGATAATTAACGAGTCAGCGAAAGCAACAATATCTGAGTACAGACATTAGTTATACAAGGTGCCATAAGATGGCTAGCACAAACAGGGATACAGATCGAAAAGGCAAGGCCTCCTGCCTGAGATCCTCCTAAACTACTCCTGGTCGTCGGCAGACTCCACGTAGTAGTAAGCTCCGTCAAGGTTGTAGTAGTCGTCGGCGAAGGCATCTGGCTCCTAGGCTCCACCATCTGGTTGCATCATCCGAGAAGAAAGGGAAAAGGGGGGAAATGGAGAGCAAAGCAACCATGAGTACTCATCCAAAGTACTCGCAAGCAAGGATCTACACTACATATGCAATGGTATCTGTGTAAAGGGGTAATATTTGTGGGCTAAATTGCAGAATGCCAGAATAAGAGGGGAAAGCTAGGCCTATTGAAGACTACGCTTCTGGCAGCCTCTATCTTGCAGCAATAGAATAGAGTAGCTGGAACGTAACAAGTATCATTGCTTCTGGCAGCCTCCATCTTGCAGCAGTAGAGGAGAGTAGTTGGAAAGTTCACCAAGTAACATCGTATAGCATAATCCTACCCATCGATCCTCCCCTCGTCACCCTGTGGGAAAGCGATCAGCGAGTTGTATCTGGCACTTGAAAGGGTGTGTTTTATTAAGTCTCCGGTTCTAGTTGTCATGAGGTCGAAATACAACTCAGGGTCGTCCTTTTACTAAGGGACACGGCTATTCGAATAGATAAACTTCCCTGCAGGGGTGCACCACATTACCCAACATGCTCGATCCCATCTGGTGGGACACACTTTCCTGGGTCATGCCCGGCCTCGAAAGATCAACACGTCGTAGCCCTACCTAGGCACAGCAGAGAGGTCAGCATGCCGGTCTAAATCCTAAGCGCGCACGGGTCTGGGCCCATCGCCCGCTGCACACTTGCACATTGCGTACGCGGCCGGTGAGTAGACCTAGCAACCTCCAGTACAAAGGAAGTTGCGTTACGCGGTCCAACCCGGCGCGCGTTGCTCAGTCGCTGACGTCAAGAAGGCTTCGGCTGATACCATGACGTCGAGTGCCCATAACTGTTCCAGACTCAGAACAAATATCTAAACTCGTTAAGCGTGTTATTATGCGGACAACGACCAGGGACCAGGCCACCTCTCAACTTGGTGTCTCAACCTGCCCTATCGCTCTGCCACAAAGAATCACTCGGGGCCGTCGGGAACCCAGGCCCACCACTACCTGGATGGAACCACCCGTCCTTTCAGCCCCCACATTGGAATCACTTGTGGGTACTCTACGAGCCGACCCGACTTTAGTCACATCATGTATCATGTAAAGTATGTATTTAGTATATACCCGTGATCACCACCCAAAGTGATCACGACCCGGTAGTATAACATGGCAGACGGACAAGAGTGTAGGGCCACTGATGGAATACTAGCATCCTATACTAAACATTTAGGATAGCAGGTAAAGGTATCAACAGTTGTAGCAACAATGACATGCTATGCAGCAGAATGGGATTAACTGAAAGCAGTAACATGCTACACTACTCTAATGCAAGTAGTAGAGAGAAGGAATATGCGATATCAGGTTGATCAAGGGGGGGGGGCTTGCCTGGAAGCTCGGCAACGAAGGAGGGGTTGTCAACACCGTAGTCGATCGGGGCAGCAGCAGCGTCGGTCTCGTAGTCTACCGGAGAGAAGAGGGGGAAGAAACAATGAATACAATGCAAACATATGCATGACCAGTGGCGGACCCAGGAATTGTTGACGCCCCAGGCGAACAACTAATGGCTAGAAACTACCCATAAAAACTTCAGTTTGAAGACATGCAAGAATCAATCTATGTTTTGCATAACTAATAAGAAACCAAACATGATATTCAATGGCAGAATTTGTTCTATGATGAGTCAACTAATAAAGCAAGACAAATCAAAAGACAACATGTGGCATAGATAAATGATACAGAAGATTGATACCAAATCAAATGATTGGTTGATCTGAGCCTCCCATGACTACATCTTCAATAGCAGACATCGCTAAACCTTCAATCATCAATTTTGAAATGCGAATCAGTGCATAATATAGCAGGCAAAAGTAATTAACAATAGATGCAAAATGTGAATACTTACATGTTGGACGAGGCAAAACACCTTTACGTGTGCGATAACCTTGAAATCGCTCAATGATCTTGGATTCTTCGATACTAACAAATACATCTCTCTCAATGTAACATACCATTCTATGATTCATCCAATCATCACCCATTTTGTTCCTCAATCCGGTCTTGATGATGATCATTGCTGAGAATGCCCTTTCCACTGTTGCAGTTGCAACAGGTAAAATCAATGCTAACTCAACCAGACGGTAAACTAAGGGAAAAGTTGTGTGCATATCACTTTTAACCATATTCATGGCAAGATGACCAAGATCATTGCAATTCATCAAATGTGGATCACCTCTTGCTTCCCGAATGAATGAGTCTAGTTGGTTTCTAAGGACAAAAGTAACTTCATATGTAGAGAAGTTAGCAGCATACATATTATCAAGATCTACTAGCTTGTCTTCATTATAATTGGCAAATGAATTCTTGGGATCAAGACAAGCAATGCATCTCAACAATTGAGTAGACCTTTCAGCAAAACGGTTGTTCAACTCCACAATAAGTTGAGCATGCAACACATTGAATATTTCAATTTTGAAATGATGGTTGTAAGTTACCAATTGCCCACCCCCAAGACCTTGAACGGCCATTAGCAGATCTTGTATCTTCCATATTTGGCACTACAATGTTGTATTTGACACAAAAGTTTGTTACCTCTTTGAAGAGCTCGTCGCAACCATTCTGCCTTATCTCTTTAATATCCTCCAATGTGGTTTTAATCAATCCCACAACACGTACACTATTTTGATTTTTCAATTGCAAGCATTGTGACATATTGTTAGTCTTACCCAATAATCTAATCATAAGATGCAATATGAGAACAAATTCAAAAGACTCCATGTGCTTTATCAACCCCGCGGCTGTGGTTCTTTGGGCAACATTATCTGCATCATTGTGTAAATTTTCTAATACCTTTAGAACTGGTTTCCACATCTCAACAAGACGGCACAATGTTTTATGATGTGATCCCCACCGTGTATCACCAGGTCTTGCAAGGTTCGTTAATTGGGTTTTTCCCTTTTCCCTCAAGAAGTTCCCCGGACTGTATTTGACGTACTATTTCATCATGTTGCTCTTGGGCTAACTGATCATGTCTTTTACAAGAAGCATTAACAATGTTAACAACCATGCTTGTGTACTCAAAAAAATCCCTTACTGATGAAAAACACTTGGCAACAGCAACAACCACTAATTGTAACCGGCGGGCAAAACAATGTATATAATGAGCATAAGGATTTTCCTCCAAGATCAATCTTTGCAACCCACGAAATTCCCCTCTCATGTTTGAAACCCCATCATAACCCTGCCCTCTCAAATTAGACATAGATAAGCCAAGATTACCAAACATACCATCCAAGGCTACCTTCAGTGAAGTTGCTTTAGTGTCAGGAACATGCTCAACTGCCATGAATCTCTCAATCACCTCCCCTCGTTTTCCGAGATACCTACATAAGACAAAGGAGCATGATTAATATATAAGAACTTTAAGAAAATACACATATAAGGCTACAATAACACACACACAAGCAAATGTGCTGACCTCAAACACATAGCCATTTGCTCCTTCATAGATGCATCTCTGGACTCATCAACAAGTAATGCAAATTTACTATCTCCAATCTCCTCAAGAATGACACTTGTGGTCTCTTTTGCACAAGCCTTGCATAAATCCTTTTGTATCTTATGTGATGTCAGCTTATGGTTATCTCCCGCATCCCCAAATAATTTTGCCACCTTTGGGTCTTTCTTTATGAACAAGTCCAACAACTCTTTAAAGTTACCCTTATTCATTGAGCTAGTAG
>LR738713.1:335877342-335928795 GCA_902687465.1 Secale cereale
ACAATATCCAATATAATCAAGAGACGGGCTTTGTATTCTTCTTCTTGCTTCTGAGAACCCCTATCAAAGACATGTGGCAGATTTTGTCTTTGATTTTTGAAATCCTCATAATGTTGCCTAGATTTATTATGAGCACTATCATGCTTGCCAACATGCTGATTAAAAACTTTAGGTCCATCCTTCCAAGATTTGAATCCATTTCTCGTGAATGCTTCAATACCATAGTTTTCAGCTCTTGGTTTCTTAAACAGAAAACAATAAAAGCAAAAGGCTGATTTTTTTCAATGCTATATTCCAACCAGCCACGATGATTATTGAACCAATAATCATGAAAGCTCCTACCGTTTATCTTTTCATATGTATGATCAGTTGGTTGGCAAGGACCCATACTAATGTACTCCCTTCTAGCAAGATCTCTAATGTCTAGATCTAACTCCTCAATTGGTATTCTCTTACCGGGGTCAGATTCAACATCACCGGGTTTGTGTTCAGCTCTAACATTAGGGGTATCACTTGTTTGAGCTGAAGGACCCGTTTCTGCAGTTTCGGTGGTTCGAACTTGAAAAAAAGAATTTAATGTCTTGTTTCTTTTGCTCATCTTGAGCTCCTGTAAAATTTTAGAGAAACAAAAATTTCTCACTGTCAAAATTGGTTTCTACATGACAACATCTAACAAACAGAATAACAGTGGCATCTAGTAACTAATATCATCATCATCCAACAAAAACAGGGCATCAAGCCATCAAGAATTCAAGATTGTATAGAGATTAGAGAAAGTGAGGGCTACCTCCTCGCTGGACGCCGGACCGGGCAGCCTGCAGGCTGCTGCCTCGCGCTGTCGCGCCCTAACCGGGTCCTCTGCCTCGCGCCCTCACCGCCTCGCCGGACGTCGAACAGGCAACGGCAGCCGGCAGCGGCAGCGCCGCAGCGGCCTCGCCGGGCCCTGAAACGGGGAGCGCTGGAAGCCTGGAAGGGGGGATCCGGACGGAGGGAAGAGGCTGACCGGCGACGGCAGGTGGCAACCGGCGACGGTGGGCGGCGACCGGCGACGGCTTAGGGTTCGTCGAGACTGAATCGGGATCGGGGGAACTTGGTTGTTCGTGCGGTGCGGGCGTGCCGCGTGCGGCCTTTCCTCGTGCGGGTGAGTGGCCTGGGCGGCCTGACGGCTGGGCGCCTGGGCCTGTTCGCCTGGGCCTGGTCTGCCTGGGCTTGGACCTGGGCTACGCCCCAGGCCAAAGTTTTTTTTAAAAAAAATATAGGCCTACAAATTTTTCCATGCCCCAGGCAATGGCCTGGGCTGCCTAGGGCCCAAATCCGCCAATGTGCATGACGATGCATGACATGGCATATAACGGTGCTAGGTCTGCCCTAACACAGTACTAGGTGCTACTGGTGAAGGGGGAAAACATCTGGGAAGGTATTCTCGGTGTTTGACATTTTCAGACAGATGAAACGGAGGGGGATTGTTGCATGTTCGCTATGCTAGGGACGTGTGCCGGACGAACGGACTGCGTGTTCGGATTCCTCTCGTCGTTCTGAGCAACTTTCATGTACAAAGTATTTTCATCCGAGTTACGGATTATTTTATATTAATTTATAAAGATTTAATCCAATTGTAGAATTAACAAAATTATTTTAAGTAGAAAATGTATTTATGGCGTCATCATGATGTCAGCATGAGGTCAACGGTCAACTCTGACCGTTGACCGGTCAAGCTGACACGTGGGTCCCATTGTCATTGACTATTTGTCAAATTAGATAATTAAGTTTAATTAACATGGTTAATTAGATTAATTTAACAATATTAATTAAGTTAATGTATTCTTTTAATTAATTAATTAATTAATATTTATTTTTATTTTTATTTTTAAAATTCCTTTTTTAACAATGTTTTGGGGGTGGGGCCCTCTATCATAGGCACAGGGGGCCTTAACGGGTTCGGGCGTTGCGGGTGCGGGTCTCGGATGCTGCGGACGCGACCGCAGCCCGAGCGGTGGTCAGCGCACGGGACAGCACGACGGGGGCCGCCACCGCGAGGTAGTGGCCGGCGGCGAGGCGCGGGCGGTCGGTGGAGGGGGACGCCGATGGGAGGGCTGCGGCGGGCGGCGACGGGAGCCAAGCAGGGGGCCGTGGCGAGCACGAGGCCACGGTGCGGGATGGCGGCGGCGTGGCGGGGCAGCGACGGCTCGGCGTAGACAGCAGACCAGGAGGCGGTGTAGCGGGACCAGCGGCACGACAGGCAGGTGCGCTGGACGGGGAGGGCGCGTAACGCGGCGGCTGTAGTGAGGCTCGTGGGCGACCGAAGATCAACACGGGAGCGGAGGACCGCGGAGGCGAGCGTGGAGCGGGGCTGTGGGCGCGGGCAGAAGTGAGGACGACGCCGGAGCAAGGGCAGGTGCCGCGAACAAGGTTGCGGTGCATGTGGCCGCAGCGAGGGCATGCGCGCGCGGCCGTGGGCGCGCACGAGGCGCGGCGAGCACAGCTACGGGGAGGACGGCGGGGCGCGGTGACCTGCGAGGGGGTAAGGAGAGGAGAGGGCGAGGCTCACGGGCGGTGCATGGGACCAGGGGGTCGGCGAGGCTCGACGGAGACCCTTGGGAAGGAGGATGGGGACGACGGGTTGGCGATGGGCAGAGCTCCGGGTGGCGGCAAGGTGCAGACGATGGAGACGGCGGGGTGGGCGAAGGAGCTCCGGTGAGGTGGAGCTAGGGGCGATGGGGTCGATCCCCCGACTGGAGGGAGGAGCGGGGCGTGGGAAGGGGAAGTGGGGGCGAGAGGGAGGGGGTTCGATCTAGGGTTTCCGCCGACAGGGGAGATATGGGGAGTGGGGTGGGCCGGCTCGGCCGGCGTAGCTAGCCTAGTGGACAGCTGGGCCGGGGCCCAGCAAGGGGGGGCGGGTTGCTCCCTTTTCTTTTCTTTTTATATTTATTTATGTCTTCCAATTTCTTTTCTGTTTTAATTTTTCAAGTCTATGTTTTGCACTTAATCCAATTAGCAAATGAGTTTTCTAAAATGTGGAGATGGACACCTAATTAGTATTGCAATATTAGGGGCAGCCACAAAAAGGTTGGCACACCAAATATTAGTTTATATTTTTATAACTTTATAAAAGGCATTTAATTTATTGTTTTTGTTGTTGTTTTATTTATTTGAGAGGATTTAGGCATTTAAAAAAAGTGGTTTCTTCATCATACATACATATGATTTATTTGTCACATCATGAACATTTCAGTTTTAATGTTTGAAAACTTTTATTGTTTGACTTGACTTTGAATTTTGAATTCGAATGGTTTCGAATCAACGCGAGATTAACAACAGTAACCGCGGTGACAAGGCATCACTAGTAGAGGGTTACTGTAGCTTGATTTATCCGGGCGTCACGATCAACTCTGCATCTTTTGACTTCAATATTATGAATATGTGTATTACTACGATCGAGATTCAATAAACCATTCACCTTGGGTGTATGACCATAGAAGGTTTTATTCATGTAAACAAAATAACAGTCTCTGACTTAAATGAATAATCGTATTGCAATAAACACGATCCAATCTTGTTCATGCTCAACGCAAACACCAAATAACATTTATTTAGGTTTAACATTAATCCAGAAAGTATATGGAGTGTGCGATGATGATCATATCAATCTTGGAACTACTTCCAACACACATCATTACATCACCCTCAACTAGTCTCCATTTATTCTGTAACTCCTGATTCGAGTTACTAACCTTAGCAATCGAACAAGTATCAAATACCAGGGGCTACTACGAGCACTAGTAAGGTGCACATCAATAACATGTATATCAAATATACCTTTGTTCACTTTGCCATCCTTCTTATCCGCCAAATATTTGGGGTAGGTTCGCTTCCAGTGACCATTTCCTTTGCAGTAGAAGCACTCAGTTTCAGGCTTGGGTATAGCTTTGGGCTTCTTCTTGGGAGTGACAACTTGCTTGCCATTCTTTTTGAAGTTCCCTTTCTTTCCCTTGCTCTTTTTGTTCAAACTAGTGCTCTTGTTAACCATCAACACTTCATGATCTTTCTTGACTTCTACCTTCACCGATTTCAGCATCGCGAAGAGCTCGGGAATCGTTTTTGTCATCCCTTGCATATTATAGTTCATCACAAAGTTCTAGTAGCTTGGTGATAGTTACTAGAGAACTATGTCAATCACTATTTTATCTGGAACTCCCACTTGATTCAAGTGATTGTAGCACCCAGATATTCTGAGCACATGCTCACTAGCTAATCTATTCTCCTCCATCTTGTAGGCAAAGTACTTGTCAGAGGTATCGTACCTCTCGACATGGGCATGAGTCTGAAATACCAATTTCAGCTCTTGGAACATCTCATATGCTCCGTGGCATTCAAAACATTTTTATGTCCCGATTCTAAGTCGTAAAGCATGGCACACTAAACTATTAAGTACTCATCATATTGAGCTTGCCAAACGTTCATAACATCTACATCTACTCCTGTAATAAGTCTGTCACCTAGCGATGCATCAAGGACATAATTCTTCTGTGCAACAATGAGGATAATCCTCATATCACGGACCCAGTCCGCATCATTGCTACTAACATCTTTTAACTTAATTTTCTGTAGGACCGTATCAAAAATAGGGGAGCTAAATCGCGAGCTATTGATCTACAACATAAATATGCAGAACCTATCAGGACTAAGCTCATGATAAATTAAGTTCAATTAATCAAATTAGTAATGAACTCCCACTTAAATTAACATCCCTCGGGTTAACTAAGTGATACATGATCCAAATCAACTAAACCATGTCCGATTATCATGTGAGATGGAGTAGTAATCAATGGTGAACATCTCTATGTTAATCATATCTACTATATGACTCATGTTCGACCTTTCGATCTCCAGTGTTCCAAGGCCATGTGTGTATAGGCTCGTCAAGTTTAACCCAAGTATTAAACGTGTGTAAAACTGTCTTACACCTGTTGTATGTGAACGTAGAGTCTATCACACCCGATCATCACGTGGTGACTCAAAACGAGGAACTGTAGCAACAGTGCATACTCGGGAAGAACACAATTATCTTGAAATTTAGTGAAGGGATCATAATGCTACCGTCGATCTAAGCAAAATAAGATATATAAAGGATAAACATCACATGCAATCAAAATATGTGATATGATATGGCCATCATCATATGCTTTTGATCTCCATCTCCAAAGCATCGTCATGATCTCCATCGTCACCGGCTTGACACCTTGATCTCCATCGTAGCGTCATGGTCGTCTCGCCAACTATTGCTTCTACGACTATTGCTAGATCATAGCGACAAAGTAAAGCAATTACACGACGCTTGCATTTCATACAATAAAGAGACAACCATAAGGCTCCTGTCGGTTGCCAATAATTTACAAAACATGATCATCTCATACACTAACGTATAACTCATTACGTCTTGACCATGTCACATCACAACATGCATTGCAAAAAAAGTTAGACGTCCTCTACTTTGTTGTTGCAAGTTTTACGTGACTGCTATGGGCTTCTAGCAAGAACCGTTCTTACCTACGGCACAAAACCACAACGGTGATTTATCAAGTTTGTTGTTTTAACATTCAACAAGGACCGGCCACAGTCAAGTTCGATTTAACTAAAGTATGAGAAACAGACACCCGCCAGCCACCTTTATGCAAAACAAGTTGCACGTGACGGTGGAACCGGTCTCATGTACGTGGACACGTAATGTTGGTCCAGTCCGCATCATCTTACAATGCCGCCGAATCGAAATAAGACGTTGGTGGTAAGAAGTATGACGATCACCACCCACAACTCTTTGTGTTCTTCTGGTGTTCTTGAGATGGCACGATCTTGATGTATCGCCGAATTTTTTTTGTTTTCCATACAAGGTTTCCCATAAACTGTAAGATTAAATGTGACGTTGGTGGTAAGAAGCGGTAGCAACAAACTGTACGATCAAATGCTAAGTTAACGGACGGGTCTTGTCCATCACATCATTCTCCAATGATGTGATCCCGTTATCAAATGACAACTCATGTCGATTGTTAGAAAACCTTAACCATCTTTGATTAACAAGCTAGTCTTGTAAAGGCTTACTAGGGGCACGGTATTTGTTTATGTATTCACACATGTCTTTAGATTTCCGGTCAATATAATTCTAGCATGAATAAGAAACCTTTATCATGATTAAGGAAATAT
The DNA here is from genome assembly GCA_902687465.1 of Secale cereale. Lineage (NCBI taxonomy): Eukaryota > Viridiplantae > Streptophyta > Magnoliopsida > Poales > Poaceae > Secale > Secale cereale. Next base: position 335,883,541 of record LR738713.1, read on the forward strand.
AATAATAATTATTTTATTATTGCCTCTAAAGCATATTTCCATCAGCTACTGCACCATCGATCTGCTCCATCGATGGGAAAGTTGCGCCAAGGAGGCGAAAGATACAATCAAACCATGAGCTCATCACCGCCGCCAGCTGCACAGATCCTTGCGATGAAAGAACACAAATCCTTGTGGTGCCTCGCGGATGGGTGGACCTGCTAAAAGAGTCATCCCTCTTAGAACCGCGTAACCCACATCATTTTGGCCCTATTAAGGATAAGCCGTGGACATACCCATACCCGTGGATAGACGAAGCTCCTCGTTCCATTACGCTAAGATTCGTGCTAGTATTTTCTTTGTCATTTTTTTTTCTTGTTTATTGATTAAAATGTGCAATAACTGGGACGTATGTAGATGTGCCATGTACATACCCGTGGGTAGACGAAGATTCTCGTTCCATTACTCATCTCCATGTACAAATAAGAGGAGATTTTACTGTAAGAAATAACCCGCTTGTGTTACTCAAGCTGCACGCTGTCCCGCCCGGGGTGACAAGACCAGGAGTGGGTACCATTTGGCCTTTTGGGAAATCAGTAGCTGGAGTCTATTCAAACCGCAAACTAAAATAGAGCAGTCAAATCCACGATGTGCTGTAACTGTAAAAAGCTCCAAACCCTCGTAGTCATCATAAAACTAATATAAATAGGTCCGATTAAAACAAGTCCAACTGTGCTATGCTGCTCCATATCTCTCCAAACCATTCAATAGCCACATTGAAGGGAAACTACTCCAGAAGACGATGGGGGAGAATCCAGACATAAATAAAAACGATAGGAATACATGTGTAGCATGTTTGATTTATTGCATGAGCTGCTGTACATGATGTAGCTTTCTTGTTTCCAAAGCGAAGGGTAGTTGTGGTTGTACATACGGAGTATTTCTTTTTGGGGAAACATGAGGCACCTCTAAAAAATGTTATAAATTCAGACCAAAAGATGTTATAAAACCGGAGGCATCTGTCGCTGATTAAACTGAAACATTACAAATTAACCTGAAGCTAGTTTGTTAGCAAAAAGCCAAAAGGCCGCATATGGAAGCAACATGACATCCTTTATACAGTACTACTCCCTCCGTTTCAAAATACTCCCTCCGTCCGAAAATACTTGTCGCAAAAATGGATAAAAATGGATGTATCTAGAACTAACATATGTCTAGATACATCCATTTCTCCGACAAGTATTTCGGAACGGAGGGAGTAGATGACTAAACTTTATACTAATTTTAGTATAAAATTAATACAAAGTTGAGTCATCTATTTTGGAACAGAGGAAGTACATCTGTGTGCCCATGTACTGGAATTTCTAACTAAACTAAAGCCTCTGGAAGGTTAAAGGTCTCAGAAATTATCAGATTAGAAAGAACATGCAAACCTAAAGAAGTGGGTTCAATTGCATAAGGTAATTTAGTAACCTGAAGAGCTTTGAAAACAGAATGCACTCACAACCGCATAGTTTCATAATCTCAAAAATTAAATCAGATAGACACGCTCCGAACAGGGACAGCGCTCTTTCTACTACTTGAACTTTTTAGTTATCCTATCTAGTTATCTCCATGGAAAAGTGAGCACTATTAACTTGTCAAAGATACCGACAGATATGGAGTAAGGATGAAAGGATAGCTGTACTTGCTTCAAGATTACTCACAAGGAGCCAAAACTCGTCTCCCAAGGTTTATAATAGAGGCGATTACCCACAAGGCTTTGATTAAAGAGAGTTGGTGGTAGTGTAGTATTGTAAGGCTGGTCACAATGGGCAGGAACATAAGGTAGTAACATACACACTTATCTAGACTATGTTACTACCTCCACAGTGGATAGGAACATGTAGGTAGTGTCATGCAACGATGCATTTATTAGCTTATAGACTCATTGTTTCTTGAAGTATGTGATGTTCCGGTAACTTAGCTAGTTACCACAAACACCTCACTCTTCATTAAATATGTGCCCCATAAGCAACGTTGTATTGAAATATGTGATGTTACTCCTAAGTTCCACCCCATTGTGACCAGCCTAATTAACCACAGAAAGTGGGTATTCTCAATACAAAACGTTTTTGCTGGCTTCCTGTTAATATGCACAAAGGAAACAGGAAAGGGAAAGCAGCTCCAACACCCCTCTTTCTTTGTTCGGAACTACTCTGCAGCCGACCCTTATTGCCCGATTTGCAGCCGATGCTTAATCCAGCGGGCGTGCTTCACTTGCTCATGTCCATGCATGGTTGGATGCATACCATCGTCCAAGAATTGGCTGGACAAAGTCGTCCGTATAGCAGCACTCTTTCTTGTTTACTGTTTTTAAATATGCTAAACTCGCAAAGGCAGAACAAGAACCAAAATAACAAAGCTGCTAGGCTATAATTAAAGTGGAAACAAACACGAACTCAGACCTAGAGGACCTTTTGCTATTGTAGGCTGCAAAATAGTATGTTATTTAATCTAACCTTGCACATGGGCACATGGCCTTCAAGCATCCTTTAATGGGAACATTACCTAAGTGAACTAGCGTATCAGACTAGTAGCTGCGCCATTTGGCTGAGGTTCGGGAACAATGAAAGTACTATATTGTTTCTGTTTTATGTCCAGGCCTGTTTGGTTCATTAGAGCAACTCCAAAGGGGCCACCCATTTCGTCCGCCCGCGTTCATTTGGGTCGGCGCGGACAAAAAAGTCGGCCCAACGTGCTGATTCAAATGGACGCGCGTCCGCTTTTGTTCTCCTGTCGACCCGTTCCTGACCCATTTTTGAGCCGGATTTGCGTCGGCGCGGACAAACGATGGGTAGGCGCGCGCTCGCCCTCTCTTTTCCCCGGGCCCGCTGGTCGGTGGCACATTGACCTCTCCACACGCCCTCGCCCGCCTACTTCGTCGCCGACGACGTCGGCCATTTTTTTCGATAAAAAAAGATACATAGATTTCTAAAAGTACACATATAAAAAAAAGATCAACTATTCATCGCTATCCGACTCCGATTAGTAATGTCCCCCTCCGATGTGTGAATGTAGGCGTCAGCCTGATTCTCGTCCACAAAGTTGTCCCGTCCTGACGTTTCTCGTAGCTTCAGTTTCATTTAAGCGGCCAGCTTCCGCGCACGCTTGTCCTCCCGATAGGCCGTTCGCTCCGTCCTCCTCGCCTCCCTCCCCGCCCTCCTTTGCTTGTAGAACAGGCGCTCGTCGACGATGTCCTGCGGGAAGCGTGCGCGCCACACCACCATGGCCTCAACGTCGTTCTCGGCGATGGCGAGGCGACGCCGCCGCCTGCGGTGGACACGACGATCCTCGTCGGTGAAAAGTCGCGGGAGAGGTGCGAGATCATGCGCCCGCTGCCTCGACACGGCGGGATAATTTATCTCCTGACGAGGCCTCAGGAGGCGCCACGCCGCCGAGTCCTGCGCGCGGGCCGCCTCCTCTGCGGTGTCGAAGGTGCCGAGGAAGAGGCGTTTCTCGCCAAACATGATTTCGGAGGAGAAGCCGTCGGAGCGGCGCTCGCGGACTCCGGTGCGGGGCTAGTGTCTTGTGTGCCGTGTACACATGGTTGTTGACTTGTTGTTGGGCTGTTATGTTCACGTGCGTCAGGTACACTTGTGCGTTTGTGGTAGGGTACGCCTTGCTTGGATCCCATTCGGCTATGGCCCTGTTTGGATACTCTAACTCGGTTAGAGGTTAGAGTTAGATTCTAACCCTAAACTAACCCTGAACTAACTCTAACCGAAGAGGTGTTTGGATGACAGGGTTAGATTGACGGACGGGAGCGCGGATTCGGTGAGGCGCCTTCACGGGCGGTGTGAGAGGGATGGAAGGAGATGACGAGAAGTTTCGAGGAATTGGGGAGGGATTTGCTACGAAGAGAGCGGGAGATTTTTTTTTTTTATGATCTCAAGAAGAACTAACCCAAATAAGCACCTCTTGAATGGGTTAGTTTTTTTGAATGGGTTAGATGCATCTAACCCAAACTAACCCACCTGTTTGGATACTTTTGGGTTAGTTGAGTCCAAACTAACCCAAACTAACTCTAACTCAGGGTATCCAAACAGGGGCTATGTCAGCTAGATGGGTGAAGATGATTATCGACTTTGCCTTCCTTATCCGCTTCGCACAAGCATACAATGGGACGTGTAACGTCCTCGGTGTTTCGTGTGCCAGTGCTTCGATGCCCTTTCAATACTACCCGGTTGTATGTTGGTACTGGGCCATCGTTTGGGTCTGTGTGTTAGTGTGTTGGGTCCATTGCCCGGGTGAGTGAGGTGTTGTCGTTTGGCATGCTGGGTTAAAGAGTGTCCGTTGTTGGTTGTACAACACCGCCTTTCTCCACGGCTAAACCCTCGTGCTTCCCCGTGTTCTTTTCTTCCCATCGCAGCGCCCTCCTTCACGCCCGCCTTCTAACATCTAAGAGCATCTCCAATAGTATATGTATATTTGAATGTCTATATATTCATATAGACAATGGTCTAAAAAGATTCTCTCATATATACGTTTAGTTTTGCATTAGAACGTCTATATACGGGGATCATGACAGGTGGGCCGTCGCTGGGGAGAGAAAGAAATCATGACTACAGCAAAGTTTAGACAACGCCTTCACATTGTCCAGGTGTGGACATTGTCGAGGTCGATTTAGACGATGTGTATATTTGGACGACCATATAGACAAGCTGTTGGACGCCTGTTTTGGCCTCACGTCATGGTAAACGAGTATAGACATTCATATAAACAAGCTATGGAGATGCTCTAACAAAGCTCGTCAGCTTCCTCCTATTTCGCTCCCCTCGAATCGAAGTGGTTCTGTGAGATTTTTTGTCGCTCCTCCTGCCAACGCTCTCCTGCACGCAAGTCGTCTCATGTAACAAGGCTCGCCAGCTTCCTCTGGCTTTGCTCCCCTGGAATTAATGGGGCTATACGAGTGTTTTCGTTGGTCCTCCTGCCAACTAGTTGAGTTGGGATTCGTATATTTATCTGATGTCTTTTGCGCGCTGGTTATCCATTTTATTTCCCCTCTCGTTTGTAGGTAGTGCCAGCTTTCTTCTCGTCGTTCGGTTGCAACCATTCTTGGACTTCCTCTCTTTGACGTGGGCTATCTCACCGGTGCGTTTGTGCTTGTCGCTCGTGTCCACTGCGTGAAGGTTTGCTCGATCAATTTCACCATGATTGTTTTGCTACCTTTTGTCTGTCTTATATAGTTGATTCTCATCATGTTGGTTATCAGTCGTCTTATTTTTTGGTGTAGTTTCTTGCTGGATATATTTAAGTTGTATTGTTGATTCGTGTGTAAAGGATGTGGTCTATTATCGTCTTTGTAATCCCTGTTTTGGTGGGCATGACGGTACGGTTTACTTTACCAATGATTTCTTACGTGTGAGATTGCTGAAGGCGGGCCTATGCTGGACGAAATGGAGATCAAGTTGCCTGGGGATGTCGTCTCTCCCAAGCCAAAGATCCTCGCTCGTGAGTGTATTCTGTGTCATCTGATCCGTGCCCGCCTCACGGCGGTGCTTACCTGGCGCGTTGTCAGCTGTCCGATCGGGTCTGAGCGTTCGTCGACGTGCCTATCTGGTGCATGACGCCCTAGTGCCATCACCATGGTCTTTTGTTCAAGATGCCTGGGAAAAAGCTTGAAAATTTGAAAAGTTGAAGAATTGGAAAAAATTTCATGGATTTTCAAAAAGTTCATCGATTTGAAAAATACATGTATTTGAAAAGAGTTTGTGGATTGGAAAAATGCATGGATTTCGAAATTTCATTGATTTTGAACGAAAAACATGTGTCTAAAAAATCACGACCTTGAAGAAAGTCCATCGATTTTGGGGTTTTTTTTGCGTATTTTTATCACGAATTTGAAAAAAAAATTCACCTGTTTTGAAAAAAAAATCACTAACTTAAAAAAAACATGTCTCTAAAAATACAAAAAGAAATAAAATTGAAAATGAAAAGGAAAGGAAAAGAAATGGAGGAGAGAGAAAATGTTATATGGGCCCACACATTTAAAAACTTGTGAATAACTCTATAACTAGTGCGGGAGCTATATCTCGTATTCAGCGAGATAGAAAGGTTTGTCGCCTCCTCCCCCGCGTCTTCTCCTCCGAGGCGACCCAGGGGTAACCCTCGCCGCCACAGCCGCGCCCCTCCTCCCCCTCCTTCCTCTCCACCGCCGCCTGAGGTGTGCTCTGGCGCGCGCGCTCGACACCGATGAAGGTGGCAGCGGGGATTCGGCGGCTGCTCGTCTCGGGTAGGGCCTCGGCACGCGGGGCGGCTGCCCCGGCAGGTGAGGGTGGGGTGGCCCTGGCGGCGGGCTGCCCTGCCGGTGCGAGCTAGGTGCCCCTCGGTCTCGCAGGTGACGAGGTGGCGGCGGTCGTGGGTCGCTGGTGTGCATCCCTCCCCGCAGGTATGCCATTGATGAAGCCCATCCCCTCCGCCCCGATCTGCTCCTTTCTTTGCCGGATCTGGGTTGTGGTGGCTTAGGCCGCCGCTCCCGGTTGCTGGCTGCGCGTATCTCGTCGGGCGGGGTTGGATCCGGGGGAAACCCTGGCCGGCGCGGCGGTCACACCAAGGGCGACGCCTTGTGCGCCGTTCCCCTCCTTGGAGGCTATGGTGTGGATCCTCCCCCCTCCTTCCGTCCCCTGCTAGGTGAAATCCTATGTCCCCTGCTTCGGACGGGGACGGCACGTCCGTGTCGTGTTCCTTCTTGGAGGCACCGTCCGGGGATTGCAGGGGCGGCGAGAGAGTTCGGTTGTGGATGTGATGGTGGCGGGAGACAGCTTGGTTTCTTCATAGGCTGCTGGCTTGAGGGTCCCTGACGAGGTCGCCGGTGGGTCGATGTCCACGAGCCTGGGCAAGAGGGGATCGGGTTCCCCTCTTCGGCGACAACGATATACCATTTGGTGGGAGCATTGTGCTCCGGCGAATCCAGCGCTGGCCTTTGATCTACTTATCGCTGCTTCCCTTGCTTCTGCGACTGTGGCCGGCAGCTCTCGCCCTTTGGTGCGGCTGAGCCGCAGACGACGATGGTGCTTGTTAGTAGTGTGCCCTGGGCTTGCGGTTCTGCACTATTTTCTTCTCCTTGCAGCTTGGAGGCCATCCATTTGGGTTCTGGGGTGAACCGAGTTGCCGTTTGCCGGTGCGGCATCCTTCGAGCCAGGATGAAGGGGTAGGGACCATTTGCAGAGGCAGTAACAGATGGTGGTCTGGTCCATGGCTGGCTCCGAGGGTGGTTGTGATCACGAAGCTTGCGCGGTGGTGCATTCGTCCCAAGACCCTAGTTTTCTTCTGTTGGTGTAGGTCGTCCAGTAGGGTGTTGGTAGCAGCGTGGTGATGCTTTGGCTCACTGTGATGCTGTCTTGAATTGTTTTGCTTGAGTTCCTTGTATCCGTCGCTCGGTTTTCTTTTCTTTGCGTTGTAAGCGGTTGTCCCTGTAATCCTGCCTAGTTGATGGCTTTGTTAATTCAAAGCCGGGCTCTTCTCGAGCCTTCGTTCAAAAAAAAAAACAAAAAACAAATCTGCCGCCTTAAGTGTCTACAGTTATGGGCCGGCCATAGCGCACCTTTAAGAGAAAAAGTGAGATCCTAGGATTCAATCTTGGGTCTCCTCAATTATGTAACGAAACTACCCACTGAGTAATTGCTGGGTTTGTTTTGAATACTATGGAGCGAACTACCTATCTCCACTACTAATAAACAATCTAACAGGAACTTTCTTACATGCACACCACAATTACCCCCAGAACACTGGACCATCCATCCAGCACCGTTAGATTAGCCCAGCTAAATAAAATCTAATGATTATAATTAATTTAATCCGCAGTCAGATGTGCAATTAGCATTTTAATATGACTGAACGCACTCCACCGTAGAGGAATATTTCACCCACTGCGTGTCCCACGAATCCCACTAATTGCGCTAATCTCTCCATCATTTTTTTCCTTGCCAAAATTCCCTATCCCAGCGCCCACCAGAGGCACGCACACGCACGCCGTCCAATGGAGTCATCGACTCATCGCCAACCGTTCCTCCGCTCCGCTTGCCCTCCATGGCCACGCCGCGCCATCTTGACTTCCGTTCAGGATCTCACCGAAAGCACCTCGTTGGTTTCTCGAGGTGTTTGAACGGAGCCGAAACAACACGCACAGATGGCCGCTAGGCATAATTACCAGCATGTGGCTGCCGCTCCGCAGCCGGCGACCAATAGAGGCGAGCAACATTTCCGCCTGCCCACCGAATCTATCTTTCTCGCCGCGTCGTGTCTGGAACGGCCGTTGTACGGGTTCGCGATGTGGTCACCGATGGCCACAAATATAAGATTTTTATTGAATTGGATGTATTTAGAATCATTTTAGAGTGTTTGTTCGCTTATTTCAGTATGTATGTAGTCTACATTGAAATATCCGAAACATCTTATATTTGTGGCTGGAGGAAGTAGTATACAATAAACTTCATTTCACCCAGGAGAGCTTCAATACATAAAAGTTAATTAATATCAATATGAATTCAGAATTCAATACCCACATGAATTTTGTAGGTTGCTTTGATCAAGACGTGCGCTGCACGTGCACCCTTACTAGTAGAGAAAAGAGTCGGTTTTTCAATGTTTTTCTATGAGATTTTGTTTTTATTTTCTTTTGTTTGTTATTGGTTTTTGTTCATTTCTTTACCCATTTTAATGTTCCTTCTTTCTTCAGTTTTCTTTATTACATTTCCTGGTTCTAATTGTTTTTTTCTTTCTTTCTTCTTCGTTTTACTTCGGTTTTAGTTGTCACTTTCTGGTTTATCTTCTTTCTTTCTTTCTTTTTTCACTAGTTTTTATACACGTTTAACATTTTCTACATTCTTAATAAATATTTTTTCATAAAACAAGAGAACATTTTTTGAATACATGGCCAACATTCTTTCTATGCACATTGGACTTTTTTCAAATGCTTGATTAAATACAAGTTTAAGATTTTTTAATGCATGGTCAACACTTTTTTATACACATTTAACATTTACCATATACAAGTATAACTTTTGTTAATGCATGGTTAACAATTTATCAATACGCATTTAATAATTTTTCAAATACAAATTTAATATTTTTTAATACATGATCAACATTTTCTCTATACACATTTAACATTTTTCAAATGCTTTATTACATTTTTCAAATACTTGATTAACATATATATATATATATATATATAATATACATTAGTGAGCTGAAATGCTTATTTTTTTCATCGAGGACACGTGAATGCATATTTTCACAATCACACCGTTGGATCATCTTATTATATTAGAGTGAGGCTCCCCTATTTATTTCGTATTTTTTAATAACTCTTAAACCGTTAAATGTTTAGCAAGCCTTAACTAGTTCTATGGCAGCTATAATAGATACCGTTTAACCTATAAAATCAAAAATTTCCATCATTTTTTAAAACATGGTCGACATGTTTCTATAGACATTTCACAATTTTCAGAAGCTTGATTACATTTTTCAAATACGCGTTCAACATTTTTTCAAATGCTTAATTAACATTTATATGTACATGATCAAATTTTTATCATAATTCTTTAATACATGGTCAACATGTTTTCTGTACACATTTAACATTTTCCGAATGCGTGATTAACAGTTTTCAAATACTTGTTAAACATTTTTTGAAATGCTTGATTAACATTTTTTAAATACACGTTCAAATGGTTTCATACACTTATTTTTGTATACATTTTTGGTACAGGTGATAAACTTTTTCTCTATACACATTAAACATTTTTCAAATGGTTGGTCAACAATTTTCAAATGTGGTCACCATTTTTCAAATGCTTTATGTTGAGTCATTTTTGTAATTTATTTATTTGGAATATGTGGAAGTATAAAGAAAAGTAAAATAAAGGAAAAAGGTGAAAAAAAAAGAAAACAAAAAACAAGGCTGTTGTCCCCGCACTTCTGGGCTGGCCTAACTCAGACGACCATTCAGCGAGGTTTCCTCTGTCTAGGCGCAGCGAATATTTCGCACTTTACGCGAGACTAGTTTGCTCTCGCTGAAGGCCGGCTCTCTTTCGCGCAATCCCGCGTGCGTAGCTAGTAAAGAATAGCCCAAGAAATGGGAGAAAATGAAGCACAACCGGGATCGAACCCGAGTCTCCTCGATAGGAGATAGCGACCCTAGACACTCCGTTCAGTGTTGAGTTTGTAATGTACTGTAGGGCGCGACCTAGTTAATGTAATACTTCAGTTGCTCCAGCCAAGACATCCTGAGGTTCTTTCGTTTGCGTGGCAGCAGCCAGCCTTCATTTGCAATGACCAATTTGGCTGATGCTGTGTTGAAGTGTACCAATTACCATTATGTGTGATCAAAATCTGAGTATCCTTAACTGGAATGTCCGTGGTCTGAATTGCCCCGACCGCCGTTCCACCATTCGTGAGACCTTTGCTGCTACGCCATGCCATTTAGTCTGTTTACAAGAGACCAAGATGGAACAGGTCGATATGTTCTTGGCTTCCTCTCTCGGTGGACCGCGACTCAAAGGTTTTGCACAGCGACCTGCCATTGGTACCCGTGGCGGCATCCTGTTAATGTGGGATGAGAATGCCGTCGAGGTGAAGGACATTAACACAGGATCTTTTTTCTTGTCTGCTACGATCACCATTGCCTGTAACAACACCTCTTTCAAGTTCACAACCGTCTACGGTCCGACACGAAGTAACCTCAAAGAGTCTTTCTTCCTGGAACTGATCGGTGAGAAACCAGCCCCTGGTATTAGATGGTTGCTTGCTGGGGATTTTAATCAGATATATCGGGCTTGCGACAAGAATAGGGCGAACAGTGATCGGAACCGCATCACACGCTTCCGCAACACGCTAAACACCTGTGAGCTCAAAGAAATACACTTACAAAACAGAAAATTCACATGGAGCAATGAGCAAGGAGATCCAACGCTTAGCAAGCTGGACTATTTTTTCTGCAATGAAGAGTGGGACATCGATTTTGGCAGTCATCTGTTGCACGCACTATCTTCGTCCCTCTCTGACCACTGCCCTCTTTTACTTGCTAATGCCCACGGGCCGTCGAAGACTAAGTGCTTTCGTTTTGAAAACTTCTGGACCAAAATGCCCGGTTTCAAGGAGACGGTGCAAGCTGCTTGGAATCAACACGTGAACCATGCAGACCCTTATCACATCTTATTTCATAAGTTAAAGAAGACAAGCCTAGCCCTGAGGAAATGGAGCAAGACTTTGTTTGCTCGCTCAAAGGTGCAGTTACACATGGCGCTGGAGGTCATTCTTCGCCTAGATGTGGCACAAGAGCTCCGGCCTCTTAGTGCGGACGAACGAGATATTCGTGCAAGGCTCAAGAGAAAGGTTGTCGCCCTGGCCATCATGGAGCATACTCGCAAGAGGCAAAATTCGAGAGTCACCAACCTCAAAGAAGGTGATGCAAACACCCGCTTCTTCCACTTAAGGATCAACAGCAGAAGAAGGAAGAACTTCATCCAACGTCTGAAACACAACAACGGGTGGGTCTTTGAGCATGATCACAAAAAGACAATCATCCAAAACCACTTTGTTCAGACCATGAAGCGCCCACCGCCTCGCAACATTGACATCAACTGGGATAACATTCCGGTGCCTGCGCGGGATCTTTCTAACCTTGGGGCTGCTTTCACGGAGGAGGAGGTTAGGAACGCGGTTTTCGCTCTTCCCAGTGATAAGGCACCGGGCCCCGACGGCTTCTCCGGTGTCTTCTTCAAGGAATGTTGGGAGATAATCAAAGGCGACATACTGACTGCTTTGAGCCACTTTTCAAACTTGCACACATACAATCTCAATTGGCTCAACTCAGCCAACATTGCTCTCATACCCAAGAAAGAGGGGGCGGAATGCATTTCGGACTTCCGTCCGATCAGCTTAATTCATGCCATCGCAAAGATCCTCACTAAAGTGTTGGCTACACGCCTAGCTCCTCATATGAACAAGCTGGTATCAAATGCCCAAAGCGCTTTTATTAAGAAAAGAAGCATTCATGATAACTTCATGTATGTAAGAAACTTGGCAAGAAAGCTCCACCGAAACCATACACCGACCCTGCTATTCAAACTTGACATTAAGAAGGCCTTTGACTCTGTACGTTGGGACTACCTAATGGACCTCCTGAGACACCTCGGGTTTCCGACCAGATTTCGAGACTGGATCTCCGCTCTCCTATCCTCGGCCACCTCCAGGGTTTTGATCAACGGGGTGGTGGGCGACCCGATGAAGCACGGTTGTGGTCTCCGGCAGGGAGATTCTTTGTCCCCTCTCCTTTTTGTGTTGGCTATCGACCCCCTGCATCACCTCCTCAACAAGGCCACCTCGCAAGGGCACCTCCACCCTATTGTTGGACGAGCTCCGACCATCAGGACGTCTCTATACGCAGACGATGCTGCCATCTTCGTCAAGCCCACGAGCGAGGACGTGCAATTTCTCGCATCCTCCTTAACTGCATTTGGAGAAGTCACCGGTCTGGTTACTAACCGTGCTAAAAGTTCGGTGGCTCTCATCCGGTGTGAAAACATAAACCTGGAAGAAATTCTGCAGGCTTTCCCGGCGGTGCGCACCACCTTTCCGATGCGATACCTTGGTCTTCCTCTGACAGTCAAACGCCTCAAGACTATACACTTTCAACCCCTCATAGACAAGGTCGCTGGCAAACTACCTCCTTGGCAAGGCAGACACGTTGCCATTGCTGGTCGTGCTGTACTTGTTAAAGCTGTCCTCACAGCCATCGCAATTTATCATCTGACACCTCTTACCATCCCCGTTGAGGTACTTAAAGCGATTGACAAACTTCGGCGTGCATACCTGTGGGCAGGAACGGACAAAGTTTCGGGGGGGAAATGTAAGATTAATTGGGAGCTGGTCTGCAAGCCTAAAGAGTTTGGCGGCCTAGGCGTCCTCAACCTGGACAAATTCGCTAAGGCCCTTCGCCTTCGATGGCTATGGTTTGAATGGATGGACAACACAAAGGCCTGGATAGGCATGGGTTCCCCATGCACTGGAGACGATCGTATATTCTTTGCGGCCGCTACCACGGTTAATGTGGGCAACGGACACACTGCCAGATTCTGGAGCTCACCTTGGCTAAACGGTTTGTGCCCCTGTGACTTAGCTCCGGGCATTTTTGCAATTTCTCGCAACAAGAATTCGTCGGTCCAGCAAGCTCTCAACAACAACACCTGGATTTCCCGCATTGATACCTCCAATGGACTGTCGCTCGCACTTGTACAGCAGTTTGCTAACCTTTGGGAGAAAGTATCAGCGACATCCTTGTCTGACGACACAGAAGATTCTATCGTTTGGAAGTTCACCAAGGATGGAGTGTACTCCACTTCCTCTGCCTACAGGGCTCAGTTTGAGGGTCTCACTAAGTCAGACTTAGTCCACTCCGTCTGGAAGGTTTGGGCACCTCCAAAGTGCAAGTTCTTTTCCTGGCTGGTTCTACAGAATAGGATTTGGACTTCGGATCGGCTAATACGGCGAGGATGGCCAAACTGTGGACTTTGCCCACTGTGCCAGCAATGCCAGGAGTCTGCCGCCCATCTCATGTTTCAGTGTCGCTACACCACACGCATTTGGAACAATATTCTTCCTTGGCTCGGTATGCATCACATCACTACGGCGGCTTGGCAGACTATGGTTTCGGTGAACACATGGTGGAATGGAAACCTTCATATACGTCATGGTTCCCCTAAGGCGCTCGCCTCAATGATGATGCTCATCTCATGGGAGATATGGACGGAGCGCAATGCAAGAGTTTTCAGAAACACGGCCATCCCTCCCGCAATTCTTACCAACAAGATCAAAGCTCAGGTGTCCCTTTGGGCGATGGCCGGCGCAAAGCACATGAGTAGCCTAATGCCGCGAGAGTAGACCTCTTTTTACCTCTTTTGCTTTTCTTTTCTTTCCTTTCTGCCGCCTTCGGGCGACTGTCTAAACTCCCTGCTTAATCAATGAAATGGCAAATCTTTTGCCTCGTTTCAAAAAAAAAAAAGTTAATGTAAAAGAGCCAATTTTCTCCACAATTTTATTCAGTTATCTTCACATTTATTTCATTTTCTTTTGGGAAACTCTCCTCATCAGCGGGCCGATAATCACGCCCGCCTCCTCGATTCTGTGCCATGCGTACTCTATGGCCCACCACCGCGTCTTTTGCAACAACGCCGTATCATATTCTCATCTCTTAATTCTTTCGTCCTAAATCAGGACCGCAAGAGACGATCGCCACGCACCAGTCCTCGTTGTCGGCCTGCTCCGGTAGCCGCCATTCGCCAGCAAGGCTGGCCTTCGCCGCCTCACTTTTGTCGTGGCTGAGCAGCCGGCCGCTCCGCCGCTCCCCTGCATCTAGATTGGGCGAGCCACTGATCGACGTCGGTGACTGATATCTGCAAGGCTCGGTCGTCGTTCCAGCGGCACGTGGCGCAGCGCACAGCCTCTCCGTCGCCGTTGTCGGTGTCGACGAGCCCTCCCTGCTGGATCAGTCCCAGCCTTGCGCGTCATGTTTCCGAAACAGAGACCTTGTTGCAGTGGTCAACGGTGTTTCTGAAAGAAAGCTCTTGCTGCAAAGAAGGATTATACGCAGAGATGCATTGCAACGTCATCAATGTTTCTGAAACAAATATATTGTTGCAATAATCATTGATATGTTTCTGAAACAGATCTATTGTTGCAATAATCACTGATATGTTTCTAAAACAAAGATCTTGTTGCAATAGTCTTTATTGTTTGTGAAACAAGATTCTTGTTGCAAAGAGGGTCCTAAGCTTAGATCGGACGACTCGCGAGGCGGCTGATCTTTTAAAAAGATCTGCCGGCCGACGTGTAGCACGCTCATTTTCTTTTCTTTCTTTTCTGTCTTTTTCATTTGTTTCTTTTTTTTCATTTTTTTCTTTGATTTTTTTTATCTATTTTAGTTTTGGTTTTCCTTGTTAATTTTTGTTTTCGTTCTACATTTTTTGTATATGTCAACAATATATTTCTAATGCAAGTTTAATACTTTTTCAATACAAATTTAGCATTTTTCTAATATGTGGTCAACATTTTTTTATACATGTTTTCAAGATTTTGCAAATGCCACAATTTTTAAATACATGATTAACATTTTTTGATTGCATGGTGAACATTTTTACTTTGGTTTATTTTGTTTATTTTTTGGTTTTCATTTTGTTACTTTTTCTTTGTTTCCTTTTGTTTTTTACTCTACATTATTAAGTACTTTTTCAATATTTTTATATGAACGATCAATATTTCTCAAATACTTGTTCAACATTTTCTTTCAAATACTTGTTCAGCATTTTTCATATACTTGTTCAACATTTTTTTCAAATATTGGCTCAACATTTTTATATACATGATCAACATTTTTATATACATGATCAACATGATCAATATTGGAAATACTTGTGAACAACTTTCAAATGTTTTTTGAAGAGTGTTTTTTGTAAAGAACAGAAGTAGAGAACATAAAACAAAAAACATGAAAAACAAAACAGAAATCTTGCTGGTGCTTCCCTCATCCGTCGGACGGCCCAACTGGTGGTTCCCTCGCTCCTGCCTCGCTTAATAGATAAATACAACTATGGTCACTGTATTTGAATCGAAAGCACGATATGATCACTGAATTTTAAAATACGCTCATTACGGTCACTGTATACATAAAGCGGGTAGCCAATGCACCCATCAAAACGGTTTGGCACTCACGTATATATAAAGAAGCATGCACGCAGCCTAGCGCAGCCTCGTCACCGTGCATTTCTTTCTATCATGTGGGACTGACCTGTCAATGGACAGAAGAAATAAAGAAAACATAATAAAATGCTCCCTCCGTCCGGAAATACTTGTCATCAAAATGAATAAAAAAGGATATATTTAGATGTATTTTAGTTCTAGATACATCTCTTTTTACCTATTTTGATGACAAGTATTTTTGGACGAAAGGAGTATAATTTAGCGCGGGTAGAGGTTAGAAACCAGGTCCTCGCTCAAGAATCCGATGCACGCAAGCCAACTGAGCCACGCCCTATTATGATAATATGCAGAAGCTTAGTTTATTGATTTGAAACGGCACACATGCACGCAAGCATGTGCCACGTAAAAGAATTCACAGGCAAACAATATTCACGCCAACTCATAATCGATTAAAACTATTCAATTTTATATAAATATATTGATATTTATGTAGTCTAAAAGGTGTTTCTTTAATTAAAAAAATGTTCATACGTTTTTAAAAACTGTGCATGCATTTTTATAAATACTCATGTAATGTAAAAAAATATGTGAGTAATACTCATGTAATGTGAAGTAGTATTACTTTTATAGGAATGTCCGTCAGTTTCCATAAAAATTCATGTATTTTTAAGAAACATGTCATCAATTTTAAACATAAAATTACATAAAGTTTACAAAAAATATATGCAAACATTTGTTTAAAAAAAACTACATGGTCGTTTAAAAAAAGATGAAAACACTATAAAAAGTTGAATGAAAAAAGATTTCATTGTTTTAGCAGAGTTATATAATTTTATAAAACGAAAATAATTCTCTAAATATGCCTCTGTGCGTAATATGTGCATATTTTATTTTTTAGGACTGCTTGGATCGCTTGTGTACATTGTGTAAATTGTGTTGTTTAAAAGGGGAAGCGCCTACTAAATGATTAATTGACTCATCTGGCCTACTACAATATTTGTCACACAGATTATTTTGACTGGTCAACAGAGCCATTTGACTGGTCAACAAATTTCAATACAATGCTATACGGCGAGTCCGCTTCGTATATACAATGACAATAATAAGTGTATTTTAAAGTTCAATAACCGTATCGTGTTTTTCTTCAAATATAGTGCCCACGAGTGCATTTATCTCCTTGCTTAATGTGAGACAGAGGGGCGCGCCTGTCTCGGCGTGGAGGGAAGAGGATATAAGGGCGGGCGCGACTATGTCTCGTTGCTAGCGGAGTGCCACTATGCTTCGCTGCCAGCGACACAGAGTCAGCTCTCGCGGAAGGCGTCGGCCTAAATGGGCGGGGACAGCTAACGCGAGGCTTCTGCCTCTTTTTTTTTTTTACTTTTTTAATCGGGAGCAACTAGTTAACGAGCGCTTCTTCGGGAGCCTCGCAGCGATCAGGCTACTTGGCGCGCTCTCAGTCATTCGCCATGTGTCGCGCTCTGGACGTTTCCTTAATTTTTTTTTTATTTTTCTGCACGCGTTTTCGGCTTAATGAATGTTTTTTTTTACGTTTTGGGTTTCCACCAGTCTTCCTTAGCTTTTCGACGAAAAAAAATCAATTTTTTTTTGCGAAAAAACACGTTTTTTTCGTGAAGGTCACGGTTTTGCTTTCGCGAGAGTCACGGCCGTGCCTCTCGGAAAAGGAAAAAGCGTGTTTTTTCTTTTTTTTTCTTTTTCGTGAGAGTCACGGTTTTGCTTCCGCGAGAGTCACAGTTTTGCTTCCGCGAGAGGCACGGTTGTGCTTTCGCAAGAGTCACGTCCGTGCCTTCTTCGGAAAGGAAAAAAAAATGCATTTTCTGTTTTTTTTTCTGTCGCGAGAGTCACGATTTTGCTTTCGCGAGAGGCATGGTTGTGCTTTCGCAAGAGTCACGGCCGTGCCTCTCGGAAAGGGGAAAAAACGTGTTTTATGTTTTTTTCCTTTCGTGAGAGTCGCGGTTTTGCTTCTGCAAGAGGCACGGTTATGCTTTCGCGAGAGTCACGGCCGTGCCTCTTTCGAAAAGGAAAAAAACACGTTTTCTGCTCTGTTTTTTTTTGCGAGAGTCACGGTTTTGCTTCAGCGAGAGGCACGGTTGTACTTTCGCGAGAGTCACGGCCGTGCCTCTTTCGGAAAGGGAAAAAACCAGTGCGCCCGGTTCAATTTTTTCGTCCGTTTTTTTCGTGAAAAAAAGTTCGTCGAAACCTATCAACATGAGATCTAGTTTTGTAGATCTCGACGCGAGGAATTCAACGGTGAAAACGGTTCGAGATTTGGACTATGGTTTAAGAGATAAAGCATTTTGAATAATCGGATCTACGAAAAAAGAGAAAACACTTAGGTTGCGACAAGTTGCGCACATGCAGCGCGTCATTTGTCGCAACATGGGGGTTTGGGGGTGATCTTTGCAACGAGTACTCCTCAATTAGTGATTTAGTTTTTAACCCCCTTCCTTTTTTTCTTCGATTTACACTTCCAAGATTTCTAAACATATATATTACAAAATCTTTTTTCGTCTTAATCATGCATTTGAAAAATAATAAATGTGTATAGAAAAAATGTTGACCACCTATACGAAAAATGTATACAAGAAATAAACATTGTGTTTGAAAAAATTGATCATGTGTTTAAAATATGTAATGCAGAATTTGAAACAAAATGTTAAACAAGTATTTCTAAAATGTTAATTAAGCGTTTGAAAAATGTAAATGCATAGAAAAATGATGAAAATCCATTAAAAAAATAATGAAATCTTTTGACCATGTATGTAAAAATGATAATCAAGCACTTTAAAAAAATTGAACAAGTATTTAAAAATTCTAATCAAGCATTCTGAAAATGTAAAATGTGTATAGTAAAAATGTTGATCATGCATTAAAAAATATTAATCTTGCATTTGAAAAATGTTGATAAAACATTTGTAAAATGTTAAAATGCGCATATCAAAATTGTAATCATGTATTAGAAAAATGTTAAGTTTGTATTTAAAATAAGTTAACCAAGCATTGTAAACTTTAAAATGTGTATAAAAAATGCTGACCATTTATTAAAAATAATATTAATATTGTATTTCAAAAATGTTAATCAAGCATTTGAAAATTTCAATTGTGTGTAGAATATATGTTGACCATGTATTGAGAAAATTGTTCACAAATATGTATTTAAGAAAAATGTCAGTCATGTATTAAAAAAAGTTGAATTTGTATAAAAAACTGTTCCATGTGTACATTAAAAATGTATATTCCATACTGAGGAAATCAACAAAACAAAAGAAAAATGAAGAAAACCAAAGAAAACAAACTAATAAAAGAAACCAAGAAACCCAAGTAAAAATAACAAAGAAAATTGTTCAATATAAGAAACCAAAGTATAATGAAGAAAACCGATGAAAAAAAGAGAAAAACGTGGTATATCAAAGAAAAAAAAAATGAAAAAATGAAGAAAACCGATGAAGAAATAAATAAAATCAAAGAAAAACCAAAAGAAAAAAAGCGAAGAGAAGAACCACCGAAGAAACCCAAGGTAAAAAACAAAGAACAACCAGTGAAGAAAATCAACATTAAAACCAAAACACACGTGAAGAAACAAAGAAAAAAAGGAAAAAGATGAGAGAGAAAACCCGGTGCGAGGCAAGCGAATCAGCAAACTCACTCGATCGAACGGACTGAGGGAAGGAAAAAAGAAAAAGAAAAAATGGACCGACCCAAAACGGGATTAAAAGCTTGAGAGTATCTCCCCTATCGCATAACACAAGATATAGTTCTCGCGCATAAGGGCGCCCGTTAGCTCGGTAGCGTGCGTTCGACCCAATTGGGCTTCAAATGTACAAATGCTACAGACTATCCCGAACGCTGCAGCTCAGGCAAATTCATTCTCCTCCTCAGCCCGCCCTTGCCTCACGTTTTCGTGGTAACAGGAAGCAACGACAGCGCCGTGAAATATGCTTGCGGTCGGAGGTTAGGTAGGCAAGGATCGCTGCTCCCCCGCTGGCAGCCCGGGCGCCCTCGGGGGGTTGTCAAAATGAATATTCCAAAGCCATTCTCACAACAAGGTCACATAGAGAATAGGAGGTATACTTTTCAATTCAAGCATGTCCGATCATATCTTTGATTTGTTATTGAAGTATTGTTATATTAGGATTCACGATCATCATGTCAAGCCATCCGTAAAAGAACAAATTTATTACAAGAAGCATAAACTTGCTCGAGCATGATATTAAGAATTGCAATATATTTCATAAAATATTAAGATCTGCCATTATTAAGGATCCTTGAAACTTATTGAGACACAAAGGGGTGACTAGTCTGTTCTTATTGGTCATGATGGCAAATTTTTCTTGGATCGGCTACTTCAAGCAAATCCCTTTAATATAAGAAGGTAAAAACTGCATTTGATGGGATCAAGCAAATGAAACGCATGACGATGCTAGTACTCTCCTTGATAATGTTGTGCCATTAGGTGAATTTCTTGATGAACAAATTGCTAAAGCTAAAGAACTTGAGAATACTAAAATTGATGAAAAATTATGATTCACCTATTAGGCCTAGCTCTCCTAGAATTGAAATGCCTAAGATACCTGGAGGTTATGTTATGGATGGGGAGATAGGTACAAAATTTCTTGCTTGTAATGATAGACAGGATGTTATGAAATTACCGAGTAAGCTGAAAGAAAAATCTATGATAGAAAGAATGAAATATGATCCTAAGTTTGCTACTTATCCTATTTGTGTTACCGATAAGTATTATGAATTCTCTGTCTATCCAGAGTTAATTACTTTGGTTGAATCTAATCCTTTTCATGGCTATGAATCTACTGTTGTGGCACACCTTACAAAACTGAATGATATAGCCATCCTATTTGCTCATGAGGACAAAATTCGCTACTATTATATTCTTAAGTTGTTTCCTTTCTCATTAGAGGGTGATGCTAATAAATGATTTAATACTATTGCTCCTGGTTGTGTGCGTAGTCTCCAGGATATGATATATTACTTTTTTGAAAAATATTTTCCTGCTCATAGGAAACAAGCTGACTTATAGAAAACATTTAACTTGGTGCAAATTGAAGAAGAAAATCTCCCTCGAGATTGGGGGAGCCTTCTCCAGTTACTTAATGCTTTGCCTGATCATCCTCTTAGGAAAAATGAAATTCTTTATATCTTTTATGATGGACTAACCGATGCTTCCATAGGGACTACCTAGATAGTTGTGCTGTTAAGGAATGAACTATTGAAAAGGACAAATAACTATTGAATAATATACTGAGAAATGCCAATGATTGGACACTTCCCGGACCACCACCGACTCCAACCCCAAAGAAGAGAGGTATTATATTCCCCAGTGCGGAAGATATGCAAGAGGCAAAGAAATCTATGGAAAAAAAGTATTAAAGCTGGAGATGTTAAGAATTTACCACCTATTGAAGAAATACACGGACTTGATACCCCGACACAGGTATTAAAGGTAAATTATCTTTGTAGATTCGATGAACGTGATATCCTTATAACAAATCTGCTAGTCAATGCTTGGATGAATTTGACAACTACATTGTTAAGCAAGAATACTTCAACATGTATGTTAAGAATCAATTGAAACGTAATGCCACCATGGTAGATCGCTTGAGTGACTTGATGCTTAGAATTGCTAATGATGTTAAAGGTTTAGGTACACTACAACAAAAACCCACCTATAACAACGCATACCTAGCAACGAAAAGTCGAGATGTGTTGGGTTAAACAAACCTCCCACCACCCCACAAAGGATAACCTCCCTGTATCCACCTCGGTCCAAATATCACGCAACCAACACGCAGCCAAGTAGGAAAAAATAGAACCCAATCTTATCTCCCCACCACCGCTCTCCCCGATTCACATCTCCCACGCGAGTTCCAGCACAACGCCGCTGCCGCGGCCGCCGCCGCCGCCTATGATTCGAGGCAGCTCCGGTGATTCCCGTCACCACGCCTCACCGACTCGTCCCCTTTCTTGTTCTCCTCTGCCCCCGCCCCCAACTCCCACCGCCACGACGTCCTCCACGGCTCTGCATGGCGCGATGATTCGTTGTTGTAGCTCATGTGCTCGGCTCAGGAATCCCACTTCCAGACGCGATCGGCTACCGGGTAGGCTCGATGGTGCTGTTCCACCTTGGCTACCTCGACTCCGATGTTGACGGTTCAGTAAGGCACTCCTCCCCTCTGCTCTTGCCCTCCCGCTGTTTTGTGGCATGCATCTTACCATGGATAATTCTTTGCTGGCCATTACGACAATGATTAATGCTGCCTTATCACTTGCCTGATCCGCCGTTCTGGGCGCTGGCTTGCACCGACAGCCACACCACTCCATGGGCTGTATTCGTCACTATTCTTATATGTGCACAGAAATACCGCTACCTAGGGGTAATTCAGTCATCTGGGTGTACGCATACAAGTGATTCACCACAGGTCTGTATGTGTTGATTCAGGAAAATGTGCGCGTTCTCTTTTTCTAAATAGTTCTATCTTGTGATACATTAGATTTTAAATTTTCGTGTAGCTATGTGTGTGGATAATTAATTAATATATCCATGAAGATGAGTAGACTGTCAATTGAATAAGTTGATAGTATCCCTGGATATCCTAACTGTTAGTTCCTGATTATTTATCAAAACCATTCCTTCTAGTATCATTTAATAGGTGACCACTATTATGTACATCATGATTTTTTTCGAGAAAGAAAACAAATATCTTCTTATCGGTGTTATGAAACCTTACTGATTTCCTTGTAATAACCTATGAATAATCCCCACATGCATCTCTACGTCCTATTATTTCCCTTTATCTTTATTTTATAATCCTTAATTTCATCTCCCCTTGCTTGTTCTGAAATTGACTCCGCTTCAGCCCACATTTGGCTGTTTGTTCTTTGTCTTAACACGTAAATCCTTAGGTTTAGAATGATGATACTAGCTAGTGCTTATGGTATGACTTATGATCCACTGATTTAGATATGTAAAACTTAAATGTTCTTGCAAGTACTTATGAAGCGAATCCATCATTTTTTGAAGTGCCAAAATTTCTTACATATTCACCTTTGGGAGAAAGACAAGGCATATAGCGGGCTACTTCTGCAGAAGGAGGTACGACCGCATGATTCCAGTTGGCTAGTAAACATGTAGGTGATTTACATGACATAATCTGCAATGTAATTTAAAAACTGAGGTTGAAATTTTTTGTGTATTCATAATTCAGATTTGTCTTATTCCCAAGCATCTGTACAAATTAAAATCATGTAAAAACATACTTGTTAACATTTAATAGAACCACTTGATTTAGCTTTGTGGGAATTATGTTCTCTCAACCTAAAAATCACGGACACGGGGATGGAAAGATGGGGATACGCATACGGGTACACGGGATACGACATGTTTTAAAAACAGTCATTCGGGGATATGTTGGGTATATATAAAATAAATAAGAAATATACAGAGTCAAAACAGAAAAACAATGAGAAACTGCTGGGTCTGGATCCCACAGAGGATAGTTCGTATCTACGAACACGAGGGACCAGGCTGTCCTTTGATCTCACCCACGGACGGGTGGCCCCGGGGGTGGCTCTCCCTGATGCCATGCTCCCTAGAAACAAGTAGAAATCATTCAAGCGAGCACAACATGGGGAAGCAATTAGCAGCCTCTCAATTGAAGGAAATCATGTCGCAAAGATGAAGAGGTTGAGGAGAGGCTGCTGGCCTTGGGGTTACCTGCTCGAGCGAGGTTGCTTCCTAACTAGAAGCTGATGGGGGCGGCGGCTGCGCGTTCGCTGCTGGTTAGGAGCAGGTCGTTCGTTATGTGGCGTGCGTGCGTGCGTACGAGGGATTGTATTGGGCCTCCCGAGTCCCCCAAAGTATCCCAGCCATATCCCTGCTTTTTTCTATTTTTTTAATTTCAGAAATCATGGGATACTGCATGATACGTGTATATTGGCATATTCTGCCGTATCCATGCTTTGTAGCTCCAGAAAGTTCCCTTGTAGCTCTCAACTTCAAGTACTTTTGGAAATTTGAAAATATCTACATTTATATGTATTGTTTTGAGAACTGCAGACCTTTGTTTGCAATCAAGGATGCTTTATTTGTCGACGTATATAGTTTTTGGCATGTACCTCACTGTATCTTCATTATATTCTTTGTAAGGTGTTTAACTCGTTTAACATAAGGATCCTCTTTTCAAAAGGATGCTCTTTTCTCCATCTATAGAGCAGAGTGCTATGGCTGGGACTGTAAAAGGTGATCAAATTATGATATTTCATAGCTCTTT
Source organism: Secale cereale (assembly GCA_902687465.1). Lineage (NCBI taxonomy): Eukaryota > Viridiplantae > Streptophyta > Magnoliopsida > Poales > Poaceae > Secale > Secale cereale. The sequence continues at coordinate 335,907,564 of LR738713.1, forward strand.
AGAGGTGATGATATATCTTGGATGATGAAACAAGGATATTGTTCTGGTGCTTGCTTCGACTTGGGTGTTCAGAGAAGTGAAACTTCAACTAATCTGTTCAGGGAAGCAACATATTGCATTTAAAGTGAAGCTTCCTGTATGATATGGAGATGCAATCATCCATCTAAAGACAATGTATGCTCATTTATCTATTGTGTGAATTAAACATGGCTGAGAAACAATTTATTTGCTCATACTTTTTGCAATATTAATGCTTATTGCAGTTCCTGCTTAGCTTGGGAAACCCAAAGAAGAATGTTTCTCTTGCTACACTCCAGAGTATTGACCTAGAATATAAAACAAATACTATGGGTGTTGAACTTAGTACTCCCTCCGAGAGTAACTGTTTCTTTGGTTGACATAACCACTAAAACAAGATTATTAGTCATATAGTAAGATTAACTATCACATGTCCTCCAACCTTTATATGTTGCTCTTTCCTTTAAATTTTTACTTCCCTGTTAATTGATTTTCTTTGATGGTACTTTGTTTTTCTCATTTCTTTGTTGTTGTAGATTGCCAAGATAAATCGATGATACATGGCTCAGAAGTTGATTACAAGATCGAGAAGGTGGCTACCACTAGTAGTTTCAGATTATGTTTTTGAATGTAATTTTTAGGGTCAATGTTTCAAACACTATGTTTTAGATGGTTGGGTCGTTCATTGCAAGGTTGAGATTTAGACTATTACTAGATAGTTTGACATATTGTAATATGTGTATCATGTTCTTTGTAAAGCAATCGAGTTGATTTAATATATGTGACCTTTCTCATTGTTATGTTTGTGTCTCCTATGCATTATCAACATTAATGCAATAAGTTCTGGATGCTAATATACAAAATACTATTAATTGTCCAAGCAATACGATAATTCTTCTAGGCATTACAATGGCCATTTTCTAGGCTAGTCACCAACGCATATGAAGCGTTGTTGCGCTCTAGCTCTATATGTTGCTATCTTACAACACTTATTTACGTCGTTTACCAACGCATGTATATACGTTGGTGTAGACCTTTGCAACGCCACCAACGGCAACCCATCTAAATCCGTTGGTGTAGACCTTAGCAATGCTTATATGGACATACGACAACACATTGATGCTTTGCTAAAGGGGGGTTCTTGTTGTAGTGCGGTAAACATGCATCCATGGTTCACACTCATTTAAAGCAAGTTGCTAAGTCACAAAATGATTTGCTTAATGAAATGAACGATCATGTTGTTAGGGTAATGACTAGAGGAGGAAGAATGATCAGGAGCCACCATATCCTGAAGGCCATCCTAGAAAAATTGAGCAAGATTCTCAGAGAATTAATATTGATGCACCTAGTTCATCTAAGAAAAAGAAAAGAAAAATGATAGAACTTTGCATGCTTCTAGTGAACCTATGGTAGAAAACCTTGTGAGAATCATAATGATGTTTCTATTTCTGATTCTGAGACACGATCTGGTAATGACCATCCGCCTAGTGATAATAATAATGATGATGTTCATGTTGATGCTCAGCCAGACAATGATTAATAATCGGATAATGATGTAGAAATAGAACCTGTTGTTGATCTTGATAACCGCCTCCTAAGAATAAAAGATACGATAAAAGTGATTTCATTCCTAGAAAACATGGTAAGGAAAGAGAACCATGGTTTAAAAAACCTATGCCTTTCCCCACTAAGCCTCCGAGAAATAAGGACGAGGAGGATTTTGAGCGCTTTGTTGAAATGCTTAGACCTGTTTTTTTGCGCATTCGCTTGACTGATATTTTGAAAATGCCTCCTCATGCTAAATACATGAAAGATATTGTCACTAATAAAAGAAAGATACATGAAGCGGAAATTTCCACCATGCTTGCAAATTACCCGTTTAAGGGTAGAGTACCTAGGAAGTTAGGAGATCCAGGAATAGCTACTATACCATGCTCCATTAAAAGAAGTTATGTCAAAACCGCTTTATGTGATTTGGAGACGATGTTAGTGTTATGCCTTTCTCTTTATATAGAAGACCTGAATTGAATAAGCTCACACCTACAGAAATATCTTTTCAAATGGCATATAAATTAACTACCATACCTATTGGTATTTGCAAGGATGTGCCTTATGTAGTTGCAAATGTTACTATCTTAACACAGTTTGTTATACTTGATATGCTCGAGGACGACAACATGTCGATTATCCTTGGTAGACCCTTTTTGAATACTACAGGGACAGTTATTGATTGTAACAAAAGCAAGGTTACTTTTCTGTCAATAGACCCTTTGTAAGAAGAAACAAGGTTCGGTAAATAGTATTAACACTATTGAAAAAATTGCTACAATTACTATTGGAGGTTTTCTAATTCCTCTTCCATCCGTCAAAAATAAATATGAAACTCTTATTGTTGGGAAGATGCATACCCCATTGAGCTAACCTAGTGATAAGAAAATTCTTCGGTTTCAAGTTACTCGAAAATAGTTTGTTAATAAGACTTGATCAACCTTATTAATGGATTCTTTTTTAGGGGCATGTGGTCGATGGATTTAGTAAGCACATCCTACTATACCTACTACTTACCCTCAATTATTTGAAGTTTAATAAAGTGGAAATTCCATGATTATCCTATTTTCTGAATTATTAATGCAATAAAAATCTCCCGAAAATAAAAGTTTTCGGAATGACCTGAAAATTTAGTATGATTTTTTATATAACAAATAAGATTTTTTTTTTGCACTGGAGACACCCCGGGGGTGCACCTGTGAGACATAAGCTCATAGGGCGCGCCTAGTGAGCTTATGGATCCCACAGGGGGCCCTCACTTATTCCAGCCACCCATTGCCTTCTCCTACCTCCAGAAAAATCACCATTGCGTTCAAACCCGTGTTTTTGTTCATTCCCATGCGATTTTTATCTCCTTGCTCGAAGCTCCGTTTACGAAACTGTTTTGGGGATTACGCCTTGGTATGTGACTCCTCCAATGGTCCAATTAGTTTCTGTTGTAGTGTTCTATATTTTGTAGATTTTTGTTGCTGTGGGGACCATGTATATGAGCTTCCATCACTACTAGGAAAAGGCCTACTAATGACGCACCTATTTTGGCCATTATATACCCAGGTGCTTTGGCATACTAATGACGCACTTTTGCGTGATGCGCCATTAGTAACTTTTTTTCAGTTTTTTTTCATTTTTTTTTCAATTTTTTTAATTTTTTTCTTTTTTTCTTAATCTCGGGTCATTATGGCTTAATCTCAAGTCAAATCGCACTCTGTGGTCAAATTTCCCGGAAGGTCACCCATCCTCACACTACTCTAGCCCGAGCACGCTTAACTTCGTAGTTCTATCCTACCCAGCACCAGCTCAGTTCACAGGCACTTGTTGATATATCTATCATATCAATCCTATTAACCCTTCTTGATGTCTAGGAGTTTGTTCATGTTCATGAGTATGATGAAATTTTGAAAATATATTTCAAACTTCCCGGTCATATTACGTATCATATTTTGAAAAAAAACAAATATTTTTTTTTCGAAACCAATTTTTTTTCTGTTACTAGTGGCGCACCTAGCAAACGGTGCGCCACTTGTAAGTTTGATTTTTTTGCCTCTAGATCTTAAAAGTCCTGTAAATTTTTTTCTGTTAGGTTTTTGGGGATATTGAAAATGTTTAACGGGGTTCCCGGATGTAACTTTTCGAGTAGATGATTTTTCATATAAAAAACTTTTTAATCCGAGTTCGTATGCAAAAGTTATGCCCGTTTTACTAAATTCCAGAGATATTTTGCAAATAAAGTCAAAATTCATATTTGTAAATTTTCCCAATAATTAGACCACATATCACATGGGAAACTTATTTTCTTTTAATTTTTTTTGACATTTCCATCATTTCCTTTTATTTTTTTAAACTGGAAAAGACGGTCCACGGGGGGAGGGGGGGGTGCAGTTGGTGAAATATTGGGCCAAGTTAGTAATGGCGCACCGTGGGTGTGGTGCGCCATTACTAAGGTGGTGCGTGCGGCTTCGACGGTGACCTTGACGGAGAGGTGATCCTCCAAGATCTGGGGGTTGGCACGAATGGCAGCCATCGCGACCTCATCCACGCGTGCGGCCGCGATTTGCTTGTCCGCTACAAAATGCTCCTTGAGCTCCTGGATATAATGTGTGCACTATGGCTTGCGGCGGCCCTTATTTGGAGGATGGATTGGTGATTTGGGTGGCAGGTGTCGCACCGGTAGTCAGGGCATGTGGGATGTAGAAGGAGGAGGAGGATGGGGGCCAGGTGTGGATTACCTGCCTATATCGACGAGGCTGAGCAGCGTGAAGGAGGGTCTTTGGTGAGGGGGCGGCACTGCAAGCGAGCAGTGAAGGTTTGCACTTGGAAAGGAAGGAGAAAAAACGGGAAATGTGGATTTTGGTCAGTGGGAGGGGGCGGGGACGGTTGATATTTCCGCGGAAGCCGAAAATTTTGGCTCGGTACAACGAAAAACTTGCGCGCAAAGTGTCATGAGACACATTCCCTTATTCAACACTTTGTACGATATGTGAACATGAAAAACGATTCATATAGAATACCCCGTGTGTGATGAGTTTGAACATGCAAATTTTGGTCTGAATTTCCCTGGTTACAGTGGCCCTCCACGTCATTGCATAATTTGGGTATACAAAAGAGCCTACAACACACCCACACCTCTTAATCGAGCAAGTTCAACAATTAAAAAGAGCTAGTTGACCTAGAAATTACTCTAAAAAATTAAATACTGGCGCTCTAAACAAAGAGTACTACTCCGGCTGGCGCTCATCGATCTCCATCACCTCCTCCACATCCAACTCCCGCCTGACGATCTTCCGGGGAAGGTGCTCCATGGCATCCATCACACTATACTCGGCAAGCATTTCGCCGTCCGCTTCCGCCATCTCTTTGGAAAAGGCCGCCACGAGCTGGGCATGGGCTGCCGCTGTATGGGATTGGACGGGCTCCATTGTGGCAAGGTATGCCTTGAACGAACAGATGACTTCTCGAACGCTCTCGGCGATTGCCAACTCTTCGGCCGTGGGTTACTGGCAATTGCCAGAGAAGCTTCGTGCGAATTGTGCGCTGACCACCAGGAGCTGGGCGTGGGCGGCCTCCATCAGGGGTAAGGCGGCCGCTGCGGAACGGACAATTGTTGTGCCGCTCTTGCCAGTTGCTATCCCCGTCGTAGATATTGTTGCCGCCACCTAAGCAACAACAACGACCGTTTGGGCTGCCTTGGCTGCCCGGTCGCAGATTGCGGCCGCGCTCATGCAGGTTGTTAGCACCCTCATGGCGGCTGCGACCGCTCTCTCGCCTGAGTGGTCCGCCGAAGTTGCCCTCACGACGCGGGTCATGTCCCCATCTTTGACCGGTGATAATTGAAAAGTGAAATTATATTTGGGGAGCGAGGTAGTGTGCTTGACGCGCCAGCTGTGGACTGTACACTTTGGCCAATGAACCTTCTCGCGTAAGCCATATACTACTACGATGATGCTCCAAGATATTTCATACTGCATCTCACAAGGTTGGTGAACATAAATTTTGTGTGATCTACTTGATTTTTTGTCTTGATTTTAAATGCATAATGGGGTCACGTCGGCAAACGAGGGTGTTTGAATTGCTCGAAATTTTATTTGCAGTGAACATGCAACTATAGCAGTGTTGTCATTTTTTTGGAATTATTCAAGGTTCGTTTGGACATTTTTATACATCACCTGTGTTTTCTAGGCATTTAAGGTGCATAATTCAAAATTAAACTACATGTACATGCTCCGATGCACCAAAATGGGTTGTAAAATCATATATGTGTCTGTGGTGGATGCTTATGTTCTAAGCAAGAAATGGGAATGAATTTCAAACACCTCGGCACCATGGATCGCCAGCAAACATCGAGATGCTTGGTTTTGAAATTCTAGTAAATCCAAAATTCATGTGAAATTCATGCAACTTGGCATGCTATCATGAAATGGCACAAACATGTTGTGGTAAAACAATTGTCCCGTTTGGGGTAGGTTTTGGTATAAGCTTCTCACAAGAAGCCTCATGGTTCCGGTAGGGAATGTGTCACCTTTGTGGACGAAATTATATTTGTTGCCTCTTCTTTCTTTGATTTTTTTCTAGTGTCAACATTAACTAATATGTGGACGAAACTTATTTTTTTTCTAGGAGCGTTGTGTTAAATTTTGGAATTTTTGGGGGTTCGTTGGACATAATAAGACATTAACTAAGTTTTCTAGGCATTTTAAGTGCAAAATACAAATTGGAACTACATGCACTAGCTCCAGTGCAGAAAAATGGGTTGAAAAATCAAACGCGTGTCCTTGGGTGCATACTTAGGTCTCATGCAAGAAATGGGAATGAATTTTAAACATCTCAGCCCCGTCGCTCGGCCGCAAACATGGAGATACATGGTTTTTAAATTCTAGTAAATCGAAAACTCGTCTAAAATTCATGAAACTTGGCATGCTATCATGGAACAACACCAATATGTTGTGGTAAAAAAGGTCCCATTTGGGGCAGGTTTTGGTATAAGCTTCTCACAAACCAGAGCTTCTCACAAGAATCCTCATGGTGCCGATAGGGAATGGGTCACATTTGTGGACGAAATGTTATTCATTACCTCTGCTTTCAATTTTTTTCTAGTGGCAACATAGACCAACAGGAGTGTCTTGTTAAAATTCGAATTTTTTTGGGGTTTGTTTGGACATTTTTATACCTTAATTGAGTTTTCTAGGCATTTATGTGCATAATTCAAATTTGAACTGCATGGACATGCTCCAGTGCAGAAAAATGGGTTGAATAATCAAATGTGTGTCCTTGGTTGCATGCTTAGGTCCCATGCAAGAAATGGGAATGAATTTTCAAAGATCCCGACACCCTCGCTCGGCCGCAAACATTGGGATACATGGTTTCTAAATTCTAGTAAATCCAAAACTCATATGACATTCATGAAACTTGGCATGCTATCATGGGATGGCATCAATATGTTGTTGTAAAAAAATTGTCCCATTCGGGGCAGGTTTGGGTATAAGCTTCTCACAAACCAGAGCTTCTCACAAGAAGCCTCATGGTTCGGGTAAGGAACATGTCACCTTCGTGGACAAAACGATATTCGTTGCCTCTTCTTGCTTTCAAAGTTTGGTCTAGTGGCAACATAAACCAATAGGAGTGTTGTGTTAAAATTTGGAATTTTTCTGGGTTCATTTGGACATTTTAATACATTAACTGAGTTTTCTAGGCATTTTATGTGCATAATTCAAATTTGAACTACATGCATATGCTCGAGTGCAGAAAAATGGGTTGAAAATCAAGTGTGTGTCCTTGGGTGCATGCTTAGGTCCCATGCAAGAAATTGGAATGAATTTCAAACACCTCGCGAGTGTTGCTTGCCGGCAAACATTGAGATACTTAATTTTTAAATTCTAGTAAATCCAAAACTTGTCAAAAATTCATGAAACTTGTCATGCTATCATGGAATGGCACTGACATGTTGTGGTATTTTTTGTGTGAAATTTGTGAGAGGCGCATGAATTAATAGCTAACAATGGCATTTTGAAACAAATAGCTGCCACGTTATCATTTCAAACATTTGTATAATTTAAATCGTGGGCGTTTTGCTAACCATTCACATGACACCACACGTCACACTTTTAATGGCTAGGAGGTGTCGTGCTGATAGCTGCTTGAGTAGACGGGAGGCGTGCGAGCGTAGTCTGCGGCGCAGGCTGCCCAGGAGGCATGCAAGCAGTCCTCTAATGTGCAGCCTCATCGGGAAGCATGCGAGTTGTACGCTGCACGGGCGCACTGGCAAGTGAGCCCTTCGACTTCCATGGTCACCTGCCTCGCTCCTAACTTCTCCATTAATGGCGCCCGAGCCGCTTCTTAATACGGGCGGCCTTACTCTTCCCCTCTCATGGACCTCCACCAACGCCATGGCGTAGAAGGATCATCTGCTACTAGTCTTCCAGTTTGGTGAAGTTGACTCCGAGCTGGACGAGATAAAAAATAAGGAGGAATGGGGCCTCATGGACATGGCCTTGAATGTGCTGGTCGAGGTGGATGCTACCCCCACGTCCGTCCTCGCTCCCATCCCCGCGCCCGCGCCAGCGACCATCCCCGTAGCATTGATGGGCTGGTCTCCGAGCACTATACTAGCACTGGAAGCCGCGAGCGTCAGCGAGGTCCCCGCGGACCTGCGCGAGTTCGTGCATTATCGGTAACCTCACTTGTAGCTATATTTTTATTCATCACATGATATGAATTTTGCTTGGAGCATCATTTTATTTTGTTTTTATTAGCTTGTTTTTATTTAGATTAGTCTTTTGCATATTTTATTTCAATAAAAAGACAAGTATAGCCTTTACCATGCTTATTTTGCAAGTATATATGTTGCTGTTTGAAAACAGAAAGTTTTCTATCATTGTCAGAATTCTTCTGAAAAGTCAGAACGTGATAAAATCTTGAACTTTTTACACAGTGAGCATGTATAAGTTATCTGTAACATGGTAATTGTTTTAGAATTTTTTGAGCTAGGGAAGTATGAGTAAAATTGCACTCTTTATAGACTGTCCTGTTTAGATAGATTGCTGTTATGTTTGCATATGTTTGCGTGTTTAATGATTCTATTTGAGGATATGCATATTAAATATGCAGAGGCATTTAGTATGCAATGTTAAATTATAATTTTAGTGATTTTCTACAGTACGGAATGATAAGGTTTTGGGTTGATTTATACTAACTTATCTCACGAGTTCTTGTTGAGTTTTGTGTGGATGAAGTTTTTGAGATTTAGGGAAACCGTGACATAAGAGGAATTAAGGAGACACAGGAGCTCAAGCTTGGGGATGCCCAAGGCAACCCAAGATAATATTTCAAGAAGTTTCAAGCATCTAAGCTTGGGGATGCCCCGGTAGGCATCCCACCTTTCTTCATCAACAATCATCGGTTAGTATCGGTTGAGCCTAAGTTTTTGCTTCTTCACATGATATGTGCCATCCTTGCAATGTCATTTTATTTTGTTTTGCTTGATGTTTGAATAATATCCCAAGATCTAAAAAATTTAAATGAGAGAGAGTCTTCACATAGCAACATAATTATTCAACTACTCATTGATCTTCACTTTTATATTTTGGAGTAGTTTGTCATTTACTCTCGTGCTTCACTTATATATTTTTGAGAGTCTTATAAATAGTAACGGTAACATGCACTTGTTATGAAATGGGTCCTAATATGATATTTTGGAGAAGTTTGATTCCTTGCATTTGTTTTGAGATATGAAGATGGTGATATTAGAGTCATGCTAGTAGTGAATTGTGGGATAAAATAAATAATTATGTTAAGGTTTGTGATTTCCGTAGCATGCACGTACAGTCTTCTAGTTATGTGAAGAAGTTGAGCACAATTTATCCTTGATTGTCTATCTTTGCGTGAAAGTCGGGGGCGCGCGATGCTTAACTCCTACCAACCCCCCTAAGAGCATGCGTAGTAGTACTTTTCTTCCAGGGTTAATAAACTTTTCGCAATAAGTATGTGAGTTCTTTATGACTAATGTTGAGTCCATGGATTATACGCACTCTCACCCTTCCACCTTTGCTAGCCACTCTAGTACCGCGCAACTTTTGCCGGTGCATTAAACCCACATTAAACCTTTCCTCAAAACAGACACCATACCTACCTATTATGGCATTTCCACAACCATTCTAAGATATATTGCCATGTAACCCCATCGTTCCTTCATTATGAGTTTTCACCTTGAGTTGTAATTTCGAGCTGTAAGTAAATAGAAGTGTGAGGTTATAAATAAAAGAGGCCAAAGAGCCCAAGTAAAAGAGGCCAAAGAGCCAAAAAAAGGGAGGCCAAAGAGCCCCCAAAAAAATTGAATGAGAGAAAAAGAGAGAAGGGACAATGTTACTATTATTTTCCACACTTGTGCTTTAAAGTAGCACCATGTTCTTCATGATAGAGAGTCTCCTATGTTGTCACTTTCATATATTACTAGTGGGAATTTTTCATTATAGAACTTGGCTTGTATATTCCAACGATGGGCTTCCTCAAATGCCCTAGGTCTTAGTGAGCAAGCAAGTTGGATGCACGCCCACTTAGTTTTCTTTTGAGCTTTCATACACTTATTCACATTGATATCAACTGATGGACTTCTCCATAGTCCATTGATTTCCCTAGTTAACGTGAGGCTTTCTCCCTTGTTTTGTCTACTACCACCTTCTATTCCACCTATAGTGCTATGTCCATGGTTCACGCTCATGTACTGAGTGAAGAGTTGAAAAGGATGAAGCGCGTTTAAAAGTATGAAACAATTGCTTGGCTGACAATGGGGTAGTGCATGATTTATACTTTGTGCTGAGAAGAGGGAGCATAGCAAGACTATATGGTTTTGTAGGTATAACTTTCTTTAGCCATGTTATTTTTGAAGTTTCATGATTTTTCTTTCTAGTATGCTTGAAGTATTATTGTTTTTATGTCAATAAAATTTTGTTTTGAATCTTATGGATCTGAACATTCATGCCACAATAAGAAAGATTTCAAGAAAATGCATTGTTTGAACTATTACACGTGAATAGCTTGCTACTTGATCATGAGAAGTTTTATGAGATGAGCTACTGTTTATGATATATATTGATGCTAGAAAAAGTGTTTGGAATTATCATTGATCAAACTTATGCACTATGCTAGCATTCACACTTCATAAATCATTTCTTTTATCATTTACCTACTCGAGGGCGAGCAAGAATTAAGCTTGGGGTTGCTGATACGTCTCCAACATATCTATAATTTATGAAGTATTCATGCCATGTTTACCACTATTCTATATGGTTTTGGTATGATTTAATTAGCACTAACCCGGACTGACGCTGTTTTCAGCAGAACTACCGTGGTGTCTTTTTTTGTGCAGAAATAAAGTTCTCGGAATGGGCTGAAAATTTACGGTGATTTTTTATGGACCAAAAGAGACCCCCGAAGCATCGGAGCTGGGCCAGGAAGTGCTCGAGGAGTCCATAAGCTAGGGGGTGCGCACTACCCCCTAGGGCGCGCCCCTATGGCTTGTGGGCTCCTCGAGCGTCCCCCTAACGTGAGACCGACGCCAAAAAATCCTATAAATCCCAAAACACCCTAGAGAGAAACCTAGATCGGAAGTTCCGCCGCCGCAAGCCTTTGTAGCCATGAAAAACAATTCGGGGCCCTGTTCCGGCACCCCACCAGGGGGAATCATCACCGGAGGCCATCTTCATCATCCCTGCGGCCACCATGATGAGGAGGGATTAGTCCACCCTCGGGGCTGGGGGTTTGTACCAGTAGCTATGTATTCTCTCTCTCTCTCTCTCTCTCTCTCTCTCTCTCTCTCTCTCTCTCTCTCTCTCTCTCGTGTTCTTGATTTGACACGATCTTGATGTATCGCAAGCTTTGCTATTATAGTTGGATCTTATGGTGGTCTTCCCTCTCTACCTTGTGATGAATTGAATCTTTCCTTTGAGGTTTTGTTATGTTGGATTGAATACTTTGGATGTGAGAGCACTTGATGTATGTCTTGTGATTGGATATCTGTGGTGACAATGGGATGTTCTATTGATCCACTTGATGTATGTTTTGGTTATCAACTTGCATATTCCCGTGGTGACATTGGGGTAATCTACGCATAGGGGTTGGTACGTGTTTTCATATTTCGTTCTCTGATAGAAATCTTGGTGTACTCTTGAAGTTCTTTGTGTTGGATTGAATATTATGAATCGGAAATTGTGTGATGCATAACGTATAATTGACCCACAGTGTGGTGACATTGGAGTATCAAGGTGACATCAGGGTTGATCCATGTGTGTCATGTGGTGTTATTTTAGTACGAACTCTAGGGTTGTTTGTGACACTTATAATAGCCCAATAGATTGTCCAGAAAGAATAACTTTGAGGTGGTTTCATACCCTACAAGCAATTTCATCTTATGTTCTCTGCGATAGGAACTTTGGAGTGATTCTTTGTTGCATGTTGATGGATTGTTATATGATCCAATTGTGTTATCATTGTTGAGAGATTTTGCGCTAGTGAAAGTATGAACCCTAGGCCTTGTTTTCAAGCATTGCAATACCGTTTTTGCTCACGTTTCCTACTTGCTACGTTGCTGTTTTTATATTTTTAGATTACTACAAAAACTTGTATTTGCTATCCATATTACACTTGTATCACCATCTCTTCGCCGAACTAGTGTACCTATACAATTTACCATTGTATTGGGTTTGTTAGGGACACAAGAGATTCTTTGCTATTTGGTTGCAGGGTTGTTTCAGAGAGACCATCTTCATCCTACGCCTCCCACGGATTGATAAACCTTAGGTCATCCACTTGAGGGAAAATTGTACGGTCCTACAAAACTCTGCACTTGGAGGGCCAACACGAATCTACAAGAATAAAGCCGCGTAGTAGACATCAGCCACCAAACATTATATCATTGTATTTGTATTTGAACATATTTTCTAATTATATTATTTTTTATAACATGCATTAACATTTTGTTACTTAAATTTAAGGTCAAAATTTGGCATAGAATATAAAGGGGACTGATAAACCAACAAGGAGGTAGTAGCACAAGGTCACTATCTACGCAACATCGTGAACAATTGTTTGACCACCATGTGATATGGAACGCGACGCAGTTTCACATCATGCCGCCGACTGACAACTGCGGGCCTGCTTGTAGATGACCATTTCCTGCGTGTTCAACTGCTTTATGAAGGAAATATGCCCTATAGGCAATAATAAAGTTGTTAATTTATATTTCCTTATATCACAATAAATGTTTGTTATTCATGCTAGAATTGTATTAACCGGGAACTTGATACATGTGTGGATACATAAACAAAGCACCTTGTCCCTAGTAAGCCTCTACTAGACTAGCTCGTTAATCAAAGATGGTTAAGTTTACTAACCATGGACATGTGTTGTCATTTGATGAACGAGATCACATCATTAGGAGAATGATGTGTTGGACAAGACCCATCTGTTAGCTTAGCATAATGACCGTTCAGTTTTACTGCTATTGCTTTCTTCATGTCAAATACATATTCCTCCGACTATGAGATCATGCAACTCCCGGAGAACGGAGGATTGCCTTGTGTGCTATCAAGCGTCACAACGTAACTGGGTGATTATAAATATGCTCTACAGGTATCTCCTAAGGTGTCTTGTTGGGTTGGTGTGAATCGAGATTAGGATTTGTCACTCCGAGTATTGGAGAGGTATCTCTGGGCCCTCTCGGTAATACGCATCATATGAAGCCTTGCAAGCAAAGTGACTACTGAGTTAGTTACATGATGATGTATTACAGAACGAGTAAAGAGACTTTCTGGTAAAGAGATTGAACTAGCTATGAAGATACCGACGATTGAATCTCGGGAAAGTAACATACCGATAACAAAGGGAATAACGTATGTTGTCATAATGGTACGACCGATAAAGATCTTCGTAGAATATGTAGGAGCCAATATGAGCATCTAGGTTCCACTATTGGTTATTGATCGGAGAGTCGTCTCGGTCATGTCTACATAGTTGTCAAACTCGTAGGGTCCGCACGCTTAACGTTCGATGACGATATATTATTATATGAGTTATGTGATTTGGTGACCGAATGTTTTTCAGAGTCCCGGATGAGATCACGGACATGATGAGGTGTCTCGAAATGGTCGAGAGGCAAAGATTTATATATAGGACGATGATATTTGGACACCGGAAGTGTTCCGGGTGATACCAGGTCACCGGAAGGGGTTCTGGGCACCCCCCGACAAAGATATGGGCTTAATGGGCCAAGTGAGGGAACACACCAACCCACAAGGGGCTGGTGCATCCCCTATAAGGCCTGCCATACGGGGATGAAAGGAAAGGGAGAGGAGGAAAAGGAAAGTGTGAAGTAGACTCCTACTTCCTTCCCCTCACCCCTCCTTCCTTTCCCCCTGTCCAAATATGGTAGGGGGCGAATTGGACTAGGGGCCCAAGTAGGATTCCTCCTACTTGGTGCGCCCTATGGCTGCTCCCCTCCCCCTCCCACCTATATATACATCAGGAGGGGGCTCCTAGAACACACACCAACAATTGTTAGCCGTGTGCGGCACCCCCCTTAGGCGAAGCCGTGCGAGAATCACATCACCATCACCGTCACCACGCCGTCGTGCTGACGGAACTCATCTACTTCCTCTACACCTTACTAGATCAAAGGAACGAGGGACGTCATCGATCTGAACATGTGCATAACACGGAGGTGCCGTGCGTTTGGTACTTGATCGGTTGAAGCGCGAAGAAGTTCGACTACATCAACGACGTTGTAAAATGCTTCCGCTTTCGGTCTACGAGGGTACGTGGACACACTCTCCCCCTCTTGTTTCTATGCATCTCCTAGATAGATATTTCATGAGCACAGGAAATTTTTGAAATTGCATGCTACGTATGTTTCCCAATAGTGGCATCATGGGCCATGTCTATGCGTAGATGATATGCATGAGTAGAACACAAAGAGTTGTGGGCGGTGATCATCATACTGCTTATCACCAATGTCTTATTTTGATTCAGTGGTATTGTAGGATGAAGCGGCCCGGACCAACCTTACATGACCATGTTCATGAGACCAGTTCCACCGACAGATATGCAACTAGTTTTGCATAAAGGTGGCTGGCGGGTGTCTGTTTCCCCTACTTTAGTTGAATCAAATTTGACTGCGTCCGGTCTTTGTTGAAGGTTAAAACAACAAACTTGATAAATCACCGTTGTGGTTTTTGTGCTATAGGTAAAAGGGTACTTGCTATAAGCCTGTAGCCGCCACATAAAACTTGCAACAACAAAGTAGAGTACATCTAACTTGTTTTTGCAGGGCATGTTGTGATGTGATATGGTCAAGACATGATGAGTTATATATTATTCTATGAGGTGATCATGTTTTGTAAGATATCTGACAACCGACAGGAGCCTTATGGTTGTCTCTTTATTGTATGAAATGCAAAATCCATGCAATTGCTTTACTTTATCACTATGCTTTAGCGATAGTTGTAGAAGCAATAGTTGGCGAGACGACCACGACGCTACGATGGAGATCAAGGTGTCAAGCCAGTGACGATGGAGATCATGACGATGCTTTGGAGATGGAGATCACAAGCACAAGATAATGATGGCCATATCATGTCACATATTTTGATTGCGTGTGATGTTTATCTTTTATGCATCTTGTTTTGCTTAGTACGACACGTGATACTCGGGTGTGATAGGCTCTACGTTCACATACAACGGGTGCAAGACAGTTTTGCACATGCGGAATACTCGGGTTAAACTTGATGAGCCTAGCATGTACATGAAGGAAATATGCCCTAGAGGCAATAATAGAGTTGTTATTTATATTTCCTTACATCATGATAAATGTTTATTATTCATGCTAGAATTGTATTAACCGGAAACTTAGTACATGTGTTAATACATAGAGAAAACAGAGTGTCCCTAGTATGCCTCTACTAGACTAGCTCGTTAATCAAAGATGGTTATGTTTCCTAACCATAGACATGAGTTGTCGTTTGATCAACGGGATCACATCATTAGGAGAATGATGTGATGGACAAGACCCATCCGTTAGCTTAGCACTATGATCGTTTAGTTTTATTGCTATTGCTTTCTTCATGACTTATACATGTTCCTATGACTATGAGATTATGCAACTCCCGAATACCGGAGGAACATCTTGTGTGCTATCAAACGTCACAACGTAACTGGGTGATTATAAAGATGCTCTACAGGTGTCTCCGAAGGTGTTTGTGGTGTTGGCGTAGATTGAGAATAGGATTTGTCACTCCGAGTGTCGGAGAGGTATCTCCGGGCCTTCTCGGTAATACATATCATAATAAGCCTTGCCAGCAAACGACTAATGAGTTAGTCACAGGATGATGTATTACGGAATGAGTAAAGAGACTTTTCGGTAAAGAGATTGAAGTAGGTATGATGATACCGACGATCGAATCTCGGGCAAGTAACATACCGATGACAAAGGGAACAACGTATGTTGTTATGCGGTTTGACAGATAAAAATCTTTGTAGAATATGTAGGAACCAATATGAGCATCTAGATTCCGCTATTGGTTATTGACTGGTGATGAGTCCCGGTCATGTCTACATAGTTCTCGAACCCGTAGGGTCCGCACGTTTAACGTTCAATGACGATCGATATTATGAGTTTATGTGTTTTGATGTACCGAAGGTAGTTCGGAGTCCCGGATGAGATCACGGACATGACGCAGAGTCTCGAAATGGTCGAGACATAAAGATTGATATATAGGAAGGTTATATTCGAACACCGGAAGGGTTCCAGGGGTCACCGGATAAAAACCGGAGTATCGGGGAGTTACCGGAACCCCCGGGGGCTTAATGGGCCTACATGGGCTTTAGTGGGGGAGAGAGGAGGCGGCCAAGAGGTGAGGGCGCGCCCTTATCCCAATCCAAATTGGGAGGGGGCCGGCCCCCCTTTCCCTCTTCTGCTTGCTACCTCTTGAGTATGCGTTGTTTTTCCCTTGAAGAGGAGGGTGATGCAGCAAAGTAGCCTAAGTATTTCCCTCAGTTTTTGAGAACCAAGGTATCAATCCAGTAGGAGACTACACACAAGTTCCTCGTACCTGCACAAACAAATACGAACCTTGCAACTAATACAAGAAAGGGGTTGTCAATCCCTTCTCGGCCACTTGCAAAAGTGAGACCTGATAAAGATAATAGGATAAATATATTTGGTATTTTTGTTGTATAGATTGAAAGTAAAGATTGCAAAATAAAAGAACAATAAAGATAACTAGTTGATGGAAGATTAATATGATGGAAGATAGACCCGGGGGGCATAGGTTTCACTAGTGGCTTCTCTCAAGATAGCATATTCTACGGTGGGTGAACAAATTACTGTCGAGCAATTGATTGAAAAGTGCATAGTTATGAGAATATCTAGGCATGATCATTGGATATTGGCATCATGTCCGTGACAAGTAGACCGAAACGATTCTGCATCTACTACTATTACACCACACATCGACCGCTATCCAGCATGCATCTAGAGTATTAAGTTCATAAGAACAGAGTAACGCCTTAAGCAAGATGACATGATGTAGAGGGATAAACTCATGCAGTATGATATAAACCCCATCTTTTTATCCTTGATGGCAACAATACAATACGTGCCTTGCTGCCACTGCTGTCACTAGGAAAGGACACCGCAAGATTGAACCCAAAGCTAAGCACTTCTCCCATTGCACGAAAGATCAATCTAGTAGGCCAAACCAAACTGATAATTCGAAGAGACTTGCAAAGATATTTAAATCATGCATAAAAGATTTCAGAGAAGAATCAAATATTGTTCATAGATAATATTGATCATAAACCCACAATTCATCGAATCTCGACAAACACACCGCAAAAAGAATTACATCGAATAGATCTCTAATAAGATCGAGGAGAACTTTGTATTGAGATCCAAAGAGAGAGAAGAAGCCATCTACTCCCTATGTTCCGTAATAATTGTCGTTGGGGGATTCTAGTACAACTTCCATCGCATTAGGATATTTGTGTTGTTTCCAAAACTACCCCCACTCTCTCGCCCACCCACTCTCCCGAATCCTCCCGAATCCCTAGCTCATCGCCGCCGACACCTCTCCCTCGCACGCGTCGCCGGCGGAGGGTGAGAAGCTTGCTCATTGCCGCGCGGAGGGTGAGCAGCTCGCTCATTGCCGCACCCACGAAGAAGAAGAGAGCGAAGAGACCAAGCACAGAGCGGGGGAGGGCGGTCCGGGGAGCGGGCGGATGACGCCCAGCTGGGTCAGCAGCTTGGAGACCAGCGGGTCCTCGCCCCCGGCGTGCTAGCCCCCTACTGCGAAGGCCGGGGAGGGGCACGTGGGGGAGGCGGAGCTGGAGCTGGAGGGTGGTGGGGGCTGCTCGGGGGCTGCCGCTCTCGACCGCGGAGGGTGAACCACCACGAAGGCCAGGGAGGTGGAGGTGGAGGTGGACAGTGGTGGAGGTTGATGGCGAAGAGCGGGGATGCGCGTCGGGGCGGAAAGGCAGCGGCTTTGCGGACGGAGAGGCATCATCACAGTGAACATCGACTACTCCATGTTTAGATTTGCTCTCTATTCTCTGTTCTGCACAAGGTACCATCTCGCTCTCTGTTCTGCACTGCCCATGTTCAGATTTTCTCCACCTAGGATTGGTTCTTCTTATTCGTCTTCTTAATTATCGCTCTTTGTAACAGAAGCTGGACATCCCAATCGTCAAGGCCACGAACCATGTGGAGTGCCCTGCAAAGGAGTTGTACATAGATAACAAACTCATGTATCTACAGGAGCAAGAGCAACCAACCTGAAGCTAGTGTAGATATATGAATATTGTATTTGGCTACTGCAAATGGAGTACTCCAACCATGAAATGTTTGCTGTTGTAGTACTCCAACCAGCCTATAGCTATATGAAGTCAAACCAACAACTGTAGTGCTCCACCATCCACCAGACTTGCTAGAAGCAAAGTTCCTCTTCCTGATTTTCTTCTTTATGAAATGATATCTGCTATAGGTTGCAGTACTTGCAGTAGTTCTTGTGCTACTAAAAGCAGTACTCCTGATTTTCTTCTTTATGAAATGATATCTGCTTTGGAGTAGTAGCTACTGTTATTTTTTTGCACATGAAGCCTCAGTAATTTTGCAGTAGCTTAATTTTGGAGTAAAATGGAGTATAGTACTGTTTTGGTTGCAGTAGTTTTTCAGTATAATAAATTTGGTATTATTCAGTGCAAGAAGACTAAATCAGATTCTGTTTTGGTTGAGTAGTTTTTCAGTACTGTTTTGGGGTAATGGTTGCAAGATTTAGAGTACATTTAAGACAATTAATCTTGCATTTTCTTGATCTGTTTTGCTTCATGTTCCAGCCGTAGATGGATTATTTATACTCCATGAGTATATGAATTAGCTGTAGATGGAGTAGATTGATGTTCATTTGGATTAGATTGGTTAGCTATAGCTGTAGATGGAGTAGATGAATGTTCCTTTGAAAATTTTGGGTTCTGGACTATGGACGGGTAGATGCAGTCTTTGTATTCCAAGCAGTATACTGCAGTCTTTGGACTATTAGACATTTGTACTCCAAATCAATTGAACCTTTTCCTTTAATTTAAATTAAATGGAACTTTCCTTCTCTCTTCTTCTCTTGTTTCTCTCTTCTTGCTCTCTTCCTCTTCTCTTCTCTTCTCTTGTATTGGAGTATTTTCTTGTCTTCTGAAACTCAACATCATCAGCAGCAATAACAACAAGTCCTTTTACTCCGATGTTAAATGAAACATTTTCTTTAATTAATTAAACCGAAACCATTTAAGTTAATTAAAACTTAATAAAAAATTCCCTTTAATAAAAAAATACATGTACTCCAACATACACATACTAGTAGAAATATACAAATACAACTGCTTTTTAAACCACTTAACTGAATTTATATGCACATTGCTGAATTATATGCACCTATGCGCATAAAAATTCAGAAAGTGGTTTAAAAAGCAGGAGCATCTTCTTGCTCTCTTCTCTCTTCTTATCTCTTCTTTCTCTCTTCTTATCTTTCCTCTCTTCACTTATCTTATCCTCTCCTCTTCTTAGATAATTTTAAGTAACTGGAAATTAAACCTTTTCTTTTAGTTAAATCTAAATTTAACATTTTAGTTAATTAAACTTAAAATAAACCTTTTATGTTACTAAATTAAACCTTTTATGTTAAAATTAAATTAAACTTTTTCCTCTCCTCTCCTATTCCACTCCACACCTCTCCTCTTCTATTCCACTCATTTCCGCTCATATTCCTCTCCTACTCCTTTCCTTTAACAACAACAACAATGTGAAGTCCGAGATTGAAGACAAGGAGGGCATCCCAGCCTACATACTCTTCTCTAATTCACTCATGAATCTTTTCTTTTAATTTAAATAAAACATTTAAATTAACAACCCATCACTACTCAGTACTACTGCTCCCTAAACTCAGAAGTGAAGTGACCGTCGCCGGACGAGCTGTCCGGCGACGCACCACCACTGCCAGAATTAAATGAGCAGTGAATTGCATGAGGCTGGAGTGTGCAGAGCAGTAGTACCAAGGTGGTGGCCGTGGTGGTGCGTCGTCGCTCGTCTGGCGACGGTCATTCCAGCCTGACAAGATTGAAGTCCTTTCCTTTCCAGTTAATTTAAATTAACTAAAACATTTTCTGTTAATTAAACTAACTGAAACATTTTCTTCTCTGTTTACTTATTTTGGTTGGGAGTAGTGATGCTGCTATGATCCCACCAGGTAAAATAGTCAGCAATTTTGTCTCGTCAGCAATTTTCAGTAAGTCCCTAAAATGGAACAGACATAAATAGGCTACTCCTCTATTCATGTCCACTGAACTTTTCTGCAAGTTTGCATTCTTATGAATGTAACTAGTAGTTTTATGTATGCATCAATTATACTAAATGGAGTATTACAAGCATGAGTAGAAATATACACATACACATTGAGTATGGAGTATAGACTGTCGAATTACTGTCAGGTATTGCCTACAGTACAGATTACCGTTTGATTACTGTTTGAAACTAGAGATACAACTACTCCAGTTGGATCTTCAGTTGAATCTTCTTCAACTGAATCTTCTTCAGTTTGAAACTGGCAGCCAACTTTATGTTCAATATAGTAGTGCACAAAGTTCATCTCATGCAAGTTTGATGCATATCAATTTATCATGCTGACAGCAGTAGTGCACAAAGTTCATCAAACATCATGCAAGTTCAATGCATATCAATTTATCATGCTGACAACAGTAGCATGTGGACCTATCATGGTGATTTCGTATCCAAATTGAGGAGTACTCCTGTTCATTTGGAGAACTCAAACAACAATTGACATGCATCAAAATTGGGATCAACAGTAGCAAGGGGCCTTATTATTCTGGTTTTTGTACAATTTAGTTAATCAAATTACTCAATTGAGGAACACCTGGACTTGTCATTCCGGTCTTGGGATCAACAAAAGCATATGGACTTATCATTCTGGTTTTTGGATGATTTAGTTAATCAAATTGACATCAATTGGCATGTTTTTTGGATCAATTACAGATTCTCTTGATTGGAGTGGAGAGGAGCAGAGACGAGAGGAGCAGCAGTAGTGGACAGCGCAGCGGCTGACCTCGAGCTCTTGATTGGAGTGGG
>LR738713.1:335929039-336043671 GCA_902687465.1 Secale cereale
TGGTTTTTGGATGATTTAGTTAATCAAATTGACATCAATTGGCATGTTTTTTTGGATCAATTACAGATTCTCTTGATTGGAGTGGAGAGGAGCAGAGACGAGAGGAGCAGCAGTAGTGGACAGCGCAGCGGCTGACCTCGAGCTCTTGATTGGAGTGGGGGGGAGGCGGCCGTAAAAGGATCTGTGGCCAGCAGCGAAGGATCCGAAGCTATGGTGGAGCAGGCAGCCAGTGGGAAGGGCGGCCGGCGAGGGAGCGGAGGACCACAGCGGGGAAGTGCGGCCGATGATGGAGCTACGGACCACGGCGGGGAAGGGCGGCCGGCCGGCGAGGGAGCTGCGGACCATGGCGGGGAAGGACGCTGGAGACGACGGAGGAGCCCGACGAAAGGGAGAAGGGATGGCGGAGAAGCCTGACGAAGGGGAGGAGCGACGGAAGAAGACGCCTCCCGATCGATTTCAAATCGGGGGTAGTATTGTACTTTCACACAGTTTCACCTAGTCAGAACGATACCCCCAGCGAGAATTATTTCAGAACAGAGGGAGTAGCTAATAACTATGGACCCGAAGGTCTGTGGTAAACTACTCACAACTCATCGGAGAGGCTATGGTGTTGATGTAGAAGCCCTCCATGATTGATGCCCCCTCCGGTGGAGCTCCGGAACAGGCCCCAAGATGGGATCTCATGGGTACAGAAGGTTGCAGTGGTGGAAATAGGGTTTCGTCGTGCTCTCAGATGTTTTCAGGGTATATGAGTATATATAGGACGAAGAAGTATGTCGGTGGAGTTACGAGGGCCCCACGAGGGTGGAGGGCGTGCCCCCTGCCTCGTGGCCACCGCATGGCTTCCCTGGCGTGTACTCCAAGTCTTCTGGGTTGCGTTTGTTCCAAATTGATCCTCGCAAAGGTTTCATTCCGTTTGGACTCCGTTTGATATTCCTTTCATGCGAAACACTGAAATAGGCAAAAAACATCAATTTGCACTAGGCCTTGGGTTAGTAGGTTAGTCCCAAAAATAATATAAAAGTGTATACTAAAGCCCATTAAACATCCAAAACAGATAATATAATAGCATGGAACAATAAAAATTATAGATACGTTGGAGACGTATCAAGCATCCCCAAGCTTAATTCCTGCTCGTCCTCGAGTAGGTAAATGATAAAAACAGAATTTTTGATGTGGAATGCTACCTAACATAATTCTCAATGTAATTTTCTTTATTGTGGCATGAATGTTCAGATCCGAAAGATTCAAGACAAAAGTTTAATACTGAAATAAGAATAATAATACTTCAAGCATACTAACATAGCAATTATGTCTTCTCAAAATAACATGGCCAAAGAAAGTTCATTCCTACAAAATCATATAGTTTGGCTATGCTCCATCTTCGTCACACAAAATACTCAAATCATGCACAACCCCGGTTTCAGCCAAGCAATTGTTTCATACCTTAATTTTTTCAAACGTTTTCAATTTTCACGCAATAGATGAGCGTGAGCCATGGATATAGCACTATAGGTGGAATAGAGTGGTGGTTGTGGAGAAGACAAAAAGGAGGAAGATGGTCTCACATCAACTAGGCGTATCGATGGACTATGGAGATGCCCATCAATAGATATCAATGTGAGTGAGTAGGGATTGCCATGCAATGGATGCACTATAGCTATATATGTATGAAAGCTCAACAAAAGAAACTAAGTGGGTGTGCATCTAACTTGCTTGCTCACGAAGACCTAGGGCATTTGAGGAAGCCCATTGTTGGAATATACAAGCCAAGTTCTATAATGAAAATTCCCACTAGTATGTGAAAGTGACAAAATAAGTGACTCTCTATCATGAAGACTATGGTGCTACTTTGAAGCACAAGTGTGGAAAAAAATAGTAGCATTGTCCCCCCCCTTTTTTGGGCCTTTCCTTTTTTTTTCATTTGGCCTTTCCCCTTTTTTTTTCTTTTTTCGGGACAATGCTCTAATAATGATGATCATCACACTTCTATTTATTTACAACTCAAGGATTACAACTCGATACTAGAACAAAATATGACTCTATATGAATGCCTCCGGCGGTGTACCGGGATGTGCAATGAATCAAGAGTGACATGTATGAAAAATTATGCATGGTGGCCTTGCCACAAATACGATGTCAACTACATGATCATGCATGGCAATATGACAATGGTGAAGCGTGTCATAATAAACGGAATGGTGGAAAGTTGCATGACAATATATCTCGGAATGGCTATGGAAATGCCATGATAGGTAGGTATGGTGGCTATTTTGAGGAACGTATATGGTGGGTGTATGATACCGGCGAAAGTTGCGCGGTACAAGAGAGGCTAGTAATGGCGGAAGGGTGAGAGTGCGTATAATCCATGGACTCAACATTAGTCATAAAGAACTCACATACTTATTGCAAAAATTCACAAGTCATCAAAACAAAGTACTACAGGCATGCTCCTAGGGGAAGGGTAGGTAGGAGTTAACCATCGCGCGATCCCGACCTCCACACAAAGGATGATAATCTATGAAATACCTCATGCTTCAAATTTGTCACACAATGGTTACCATACGTGCATGCTACGGGACTTGCAAACCTCAACACAAGTATTTATCAAATTTACAACTAATCTACTAGCATGACTCTAATATCACCATCCTCATATCTCAAAACAATCATCAAGTATCAAACTTCTCATAGTATTCAATGCACTTTATATGAAAGTTTTTATTATACCCATCTTGGATGCCTATCATATTAGGACTAATTTTATAACCAAAGCAAATTACCATGTTGTTCTAAAGGACTCTCAAAATAATATAAGTGAAGCATGAGAGATCAATAATTTCTATAAAATAAAACCACCACCATGCTCTAAAATGATATAAGTGAAGCACTAGAGCAAAACTATCTAGCTCAAAAATATAAGTGAAGTACATAGAGTATTCTAATAAAGTCTGATTCATGTGTGTCTCTCCCAAAAGGTGTGTACAACAAGGATGATTGAGGTAAACTAAAAAGCAAAGACTCTAATTATACAAGACGCTCCAAGCAAAACACATATCATGTGGTGAATAAAATATAGTCTCAAGTAAAGTTACGGAAAGACGAAGACGAAAGAGGGGATGCCTTCCCGGGGCATCCCCAAGCTTAGGCTTTTGGTTGTCCTTGAATTTTACCTTGGGGTGCCTTGGGAATCCCAAGCTTAGGGTTTTGCCACTCCTTGTTCCATGGTCCATCAAATCCTTACCCAAAAACTTGAAAACTTCACCAACACAAAACTTAATAGAAAATCTCGTGAGCTCCGTTAGTATAAGAAAACAAACCACCACTTTAAGGTTCTGTATTGAATTCATTCTTTATTTATATTGGTGTTAAACCTACTGTATTCCAACTTCTCTATGATTCATACCCCCAGATACTACTCATAGATTCATCAAAATAAGCAAACAACACACGAAAACAGAATCTGTCAAAAACAGAACAGTCTGTAGCAATCTGTAATTTACGAATACTTCTGTAACTCTAAAAATTCTAAAATAAATTGGTGGACGTGAGGAATTTTTATATTAATCATCTGCAAAAATAATCAACTTAAAAACACTCTCCAGTAAAAAATGGCAGCAAAACTCATGAGCGCAAAAGTTTCTGTTTTTTTCAGCAAGATCGCAAAAACTTCACCCAAGTCTTCCCAAAGGTTCTACTTGGCACAAACACTAATTAAAAAACAAAACCACATCTAACGAGAAGCTAGATGAATTATTTATTACTAAAAAGAAGTAAAAGCAAATAAAATAAAATTGTGTTGCCTCCCAACAAGCGCTATCGTTTAACGCCCAAGCTAGGCATGATACAAGAATAGATCTAGGTATTGCCATAATAATAAGGTAAATCGCGGAAACTCATCTCATATTCCCTACGTTCAACAACAAGTTTTCTTTGTGGAAAGCAAACGTAATCAAAAGGGATAAATTTAATAGGACAAAAGTCCCCAAGATCAAGCTTAGGAGGCATGGGTTCCTCCTTTGGCCCTTCATATTGCACAACCAATTCATCATTATAAGTATTCTTTTGACAGAAGGTCATGAGCCTTTGATCAAGAGAAAAACCTAACCCATTGTTTTGAAGAGCAAAATCATCATTCAGTTTGGAGATTCTATCAACTAGAACATTGGTAGGAACCTTTTTTTGTAAGGGTTTCATTAAAAGCAACATGATCTAAAGATTGTAAACGCATTATGTCTTCTTGATTAAAAAGGATAGCTTCTATGGGAGGACGACCAGCGTCCACCCTATAATGCGCAAACATTTCTTTGGCCTCTCTCATTATAAATCTGAACTCATGTGCCAAAAAGATGGTAGCTGCTCGCTTAACAGAAGAATGGTCAATATTGAAAAATTCTAGAAAAATTCTCTGAATGCAAGGGTGCATATGGATAAATTGTCTTTCAAGTTCAACTACAAGCAAAGATATAGCGTCCGCAAGACTACTGGTTCTATGAAGAATAGATCCACCCATAGTGGGCAAGGCACCGGCGCAAGTAAAGAAATCTGGAATAACTCCTTTCCCAATAATATTACCACTACCAATTTGGAACTTTTTAGTGTGTAAAGTAGGAGGTTCATCATGAGGATAATTAAAAGCATCAAAGTTTCCCCCATCATTATTACTATCCTTTTCAACGATAACTTCCCCCATTTCAGACATGATAGCAACAAACCACACTAAGGGCGAACACACGAAAGACAAGCAAATGGAAAAAGGGCGAATAAAACGGCAAATGTGAAGTGGGGGGAGAGGAAAACGAGAGGCAAATGGCAAATAATGTAATGCGAGGGATAAGAGTTTGTGATGGGTACTTGGTATATAACTTGTGCGTAGATCTCCTCGGCAACAGAGCCATGCATTCGCAAGTTGACGAGAGATCAAATCTTGACTTGACTTGGTGTAAGTCTCCACGGCAACGGCGCCAGAAATTCTTCTTGCTACCTCTTGAGCATGCGTTGTTTTTCCCTTGAAGAGGAAAGGGTGATGCAGCAAAGTAGCGTAAGTATTTCCCTTAGTTTTTGAGAACCAAGGTATCAATCCAGTAGGAGACTACACGCAAGTTCCTCGTACCTGCACAAACAAATAAGAACCTTGCAACCAACGCGATAAAGGGGATGTCAATCCCTTCTCGGCCACTTGCAAAAGTAAGATCTGATAAAGATAATAGGATAAATATTTTTGGTATTTTTGTTGTATAGATTGAAAGTAAAGATTGCAAAATAAAAGAACAATAAAGATAACTAGTTGATGGAAGATTAATATGATGGAAGATAGACCCGGGGGCCATAGGTTTCACTAGTGGCTTCTCTCAAGATAGCATATTCTATGGTGCGTGAACAAATTACTGTCGAGCAATTGATAGAAAAGCACATAGTTACGAGAATATCTAGGCATGATCACTGTATATAGGCATCACGTCCGTGACAAGTAGACCGAAACGATTCTGCATCTACTACTATTACTCCACACACCAACCGCTATCCAGCATGCATCTAGAGTATTAAGTTCATAAGAACAAAGTAACACCTTAAGCAAGATGACATGATGTAGAGGGATAAACTCATGCAATATGATATAAACCCCATCTTTTTATCCTCGATGGCAACAATACAATACGTGCCTTGCTGCCCCTGCTGTCACTGGGAAAGGACACCGCAAGATTGAACCCAAAGCTAAGCACTTCTCCCATTGCAAGAAAGATCAATCTAGTAGGCCAAACCAAACTGATAATTCGAAGAGACTTGCAATGATATTTAAATCATGCATAAAAGATTTCAGAGAGGAATTAAATATTGTTCATAGATAATCTTGATCATAAACCCACAATTCATCGGATCTCGACTAACACGCCGCAAAAAGAATTACATCTAATAGATCTCCAAGAAGATCGAGGATAACTTTGTATTGAGATCCAAAGAGAGAGAAGAAGCCATCTAGCTAATAACTATGGACCCGAAGGTCTGTGGTAAACTAGTCACAACTCGGAGAAGAGAGGCTATGGTGTTGATGTAGAAGCCCTCCATGATCGATGCCCCCTCCGGTGGAGCTCCGGAACAAGCCCCAAGATGGGATCTCACGGGTACAGATGGTTGCGGCGGTGGAAATAGGGTTTCGTCATGCTCTCGGATGTTTTCAGGGTATATGCGTATATATAGGACGAAGAAGTATGTTGGTGGAGCTACGAGGGGCCCACGAGGGTGGGGGCGCGCCCCCTTGCCTCGTGGCCACCTCGTGGTTTCCCAGGCGTGTACTCCAAGTCTTCTGGGTTGCGTTTGTTTCAAAAACGATCCTCGCGAAGGTTTCATTCTGTTTGGACTCCGTTTGATATTCCTTTCCCGCGAAACACTGAAATAGGCAAAAAAAACTGCAATTTGCACTGGGCCTTGGGTTAGTAGGTTAGTCCCAAAAATAATATAGAAGTGTATAATAAAGCCCATTAAAAATCCAAAACAAATAATATAATAGTATGGAACAATCGAAATTATAGATACGTTGGAGACGTATCACTCCTCTTCCCCTTCCTTCCCCCTCCTAGTAGGACTAGGAAAGGGGACAAACCTACTCCTAGTAGGAGTAGGAATCCCCCCTTGGGGCGCGCCATAGGAGGCCGGTCGGCCCCCTCCTCCACTCCTTTATATACGTGGCCAGGGGGCACCCCATAGACACACAAGTTGATTTATTAGCCGTGTGCGGTGCCCCCTCCACAGTTACACACCTCGGTCATATCATCGTAGTGCTTAGGCGAAGCCTTGCGCAGGTAACTTCATCATCACCGTCACCACACCGTCGTGCTGACGAAACTCTCCCTTGGCCTCAACTGGATCAAGAGTTCGAGGGACGTCACCGAGCTAAACTTGTGCAGATCGCGGAGGTGCCGTGCGTTCGGTGCTTGATCGGTTGGATCGCGAAGACGTTCGACTACATCAACCGCGTTACTAAACGCTTCCGCTTTCGGTCTACGAGGGTACGTGGACACACTCTCCCACTCGTTGCTATGCTTCTCCTAGATAGATCTTGCGTGATTGTAGGATTTTTTTTGAAATACTACGTTCCCCAACAGTGGCATCATGAGCCAGGTCTATGCGTAAATGATATGCACGAGTAGAACACAATGAGTTGTGGGCGATAATAGTCATACTTCTTACCAGCATGTCATACTTTGATTCGGCGGTATTGTGAGATGAAGCGGCCCGGACCGACATTACGCGTACGCTTACGCGAGGCTGGTTTCACAGTTACGAACACTCGTTGCTTAAAGGTGACCGGTGGGTGTCTGTCTCTCTCACTTTAGTTGAATCGAGTGTGACTACGCTCGGTCCTTGTGAAGGTTAAAACAACAAACTTGACGAAAAATCATTGTGGTTTTGATGCGTAGGTAAGAACGGTTCTTGCTAAGCCCATAGCAGCCACGTAAAACTTGCAACAACAAGGTAGAGGATGTCTAACTTGTTTTTGCAGGGCATGTTGTGATGTGATATGGTCAAGACGTGATGAGTTATACTTTATTGTATGAGATGATCATGTTTTGTAAATTATCGGCAACCGACATGAGCCTTATGGTTGTCTGTTTATTATATGCGAAGGCCATGTAATTGCTTTACTTTATCACTATGAGTTAGCGATAGTAGTAGTAGCAATAGTTGGCGAGACGACCACAACGCTACGATGAAGATCATGGTGTCAAGCCGGCGACGATGGAGATCATGACGATGCTTTGGAGATGGAGATCAAAAGCACAAGATGATGATGGTCATATCATGTCACATATTTTGATCTCATGTGATGTTTATCTTATTATACTACTTATTTTGCTTAGTACGACGGTAGCATTATAAGATGATCCCTTACAAAATTTCAAGTACAAGTGTTCTTCCTGAGTATGTGATACGTCCAAAACGTATCTATAATTTCTGCTTGCTCCATGCCCTTTTTGTGTGATATTGCTATGATATTTATGCACTTCCATACACTTTTTAATCATATTTGGACTAACCTACTAATGGTTGCAAAAGTGCACAATGTTCTTGTTTTGCACTATATTGTGTAGGAATTACTTGGAAATTGACAAAAACGCAAAAGGAGTCGTATTGGAGTAGGACTCTGACTTTCCTGAAATCTGTCTGAGAACGTTTTTTAAAGATGGTCACGTTCCGGCCCGAAGAAGACGTCAAACGGCAAAAGTCTTGTTGCGAAAGTTTTGGGGAATTCCGAGGCGATGCTTATGGATATAAAATTCGTCCAAATCGGAGTCCGGACGGCCGAGTTTAGCCCGTTTTACTGAGGCCCAAAATCTGATGACGGGAATCCGAGAGTCTATATAAAGAGAGAAAACCTAGGTCACCAAGGGCCACGAATTTTCCTCCTCCCGAGCCGCCGTCTTGGAGGGGAGGACCAGCACCATTGCAGCACCATCCACAAGGAAGAAGGGGGGCCAAGGAGCCGCTGCCCCTAGGGCCGCCGCCGCCCCCAAGGGCCGCCGCCGTCTCGTCCTCGCCGTCGCCGCCTCCGTGGCCGCCGCCAGCCGCCGCCTCCTCGCGGGGCTGCACCTCTCCATCAACACCATCATCAACCTCCTCCTCACCATGTCCATGTGTGAGTAGTCTTCTCCGGGGCCGAGGGCTCGTACGTGTAGCTATGTGGTTATCTCTCTCTCCCATGATGTGATCTTCGTTGTGATCATAGGTTATGTTAATCTAGGGTGATCCCATGATATTTCCCCTTCCTCTATGTATTGGATTGATGTACTTACTTGTCTTTATCTAGTATAATCCCCGAGACCAAGGTGACAGCGGTCTATTGGACATGGATTAGAAAAATATTTTCATGAGTGATTTCCTCTCTTGTGTGTTGATTGAAGATTGAGAGTCTCTTGGTGCTTGTCTTTGACTATCCTTTAGATATGTTGTGGTGATTGTGGGACTCTCTTTGGATGGCCGCGGTGACATTGGGAAATCCTTAGATTGAGAACTACGAACTTTGAGGTGTGCTTTTGTAGCCCTACATAATTCTCGTCCTCTCTTGACCACGAAGGAATGACCTCCGAGTGCGTCCCCTTTGCATGTTTTATGGAAAATATCATGTGATTCGATTATGTTAATGTTGTTGGGAGTTGCCACTAGTGAAAGTATGAACCCTAGGCCTTGTTTCCACCATTGCAATACCATTTGTGCTCACGTTCACCACTTGTTTGCTTGCTGCACTTTTTATTACAGATTTATATTACTTTGTTTTGCCATCCATATCACTTGCCATTTAACATCTCTTCGCCGAACTAGTGCACATATACATCTAACAAGTGTATTAGGTGTGTTGGGGACACAAGAGACTTCTTGTATCTTAGTTGCAGTGTTGCTTGAGAGAGACTATCTTCAACCTCTACTTCCCTGAGTTCGATAAACCTTAGGTCATCCACTTGAGGGAAATTGCTGCTGTCCTACAAACCTCTGCGCTTGGAGGCCCAACATAGTCTACAAGAGTAGAAGCGTGTGTAGACATCAAGCTATTTCTGGCGCCGTTGCCGGGGAGGTGAGCGCTTGAAGGTATATCTTTAGATCTTGCAATTAAATCTTTTTGTTTCTTGTTTTTATTTCACTAGTTATGTTTATGGAAAACCGTGCTATTGGATCGTTGCTTGCGGGAAGACGCCCCACACCTGTGGTGGTTGCTCCTCCCCCTACTGAAATTGTGCCCTATAAAATACCAGCTGGTATTATCGATTATGTTTTGGCTAATCGTTATGCAGGAGACAAACATCCCGGTGAACACTTGCTATATCTGTCACAACTATGTTCATTATTTAAGCTTGCAGGTGTATCAAGGGAGTTTGTCATGAGGAAATTATTTACCTTGTCACTGAAAGGAAAAGCATTGGAATGGTATAGGCTACTAGATGACTCTCACCTGCTGGATTGGGAAGAGATCCAGTCTCTCTTTTACTCCAAGTTTTATCCTCTTCATGAAGTCCATGAGAATAGGAATTATGTTTATAATTTCTATCCTCATGACGAAGAGAGCATATCTCAAGCTTGGGGGAGACTGAAAATGTTAATGCTAAAATGTCCTAACCATGGGCTCCCCAAAGATATGATTATTACTAATTTCTATGCGAGGCTTTCTCGACAGGATAAAGATTTGCTCGACGCTTCCTCTATGGGTTCTTTCACAAACAAAAAGATTGATGCTAAATGGGAACTCCTTGAAAGAATTCAACGCAACACTGAAGATTGGGAGATCGACAAAGGTAAAGATTCAGGTATAATTTATGAGTATGATTGCATTAAGTCCTTTGTTGAAACTACAAGTTTTAATAAGTTTAGTGCTAAGTTTGGGCTTGATTCTCAACTCCTTGTTGATTTCCTCAAATCTTTTGCTTCACATCTTAATATGCCTAAGGAGGATTGGATCAAGTATCATAAACCTTTTAAAGAGACTTGCAAAGAAAATGAAATTGTTCATGATGATTGCAACATGCATGATCCAATTCCTAAAAATGAAGTTTTATATAAGCATGTTAATTTTTGTGGAGTGGATAGACCTTGTGAAAGGCCTATGATTGAAGAAGAGAAGTATTGTAAGCAACATAAGCATGAAAGAACAATCACTTGGGTCAGAGATTTAAATGAAATTGCTAGAGAATTGTGTGACCTTTATCCTTTTACTTGTGAACTTTGTCGTATAGAGGGTCACTTTAATTTTCAATGCATGAACTTTCAAAACATAACTGTTAACCGGTTGTGTGATAACATGATCACCTCTGATCTTTATGATGAGCTTATGTTATTTTTGATGTGTGCAGAGTTATCAGAAAAGACTTCATGGCTAGATGTTAATGCCATAGGAATAAAAAACACTTTGCAAAATTGCCATCTCTATTGTGTTGTTAATTGCCATGAAAATGATTACATAGGTAAGATTATAAAGGAGGGAACTTTACCAAAGTATAAAAATGTCTCTTATATTTCTGCTAATAAAAAGGAGAGTTTCTCCCAAGTTTCCCCTATTGTTTCTAATGATAAACCAGGATATGTGGAGAAGCTTCATCTCCAACCACTCCCTCCTAAGGTTAAGAAGAAGAAAAAGAAGAGGAGGAGGAAGAGGAGCAAGAAAGAAGAAGAATGGGTATCAACCTGGCCTGAGCATATTCCTCCCATCAACTTTTATCCTAACGATTGTAAGTTTAAAGAAGAAGGTGAAGTTTATTGCCTTAATTATCATCTTGATGATACGTCCGTAGGTACTATTGAAGATGATTTTGATTATGATATGCATGTTACTTATTGTGATTGGGAAAATGATGATAATGCTACTTATGATCTTGAAAATCTTTTTGGTACCAACCCTGAAAGTGATGATATGGGAAGCTCTAAGCTTGGGGATGATAGGATTGCAAATCCTTTACCCACTAGTGATGTGATAATTGATAATTCTTTTGCTAGTAAGAATAAAGACAACATGATTACAAATATAGTTGCTAGCAATGATAATGCTCTTCTCTACTATGATGATGTCATAACTCCAACCTATAGTGATTATAAAGGTACCTATGACATAAGGAGAAATTATCCTTATGAAACTTGTCATAATCATGGAGGGAATTACTCCCTTGTTGAACACCACCCTCCTAATACACAATTAATCTATAGTGTTCAAGTTGTTTATGATAGTTCTACTCCCACTATTACCAATGAGAAAGATTATGCTTATGTGGAGAGTAAGAGTACCTTTTTGCATGTGGATCATGGTAACAATGCTTTATGTGATGCTTATATTGTTGAGTTCATCCATGATGCCACTGAAATTTATAATGAGAGAGGGAGACTTGGTTCTAAATATCTTAATAATAAGAAGTTTCCTCTCTTTATGGTGAATATTTTGAAGTTGCACTTGTTTTGTCTTCCTATGCTTATTGCTTTGTGCTTCAATGAATTATTCTATTGCAATATTCCAATGCATAGGAAGCATGTTAGGCTTAAATGTGTTTGGTATTTGCTTCTTGATGCTCTCTTTTGTTCTTCAACTCTTATTCCTACGAGAGCATCATTAAAGTCTTATGCCTAGCTTAAAGGCATAAAAGAAAGCGCTTTTGGGAGGCAGCCCACAATGAATAAAATTTTATTTTGCTTTTGTTGTGTCTTGATGTTGTTACTACTGTAGCATCATCATTGTATCTTTACTTTTCAGCTTTGTGCCAAGTATAGCCTCTGATTGCAAGAAAGTTCAAAAGTTGTGACGTGCTGTCCAGGAAACAGATTCTGTCCTTGGACAGAAAAATTCGTATAAAATCACCAGATCATCTTTTTGGTCTGAATGTTTTCGACAGCGTGCTCTATACAATTGTCTTTCGGGCGTCCGTTCTGAGTTTTTTGATTAGAGTTGCAGAAGTCCCCCGAAAAAATCATTTACTACCTGCTGGTTTGTTTTTCACAGATTCTGTCCTGTTTTGCCTTTCCTTCATTTTGCAAACCTTGAGCTTGCTTTTTCTTTGCAAAAACCTTTTGGCAATCTTGAGAAACAGTAGACCTTCAAGAATATCCTTATATCCAGCAAGGAACAATTATTTTATTATGGGTACTAACCTCGCTAATCA
This sequence comes from Secale cereale, assembly GCA_902687465.1. NCBI lineage: Eukaryota > Viridiplantae > Streptophyta > Magnoliopsida > Poales > Poaceae > Secale > Secale cereale. The sequence goes on from LR738713.1 coordinate 335,941,669, forward strand.
GATTATGATGAGTTATGTATGAAGGGAGTTTTCAAGTGTGCGAGGGAAGATGATAAAAAGATTCAGGAGTGTCAAACGCTCAAGCTTGGGGATGCCCCCATGCACCCCCAAGAAATATTCAAGGAGACTCAAGCGTCTAAGCTTGGGGATGCCCCCGTGCATCCCCTTCTCCATCAACATTATCAGTTCGTCCTTCGTTCCACTATATTTTAATCACTTCATGTGTTATGTGCTATGCTTGGAGCGTCTTGTTTTAGTCTTCCTTTTAGTTTTCTTTAGCTTTTCATAACGAGTTGGAACTCAGCTTTCTTTATGTGGGAGAGAAACACGCTCCACTTCTACCTAGAACATAACATAGAATTTGCATGTCTATCTTTGCTGTGTGTGTTCTTTGTCTTTTAATAGCTACTATCATGCTTAGCTCTTAACTTTCATGCTTATCTTTTTAAAGAGCTTTTGTTTAGTTGGTTGCTTGAACTCTCTTTAGTTATCATGTTTATCTTATTAAGAGAGTTCGCTTCCGTTGCATTGGTAGATATGTCTATGATAAAGATGCTACGTGCATAATGGCGCTTAGTAGTTCATGTTTTCTTATGGTTAGTCTCAAATAGCTGGGGGGTTCCCAATGTGTTATTGGAGTACCAACATGATTTGTTTGCCTATGATGTGGTATGGTTTAGTAATATCTTCCTTCAAAGAATTTATCTTGATTGACTTGGCGTATGCTCACGCATATTTAAGACTGTAAAGAAAGTCTGTCAAGCCTTGATGATCTTTTGTTTCTGAGTAGCGATATAACTTCCATGCCTGATTCAATGTTGCTTTGTCGCTCTGCATGATTATGACCGTCATTGCTCTCTTAGTTGGTCGCTCCCAGTCTTTTGCTAACCTTCGCCTGTACTAAGCGGACTGACTGCTTGTGCATCCACATCCTTTAATCCAGTTATGCCATATGAGTCCACCATACCTTCCTACATGGTATTTACCTGCCATTCCTAACGGAGACTTGCATGTGCCATCTCGAAATTATTCAAATAAAAAGCATTCTTATTTTGTGCCTCTGTTGTAAGTCCATGAGGAAGTAGTAGTTAATTCATAATCTTTTTAAGTTGGACAAGCTTCACCCCGGGATTGCATGTATAATGTGCAAACCCATAATACGAGAAGGAACTGGCATTGAGTGCGCCCGGCTCAAAAAGATAATATAACAAACAAACCCTCCTTCACGCTTTGTTCATGAGAAATCAGAAAACTTTGGCAGTTGTAAACAAAGGAGATTAAGAGGATGTGATCGTTCTCATTCGGGAGCCGTTCCTCGAAACTTGTCCATCTCAAGAAGTGATTGAGTTGTCTGCTAGCATTCGTTGACGAAACATGCATGATCTAAAAAAATTATTACCTCTATTTTAAAACCAAGAGCTCTGGTACATGTTTTGTCTTTGTTTTCGATTACGGGTTTTCAACCTTGCCAATAAAAGCCACGGTTCGAGAGTCTCCACCTTCTTTTAAAAGCACCAACTACTGAGAGCATGATTGTTATTCTGAGTGTAATGTGCATTGTCCCAAAGTAGCATTGTCTTTTGCATGATTGTGATATCGTTTATTTTGAAATCATTGTATCTAGTCATCACTTAAACCTTGGAGGTGCCCCTGCATTTATGTTTTGCTTCACTAAAGGGGCAAGCTAGATATCACTTTATCATATTTGCACATCATGTTCATTACGAATCTATTTGATGTTTCAATATCATATTGTAAAACTTTTAGTTCTTTGTGATTTTATCATTAGGCAACTTAATTACTACAGATTCATTGTCTCAGTAAGCTTTTGTCATATGACTATGAAAAATCCTTATATGGTTAATAGCATGTCACCACATAAATTATTCTTGTTATCATTTACCTACTCGAGGACGAGCAGGAATTAAGCTTGGGGATGTTGATACGTCCAAAACGTATCTATAATTTCTGCTTGCTCCATGCCCTTTTTGTGTGATATTGCTATGATATTTATGCACGTCCATACACTTTTTGATCATATTTGGACTAACCTACTAATGGTTGCAAAAGTGCACAATGTTCTTGTTTTACACTTTATTGTGTAGGAATTACTTGGAAATTGACAAAAACGCAAAAGGAGTCGTATTGGAGTAGGACTCTGACTTTCCTGAAATCTGTCTGAGAACGTTTTTTAAAGATGGTCACGTTCCGGCCCGAAGACGACGTCAAACGGAAAAAGTCTAGTTGTGAAAGTTGTGGGGAATTTCTAGGCGATGCTTCTGGATATAAAATTCGTCCAAATCGGAGTCCGGACGGCCGAGTTTAGCCCGTTTTACTGAGGCCCAAAATCTGATGACGGGAATCCGAGAGTCTATATAAAGAGAGAAAACCTAGGTCACCAAGGGCCACGAATTTTCCTCCTCCCGAGCCGCCGTCTTGGAGGGGAGGACCAGCACCATTGCAGCACCATCCACAAGGAAGAAGGGGGGCCAAGGAGCCGCTGCCCCTAGGGCCGCCGCCGCCCCCAAGGGCCGCCGCCGTCTCCTCCTCGCCGCCGCCGTCTCCGTGGCCGCCGCCGGCCGCTGCCTCCTCGCGGGGCTGCACCTCTCCATCAACACTTTCATCAACCTCCTCCTCACCATGTCCATGTGTGAGTAGTCTTCTCCGGGGCCGAGGGCTCGTACGTGTAGCTATGTGGTTATCTCTCTCTCCCATGATGTGATCTTCGTTGTGATCATAGGTTATGTTAATCTAGGGTGATCCCATGATATTTCCCCTTCCTCTATGTATTGGATTGATGTACTCACTTGTCTTTATCTAGTATAATCCCCGAGACCAAGGTGACAGCGGTTTATTGGACATGGATTAGAAAAATATTTTCATGAGTGATTTCCTCTCTTGTGTGTTGATTGAAGATTGAGAGTCTCTTGGTGCTTGTCTTTGACTATCCTTTAGATATGTTGTGGTGATTGTGGGACTCTCTTTGGATGGCTGCGGTGACATTGGGAAATCTTTAGATTGAGAACTACGAACTTTGAGGTGTGCTTTTGTAGCCCTACATAATTCTCGTCCTCTCTTGACCACGAAGGAATGACCTCCGAGTGCGTCCCCTTTGCATGTTTTATGGGAAATATCATGTGATTCGATTATGTTAATGTTGTTGGGAGTTGCCACTAGTGAAAGTATGAACCCTAGGCCTTGTTTCCACCATTGCAATACCATTTGTGCTCACGTTTACCACTTGTTTGCTTGCTGCACTTTTTATTACAGATTTATATTACTTTGTTTTGCCATCCATATCACTTGCCATTTAACATCTCTTCGCCGAACTAGTGCACCTATACATCTAACAAGTGTATTAGGTGTGTTGGGGACACAAGAGACTTCTTGTATCTTAGTTGCAGGGTTGCTTGAGAGAGACCATCTTCAACCTCTACTTCCCTGAGTTCGATAAACCTTAGGTCATCCACTTGAGGGAAATTGCTGCTGTCCTACAAACCTCTGCGCTTGGAGGCCCAACATAGTCTACAAGAGTAGAAGCGTGTGTAGACATCAGTATGCACCATTGCAAAAGTTCGTCGTGCCGAGACACCACGTGATGATCGGGTGTGATAAGCTCTACGTTCAAATACAATGGGTGTTAGACAGTTTTGCACATGCAGAATACTCGGGTTAAACTTGACGAGTCTAGCATGAACAGACATGGCCTTGGAACACTAGAGACCGAAAGGTCGGGCGTGAATCATATAGTAGATATGATCAACATAAGATGTTTACCATTGAAAACTACTCCATCCCACGTGATGATCGGACATGGTTTAGTTGATTTGGATCACGTGATCATTTAGATGACTAGAGGGATGTCTATCTAAGTGGGAGTTCTTAAATAATATGATTAATTGAACTTTATTTTATCATGAAATTAGTCCTGATAGTATTTGCAAATTATGTTGTAGATCAATAGCTCGCGTTATAGGTCCCCTATGTTTTTGATATGTTCCTAGAGAAAACTAAGTGTAAAGATGTCAGTAGAAATGATGCAGGCTAGGTCCATGATCTGAGGATTATCCTCATTGCTGCACAGAAGTATTATGTCCTTGATGCACCGCTAGGTGACAGACTTGTTGCTGGAGCAGATGCAAACATTATGAACGTTTGACAAGCTCGATATGATGACTACTTGATAGTTCAGTGTGCCATGCTTTACGGGTTAGAACCGAGACTTAAAAACATTTTAAATGCCACAGAGCATTTGAGATGTTCCAAGAGTTGAAAATAGTATTTTAGACTCATGCCCATGTCGAGAGGTATGAGACCTCTGACAAGTACATTGCCTACAAGATGGAGGAGAATAGCTCAACCAATGAGCATGTGCTCAGAATGTGTGAGTACTACAATCGCTTGACTCAAGTGGGAGTTAATCTTCCAGATAAAATAGTGATTGACAGAGTTCTCTAGTCACTATCACCAAGTTACTAGAACTTTGTGATGAACTATAATATGCAAGGGATGACGAAAACGATTCCCGAGCTCTTCGTGATGCTGAAATCAACAAAGGTAGAAATCAAGAAAGAGCATCAATTGTTGATGGTTAACAAGACCACTAGTTTCAAGAAAAGGATAAGGGTAAGAAAGGGAAATTCAAGAAGAATGACAAGCAAGTTGTCACTCCTGTGAAGAAGCCCAAAGCTGGACCTAATCCTGAAACTGAGTGCTTCTACTACAAAGAAAATGGTCACTGGAAGCAGAGGTTCCCCAAATATTTGGCGGATAAGAAGGATGGCAAAGTGAACAAAGGTATACTTGATATACATACTGATAATATATACCTCACTAGTGTTCATAGTAGCCCTGGGTATTTGATACTTGTTCGGTTGCTAAGATTAGTAACTCGAAACAGGAGTTTGTAGAATAAACAGAGACTAGTTGAGGATGAGGTGACGATGTGTGTTGGAAGTAGTTCCAATATTGATATGATCATCATCGCACACTCCCTGTACTTTCGGGATTAGTGTTAAACCTAAATAAATGTTATTTGGTGTTTGCGTTGAGCATGAACAAGATTGGATCGTGTTTATTGCAACACGGTTATTCATTTAAGTGAGAGAATAATTCTTATTCTGTTTACATGAATAAAACCTTTTATGGTCATACACCCAAGGTGAATGGTTTATTGAATCTCGATCGTAGTAATAAACATATTCATAATATTGAAGCCAAAATATGAAGAGTTGATAATGATAGTGCAACATATTTGTGGCACTGTCGTTTAGGTCATATTGGTGTAAAGCACATGAAGAAACTCCATGCAGATGGACTTTTGGAATCACTTGATTATGAATCATTTGATACTTGCGAACCATGCCTCATGGGCAAGATTACTAAAACTCCGTTCTCCGGAACAATGGAGTGAGCAAGTGACTTATTGGAAATAATACATACCGATGTATGCAGACCAATGAGTGTTGATGCTCGCGGCGGGTATAGTTATTTTCTCACCTTCACTGATGATTTGAGTAGATATGGGTATATCTACTTGATGAAGCACAAGTCTGAAACATTTGAAAAGTTCAAAGAATTTCAGAGTGAAGTAGAGAATCATCGTAACAAGAAATAAAGTTTGTACGATATGATCACAGAGGCGAATATTTGATTTAAGAGTTTGGTATTCATTTGAAACTATGTGGAATATTTTCACAGCTCACGCCACCTGGGACACCAAAGCGTAATGGTGTGTCCGAACGTCATACCCGTACTTTATTAGATATGGTGCGATCTATGATGTCTCTTACCGATTTTCCACTATCATTTTGGGGTTATGCTTTAGAGACAGTTGAATTCACGTTAAATAGGGCACCATCTAAATCCGTTGAGACGATGCCTTATGAACTGTGGTTTGGCAAGTAACCCAAGTTGTTGTTTCTTAAAGTTTGGGGCTGCGATGCTTATTGGAAAAAGCTTCAACCTGTTAAGCTCAAACCCAAGTCGAAGAAATGTTTCTTCATAGGATACCCAAAGGAAACTGTTGGGTACACCTTCTATCACACATCCAAAGGCAAGATATTCGTTGCTAAGAATGGATCCTTTCTAGATAAGGAGTTTCTCTCGAAAAAAGTGAGTGGGAGAAAAGTAGAAATTTATGAGGTAATTGTACCTTCTCCTGAATTGGAAAGTAGTACATCATAGAAACTAGTTCCAGTGATTCCTACACCAATTAGTGAGGAAGCTAATGATGATGATCATGGAACTTTAGATCAAGTTACTACTGAACCTCGTAGCTCAACAAGAGTGCGTTCCGCGCCAGAGTGGTACGGTAACCCAGTTCTGGAAGTCATGTTACTAGACCATGACGAACCTGTGAACTATGAGGAAGCGATGATGAGCCCAGATTCCGAAAAATGGCTTGAGGCCATGAAATCTGAGATGGGATCCATGTATGAGAACAAAGTTGGACTTTGGTTACTTGCCCGATGATTGGCCCCGATGATCGGCAGGCCATTGAAAATAAATGGATTTATAAGAGGAAGACTGACGCCGATTGTAATGTTACTGCATACAAAGTTTGACTTGTTGCGAAAGGTTTTCGACAAGTTCAAGGAGTTGACTACGATGAGACTTTCTCACCCGTAGTGATGCTTAAGTCTGTCCGAATCATGTTAGCAATTGCCGCATTTTATGATTATGAAATCTGGCAAATGGATGTCAAAACTGCATTTCTTAATGGATATCTCAAAGAAGAGTTGTATATGATGCAACCAGAAGGTTTTGTCGATCCTAAAGGTGCTAACAAAATGTGCAAGCTCCAGCGATCCATCTATGGACTGGTGCAAGCATGTCGGAGTTGGAATACAGACTTTGATAAGGTGATCAAAGCGTATGTTTTTATACAGACTTACGGTGAAGCCTGTATTTATAATAAAGTGAGTGGGAGCACTACAACATTTCTGATAAGTATATGTGAATGAAATATTGTTGATCGGAAATGATGTAGAATTTTCTGGAAAGCATAAAGGATTGTTTAAAAGGAGTTCTTTTCTCAATAAAAGACTTTGGTGAAGCTGCTTACGTATTGGGCACCAAGATCTATAGAGATAGATTAAGACGCTTGATAAGATTTTCAATGAGTACATACCTTAATAAGATTTTGAAGGAGTTCAAAATGGACCAGTTAAAGAAGGAGTTCTTGCCTGAGTTGTAAGGTATGAAGTTGAGTAATACTCAAAACCTGACCACAGCAGAAGATAGAGAAAGAGTGAAAGTCATTCCCTATGCTTCAGCCATAGGTTCTATAAAGTATGCCATGCTATGTACCAAACCTGTTGTGTACCTTGCCATGAGTTTGACAAGGAGGTACAATAGTGATCCAAGAGTAGATCGCTGGACAGCGGTCAAAATTATCCTTGGTTACTGGATTACTAAGGAAATGTTTCTCGATTATGGAGGTGATAAAGAGGTCATCGTAAAGAGTTACACCGATGCAAGCTTTGACACTAATCCAGATGACTCTAAGTATCAATCAGGATGCGTATTGAAAGTGGGAGCAATTAGCTAGAGTAGCTCCATGCAGAGCATTGTAGACATAGAAATTTGCGAAATACATACAGATCTGAATGTAACAGACCCGCTGACTAAACTTCTCTCACGAAGCAAAACATGATCACAACTTAGTACTCTTTGGGTGTTAATCACATGGCGATGTGAACTAGATTGTTGACTCTAGTAAACCCTTTGATTATTGGTCACATGGCGATGTGAACTATGGGTGTTATTCACATAACAATGTGAACTATCTGTATTAAATCACATGGCAATGTGAACTAGATTATTGACTCTAGTGCAAGTGGGAGACTGATGTCTACTACACAACCTTCTTCTTGTAGACGTTGTTGGGCCTCCAAGCGCAGAGGTTTGTAGGACAGTAGCAAATTTCCCTCAAGTGGATGACCTAAGGTTTATCAATCCGTGGGAGGCATAGGATGAAGATGGTTTCTCTCAAACAACCCTGCAACCAAATAACAAAGAGTCTCTTGTGTCCCCAACACACCCAATACAATGGTAAATTGCATAGGTGCACTAGTTCGGCGAAGAGATGGTGATACAAGTGCAATATGGATGGTAGATATAGGTTTTTGTAATAAGAAAATATAAAAACAGCAAGGTAGCAAGTGGTAAACATGAGCATAAACGGTGTTGCAATGATAGGAAACAAGGCCTAGGGTTCATACTTTCACTAGCGCAAGTTCTCTCAACAAGGATAACATAATTGGATCATATTACTAGCCCTCAACATGCAACAAAGAGCACTCCAAAGTAACTAATAGCGGAGAACAAACGAAGAGATTATGGTAGGGTACGAACCACCTCAAAGTTATTCTTTCTGATCGATCTATTCAAGAGTCTGTAGTAATGTTCAATCTATCATAGAGTTCGTACTAGAATAACACCTTAAGACACAAATCAACCAAAACCCTAATGTCACCTAGATACTCCATTGTCACCTCAAGTATCCGTGGGCATGATTATACGATATGCATCACACAATCTCAGATTTATCTATTCAACCAACACAAAGTACTTCAAAGAGTGCCCCAAAGTTTCTACCGGAAAGTCAAGACGAAAACGTGTGCCAACCCCTATGCATAGATTCCCAAGGTCACGGAACCCGCAAGTTGATTACCAAAACATACATCAAGTGGATCACATGATATCCCATTGTCACCACAGATAAGCACGTGCAAGACATACCTCAAGTGTTCTCAAATCCTTAAAGACTCAATCATATAAGATAACTTCAAAGGGAAAACTCAATTCATTACAAGAGAGTAGAGGGGGAGAAGCATCATAAGATCCAACTATAATAGCAAAGCTCGCGATACATCAAGATCGTGCCACCTCAAGAACACGAGAGAGAGAGAGAGAGAGAGAGAGAGAGAGAGAGAGAGAGAGAGAGAGAGAGAGATCAAACACATAGCTATTGGTACATACCCTCAGCCCCGAGGGTGGACTACTCCCTCCTCGTCATGGAGAGCGCCGGGATAATGAAGATAGCCACCGGAGAAGGATTCCCCCCTCTGGTAGGGTGCCAGAACGGGTCTAGATTAGTTTTCGGTGGCTACAGAGGCTTTCAACGGCGGAACTCCCGATCTAGGTTATTTTCCAGAGGTTTCAGTATATATAGGAGGTGTTGGAGTCGGGGCCAAGCAAAGGGGGCTACGGGCTGTCCACGAGGCAGGGGGCGCGCCCAGTAGGGGGGCGCCCCCCACCCTCATGGGCAGCCCGTGGGTCCTCTCGCCCCCCTCCGACACCCCATGGGCTTCTTCTGGTCCAAAAAGGATCTCCGTTGATTTTCAGGTCAATTGGGCTCCATTTGATATTCCTTTTCTATGAAACCCTAAAACAGGAGAAAAACAGAAACTGGCACTGGGCTCTGGGTCAATAGGTTAGTCCCAAAAATAATATAAAATTGTATGACAAAGCCCATTAAACATCCAAAACATCATAAATAATAGCATGGAACAATAAAAAAATATAGATACATTGGAGACGTATCAAGCATCCCCAAGCTTAATTCCTGCTCGTCCTCGAGTAGGTAAATGATAAAAACAGAATTTTTGATGTGGAATGCTAACCAACATAGTTTTTCAATGTAATTCTCTTAATTGTGGTATGAATGTTCAGATCTGAAAGATTCAAGAGAAAAAGTCTATATTGACATAAGAAATAATAATACTTCAAGCATACTAAGAAAGTAATCATGTCTTCTCAAAATACCATGGCTAAATAAAGTTATCCCTACAAAATCATATAGTCTGGCTATGCTCCCTCTTCATCACACAAAATATTCATATCATGCACAACCCCGATTTCAGCCAAGCACTTGTTTTCATACTCTATTCTTTCAAACCTTTCAACTTTCACGCAATACATGAGCGTGAGCCATGGACATAGCACTATGGGTGGAATAGAGAGGTGGTTGTGGAGAAGACAAAAAGGAGGGAGATAGTCTCACATCGACTAGGCGTATCAATGGGCTATGGAGATGCCCATCAATAGATATCAATGTGAGTGAGTACGGATTGCCATGCAACGGATGCACTAGAGCTAAAAATGTATGAAATCTCAACAAAAGAAACTAGTGGGTGTGCATCCAACTTGCTTGCTCATGAAGACCTAGGGCATTTGAGGAAGCCCATCGTTGGAATATACAAGCCAAGTTCTATAATGAAAATTCCCACTAGTATATGTAGGTGACTAAACATGAGACTCTCTATCATAAAGAACATGGTGCTACTTTGAAGCACAAGTGTGGAAAAAGATAGTAGCAATTGTCTCTTTTTTTTCTTTTTTTGGGCCTTTCTTTTTTCTTTGGCCTTTCTTTCCCTTTTTTCCCTTTTTTGGAGGGGCTTTCTTGATTTAGCCTTTCCTCACATGGGACAATGCTCTAATAATGATGGTCATCACACTTTCATTGAATTACAACTCGAAATTACAACTCGATACTAGAATAAGATATGACTCTATATGAATGCCTCCGGCGGTGTACCGGGATGTGCAATGAATCAAGAGTGAGATGTATGAAGAATTATGCATGGTGGCTTTGCCACAAATACTATGTCAACTACATGATCATGCATGGCAATATGACAATATGAAGCGTGTCATATGAACGGAACGGTGGAGAGTTGCATGGCAATATATCTTGGAATGGCTATGGAAATGCCATGATAGGTAGGTATGGTGGCTGTTTTGAGGAATAATATATGGTGGCTATTTTGAGGAAGGATATATAGTGGGTGTATGGTACCAGCTAAAGTTGTGCGATACAAGAGAGGCTAGCAATGGTGGAAGGGTGAGAGTGCGTATAATCCATGGACTCAACATTAGTCATAAAGAACTCATATACTTATTGCAAAAATCTACGAGTCATCAAAACAAAGCAATCAACACATGCTCCTAGGGGGGAGATTGGTAGGAGTTAACCATCGCGCGCGCCCGACCTCCACACAAAGGTTGACACTTTACAAATACCTCATGCTCTAACTTCGTCACATAGTGGTTCACCATACGTGCATGCTACGGGAATCGCTAACCTTAACACAAGTATTTCTCAATTTCATAATAACTCCATTAGCATGACTCTAATATCACTATCCTCATATCTCAAAACAATTGTCAAGCATCCAACTTCTCATCATATTCAATGCACTTAGTGTGAAAGTTTTTACTACATTGATATTGGATGTCTATCATGTGAAGACTAGTTTTATAGCCTAAGCACATTACCATGCTGTTTTAGTAGACTCTCAAAAGGATATAAGTGAAGCATGAGAGATCAACAATTTCTTCAAAATATTATCACCACCGTGCTCTAAAAGATATAAGTGAAGCACTAGAGCAAAAACTATTCAACTCAAAAGATATAAGTGAAGCACATAGATTGTTCTATCAATTCCTAGGCCATATTTAACACTCTCAAATAGGTGTGTCCAGCAAGGATAATTGTGGCAAACTAACAAGCAAAGACTCAAATTATACAAGACGCTCCAAGTAAAACACATATCATGTGGTGAATAAAAATATAGCTCTGAGTATAGTTACCGATAGATGAAGACAAAAGAGGGGATGCCTTCCCGGGGCATCCCCAAGCTTAGGCTTTTGGTTGTACTTGAATTTTACCTTGGGGTGCCTTGGGCATCCCCAAGCTTAGGCTCTTGACACTCTTTGTTTCATAGTCCATCAAAGCAATACTCAAAACTTGAAAACTTCACAACACAAAACTTAGACAAAAATCTCGTGAGCTCCGTTAGTATAAGAAAGCAAACCACTACTCAAAGGTACTGCAATGAATTCATTCTTTGTTTATAATTGTGTTAAACCTACTGTATTTCAACTTCTCCATGGTTCATACTTCCCAATACTACTCATAGATGCATTGAAATAAGCAAACAACACACGAAAAATAGAATCTGTCAAAAACAGAACAGTTTGTAGTAATCTGCAGTTTTCGCATACTTCTGTAACTCCAACAAATTCAAACTAAATTGGTAAACGTGAGGAATTTTTCTATTAATCATTTGCAAAAAAAATTCAACTAAATAGCACACTCCAGTAAAATCTGGTGATCATTCTAGCGAGCGCTAACGATTCTGTTTTTCACAGCAAGATCACATAAACTTCACACAAGTATTCCCAAAGGTTTTACTTGGCACAAACACTAAACAAAACACAAAACCACATCTAAACAGAAGCTGGATGCAATATTTATTCCTAAACAGAAGCAAAAAGAAAATTGGGTTGCCTCCCAACAAGCGCTATCGTTTTACGCCCCTAGCTAGGCATAATGATGCTCACATAAAAGATAAGAATTGAAACATAACGGGAGCATCATGAAGCATATGAATAGCATATTTAAGTCTAACCCACTTCCGATGCATATGGATTTTGTGAGCAAACAACTTATGGGAACGATAATCAACTAGCATAGGAAGGGAAAACAAGCATAACTTCAAAACTTTAAGCACATGGAGAGGAAACTTGATATTATTGCAATATGTAGAAGCATATGATCCTCTCTCATAATAATTTTCAGTAGCATCATGAATGAATTCAACAATATAACCAGGACATAAAGCATTCTTTTCATGATCCCCAAGCATATAAATTTTATTACTCTCTACATAAGCAAAATTCTTCTCATTCATAGTAGTGGGAGCAAACTCAACAAAATAACTATCATGTGAAGCATAATCCAATTGAAAACTAAAATCATGATGAAAAGTTTCATGGTTATCATTATTCTTAATAGCATACAAGTCATCATAATAATCATCATAGATAGCAACTTTGTTCTCATAATCAATTGGAACCTCTTCCAAAATAGTGGATTCATCACTAAATAAAGTCATGACCTCTCCAAATCCACTTTCATAAATATAATCATCATAAATAGGAGGCATGCTTTCATCATAATAAATTTGCTCATCAAGACTTGGGGGACTAAAAATATCATCTTCATCAAACATAGCTTCCCCAAGCTTGTGGCTTTGCATATCATTAGCATCATGGATATTCAAAGGATTCACACTAACAACATTGCAATCATGCTCATCATTCACATATTTTATGCCAAGCATTCTATGTAATTCTTCTTCTAGTACTTGAGCACAATTTTCCTTCCCATCATTTTCACGAAAGATATTAAAAAGATGAAGCATATGAGGTAACCTTAATTCCATTTTTTGTAGTTTTCTTTTATAAACTAAACTAGTGATAAAACAAGAAACTAAAAGATTCGATTGCAAGATCTAAAGATAAACCTTGAAGCACTAACCTACCCGGCAACGGCGCCAGAAAAGAGCTTGATGTCTACTACACAACCTTCTTCTTGTAGACGTTGTTGGGTCTCCAAGTGCAGAGGTTTTTAGGACAGTAGCAAATTTCCCTCAAGTGGATGACCTAAGGTTTATCAATCCGTGGGAGGCGTAGGATGAAGATGGTCTCTCTGAAACAACCCTGCAACCAAATAACAAAGAGTCTCTTGTGTCCCCAACACACCCAATACAATGGTAAATTGCATAGGTGCACTAGTTCGGCGAAGAGATGGTGATACAAGTGCAATATGGATGGTAGATATAGGTTTTTGTAATAAGAAAATATAAAAACAGCAAGGTAGCAAGTGGTAAACGTGAGCATAAACGGTGTTGCAATGATAGGAAACAAGGCCTAGGGTTCATACTTTCACTAGTGCAAGTTCTCTCAACAAGTATAACATAATTGGATCATATTACTAGCCCTCAACATGCAACAAAGAGTCACTCCAAAGTAACTAATAGCAGAGAACAAACGAAGAGATTATGGTAGGGTACGAAACCACCTCAAAGTTATTCTTTCTGATCGATCTATTCAAGAGTCCGTAGTAACGTTCAATCTATCATAGAGTTCGTACTAGAATAACACCTTAAGACACAAATCAACCGAAACCCTAATGTCACCTAGATACTCCATTGTCACCTCAAGTATCCGTGGGCATGATTATATGATATGCATCACACAATCTCAGATTCATCTATTCAACCAACACAAAGTACTTCAAAGAGTGCCCCAAAGTTTCTACCAGAAAGTCAAGACGAAAACGTGTGCCAACCCCTATGCATAGATTCCCAAGGTCACGAAACCCACAAGTTGATCACCAAAACATACATCAAGTGGATCACATGATATCCCATTGTCACCACAGATAAGCATGTGCAAGACATACATCAAGTGTTCTCAAATCCTTAAAGACTCAATCCGATAAGATAACTTCAAAGGGAAAACTCAATTCATTACAATAGAGTAGAGGGCGAGAAGCATCATAAGATCCAACTATAATAGCAAAGCTCGCGATACATCAAGATCGTGCCACCTTAAGAACACGAGAGAGAGAGAGAGATCAAACACATAGCTACTGGTACATACCCTCAGCCCCGAGGGTGGACTACTCCCTCCTCGTCATGGAGAGCGTCGGGATGATGAAGATGGCCACCGGAGAGGGATTCCCCCCTCTGACTGGGTGCCAGAACGGGTCTAGATTGGTTTTCGGTGGCTACAGAGGCTTTCGGCGGCGGAACTCCCAATCTAGGTTATTTTTCGGAGGTTTCAGTATATATAGGAGGTGTTGGAGTCGGGGCCAAGCAAAGGGGGGCTACAGGCTGTCCACGAGGCAGGGGCACGCCCAGTAGGGGGGGGGGCGCCCCCACCCTCGTGGGCAGCCCGTGGGTCCTCTCGTCCCCCTTCGACACTCTGTGGGCTTCTTCTGTTCCAAAAATGATCTCCGTTGATTTTCAGGTCAATTGGGCTCCATTTGATATTCCTTTTCTGCAAAACCCTAAAACAGGAGAAAAACAGAAACTGGCACTGGGCTCTGGGTCAATAGGTTAGTCCCAAAAATAATATAAAAGTGTATGACAAAGCCCATTAAACATCCAAAACATCATAAATAATAGCATAGAGCAATCAAAAATTATAGATACGTTGGAGACGTATCAGAGACTGAAGGAAAAATGCCCTATAGGCAATAATAAAGTTGTTATTTATATTTCCTTATATCATGATAAATGTTTATTATTCATGCTAGAATTGTATTAATCGGAAACTTAGTACATGTGTGAATACATAGATAAAACAGAGTGTCCCTAGTATGCCTCTACTAGACTAGCTCGTTAATCAAAGATGGTTATGTTTCCTAACCATAGACATGAGTTGTCGTTTGATCAACGGGATCACATCATTAGGAGAATAATGTGATGGACAAGAACCATCCGTTAGCTTAGCACTATGATCGTTTAGTTTTAGTGCAATTGCTTTCTTCATGACTTATATATGTTCCTATGACTATGAGATTATGCAACTCCAGAATACGAAGGAATACCTTGTGTGCTATCAAATGTCACAATGTAACTGGGTGATTATAAAGATGCTCTACAGGTGTCTCCAAAGGTGTTTGTGGTGTTGGCATAGATCGAGAATAGGATTTGTCACTCCGAGTGTCGAAGAGGTATCTCTGAGCCCTCTTGGTAATATACATCATAATAAGCCTTGCATGAAAACGACTAATGAGTTAGTCACGAGATGATGTATTACAAAATGAGTAAAGAGACTTGCCGGTAACGAGATTGAACTAGGTATGATCATATCGACGATCGAATCTCGGGCAAGTAACATACTGATGACAAAGGGAACAACTTATGTTGTCATGCGATTTGACCGATAAAGATCTTCGTAGAGTATGTAGGAACCAATATGATCATCCAGGTTCCGCTATTGGTTATGAACCGGAGATGAGTCTTGGTCATGTCTACATGTTCTCGAACCCGTAGGGTCCGCACGCTTAACGCGATGACGATCGGTATTATGAGTTTATGTGTTTTGATGTACCGAAGGTAGTTCGGAGTCCCGGATGAGATCACAGACATGACGAGGAGTCTCGAAATGGTCGAGACATAAAGATTGATATATTGGAAGGTTATATTCGGACACCGGAAGGGTTTCGGGGGTCACCGGATAAATACCAGGGTACCGGTGAGTTACTGGAACTCCCGGGGGCTTAATGGGCCTACATGGGCTTTAGTGGGAGAGAGAGGAGGCGGCCAAGAGGTGGGGCCGTGCCCTCCCTAGCCCAATCCGAATTGGGAGGGGGCTGGCCCCCCTTTCCTTCTTATCCTCTTCCCCTTCCTTCCCCCTCCTAGTAGGACTAGGAAAGGGGGGAAACCTACTCCTAGTAGGAGTAGGACTCCTCCCTTGGGGCGCGCCATAGGAGGCCGGCCGCCCCCCTCCTTCACTCCTTTATATACGTGGCCAGGGGGCACCCCATGGACACACAAGTTGATTTCTTAGCCGTGTGCGGTGCCCCCCTCCACAGTTACACACGTCGGTCATATCGTCGTAGTGCTTAGGCGAAGCCCTGCGCCGGTAACTTCATCACCACCGTCACCACGCCGTCGTGCTGACGAAAATCTCCCTCGACCTCAACTAGATCTTGAGTTCGAGGGACGTCACCGAGCTAAACGCGTGCAGATCGCGAAGGTGTCGTGCGTTCGGTGCTAGATCGGCTGGATCACGAAGACGTTCGACTACATCAACCGCGTTACTAAACGCTTCCGCTTTCGGTCTACGAGGGTATGTGGACACACTCTCCCACTCGTCTCTATGCTTATCCTAGATAGATCTTGCGTGATCGCAGGAATTTTTTTGAAATACTACGTTCCCCAATAGTACGGACATGGCCTCGAAACAATGGAGACCAAAATGTCGAACGTGAATCATATAGTAGATATGATCAACATAGAGATGTTCACCATTGAAGACTACTCCATCTCACGTGATGATCGGACATGGTTTAGTTGATTTGGATCACGTATCATTTAGATGACTTTAGGGATGTCTATCTAAGTGGGAGTTCTTAAGTAATTTGATTAATTGAACTTTAATTTATCATGAACTTAGTCCTGATAGTATTTGCATATCTATGTTGTAGATCAATAGCTCGCGATGTAGTTCCCTTGTTTTTTATATGTTCCTAGAGAAAACCAAGTTTAAAGATGATAGTAGCAATTATGTGGACTCGGTCGGTAATCTGAGGATTATCCTCATTGGCTCACAGAAGTATTATGTCCTTGATGCACCGCTAGGTGAGAGACCTATTGCAGGAGCAGGTGCAGACGTTATGAATGTTTGGCAAAGCTCGATGTGATGCCTACTTAATAGTTTAGTGCGCCATGCTTTAAGGCTTAGAACCAGGACTTAAAAAATGTTTTGAACACCATGGAGCATATGAGATTTTCCAAGAGGTGAAATTGGTATTTCAGACTCATGCCCATGTCGAGAGGTATGAGACCTCTAACAAGTACTTTGACTACAAGATGGAGGAGAATAGCTCGGCTAGTGAGCATGTGCTCAGAATATCTGGGTGCTACAATCACTTGAATCAAGTGGGAGTTAATCTTCTAGATAAGATAGTGATTGATAGAGTTCTCTAGTCACTATCACCAAGCTACTAGAACTTCATGATGAACTATAATATGCAAGGGATGACGAAAATGATTCCCGTGCTCTTCGCGATGCTAAAATTGGCGAAGTTAGAAGTCAAGAAAAAGCATCAAGTGTTGATGGTTAACAAGACCACTAGTTTCAAGAAAAGGGGCAAGGGAAAGATAAGGAACTTCAAGAAGAATGGCAAGCAAGTTGTCACTCCTGAGAAGAAGCCCAAAGCTAGACCCAAGCCTGAAACTAAGTGCTTCTACTACAAAGAAAATGGTCACTGGAAGCGGAACTACTCCAAATATTTGGTGGATAAGAAGGATGGCAAAGTGAACAAAGGTATATTTGATATACATGTTATTGATGTGTCCTTACTAGTGCTCGTAGTAGCCCCTGGGTATTTGATATTTGTTCGGTTGCTAAGATTAGTAAATCGAAACAGGAGTTGCGGAATAAATGGACACTAGTTTAGGGTGAGGTGACGATGTGTGTTGAAAGTAGTTCCATGGTTGATATGATCATCATTGAACACTCCCTATACTTTCGGGATTAGTGTTAAACCTAAATAAATGTTATTTGGTGTTTGCATTGAGGTTGAACAAGATTGGATCGTGTTTATTGCAATACGATTATTCATTTAAAGAGAATAATTGTTATTCTGTTTACATGAATAAAACCTTCTATGGTCATACACCCAAGGTGAATGGTTTACTGAACCTTGATCGTAATAATACACATATTCATAATATTGAAGCCAAAACATGCAAACTTGATAATGATAATGCAAAATACTTGTGGCATTGCCGTTTAGCTCATATTGGTGTAAAGCGCATGAAGAAAACCCATTCCGATGGTCTTTTGGAATCACTTGATTATGAATCATTTGATACTTGCGAACCATGCCTCATGGGCAAGATGGCTAAACCTCCGTTCTCCGGAACAATGGAGCGAGCCAATGACTTATTGGAAATAATACTTACTGATGTATGCGGTCCAATGAGTGTTGAGGCTCGCGGCGGGTATCGTTATTTTCTGACCTTCACAGATGATTTGAGCAGATATGGGTATATTTACTTGATGAAACACAAGTCTGAAACATTTGAAAAGTTCAAAGAATTTCAGAGTGAAGTAGAGAATCATCATAACAAGAAAATAAAGTTTCTATGATCTAATCGCCGAGGCGAACATTTGAGTTACGAGTTTGGTCTTCATTTGAAACAATGTGGAATAGTTTCATAGCTCACGCCACATGGAACACCACGGCGTAATGGTGTGTCCGAACGTCGTAACCGTACTTTATTAGATATGGTGTGATCTATGATGTCTCTTACCAATTTACAACTATTGTTCTGGGGTTATGCATTAGAGACATCTGCATTCACATTAAATAGGGCACCATCTAAATCCATTGAGACAACACAGTATGAACTGTGGTTTGGCAAGAAACCTAAGCTGTCGTTTCTTAAAGTTTGGGGTTGCGATGCCTATGTGAAAAGCTTCAGCCTGAAGCTCGATCCAAATCGGAGAAGTGTGTCTTCATAGGATACCCAAAACAAACTGTTGGGTACACCTTCTACCACAAATCCGAAGGCAAGATCTTTGTTGCTAAGAATGGATCCTTTCTAGAGAAGGAGTTTCTCTCAAAAGAAGTGAGTGGGAGGAAAGTAGAACTTGATGAGGTAATTGTACCTTCTCTCGAATTGAAAAGTAGCTCATCACAGAAAACCATTCTCATGATGCCTACACCAACTAGAGAGGAAGCTAATGATAATGATCATGAAACTTCAGATCAAGTTACCACCGAACCACGTAGATCAACCAGAGCACAATTCGCACCAGAGTGGTACGGTAATCCTGTTCTGGAAGTCATGTTACTAGACCATGATGAACCTACGAACTATAAAGAAGCTATGATGAGCCCAGATTCCGATAAATGGCTTGAGGCCATGAAATCTGAGATAGGATCCATGTATGAGAACAAAGTGTGAACTTTGGTGGACTTGTCCTATGATCGGCAAGCTATTGAGAATAAAGGCTCATCAAGAGGAAGATGGACGCTGATAGTAATGTTACTATCTACAAAGCTCGACTTGTCGCAAAAGTTTTTCGACAAGTAAAAGGAGTTGACTACGATGAGATTATCTCACTCGTAGCTATGCTTAAGTCTGTTCGAATCATGTTAGCAATTGCCGCATTTTATGAAATTTGGCAAATGGATGTCAAAACTGCATTCCTTAATGAACTTCTTAAATAAGAGTTGTATATGATGCAACCAGAAGATTTTGTCAATTCTAAAGGTGCTAACAAAGTGTGCAAGCTCCAGCGATGCATTTATGGACTGGTGCAAGCATCTCATAGATGGAATATACGCTTTGATAAGGTGATCAAAGCATATGGTTTTATACATACTTACGATGAAGCCTGTATTTACAAGAAAGTGAGTGGGAGCACTACAACATTTCTGATAAGTATATGTGAGTGACATATATCGGAAATGATGTAGAATTTCTGGATAGCATAAAAGAATATTTGAATAAGATTTTTTCAAAGAAAGACCTCGGTGAAGCTACTTACATATTGGGCATCAAGATCTATAGAGATAGATCAAGACGCTTGATAAGACTTTCACAAAGCACATACCATGATAAAGTTTTGAAAGAAGTTCAAAAATGGATTAGACAAAGAAAGGGTTCTTGCCTGTATTAAGGTGTGAAGTTGAGTAAGACTCAAAACCCGACCACTGCAGAATATAGAGAGAAAATGAAAAGTCATTCCCTATGCCTCAGTCATAGGTTCTATAAAGTATGCCATGCTGTGTACCAGACCTGTGGTGTACCTTGCCATGAGTTTGACAAGGGGGTACAATAGTGATCCATGAGTAGATCACTAGGCAGCAGTCAAAATTATCCTTAGGTACCTAAAGAGGACTAAGGAAATGTTTCTCGGTTATGGAAGTGATAAAGAGTTCGTCGTAAAGACATACGTCAATGCAAGCTTTGACGCCAATCCGGATGACTCCGAGTCTCGATCTGGATACATATTGAAAGTGGGAGCAATTATCTAGAGTAGCTCCATAAAGAGCATTGTAAACATAGAAATTTGCAAAATACATACGGATGTGAATGTGACAGATCTGTTGACTAAACTTCTCTCACAAGCAAAACATGATCACACGTTAGTACTCTTTGGGTGTTAATCAGAAGGCGATGTGAACTAGATTATTGACTCTAGTAAACCCTTTGGATTTTGGTCACATGGCGATGTGAACTCTGGGTGTTAATCACATGGCGATGTGAACTATTGGTGTTAATCACATGATGATGTGAACTAGATTATTGGCTCTAGTGCAAGTGGGAGACTGAAGGAAATATGCCCTAGAGGCAATAATAAAGTTGTTATTTTATATTTCCTTATATCATGATAAATATTTATTATTCATTCTAGAATTGTATTAACTGGAAACTTGATACATGTGCGGATACATAGACA
The DNA here is from genome assembly GCA_902687465.1 of Secale cereale. Taxonomy (NCBI): domain Eukaryota; kingdom Viridiplantae; phylum Streptophyta; class Magnoliopsida; order Poales; family Poaceae; genus Secale; species Secale cereale. The sequence continues at coordinate 335,962,675 of LR738713.1, forward strand.
AACCACCGTCGCTTGTGTACACCGACATCCCCCAAGCTTAACCCATTGCTTGTCCTCAAGAAATTCAATTGACAAACTGAAAGTGATAAAGAAAAACTTTTACGAACTCTTTTGTTCTTGTTTCTATCTATATGCTTAAATAATACCCAATTCAGCAAAGATCATAACTAACCTTGCAGACGATAACTCTTAGAAATTATATTCATCCATATCAGTGGCATAATCAACTAGCGAGCAATAATAAGTTATCTCAAATGCCAACACTTTGTCAAAACAATCATGATATAATATGACAATAATGGTATCTTGCTAGCCCTTTCTAAGACCGGAAAACATAAATGTTGAGCACGACTAGACATTGTAATTCATGGTAGAAGAGATCCTCTCATGCTAACCCTCAATCTTAACTATACTCAATGCCTAAGAATGACAATAGTGCTCGCAGGTCTGGTGCTTATTTGAGAAGATGATGACTCAACATAAAAGGTAAATAGATAGTCCCTTTGCAGAGGGAAACATGGATTTGCAGAGGTGCGAGATCTTGAAGCTTAAGTCGTAGATAAATATAATTTGGGAGGTATACCTTTCCCGTCAATGTTATGACCAAGAGTTTTCAATATCTTCCATGTTATAAAAATATGTGGCGATTCCCAAGCGGTAAATGTAAAAGTTTACCCCCCTCCACCAACAAACACAAGCCATGACTAGACGAATCCTCGGGTGCCCTCCATATCAACAACAGTCCGGGGGGTTTGGTTTAATTATTAGTTTTATTTTTCATGGGATTGGGCATCCTGATTACCAGCCCCTCTCGTGCAAGGACAAGTGAATAAACACTCATCGTGAGAATAACCCGCTTAGCATGGAAGATACTGACCTCCCCCTGTTGCGCCATGATACGTCCATTTTGCATCATGTTTTCCTACTGTTATTTATAAATTTTTTATGTGTAATAATGCTTTGTGGAGTAATTCTAATGCCTTTTCTCTCATAATATGCAAGGTTTACTTAAAGAGGGAGAATATCAGCAACTGGAATTCTGGACCTGAAAAAGCTACGTCAGAGATACCTATTCTACACATCTCCAAATGAGCTGAAACTTTATGCGTAATTATTTTGGAATATATAATAAATATTGGAGCAAATAACTACCAGAGGGGGGCTGCTTGGTGCACACAAGACACTAGGGCGCGCCTGGCCCCCCCAGGCGCGCCCTGGTGGGTGGTGGGCAGCCCAGCACACCTCCGGTGCCCATCTTCTGGTATATAAGGTCTTTGACCTGGAAAAAATAAGGAGAGGACTTTCGGGAGAGAACTCCGCCATGTCGAGGCGGAACTTGGGCAGGAGCACTTTTGCTCTCCGGCAGAGCGATTCCACCGGGCATACTTCCCTGTGAGAGGGGGAAATCGAAGTTATCATCATCACCAACAACCCTCTCATCATGGGAGAATCAGTCTCCATCAACATCTTGACCAGCACCATCTCATCCCAAACCCCAGTTCATCTCTTGTATTGAATCTTTGTATCAAAATCTCAGATTGGTACCTATGGGTCGCTAGTAGTGTTGATTACATCTTGTAGTTGATGCTAGTTGGTTTATTTGGTGGAAGATAAAATGTTCAGATCCATTATGATATTCATTACTCTTATGATATTGAACATGCACTACTGTAGGTTGGTCCAAACGTGACAGTCCAATTAGAGGCCCTTCGACGAAACTATGTGCGATGCATTAATCACAAACGACGATGTAATAAAACCGTCAAAAAATATACAAAACGTATGCGATGACGGTCACATCAAACACGGTTAAGATTAGAGTTGCATTTGCGATGCGTGACAAATGGTTAATCCATAAGAACTGTTTGCGATGAGGAAGAACAATATAAACGGGCAGCCAGATGAGGGTGTGTGCGATATACGGGATACAATTCACTAGGTTGAACTGTGTGTGATTAGGCAACACAAAAGAAACGGTCAGCCAGATCTAGGTGTGTGTGATGGAGGGCATAAAGTTCACTTGGATGAACTGTTTGCGATGAGCCAAGACAACAGACACAGTTCAACTGAACAAGATGTGTGTGATATGTGGCAAACAGTTCCGTAATCAGAAATATGTGCGAAGACCAATAATAACAAAGACGCTTGCTGCTAATAGGCCATGTGATTTGCTCTGTCTACAGAAGAATAAACATCCAATTACATAAGTGACTATACAGATCATTCGCACACACCTCAATAAACAATTGCATGCATTCTAAAGTAGGAGAAACGATTGTCTAGTCATCTACTGCTTGTGACGCTCCCGCCACTTCTCTAAGGCTCGATCCCTCGTTTGGGGCAGGACGAAGACACTTCCTCATGTCAACGATCCGCCTGTACATCTCGTAGCTTGTGTACGCATCCTTGGCTGCATACTTGACGTGTTGTTCATCCAGTCTCTGATGCCAGACACTGTGCCAATTGTTCTTGTCCTTCTTACTCTCGTCCTTCATCTTCATGTAGTAGGGGTCGACGATGGCCGAGGCGAGGTCAACCATGGAGGTTTGTTTGTTGTTGTCGCTTCCTTAGACCTTGTAGTGGTCCTGGATGTTGACAACATTCTGGCATTTCAAGACCGAAACGTTGAGCACTTTTGGATCGTTGGTGGTGTCCACCATAGCGAAACTGTAGTCGGAGCTGTTGATAAACCTGGAGAAATGCTCGCAAGGCCTTGTGGCCAGGTGGTAGTGGTAGACGAGGACGTCATGTAGCACGCACAATTGTGCGACGACAACCTTCTGATCGTGCATGGCGCGACCGCTGGTGAACTTGAGGTAGAAGCCAACCACTTGGTACTTGTCCACAACAAGCAACTGCTCCATAGTTTGGATTGAGCTCTCCACCAAGACCGGCTCATTTGTGTACACCACCGAGAGGGCCTCCCCCCTCATGTGGGTGTCCACTATGTGATGCGGGGTGAACTGCCCCCTGTTGTCGTCATCGGCCGCTGGGAGCGCCATTGGAGCCACATGGAGTGCCATTGGAACCGATGGATGTCCTCTCTGTATGTGTCCTCGTTGGTGTGCTTGTTGTGTTGTGTGGCACGAGAGATGAAGGTAAATGGCCACAAGAATAAATGGGGGTCGGGTGGCCTGGATTCTCGGCACGTCCGCATGGAAGTTTTTGCAACGGGTAACTGCATCGTGGTGCCGCGCCCGGCGCAAACCACATGCCTAATGGCAGCACGAACGTACATGATCGTGCGCCGGCCCCAAACACTAGCATCACGCGTGGAGGGACGAGGGCAGAGCGCCCAGAGGGACACGAGAGCAGAGTGCGTGCCATGAGACGCGAGCAGAGCGCGCCACGGCCGCCTCCATCGCGAGCAACCACACGCATAGAGCAGTTGAACACGCATGTAATGGTCGTCTACAAGCCGACCAACAGTTGTATCGCTCCTTAGAGAGCGACCGTGTGCTACTACCTCCGTTTTGGTATATTAGTGCCCTTCATATTTTGTGCCATATTTTGACCTTCAATTTAACCAACAAAATGTTAATGCATGTTATAAAAATTATATAATTGGAAACTATGTTCAAATACGAATCTAATGATATAATCAGTGGCGACATGCATTCACATTTTATTAGTTAAATCTCTAGTCAAAAATTTTGCACAAAAATACATAGACGACTTATGAACTAGGATAGGGGTAGTAAGTAATTAAATTGCAAATGTTTTTCATTAACCGTATGTAAACGTGTTCTTTCGTCCTCTTCTCGCACATCGTGTCACCCCGCTACTGCAGACGGCTTCGAGTGCAAACTTGAGCAGCGAGCGAGGGCGTTCGTGAGCCCGTTCTCGTGCAACCGCGCAGGTTCCCGCGCAAGCTTCCCACCCGACTCAGTGAAATCAACCAACATCCCAATGCTTACCGGCCTGCTATATAAACCCTCACGGCCGGCAAGTCCTACATGGCATTTTGCCTCCGTCCATGTAGCTTATCTTGTCTACTTCTCCCACAGTAGCCAATGGCACCGGTCCATCGTTGTCGCTCAGGCACTCCGCCGTCATCAAAGGACAGCTCCAGCCAGGGGGCTACACCGCGGTGGCGGAGCAGTCCCCAGCGTAGTGTAGTGCGCGTGTCGACCCTATTGGGTGTGCATGGAACACCCACCACATGCTTTGCCTCCGCTGCCTGTCGGCAGCTGTTGCCAGCCATCATTGTCGCCACCCCACCGTTTGCCGCTGTGGCCACCACACCACCATCGAAAGCCAGGGCCATCGCCCGCTCCGCCGCCGCGGCCCGAAGGTGGGAGGTGGCCGTCTTGGCCGCCACTGCCGGCCATCGTAGCCATCACCCACTCCGCCACCGCGACCCGAAGGCGGTAGGAGGTGGTCATGGCCGCCAGCCCATCGTTGACCGCCGGGGCCATCACCCGCTCTGCCACCGCCGCCTGAAGGTGGGAGGCGAAGGTGGAGGCCCGCACGTGCGTCAGCGACCTTGCATGCAACATCGAGTTCCTGCTGGGGGAGGAGGAACACCTCGTCGAGCATACAAAGAGCCTTACCGCCGCCGTGGCTGCAGCACATGCCACCGCAGAGGCGAGGAATCAAGAGATCTATGAGGAGTCCTGCCGCTTCGAGATATGTCGTTTGGAGCGGCAAAGGGCATTCGAGGTGAGCATCGCTGAAGGTGCAGTGGCGATAAGCATCGTATTGCAATTGTCCAGCTCGTCGGTAGGCTCCTCCTCCTCTGCCTCTTACCAAGGGCGCTCGGCAGATGAGAGGCTGCCAAAAGTAGTACAAAGCTCTTCCGTAGTAGTAGTATTTAGGGGCTATTTAGTTTAGTTCAGCTGACTATAAATGTGGTGGAACTGTACAATGTACTTAAAATTAGCTAGTATATATAGTTGAACTAGCTATTTCAGTACGTGGTTGGAAACAATTGGGGAAAAGTTTGTTCAGTCCAGCTGTCGAGTTTAACTATTTGTATAAAGAACGACTGCTTAATCTATGAATGAAATCTATGCTTAATTACTCAATTTTAGTTGCAAAAAATAGATAGTGCTAGTGATTTTTAGCTGCATATTTTGACTAATGGCAGTGTTACAAGGTTGACAAATGGAAATGTTACTAGATGAACAAATGCCTATCTTCCAGTTTGACAAATGGCAATATACCCAATATGACAGATGCAAATCTTACCAAATTGTCTATACGTGGTTGCGCATGGGTTATCCGAAAAAACCGTTTGCATTGAAGGGATTTACATATCCTGCGTGCCAGATTTTCTAATGGCTTAGTGCCAAAGTCTTGCTTAGCATACTGTATTCAATCTGAACCATTTGCGTTGAAGAGATGCACAAATCCCGCGCTATGATTTTTCCCTTGCCTTACTGGGGCAGACCATAGCTCTCACTTTGCATACGGGTGTTCTATCTAAAACATTTGCGATGAAGAGCTACACAAATCCTGCTCGGCACATTTTCCCTTGGCTTACTGGGTAAGCTGTCGGTTTACATACGTGTGTTCTATCTAAAACGTTTGCAATCAAGAGGTGTAGAAATCCTGCTCGACACATTTTCCCTTGGCTTCCTAGGGAAGCTGTCGGTTTGCTACGGGTGTTCTAACTAAAACGCTTGCGATTAGTATTTTATATTTAGATACATTTTGACATTTTTTAAAGGAAATATTTTGATAAGTAGGTACATTCAGAGAGTAAAATGCAAGTTCGTTCAAACCATATCTTTCATTCAGTCACACCGCGAATTTATATTCATATGAATGAGATACAATATTAAACCCAAAAAACTAATTCCGGTAGCGGCGGAGGCGGCGTGCCGCGTTGGCATTGACGTTTTCGTCCTTCGGGATGCCGTAGTTGAAGTCTTCAAGGCAGCACAAAATGTTCTTCGCTTGGAAATCAAACATCATGTCGTCGCGCGATCGACGGGCGCGGCGCGGGAGGACGACAACTCACGGCGCTGCGAGGTAGCGGTCGACAGCGGCGTCCCATGATGCCGAGGGAGGTGCACACACGTACACAGGCACGGCGGGTGCAGGAAATCACACGGGGACCGACGCCGTGGTGGGTGCAGGGGCACGCATGGGCACGGGCACAGGCATGTACACGAGCTCGCGCGGGTCTGCGAAGACCTCGCTGACGCCCGCGGCTTCTAGCTCTGCGATAGTGCTCGACGACCAGCCCATCAATGCTACGGGATGGTCGCTGGCGCGGGCGCAGGGATGGGAGCTAGGACGGGTGTGGGGGCAACAACCATCGCGGATAGCTCGTTCAGGGCAATGTCCATGAGGCCTCATTCCTCCTTATTTTCTATGTCCTCCAACTCAGACTCGACTTCACCAAACTGGAAGACTAGTGGGAGATGACCCTTCTACGATATGGTGTTGGTGGAGGTCTGCGGGAGGATGACATCAATGCGGGCGGCCATGGAAGTCAAAGAGCTCGCGTCCAAGTGAGCCTGCACAGCGTACATCTTGCACGCTTCCCGGTGAGCTGGCGCATTGGAGGACAACTTGCATGCCTCTCAGTCAGCTTGCGCAGCGGACTGCGCTCACACGCCTCCCGTTTAGTCAAGCAGCTGTCCACATGGCACGTCCTAGCCATTCAAATAGTGACATGTGGCGTCACATGAATGGTTAACAAAACACACACGATTTAAATTATACAAAACATTTGAGATGTTAAAGTGGCAGTTATTTGTTTCAAAATGCCTTTGTTGGTTGGTATTCGAGTGCGACTTCTCTCAAAATGGACACGAAAAATACCACAGCGTGTCTTGTGCCACTCCATGATAGCATGCCAAGTTTCATGAATTCCAGAAGAGTTTTGGATTTACTAGAATTTAACCAAGTATCTCAATGTTTTGCCGGCAAGCAACAGTGCCCTGGTGTTTGAAATTCACTCTCATTTCTTGCATGGGACCTAAGCATGCACCCAAGGACACACATTTGATATGTCAACCCATGTTTCTACACTGGAGCATCTGCTTGTAGTTCAAATTTGAATTATGCACATAAAATGCCTAGAAAACCCAGTTAATGTATAAAAATGTCCAAGCGAATGCCAAAAAATCCCTAAAATTGGCACAACACTCCTGTTGTTCTATGTTGACACTAGGAAAAATTTGAAAGCAAGAAGAGGCGATGGATATCGTTTCCTCCCCAAAGGTGGCACATTCCCTACCGAAACCATTAGGTTTGTTGTGAGAAGCTCTGTTTTGCGAGAAGCTTATACCCAAACCTGCCCCAAATGGGACAAAATGTTTACCACAACATGTTGATGTTGCTCCATGATAGCATGCCAAGTTTCATGAATTTCAAACGAGTTTTGGATTTACTAGAATTTAAAAATAAAGTATCTCAACGTTTTACCGGCAATCAACATTGTCCTGGTGTTTGAAATTCATTCCCATTTCTTGCATGGGACATAATCATGGACCCAAGGATAAACATTTGATATGTCAACCCATTTTTCTGCCCTGGAGCATGTGCATGTAGTTCAAATTTGAATTAAGCACATAAACTGCCTGGAAAACCCAGTTAATGTATAAAAATGTCCAAGTGAAGCACAAAAAATCCCTAAAATTGACACAACACTCATGTTGTTCTATGTTGACACTAGAAAAAATTTGAAAGCAAGAAGAGGCAACAGATGTCGTTTCGTCCTCAAAGGTGGCACGTTCCCTTCCGAAACCATCAGGCTTGTTGTGAGAAGCTCTGGTTTGCGAGAACCATATACCCAAACCGGCCCCAAATGGGACAATTTTTTTACCACAATATGTTGATGCCGCTCCATGATAGCATGCCATGTTTCATGAACTTCAGAAGAGTTTTGGCTTTACTTGAATTTAAAAACCATATATCTCAATGTTTGCGGCCGAGCGATGGTGGCAAGGTGTTGTTTATGAGAAGCTATATGATAAAGTTTTATGATAAAGTTTGTTGCTGTTATAATAATATGCATGATGCTACTATGTTCGTATTTTATTTTTATCGGCACCTCTCTCTCAAAACATGTGGACATAATTTTTGATATCGGCTTTTGCTTGAGGACAAACGAGGTCTAAGCTAGGGGGAGTTGATACGTCCATTTTGCATCTTGTTTTCCTACTATTATTTATAATGTTTTTATGCATAATAATGCTTTATGGAGTAATTCTAATACCTTTTCCCTCATAATATGCAAGGTTTACACAAAGAGGGAGAATACTGGCAGATGGAATTCTGGACCTAAAAATGTACATCAGAGATACCTATTTCGCAGATCTCCAAATGAGCTGAAACTTTACGGAGAATTATCTTGGAATATATAATAAATATTGGAGCAAATAACTACCATAGCGTGGCTGCCTGGTGCCCACAAGACACCAGGGTGCGCCAGACCCCAAGCGCGCCTTGGTGTGTAGTGGGCAGCCCAACCCACCTCTGGTGCCCATCTTCTCGTGTATAAGGTCTTTTGACCTAGAAAAAATAAGGAGAGGACTTTCGGAATGGAACGCCGCCGTCTCGAGACGGAACTTGGGTAGGAGCACTTTTGCTCTCCGGCGGAGCGATTCTGCCGGGGATACTTCCCTCCGGGAGGGGCAAATCGAAGCTATCTCATCACCAACAACCCTCTCATCGTGGGACGATCAATCGCCATCAACATATTCAGCAGCACCATCTCATATCAATCCCTAGTTCATCTCTTGTACTCAATCTTTGTATCAAAACCTCATATTGGTACCCGTGGGTCGCTAGTAGTGTTGATTATCTTGTAGTTGATGCTAGTTAATTTATTTGGTGGAAGATAATAGGTTCAGATCCATTATGATATTTATTACTCCTTTGATATTGAACACACATATGCTTTGTGAGTAGTTACTTTCGTTCTTAAGACCACGGGAGAAGTCATGTTGCAATTAATCATGTGAATTCGATATTCGTTCGATATTTTGATGATGTGTATGTTATGATTCCCTTAGTGGTGTTATGTGAATGTCTACTACACAACACTTCACCATATTTGGGCCTAAGGGAATGCATTGTGGAGTAGTTATTAGATGATGGGTTGCGAGAGTGACATAAACTTAAACCCTAGTTTATGCGCTATTCCGTAAGGGGCTGATTTGGGTCCATATGTTTAATGTTATGGTTAGATATTATCTTAATTCTTCTTTCGTAGTTGCAGATGCTTGCGAAGGGTGTGTACTTGCCGTCTTGTCCAATGCTCCTAGCTGTTCCATGGCCTCCCTCTTGGTTTCTGGTCATGCATAGCACATATGTTTTAGGTAGTAGCCATGTCTCACATGTGGAAAGTGAAGGTTTGGTGTCACGCCCAAGATGCGATTCTATCCCGATCACGTTATAAACTCGTGATTGGGGCACAACCGCATTTCGGTCGCTTAGCAAGATGGATATCATTACATCATACCATTACATAAATAGATGGGTATACATACAAGTAATCCAAGTCACATGAATACAACAACATCAGATACAAGACATCCAACTATGGATGAAAACATGACAAACACAACGACATCAATCCTGGTATCCCAGGCTGCCGACCAGGAACCTATCCCAAGACTGACAAAGAAGAAGAAGGAAAAACTTCAACACACGTGACATCGCTCTCACGTCAATTCATCGGAACCTGCACCTGCAACTGTTGTTATAGTATTTGTGAGACACGAGGACTCAGCAATCCCATAACCATGGGTATCAAGACTAGCAAAGCTTAATGGGTATGGAAAGGTTAAGTGGTGAGGTTGCAGCAGCGGCTATGCATATGTATGGTGGCTAACTTATGAGTACCAGAATAAGATGAGCATCTACGCAAACGGTCGCAAACTAGTAATGATCGCTAAGAGATCCTAAACTACCTATGAGTCACACATAACCCCACCGTGTTCTCTTCTCAAAATGAAAAGAGACGACCACGATTACTCACGCGGTTCGTGTGTTTTATTTCGGATCCTCTGTCAAGTTTTCTACAACCGGACATTAACAAATTCAAATCTGCCACATAACCACGGGAATGGCTTTCGAAAGATCATAACCTTGCAGGGGTGTCCCAACTTAGCCCATCACAAGCTCTCACGATCAGCAGAGGTAAAAACCCCTTATCTTAGGGATAGCCCGATCTGACTCGGAATCCCGGTGCACAAGACATTTCAACAATGGTAAAACAAGTCCAGCAAGACCTCCCGGCATGCCGACACTCTGATAGTAGCCACGTGTATCTCGTCTCAGGCCAGGTCCGTATGGGCATCCTACAGGTAAAACCAGACATCGAGTTTCCCCGCAGTGGCCCCGCAGTCTACCCGTTTGGGACCAACACCATCGGCACTGCCCCCCTGTATGTGGAAAATAATCCTCGGGTAGCGCTAACTCCCTATTCAATTTAATTAATTAATTAAGTTTTTAATATGTTGCAAATTAAAACCAAAGTTGGGCCTTGCTGGAGGAGTTTTATTCAAAGCAAACTGTCAAGGGGTCCCCATATACCCAACCGCGTTAGGAACGCAAAATCAAGGAACATAACACCGGTTTATCGGTTCTTAAGGCGGCATGAGTGAAACAAAACACCGAGCAGAAGGCCAAGCCTTCCACCCATTGCCAAGTATATAGGTGCATTAATTATAGTAATATATATTGTGATATTCCAACAATCCAAGTTCCGACATGGAATAATCTTCATCTTCACCTGCAACTAACAACACTATAAGAGGGGCTGAGCAAGCGGTAACATAGCCATACAACGGTTTGCTAGGATGGTGTCAAGGTTAGAGGTTTCATGGCATCAAGGAGAGATGCTGACAATAAATGATGGTAGCACGACATATAGCGATAGCATCGAGACAACTTGCATAGCAATGATAGTAATGAGATCCAAGGTGATGATCATCTTGCCTGAGATCCCGCTAGGAAGAAGATCGAGTCCATGAAGAAGATGAAGCCACGAAGACGAACCAAGCATAGTCGAACGAATCCTCACGATCGCAACAAAACAGAAACTAACGAGAGAAGCAAACCAGAAAGAAGCAAACAACATGGTAAACACACAAGCATAAACATGGCATGATGCTCAACCAAGTATGATACATGACAAGATTAAATAGGCATGGCATGGCAATGTGCAACAAACAATACTACACATTAAGTGGAGCTCAATATGCAACGAACTGCATATTGACGAAACACCACATTCAAGTATTTAATTTCACTCCCGTTTATGTACACAACAAGTTTAAATGTTGGTTAACATGGCAAGAGGTGAAGCATAAAGAAACTATATATCTAGGCAATTTAAATGGGACCGAAAACAACAAACAACAATTCCGGAAAATCCCCATGTGTATATTTTGAATTTGGTACTGTTATGCCTAGAAACACATTTTATTATTGTTAAACATGAAAATAAAGTGCACCATGATGATCTACTCGAAATTCTAGTCAAGTTACATATAAAGTTCATTTAATTCGGAGCTACGGCCTAGAAGATATGAGCAAAACAAGTCAAGCATGTCATTGATGCGAAACGCATCCAAACATCAAGCAAACACGCTCCAAATAGGTATACACCATGTTATTATGTATCTACATGCAAAAACACACAAGTTTCATATAGAGCATGCCCAAAACAAAGCAACGGTTCATCACATACACATGGAACAAGTTTGAAACACAATCTGTCCAAAACAGAAAACTAGGCATATAGTTGACATCAAAACAACATGATACAATAGCAAGATGGGCATAAGCAAGGCATGAACTCAAAGAAAAGTTTATAAGATTCCAATGACAACAAGAATCAGGTCCATAGGCATCAAGAGCAATCCAACATGATCCAGACAACAAGCATACTTGATTACACAGCTTATGACTTAGTGGAAAACAGAGCATACATGAGCAGTAATAATCATGAAGGCATGTAGGAGGCAAGAAATAACTAAGCTACAGAGCAAGATCATGACAAGTAAAGGCATGGCATGCTAGAAAACAATATGGATGTCAAGGAACAACTCATGGCATATACATGGGAGCAACATGATCATATCATTCATCGAAATAAGAAGCAAACATATTATAGCAGATTCTCAGACTTAGTGAAAATCTGGGAAGGAAAAAACATCATCATGATGCTGCCTTCAGAGGCACAAAACTACAATAATAACAAATCCACTAAGTATATAAAGATCATGAACATGTAATAGACATGTTATACCACAAATAATTCCATTGGCACTACTCCATAGGAGGCATGGATTAATAACAATAAGCTTCACCAAATTGATCATGCTGATAACAGGCTGACGGAAACATTTTGAAGCAACTTGAGAGCATGAAAACAACAAGCTACAACATGCCATATTTTCAAACAAGGGCATGGATGGATAGAGCATAACATGGACATCAAGACATGATCATTGGACATACTAAAACATGCATGGTTATGACTGTAGCATCAAGGAAACATGGCATAAAATTTAACAGATTCCAGACTTAGCAGTTTTTCAACGTCACAGAAATCAGCGAACATCAAGTAGGTCACTTAACAAGCTTGTTGCACTCACCACAAGGCATATCATGCAAAGTGGATTGCACCACAACAAAGATGACATGACATATCTCCTAACACATGTTGACATGTTGCTCAAACAAAAATCACAGATAAAGATATGAAAAAGACAAATGAGCAATTTATTACAATTTTCAGCAGTTTTAAACACATAGCACTTTTGTAACAGAGATAAACATGTCAATATGAACCCTAATATGAATGCAAAGAACACCATCATGTAGAGCACATTGCAACGAACATTTTGACATCACAATTTGGATCATGGAGCACCAAGATACAAGCTGTCAAACATGTCATGATGATAATTTTCAGAAAAAGACTTACAGGAAAAACCACCTCAAAGGGGTCTCGGGTGGACATGTACGAAGTGGAGTGGTCGTGTCCAGGCCTTAGGCGTGCGGGACCACCTGGCAGCGGCACGTGGGAGCGAGCGGCTGGGCGGTCATCGTCCTCGTTGCACAAGGTCGAGGCCGGCGGCGCCAGAAGTCAACGGCGAGGACTTGGCGGACTCCGGCGATGCTTGGGGAGGCGGATCTCGGTGGGAATGGATGGATCCGGGTGCGGGGTCCCCGGATCCGGCGACAGGCGAGGGCGGCGGGCCACATGGCCGGCGGGAGGGGCGGTCGACGGGGTCCGGCCTGGGAGGTCCGGCGGCGGCGGCCTGTCGGCCAGCACGGCGTTGGGGCACGGGCATGCGGAGTGGGAGGAGTGTAGGGAGGCGAGCGCTGTGGGGTGGACACGGAGCGGGCCTGCGGTGGCGCGATCTGGGCCCGATTCGGCCCGGGCGGGCCAGATCCGGGCCTAGCGTGGTGGAGCGGTGGAGGGGTTGGTTGGGACGCATGGCTGATGCCGGTTGGCTGCGCCGACAGCTCAGGTGGCGGCTAGCCACTGGTAGTGCGCCAAGTGGCGGAGGGGGAGGTGGTTGTGCGCGGAAATGGAGGGGAGTGGCGGCGCCGGCAGCTGAGGTGGGTTGGTGGCGCGAAATTTTAGGGAGGAGGTTGGTGGAGGCCAAAAATGGCAAGGGGGGCTACTATTTATAGAAAGAGGGGTTAGGGTTGGGGGGTTTGAGAGGGTTTCGGAGCCCTCCGATCGCGATCCAACGGATCCGATCGCGAGGGGAGTTAGGTAGGCCTAGTGGGCTGTGTAGAGGAGGTGGGTGCAAGGAGAGAAGGGAGAGAGAGAGAGAGAAAGGCCCGGCGGGGGTTTTCGGAGACCGAAAATGTCCGACGTTTGTCCGCCTATATTACCGCTATAGGTTTAATGGTTGGGCTATCAAACGAGCTCCGAATGGAATGAAATTTGACAGGCGGTCTACCTACACTATTCCGAGAACATTTTCCGGCCACTTATAAAATAAATATTTGGAGGTGCAGCGGGCGCGTGCGAGTGTGTGTGGGCTCAGAACGGACAACGAAAAGGACGGGCAAACTCGGACGGATTCAAGTTTTGAAAACATGCTGATGCAATGTACATGATGACATGGCAAAATGCAACACGCAAGCAAATGCCATGGCAACGACAATGAATAACTGGAAGACACTTGGCGCATTGGTTCCGGGGTGTCACAACACTTCCCTACTAACAAGAGATCTCGTTCCGAGATCTTAGGAACGGGACGGAGGAGGAATAGGAAGAACAAAGGAGTGAAACAGAAGAATATTGAGAGGTTGAACAAATTGAAAGAAGAACACAACGGAGATGAACGAGATTGAGAAGCTCCGTTGCAAAAGAGGAACAGGGAACAAACAGAAATCTTGATGGTAGAAAGACAAGAAACAAGAGCTGAAGGAAGAAAATGAATTCGAAAACCACTCCGTTTAATAAGAGATAGACAGGGAATAAGAACAAGAAAATTTAGGTAGCACTCCGATTGCGCAAGAATGGAATGGAACATGAACTTGAGCGGATGTAACGAAACATGATGAGATGAACAATACGATGCCTCCGGAAGAATTGGAAGAATGGAATGAAAGAGACCGGAGAAAAGAACAACAACTTCCAGCACAAATGGATTTGAAAACATCCTTAGGAGGAAGGATTGATCGGAGTTGTTGAGATATACAACAACAAAAGAATGAGCTTGTCGTGTACTTATGGAAATCATCCCAAAACTTGAGGTGAATTTTGGCCACTACCAAAAGATTGAATAGGTGAGAATGAAGAAATGCAAAACTCCACTTCAAAATAATATGGAGAATTATTTGCATTTCGAGACGCAAGAAGAAGAACACTTGAGCTGCTCCACAAGAATTATTGATGTATACTTGAAGAATGAATTAACTCATGATGAACCACCATGAAGAACTCCGGTAACAAAAGGATGATGAAGGATGAAAAGAATAAGCATAAAGTCTTGCAGTGATTTAAAAGGGGGATTTTGATGAGATAGCCGCGAAAACTGGAACTCCGGAAAGAAAAGATTAAAGCACTTGGAAGTAGAATTAATTCATCAAGTATAAACTCTGAAGGACGGAATTAATCAACTTGATGAAAAGAATAAGAATTATGTTATGCTTATCCTTCACCAATTCAATTGATGACAAACAATGGACTTGCATACTACTTATTCGCATTGAAATTGAATAAAGAGGAATATAGCTCAAACTCGAGGAAGTCTTCATGACCCACCGGTAGGATTGAATAGAACAAATGGGTTGATATGATAACAAAGAAAATAATTCCGAGTGAACCACCATAAGAATTGAAACCGAGTTAATAAAAATAATGAACCGTCGGGAAGAATTGAAATTGGACGAAGAAAAGAGAATGAATCTCCGGAACGAATTAGAATACGATGAAGAAAAGAACGAAGAGACGACGAACTGATTACAAAATGCTTGAACGAAGCACCGGAAGAATGTGGAGACGAACGAAGATGCATCAATGAAGAATAGTTGGAGGACGAAGTTGAAAACTGAGAACGAACAAATCTTCTGAAATAATGGCCTTTGGAGGATCACAATGGAAGAATTCATCAAAAGCTCCGGATGAATGAAAAGAGGAAAGGTTGAGCCATGCATGAAAAGAATTTGAAAACAATTTTGGAGAAGCCACACGACTGATGGAATCCATACTTACGTCACATTTGAAAGAATTTAGGAATCACTCTGGAAATTAGAAGAGTCAGGTAAGATCCTGGAAAAAGACCTGTGGGTTATGAGTCCAGCGAATTCAAAAACGCCGTTGAAAGGATTGAAAAGGAGATGATGCACCAGAACGATTGAAAGCTTGAATGAGGTGACAACCTCGAGTTAAGTGGAACACACACAAATCACCTGAGATGACTTCGGTACTCCGGAATAATTAAAATGCGAGAGGCGAACGAGCAAATGAAAACATCTGAGACGAGGGAAAAGAATATGATCAACACTGAATACTTGAATTGAACCCACCGGAGAAGAAAAGAGGTGAAGAATGACGAACTAGACGAGAATTCACCGATTGAAATAATTGAGGAAAGAAATCAAAGGCTTCACACGAGTAGGATAGATACTCGATTAATGACTCCGGCTTCGAGAAGAAAAAGGGTGGGCGGGTGGAAAAAAAAGACCACTTTGGATGGGGAAACGACGCCAATTGGAAAGAGCTGAGGATTGACTTGCAAAAAGGTGAAGAGGATCGAATCAACTTCACGAGAATTTGCACCAGATGAAAAGAGCTGACATTGCAACAAACGAAAACTAACTGTGTGATCCTAAAAAAATTGAAGGGGGAGAGGAGTAATTCAAATCACCTACGTCAAGATTCCTCACCAGAGCGACGAAGGGGCTGAGGAGTAAAAAGAATTCCTATTCTCCGATGTAACTAGACTTTGAAAAAGTTTTCTTATAGAATCGACAATGGCCAAACTACAATCAATCAAGGGGGCTCCGATGGTCGGTCGAGGCTCTGATACCAACTTGTCACGCCCAAGATGCGATTCTATCCTAATCACGTTATAAACTCGTGATTGGGGCACAACCGCATTTCAGGCACTTAGCAAGATGTATATCATTACATCGTACCATTACATAAATTGTAGCGACCACGATCCGAATGGACCGAAGTCTCTGTGGTCTGTGTCATCCCTGGATCGGTAATGCTGACACACACAATACTTGAAGGATTTATAATAGAGTGGCAATCACACACTTATTACATCGAATGTCTCAAAAGAGAACTTATTACAAAAGTCTATGGCTTAAGGCCATCTAAAAAAATAACAGCGGAAGGCTTGGAAGATAAGTGAGTCCATCAACTCCAACGGCATAGCTGAGTGCATGAAAAACGACCTAGCACGTCTTACTCCTCATCTGAAAAGTCTGCAACGTAACATGTTGCAGCCCAAAACGGGTCATCACATGGAATATGCTGGCAAGATAACACAGTAGAGCAAGTAATAGAAGTAAAGGCTAACACTATATGCATATTTGGCTAGTGGAGGCTCTAAGGTTAAGGTTTTTGCATAAAGCCAATTTTTCCTACAACAAAGGAAATAACTTTTATTTTAACTATCATGGTAGTTGAAACATCATTGAGAAGGTACCTCCAACTCAATCCCAATTAAAGTAGTCATCATTAACCCAACAAATTAATTTTAGCGTGATGAGATCAACTAATAATTCAAGTACCAGATACTCAAGATTGTCCATAACCAGGGACACGGCTAATCATGATCAGTTTGTACACTCTGCAGAGGTTTGCGCACTTTTCCCCACAAGACTCGATCTCCTCCGTTGGATTTCTCGCATTGCATGGTGTTTGAGAAACGGATGATCGAGACACAGTCTTTCAGAAGCATTCACTCTTTACCCCGGGTGGACCGGTACACCTACTTTCCCCTACATTTGCTAGTCCACCACTGAAAGAGCTCACACAACATACTCAACTATGCCAGAGCCCATAATGGCATTGTGGCTGCACACGGAAGTTTCTACCATGAATAGTTTTATGATCCCTTTGAGCCTGGGTGGCATTCCATAGGATAATCACACGGTTCCTCCGGGATATCCTAGGACAACACTGGATTCTCCAGGTGCCCTGCAACCAATCCACCCAGATGTGTATTCAAGTAGCCACCTTAAGTTGAACCATTAATTAACAACTCACATCTCTCATGGATTTCACTCAAACCCAAACCACGTCTACGAGCATAGCATGGAAACCTAAGCATATTGTAGAAGTAACTCCCAAGGGTTTTAAAATAATGCAGGTAATAGGTTCTACCTCAATCTACTTCCCAGACCCACAAGTTAAGAGATCCTACTCATGCAATGTGTGAGGGTTTGATCTAATGCATAAAAACTGGGTAATAAAGGGATATGATCAAAGTGTTACTTGCCTTACTGATGATTCGCAAAACCTAGAGACTCGTAGTAGCACGCTTCGCACTCCGGGTATTCTATCACAAGAAAACAATAGCGTACATAAGCAATCAAGCAAAGATGCACAAACAAAACTTCAAAAGAAGATCTAACCAGAAAGTTCAACTTAAGAACTCCGGTTTGCAAAAAGAATCAAATCAAACGGAGCAACGAAACTCAAACTGCGAAAGAAACAAGATCCGTTTGCTAGATTGATCTAAAGTCAGATTTTACAGTAACAAAATGTAACATCCCAAATTTTCAATTTGGAATGTTATACATAGATCATAATTGCATTTCATGTTTTTTGCATTTTTGTTCGTGGCGTTCCTCGAAATTCTAAGCAACTCAAGAACCTACGGAGAGAGTTGGGAATTTTACCGTTTTCGTATTTGACTTCGCTCGAATACCGGTACGAGGACAGTGTGATCCTAATTATTTTTCTCTCCTAGAAATATTTCTAAATACAAAATATGAGCGGAGATAATATGACTTCTCCAAAATAACAGAAATATTGGAGGAAAAATGTTAAAATCACTTTTGGTATTTTCTGGATTTATTTGCGGATTTATTTGCATAGGAAAAATACGCGTTTTTCAAAATTGCATTTAGGTCCGGGAAAAATGTTCAATTTGTCCTAAATTTTATTAGAGGACGGTGAAAATTTATTTCGGAAATTTTGGAGTCCGTTTGGTATTTCTTTCGTTAGTTTTTCTGCGCTGGGACTCTTTTAGAAAAAAAAAACAGAAACCGACTTGGACTCGTAAAGGACCAGGACTCTGGGCTTTATATAGCGCCAGAGCCGGCCCGTTTCGCCCAGCCCACCGCCCCGTCGCCCAAACCCTAGCCGCCCCGTCGCCCGTGCGCTGCCGCCGCCCCGCCCCGCGACGCCGCCGCACCGCCGCCCGCCCGCCGCCGGACTCGCCGGAGTTCGTCGAGGTAGTTTTTTTTAGAAAACCGATCGGTTTTGAAGTAAACCCGTAGATTCGTTTTTTTAGATTAGATCAGTTCAGTTTTTTTTTCGGTTTAGTTACTTAGCGGACGTTCGTCCGTACGTTCGTTTTAACGAACGGTTTTCGTTAGTTAATCGCAGACAGCGAACGTTCGTTCGTTAGCCTGTTCGTCGTTTTTCTTTTTCGGGGTATTTATCCGTGGTTATTCCGATCGCGATTTCTGCCCTGATCTTGTTTTTCGTTTTTCCTTTCGCTCGAGAGTCGGAATCAGGTGATTCAAAATCCGAGATCTTCGTCTCGAAGCCCTCTTTACGTTAGATCAACTTGAACAAAGTTTTGGCTACTGTAAAATTTGACTTTAGGCCAACTAGTAATTCGGAGCTCGTTTCTTTTGCAGTTTGAGTTTCGTTGCTTCTTTCGAGTTGATTCTTTTTGCAAACCGGAGTTCTTAAGTTGAACTATCTGGTTAGATCTCTTACTTGAGTTTTACCCGTGCATTAGTTAAGTACTTATTGTATGCTTGTTTGTTTGATTGCGATAGAGTACCCGGAGTGCGCCGCTTGCTACTTTGAGTCTCTAGGTTTTGCGGATCATCAGCAAGGCAAGTAACACTTTGATCATGCTTTCCAATTACCCAGTTTTCATTGCATTAGTCAAACCCTCACACATTGCATGAGTAGGATCAATTAAGTTGTGGGATTGGAAAGTAGATTGAGGTAGTACCTGTTACCTGCATTACATTCAAACCCTTGGGAGTTACTTGCTGTTAGGACATGTTATGCTCGTAGACGTGGTTTGGGTTTGAGTGAAATCCAGGACAGATGTGAGTTGTTAATTAATGGTTCAACTTAAGGTGGCAACATTAATACACATCTGGGTGGATTGAGGCATCTGGGTATTCCAGGATTGCCTGTTTTTCTTTTGGACCGCCACCCAGGCTCAAAGGGATCATGAGATTTTTCATACTAGAAACTTCCGTGTGCAGCCACATGCCAATATGGGCTCTGGCATAGTTGAGTAAGTTGTGGGAAACCTTTCCATGATGGGCTAGTAGATGTAGTTGGGTTTTGTAGGTGTACCGGCCTATCTATCTGGTTAAGGGGACCTCTTCGGAAAGACTGTGTCTCGGTCATCCGTTTCTCAAACACCATGCAGTGCGAGAAACCAAACGAAGGCGATCGAGTCTTGTGGGGAATGTGCACAAACCTCTGCAGAGTGTACAAACTGATCATGATTAGCCGTGTCCTCGGTTATGGACGTCTTGAGTATCTAGTACTTGGATTATCATGTGCATCTCATCATGTTACTCTAATTTAATTTTGTTGGGTTTAATGATTATTTTTAATTGGGGTTGAGAGGATGTCTATCTTCTCAATGATGTTTCAACTACCATGATAGTTAATTAAAATACACTCCTTTGAAGTTGGAAAAAATTGGCTTTACGCAAAAACTTAACCATAGAGCTTTCCACCAGCCATATTGCATATAGTATAGTTTTACTTCCATTGCATTCTCTTGTGTTACCTTGCCAGCATATTCCATGTGCTGACCCGTTTTTCGGGCTGCAACGTTTCATGTTGCAGACTTTTCAGACGACGAATAAGATGCCCTTTTAGGTCGTGGTTCTATACTCAGTGATGCCGCTGGAGTTGATGGACTCACTTATCTTCCAAGCCTTCCGCTGTTATCGTGTTAGATGGCCTTCAGCCATATTATTTGTAATAAATTCATCGTTGGACTATCGATGTAATAAGTGTGTGATTGCTACTCTATTATAAATCCTTCAAGTACCGTGCGTGTCAACATTACTGATCCAGGGATGACACTGATGCACGGAGATCAGACTGTTTGAGGTCTGGTCGCTACAAGATGGTATCAGAGCACACGCTGACTGTAGGGCACGACCACTAAGACAAGCCCTAGAACACAATTCACTCTTCTCTTTTCTGACTCCTCATCTTTTCTACTCTTTAGGATGGTGGAAGCAAAGCACAAGTTCATGCAACCGGATGATGACACGCCATTTGGACGACACCTGAAGGAAGTCACAAGATATCTCAATATTGGATTACCAAGTTTCACCGGAACCTACAATGCCACTCTACCCGAGGAGGAGCGTTGGTTGATTCAAGCTCAAGTTCCAGGAAGGAAGTTCGCACCCGTCACCTCACTCATAGCATTTTCCTTTCATGCGCCTACATGGAGCCTAGGAAGGAGAATGGCAGCCCACATTGCTATGGGAAGGATTGGAGAAGTCTACAAGCAGGAGCTAAAGGACACCATCTACCAGATTTGTGGACGCCGAGATGAGAATTGGGATTTGATCAGCACTAAGAAGGGTATATCCATTGCAGCATTCATCCAGGAGTTGAACCACCACATTCGTTGCCAGGAGCACCAGATGTGTGCCGGGATGATAGATTTGAAGAAGGCCCTAAATAGGAATTTGGAGCTAGAGGAAGAACTCAAGTCTACACGCGACGGATATGAGGAGGAGATGAAGGTACTTGTGGAGAAGAATGATGATTTGACCCGGAAGTTAGGGATACTCATGGGAGAAGAAGACGAGGAAGAAGAACCCAAGGAGATTCCACCGGAAGATTATATCGTCATAGATGACACGGATTCGGAAGCTGAGGATAGCAAGGATGAAGACTATGAAGATGAAGCTGGAGCAGATATTATGGAATCCTCTGCCGATCAATATTTTTAGATGACCACCCTGTGAATAGTAGTTACTACCATATATTAGATTTAGAGCACCTTTGTAACGATCATTAGTTAGTAAGACCTTGTTTGAAATTGATTGGTGTGATATGATTGTGTGTGTGTCTCATGTGCATATGGGTAGTAATTTTCCCTTAGACCTCTTTTCTATTCTAATCTCTTCCCTGTACACTCATCAAATGCCTCCAAGACGTGAATTCGAGTTTCCCCCTGAGCTCACCCAGTTGATCCAGCAGCAGAACACCCTGATGCAACTTCTTGTCCAGAACACTCAGAACAACCACAACAACAACAACAACCCTCCACCACCACCACCTGTGGACAACCTGACACGTTTCTTAAGGTTGCAACCACCCGTGTTTGCTAGCAGCATCGAATCAATTGTGGCTGATGACTGGCTACGCAAGATTGGAAGGGATTTGACCACCGCCAATTGCTCGAATGCCGAGAAGGTGCGATTTGCCGCACACCAGTTGTCTGGACCAGCCGCAGCATGGTGGGAGAATTACGCAGCCACTTACCCCATAGCCAATGTCACTTGGGATCAGTTTCAGCAAGCTTTTCGTACTGCCCATGTCTCGACTGGAGCCATGAGTATGAAGAAGCAAGAGTTTCGCAATCTACGCCAAGGGAATGGTAGTGTGGCCCAGTATGTGGATGAGTTTAGTACCCTATCTCGTTATGCCCCAGATGATGTGGCCATAGATGCCAAGAAGCAGGAGAGATTCATGGAAGGGCTGAATGATGAGATGAGTGTACAGTTGATGGTGGAAACTATCAATAATTACCAGGAGTTGGTTGACCGCGCCCTAATGATTGGAAGGAAGCACCAGCAGATTGAGAGTCGCAAGAGGAAGTATGGAGAAGGAAAGTATAATTCTGGAGCTCAGCAGAAGCCCTGCTTTACCCCTAAAGCAGTAGGACAGTTTCAGCATACCAATGGAGGAAGTAGCTCACACAACCACAATGGCACCAAGAATGGCAATGGTAATGGGAATGGGAATGGAGCCAATGGAAACCAGAACCGCCCTGCACCGTCCACACCCACCAAGAGGTATTTTAGCCACGTCACTTGTTACAAGTGTGGGAAGACTGGACATTATGCCAATGAATGCCCAGAAGTTAAGAATGGGAACGGCAATGGAAGCACCGGGAAGAAGCCCAACCCGTTCAATAAAGGACAAGTGAACCACGTGACCGTGGAGGAGGTAGAAGAGAAACCAGATGCTGTTGTCGGTAAGTTTTTGGTTAATACATTCACCGCAATAGTTCTTTTCGATACTGGTGCATCGCATTCATATATTTCAAGGGAATTCGTAAATAGACATAGGATGTCCACCCGAGTTCTTAAGACCCCCATGTTAGTAAGTTCACCTGGAGCAGATTATATGGCACACCAAGGATGTTTTCAAACGCCATTGATCATAGGACGCCACACTTTCCCCTCTGACCTAATAGTCCTGGAGTCACAAGGATTGGATGTGATATTAGGTATGGATTGGCTATCGAAGTATGGAGGTAACATTGACTGTGCCAGTAAGTCTATTTTGCTCACCACCCCGGAGGGAAAAAGGATTAAGTATGTATCTAGGCATTCGCCTACAAGGACTCAAGTACATTCTCTCATGGGAGTTGTTTAGGAGGAAGTGCCAGTAGTGAAGGATTATCCGGATGTGTTTCCAGAGGAGTTACCTGGCATGCCACCGGATAGAGATATAGAGTTTTTGATTGAGCTTTTGCCAGGCACCGGGCGAATTTCTAAGAGACCATATAGGATGCCCGCAAAGGATTTGGAGGAAATTAAGAAGCAGATTAAGGAGTTACTGGATAAAGGATTCATACGCCCAAGTTATTCGCCTTGGGGTTCGCCAGTACTTCTAGTGGAGAAGAAGGATGGATATTTAAGAATGGTTGTTGATTACTGAGGATTGAATGAAGTAACGATCAAGAACAAGTACCCATTGCCAATGATTAACGATCTGTTCGATAGATTGCAAGGAGCTAGGGTATTTTCTAAGATCGATCTGCGATCAGGGTACCATCAATTGAAGATCCGAGAGCAAGATATACCTAAGACGGCCTTTACCACTAGGTATGGGTTGTACGAGTATACCGTTATGTCGTTTGGTCTGACAAACGCACCGGCATACTTTATGAACCTGATGAACAAAGTGTTTATGGAGTATTTGGATAAGTTCGTCGTAGTGTTCATAGATGATATCTTGATCTTCTCGAAGGATGAAGAGGAGCATGAAGAACATTTGCGTTTGGTATTGGAGAAGCTCAGAGAACATCAGTTATATGCCAAGTTTAGCAAATGTGAGTTTCGGTTGAAGGAAGTCGGATTCCTCGGACATGTTATATCCGAAGAAGGAATATCAGTAGATCCCGCCAAGGTGGACACTGTGACCAATTGGGAAGCACCGACGACCGTTGGAGAGATCCGGAGTTTTCTTGGACTCGCAGAATACTATCGGAGGTTTATCGAGAATTTCTCGAAGATTGCGAAGCCAATGACGGAGTTGTTGAAGAAGGACACCAAGTTCAGTTGGACCGAAGAATGTGGGACTAGTTTCCAGGAGTTGAAGAAAAGGTTGGTATCATCCCCTGTGTTGATTCTGCCAGATCAACATAAGGATTATGAGGTGTACTGCGACGCTTCACGTCGAGGACTTGGAGCAGTTCTTATGCAGGAAGGAAGAGTTGTTTCGTATGCTTTACGACAACTAAAACCTCATGAGATGAACTATGCCGCCCACGATTTGGAATTAGCAGCCATAGTGCATGCATTGAAGACGTGGAAACATTTTCTTATTGGAAACCATTGTGAAGTATATACGGATCATAAGAGTTTGAAGTATATATTCACTCAGAAGGAGTTGAATCTTAAGCAAAGGAGATGGCTGGAACTCATTAAGGATTATGACATGAGATTACATTACCACCCCGGAAAGGCTAACGTAGTAGCTGATGCGCTAAGCCATAAGAACCATGTCAATACCCTAATGATGGAGGAGTTTCCAAAGGAGTTAGCCGAGGACCTACGAGAACTACGTATGGAGATAGTTCCGAGAGGCTATGTAGCAACGTTAGAAACCCAGTCTACCCTGATGGATAAAATCAGAGAAGCTCAGAAAGCTGACAAGGAGGTTGTCGCTATAAAGGAGAGGATGAGCGAAGGAAAAGCTAAAGGTTTTCGTGAGGATGAACACGACACCCTATGGGTTGAGGATCGAATCTATGTGCCTAATGACCCGGAGATCGGGAAGTTGATTTTATAGGAGGCCCGTGATTCACCATATTCGATTCACCCAGGAAATACTAAGATGTATTTGGATTTGAAGGATATTTTCTGGTGGACCGGTATGAAGAAGGATATCGCGGAGTATGTAGCAATTTGTGATGTATGCCAGAGAGTGAAGGCAGAACATCAGAAGCCAGCAGGATTGTTACAACCTATGCCAATACCCGAATGGAAGTGGGAGAAGCTTGGCATGGATTTTATCACCGGATTGCCCAGGACCAAAGCAGGATATGATTCAATCTGGGTAGTAGTAGACCGATGGACGAAGGTAGCCCACTTTATTCCTGTGAAAACTACGTATACCAGTGCAAAGTTGGCTAAGATATACATGACTAGAATTGTATGTCTGCATGGAGTTCCGAGGAGTATCGTATCAGATATAGGAGCCCAGTTTACCTCAAAGTTCTAGAATCAGTTACATGAAACTTTAGGTACCAGGCTAGAGTTTAGCACAGCGTTTCATCCGCAGACAGATGGACAGACTGAAAGAGTCAATCAGATTTTGGAGGATATGATGAGAGCTTGTGCATTAGATTATGGATCTAGTTGGGATGACAACTTGCCTTACGCAGAGTTCTCGTACAACAACAGTTATCAGGCCAGTTTGAAGATGGCACCGTTCGAGGCATTGTTTGGAAGGAGATGCCGAACACCGTTGTCGTGGGATGAAGTTGGAGACCGACAGTTGTTTGGACCAGACTTAATCAAAGAGTGTGAGGAGAAAGTGAAGTTAATCCGAGATAGACTGAAGGTAGCTCAGTCCAGGCAGAAGAGTTATGCCGACTCGAAGCGTAAGGAGATAACCTATGAGATCGGAGATAGAGCGTACGTGAGGGTATCGCCTCTGCGAGGAGTTAAGCGTTTCGGAGTTAAAGGGAAGTTAGCCCCGAGATTTGTGGGACCTTACCGTGTTTTGGAACGCATGGGAGAGGTTGCCTATAAGTTGGAATTGCCAGAAGTATTGTCAGGAGTGCACGACGTGTTTCACGTTTCGCAGCTGAAGAAGTGCCACGCGGAGATGGCCGATATACCGCTTAGAGACACAGTACCCCTGGAAGCAATTCAGTTGGACAGCGATTTGACCTACAAGGAGAAGCCTGTTAAGATTCTCGAATTTTCGAGCAGAGTTACTCACAGCAAGGTTATCAAGTTTTGCAAAGTTCAGTGGAGTCACCACACCGAGGAAGAAGCCACCTGGGAGCGAGAAGATGATCTACGCACGGACCACCCACACCTTTTCTCTAGCCATGTCGAATCTCGAGGGCGAGATTCATTCTAAGGGGGGTAGGTTTGTAACATCCCAAATTTTCAATTTGGAATGTTATACATAGATCATAATTGCATTTCATGTTTTTGCATTTTTGTTTGTGGCGTTCCTCGAAATTCTAAGCAACTCAAGGACCTACGGAGAGAGTTGGGAATTTTACCGTTTTCGTATTTGAGTTCGCTCGAATACCGGTACGAGGACAGTGTGATCCTAATTATTTTTCTCTCCTAGAAATATTTCTAAATACAAAATATGAGCGGAGATAATATGACTTCTCCAAAGTAACAGAAATATTGGAGGAAAAATGTTAAAATCACTTTTGGTATTTTTCTGGATTTATTTGCATAGGAAAAATACGCGTTTTTCAAAATTGCATTTAGGTCCGGAAAAAATGTTTACTTTGTCCTAAATATTATTAGAAGATGGTGAAAATTTATTTCGGGAATTTTGGAGTCCGTTTGGTATTTCTTTCGTTAGTTTTTCTGCGCCGGGACTCTTTTAGAAAAAAATAGAAACCGACTTGGACTCGTAAAGGACCATGACTCTAGGCTTTATATAGCGCCAGAGCCGGTCCGTTTCGCCGAGCCCAGCGCCCCGTCGCCCAAACCCTAGCCGCCCCGTCGCCCGTGCGCCGCCGCCGCCGCCCGCCAGCCGCCGCCCCGCCCCGCGCCGTCGCCCGCCCGCCGGAGTACCCGCCGCCCGCCGCCGGAGTCGCCGGAGTTTGTCGAGGTAGTTTTTTTAGAGAACCGATCGGTTTAGAAGTAAACCCATAGATTCGTTTTTTTAGATTAGATCGGTTCGGTTTTTTTTCGGTTTAGTTATTTAGCGGACGTTCGTCCGTACGTTCGTTTTAATGAACGGTTTTCGTTAGTTAATCGCAGACAGCGAACATTCGTTCGTTAGCCTTTTCGTCGTTTTTTCTTTTTTGGGGTATTTATCCACAGTTATTCCGATCGCGATTTCTGCCCTGATCTTGTTTTTCGTTTTTCTTTTCGCTCGAGAGTTGGAATCAGGTGATTCAAAATCCCAGATCTTCGTCTCGAAGCCCTCTTTACGTTAGATCAACTTGAACAAAGTTTTGGCTACCGTAAAATTTGACTTTAGGCCAACTAGTAATTCGGAGCTCGTTTCTTTTGCAGTTTGAGTTTCGTTGCTTCTTTCGAGTTGATTCTTTTTGCAAACCGGAGTTCTTAAGTTGAATTATCTGGTTAGATCACTTATTTGAGTTTTACCCGTGCATTAGTTAAGTACTTATTGTATGCTTGTTTGTTTGATTGCGATAGAGTACCCGGAGTGCGCTGCTTGCTACTTTGAGTCTCTAGGTTTTGCGGATCATCAGCAAGGCAAATAACACTTTGATCATGCTTTCCAATTACCCAGTTTTCATTGCATTAGTCAAACCCTCACACATTGCATGAGTAGGATCAATTAACTTGTGGGATTGGGAAGTAGATTGAGGTAGTACCTATTACCTGCATTACATTCAAACCCTTGGGAGTTACTCTACGTTTGCTGTTAGGACATGCTATGCTCGTAGACGTGGTTTGGGTTTGAGTGAAATCCATGACAGATGTGAGTTGTTAATTAATGGTTCAACTTAAGGTGGCAACATTAATACACATCTGGGTGGACTGAGGCATCTGGGTATTCTAGGATTGCCTATTTTTCTTTTGGACTACCACCCAGGCTCAAAGGGATCATGAGATTTTTCATACTAGAAACTTCCGTGTGCAGCAACATGCCAATATGGGCTCTGGCATAGTTGAGTAAGTTGTGGGAAACCTTTCCATGATGGGCTAGCAGATGTAGTTGGGTTTTGTAGGTGTACCGGCCTATCTATCTGGTTAAGGGGACCTCTTCGGAAAGACTGTGTCTCGGTCATCCGTTTCTCAAACACCATGCAGTGTGAGAAACCAAACGGAGGCGATCGAGTCTTGTGGGGAAAGTGCACAAACCTCTGCAGAGTGTACAAACTGATCATGATTAGCCGTGTCCCCGGTTATGGACGTCTTGAGTATCTAGTACTTGGATTATCATGTGCATCTCATCATGTTACTCTAATTTAATTTTGTTGGGTTTAATGATTATTTTTAATTGGGGTTGAGAGGATGTCTATCTTCTCAACGATGTTTCAACTACCATGATAGTTAATTAAAATACATTCCTTTGAAGTAGGAAAAAATTGGCTTTACGCAAAAACTTAACCATAGAGCTTTCCACCAGCCATATTGCATATAGTATAGTTTTACTTCCATTGCATTCTCTTGTGTTACCTTGCCAGCATATTCCATGTGCTGACCCGTTTTTCGGGCTGCAACGTTTCATGTTGCAGACTTTTCAGACGACGAGTAAGATGCCCTTTTAGGTCGTGGTTCTATACTCAGTGATGCCGCTGGAGTTGATGGACTCACTTATCTTCCAAGCCTTCCGCTATTATCGTGTTAGATGGCCTTCAGCCATATTATTTGTAATAAATTCATCGTTGGACTATCGATGTAATAAGTGTGTGATTGCTACTCTGTTATAAATCCTTCAAGTACCGTGCGTGTCAGCATTACTGATGCAGGGATGACACTGATGCACGGAGATCAGACTGTTTGAGGTCTGGTCGCTACACAAAACCTTGTTAAAGTTGGTTAAACGAAAAGTGGGCTTCGACACGAAGATCTGGGATTTTGAATCGCCTGATTCTGACTCTCCAGCGAAAAGAAAAACTAAAAACAAGATCAGGGCTGAGATCGCGATCGAAAATAACCGCGGAAAAAAGTCCTGAAAAAGAAAACTGACGAACAGGCTAATGAACAAACGTTCGCTGTCTGTAACTAACGGGTGAACAACGTTCGTTAAAACGAACGTACGGACGAACGTCCTTAAACTAACTAAACCAGAAAAAAGAAAAACCGAACCGATCTAAAAAAACTGGATCTAGGGTTTCTTAAAATCGGACGGTCTTTTTTTAAAAAAAAATGGCGGCGGCTCGGGCAATATCTACCTCGGCTCCGGTGGCTCCGGCGAGGCGGCGGTGCGGCTGCGTGGCGCGGGCGGCGGGCTGGCGCGGCGGCGGGCGGCTGCTGCGGCGGCGGTGGACGGTGGCGGCGAGAGGGGGGAGGGGCGGCAGCTATATATAGGGGGCAGGGGGCAGCGACTTGGGGAAGGGGGCGGCGCGAGGTGGCCGGCTCGGCCACGGCGGCTGTCGGGCGGCGAAGGGACTCCCGACCGGAGTCGATGCGGGGCGCGGCGCTCGGCCGGTTGGGCTTCGGCCCAGTCGGTCCGAACCAACTTTTTTTTAAATTGTCCTGACGCCGAAAAGCGTGAAAATAAAATACTAAACGGCTCCAAAAACTCCGAAATAAATTTTCACCGTCCTTTAATAAAATATAGGACAAAGTGAACAATTTTCCCGGACCTAAATGCCATTTTGGAAAACGCGCATTTTTCCTATGCAAATAAAATCGCAAATAAATCCGAATAAAATCCAGAAGTGATTTTAATATTTCTCCTCCAATATTTCTTTTGTTTTGGAGAAGTCATATTATCTCCGCTCATATATTTTATTAAGAAATATTTCTAGGGAGAGAAAAATAATTAAAACCACAGTGATCCCCATACCGGTATTCGAGAAATCTCAAATACGAAAACGATAGAATTCCCAACTCTCTCCGTAGGTCCTTGAGTTGCTTAGAATTTCCGAGGATCGCCACGCACAAAAATGCAATCCAACATTCAATGCAGTATGATCTATGTATAACATTCCAAATTGAAAATTTGGGATGTTACATAAATAGATGGGTATACATACAAGTCATCCAAGTCACATGAATACAACAACATCATACACAAGACATCCGACTACGGATGAAAACTTGAAAAACACAACGACATTGTAACATCCTAAAATTATAAATTTTGGAATGTTATAATAAATAGATAGTTTTGATTGTTTGTGTGATGTGCTTGTGTGAAATTGAGTCAAATTTGAAACTTTTGAAAGTTAAATTAGAGGGAATGAAATGACTTTCCTAAACTTTCACCTTGCAATTATGATCTCCATGAATTCAAATTCATTTCATCACAAAAACCCTAGAGTGAAGATGATATGACTTCTTCCATTTAATAAATGAAAAAAAAGTTTTGAAAAGATTCGAGTTCCATTCTTGAATTATTTCAAATTCAGAAAAACTTTATGCAACTCAATGATTTTCCCGAGTGAAGATAAAATGGCTTCTTCAAATTATAAGAAATATGAGTTGGAAGTTCCTTTGAAGTATTTTTTTAATTTTATTTTCAAGGTATTTGGTTTTATTCAAATTATTTTTCTCCAAAAATAAAATATATGGAAAATAGGGTAAAATGATACCCTACAGTGAAAAATTGGAGAGGAATAAATTTGAAATCATTTTGGCATTTTTAAAATAATTTTATTGGGTTTTATTGCAATAGTAGCACTATTTGATTTATTTAAATTTAAGAGTATTTTAGTTGACCCTAGAAAAATGTTCATGTTGTAGAGTATTTTTGAAAATTTCTTTTTGTTTTGCTCTTTTGTCTGACTGTTTGTTTTTGAAAAAAGAAAACAAACCTTTTCCTCCTACTGGGCCGGCCGAGCTAGCAGGCCCAACCCAGCCAGCGCGCCACCGCCTTCCTCCTCCCGAGCAGGAGACCGGCCGCCGCACGCATTGTTGCCGCGCCGTGCCCGACCAGACCACCTCTCGCCGTCCTGCCCCTCGCCCACGACACGCCCTCCCCTCCTCTCCTATAAAAGGGTGCCGTCCCAGGGCCCATCTCGCCACTTCCCGAGCCGCTCAGCCGCCGCACTTCGCCGCGCGGCCGCGCCCGAGCTTCGCCGCCGCTGCTGCTCGCTGCTCCGCCGCCCGCTCGAGCCGCCGCTCCACTCGCCGCCGCAGCCGCGCCCCCCGCCTCTCCTCCCCGCGTACCGCCCGCGCTGGAGTTCACCGCCGGACGGAGCTTCGACTCGCGCCGACCCGATCCGCACCGAAACGCCCCGAACAAGTAACATAACCGCCCCGGTCTGGTTTATTTTTAGGTTTTCTTCGGTTTTTCTTTTAAAAGCCGATTTATTATTTTAGTTAGGTTATTTAACGAACGTTCGTCGTTTATATCTCTGTAGCGAACAGTTTTCGTCGGTTTAGGTTCTGTACTGAACCTTCGTTAGCTAGTTTTTTTTTCTTTTTATTTTTTTGGCAAGGGATCCATCCGTGAATATTTTCTTCACAGATTAGTCCCTGATCTTCAATCTATAACAATTTTTTGCTCGTTGGTCCAAATCCAACGAAACGAATGCCCACTTCTTCGTTATGATCCCCTCTATACAGTAAAACAACTCAAACATTTTTTTGAAAGTTTTAAAATTTGAATTCAAACGTATTTGATTTGAAACTACTTTTTGTCATAACTTGAGTTTTATAACTCTGATTTAGTTGATTATTTTTGCAAATCGAAGCTCATGATCTAAACTTTCTGATAAGACCAAATTCATTCAATTTTGGTAATGTTAGAAATTGTTTTCTGTTGCACGAGTTATTTGCTTGGTTTTGAAGTTTTCCGAAGTGCTTTCTTTGTTCTTTCCGATCTTTGAGTGATTTCTTATGTGTGGTTACTATTGCTTGCCTACGATAGATTGATCGGAGTGTGACGAGTAGATCTATCACGAGTTATGAGTGCTAAGAATCGACATCAACAGTACAAGGCAAGTTCATACTTTGATCATACTTTTCAAACACCCAGTTTTCATTGCATTAGTTATATCCACAAACACTTGCATGAGTAGGACTGGTTACATGTGATGATGCTTTGTAGTACATGAGGTAGGAACCCAATGACTTAATATCAACCCCGGGAATATACGCTTTGTTACTTATTTCTTAGCCATGCGTAGACGTGGATTAGTATCAATGATTTCATGAAAGTTGTGAGTGTAATAACAACTAAGGGTTTATTTAAGGTGGAAATTTCATACACTTCTGGGTGGATTGGTTGGGGCACATTGGAGCACCCAGTGGTTTGCCCGGGCACCTAGAGGGTCCAGTGCTGTCCTAGGGGATCCCGGAGGACCCGTGTGATCACCCTATTGGAATGCCACCCAGGCTCAAAGGGATCATATGATATTTTCATGCCTAGAAACTTCCATGTGCAGCCACCAGCCATTATGGGCTCTGGCATAGTTGAGTATGTTGTGTGACCTCTTTCAGTGGTAGACTAGCAGATGTAGCGGATGTAGGTGTAACGGTCTACCCAGGGTAAAGAGTCAATACTTCTGAAAGACTGTGTCTCGATCATTCGTTTCTCAAACACCATGTAGTGCGAGAAATTAAATGGAGGCGATCAAGTCTTGTGGAGAAAAGTGCACAAACCTTTGTAGAGTGTACAAACTATTCATGAGTAGCTGTGTCCACAATTATGGACATCTTTTAGTGTCTAGAAGTGGATTATTTTATTGATATCAACACTCTATTTAATTAACTTGTTGGGTTATTAATGACTATGGTAAATTTTGGGATTGAGATGGAGGAACCTTTCTCAATATTCCTTAATTCAACTGAGTAGTTAAATAAAATTTATTCCTTTGTTGTAGGAAAACCTTACAGCCTCCACCAGCCAAATATGCATATAGAGATAGATATTCTCATTATTATTCTATGGTGTGAATTTGCCAGTACATTCAATGTACTGACCTACAATGCTGCAACATCTCATGTTGCAGGAATTATTCGACGAGTAAGTGAAACATTAGGGTTGTGCTATCTACACTCAACTTTGTCGTTGGTGTTGATGGAACTCCACAACCTTTGTTACTTCCGCTATGTTGATCGAGGTAATAGTATTTACGTTACTTTATACACGTGATTTACCTTTGTTATAAATCCTCGAGTACTGCGTGTGTCGGCATACCGATCCAGGGATGACACTTAAGCATAGAGACTTGATCCATTCAGGTCGGGTCTCTACAAAGATGGTATCAGAGCACATGTTGATTGTAGGACGTGACCCTAGAAACTGGCAAGCTCATAGAAAAGGATTTCTCTAAAACTTTGTTTTCAAAAAGATTCTTTACCTCTCTTCTTTTCCGAGCTTTGTCAAATCTTCCCTTTTACCCTAACTAGTTAGACAATACCCGTTTCAATTTTGACCACTTCGGAGTAAATAGGATTTCACCATGCATTAGAAGTGTTGAAGCTACAACAGTGGATACTCTGAAGATTTGAAGACTTGACGACTTTGAAGAGATATTGACCTTTAGAAGACCAAACCCTTGTTATGTACTTACGTTAGATGCGACGATTGTGAGTCGTCATTTGTTTGATGTTTTCCGACGGCCACAAAATAAAACCTCTTTTTACAAAACTATTGTTTGTATTGAGTGTATCTCTCTCCATCTCCCGAATCTCATCCCAAAACCCTTGGAACCAATAGAGGATTAATGAAGATACACTTGTATTCTCTAGACCGATGACCCAGCCGGAGGTAGAACTATCGATACAAAATATTGAGGATCACTTCAGAGAAAATTTAATTGTAAGGAAGTATGAGGTTCAATACGCTCTTCCGTACTTGACAAAAAGTGCTGCAACAAGGTGGAAACTGCATCAAGCCATACGAGGATGTAATGGAGCAAAAAGTTGGGAGGAATTCAAGAAGACTTTGTTAAAATCCTGCATCATTCGAAAGCGTGGTGACAACCCGAAGAAGAAACATTGTGCCTGCAGGATTTGTGGAGAAATAGGACACACCCAGGAGGAGCATAAGGATGAATGCCCTCATTGTGAAGAAAGTCACCCAGCTGAAGAATGCCCAACTAGGCATATTACTTGTTTCTTGTGTGAAGGGACTACCCACTACCCTACTTAGTGTCACATTTACCCCATGGTACAACGAACTGTCCAGCAGAAGAAAGAAGCAATGAAAGAAGCCCTCATGGAAATTTTGGAAGATCCTGTGATGAAGAAAGATGTGAAGGACACACGCGAAGAAGACCCAAATAAACTTTGCACCAAGTCATGATATTCGTGTGGAGAAGAAGGACACATTCCCCAGCATTGTTTGAGGGGGTATCTAGTGGAATTTCCGACAGTGGAATTTGAGTATGACCCACACGAAATAGAAGCCCTAATAGGAACAAAGAAGTTGAAGAAGAGAAAGAGCATGTGTCCCCAGAACAACCCAATTTCTATGGAGAAGGACCTGAGTCATATCACATGTTACAGGTGCAAGGATTTAGGTCATTACGCTAGCAACTGCCCAACAAGGAAGCCAAGAATTCAGTGAACCAAGACAGTCACCATGAAGTCCTTAGATTTGTCTGATGTGAATTGTTTACGCTGCAGGGAAGTAGGGCATTTTGCCAGAGAAGGTTCAGACCCGAGTAAAGATTGAGCAGAGTAGTTGAGATCCTGATATTGGAATAAAGCATGTAAATAAATGTGGAGTACACTTTATCATTTGGATGTTGAGATGAGTTATGGAAAGGGACATTGTAATGGTTCGTGAAGCAATAGAAGGTGATATGTTTTGATTCTAATATGGAATGTTAGGAGTTGTTGGTTTAGTGTGAGTGCCTCTTTTGCTATCACACCCAGACTAAAACCTAGAACCCATGGACATGCTGACCCCAAACCTTTCTCGGACAAACAAACACAATTCACCCAAGGAAATACATACATTGTCCTGAGTACCCCTTCTATCTTATAGCTACAGATGACAACCCATTACGAGTCTTTTCTCAAAGGCCCAGAAACGATCATGACCCTGACTAGCGATTAGGATTACCCAAAGATCCTGAAGGACATGATGAAGCATATTCACCTGGAAGGAGATGCAATTTACAAGGGTTATCCCTTCATGGAGAATGGAGTTGAGCTTTGGTACGCGGAGGTACACCTCCATCGTGTGAAAGGAGTTTGCCCAAAAACTATGGGTCAATACTTTTTCATCTCCCGAGTACCACGAACAACATTTTTCGACTCTGTTCGCGAAGCTGCTATGGAGGCCATACGTCAGATCGGAGAAATACTCGAAGCAAGACTTTGTCACACTCAGGAATGCCTGAGTGGGGTGCACGCAGAGATGATGGAGATGAAGCACACAACCACTATGATGAAGCAAAAGATCAATTATTTCAAGAATCACATTGCACAATTCCAGTGGGACTGAAGCATCCTTAGATAGGACAAATGAATAAAGATGGAAGGAATGGTTGACCATACCCAGCTATGTGGATGGTAACATTTGTAGTGAAGCACCTTTGAAAGTTGAAGTGTCGTAATAGTGGTTCAGGATGTAATAAAAGATTTGATATGAGGAGAATATGAATTACGGATGAACCCGTGCATTTTGTTTAGGGCGACACTTTTTGGTGTGAACAATAGACCAACGGAAAGGAAAATGTTGCTCCAAAGAGTGAAGTTTGCACCAATAAGTTGGAGTTTATTTTGATATGATGCTTACCCCAAGGGTACGAAAGAAATAAGTGAAATTGGATTTAAAGAGGGTGTAATGCTGGAGTGTGGAGCAATAGTGACTCCCAGGATGA
Organism: Secale cereale; assembly: GCA_902687465.1. Taxonomy (NCBI): domain Eukaryota; kingdom Viridiplantae; phylum Streptophyta; class Magnoliopsida; order Poales; family Poaceae; genus Secale; species Secale cereale. The sequence goes on from LR738713.1 coordinate 335,998,389, forward strand.
GTTAAGGATATACAAGTTCTGAAGTGGGCCCATAAGCCAAGGACCTAAGGAGGCTACGTAATCACAAGGGAACCACGAGACTTGTCAGAAGTAATATGTTTCTACTATAATGAAGCAGGGCATTATGCTAGAGATTGTCCCAAGGAGAAAGAGGCTTGTGCTAAGCAGTTGAGTTGAAGCATGTAATGGAAATACATGCGATAGTAATAATTTGATAAGATTTTAAGGGTGGTAGAACCCAACACCGTTACCCTAATACAAAAGCTAGTGGTTAGTTATGTCAGACTTTGGAATGGACCACTCAATGATGAGTCTGGGTAATTACATCTTAGTTTGTACCAACAGAAGGAAGGGAAACCGTACAATAGGATGGATTTAGGAATGCTAAGGAAGCTGGATGTTGGAAGACTGATCAGTTGCAACCCGATGATGAGACCAAGTGTTACTAGTGATGAGATTAGCCATAACCCACAGGCCCCAGGACCTGTCAAGAAGCAAGCACACTCTTGCTGAAGGAAAACCCCTGGAAGAAGTTACGATTTTACCAATGGACGGTCTTATAGGATTTTACGCAAAACCTGAGGCTTGTGAAGGAACGATATATGGTTGTTTGGCTTGCAGAATCAATGGATTTATCTAAACTTAGGTCGTTGACAAGAGAAATTCTGCAATGCTTGTGAGGATGACCGAGTGTTAGAATGCGAGATTCACTAAACCATATACAAGGAAATGATTTGGGTGCGGAATGGATTGATCACCATACCGACTTACTCTTATTATTTGCCTCTATTATACGGGATGGTAAAAATCTGAGTGACTTACCCATAGTAGAGAGACGGCAATGTCAAAACTTTGTTTAAACTTTAGAATGGTATGACAAAATTTCCCATGTACAAGGCAGTTGTTGCTAACCGTAGGTCATACGGTGAGAATGAAGCCCAGACCTGTTTTTTGCAGGGACCCAGTTAATTTATTTGATGACCACCATGTGATATCGACATTTGTTTAATATTGGCACCAAACATGTCAGCTAAGAAAAACTAGTCTCGAAAGAACCTTACCACGAATGAAAGGACACAAGAATTGAGGACAAATGTTATGCCACTACCGGAAGAGTCTAGAGAAGGATTATCCCAAAGATTTGAGAAGACCGACCCTGGCAGCAATAAGGTCGGAGTACATGATTTTTGATGAAACGATATCCATGCTTCTATGTGTGGTAGCACACTAGACCATATCGATCAATGGATTCGTTAGGAGACCCCGAACCCCAACCTATTTCTTGCTAGCCTCTTCGAATCTCGAGGACGAGATTCATTTGAACTGTGGTAGGTTCGTAACATCCCAAAATTCTAAATTTTGGAATGTTATAATAAATAGATAGTTTTGATTGTTTGTGTGATGTGCTTGTGTGAAATTGAGTGAAATTTGAAACTTTTGAAAGTTAAATGAGAGGGAATGAAATGACTTTCCCAAACTTTCACCTTGGAATTATGATCTCCATGAATTTAAATTCATTTCATCACAAAAACCCTAGAGTGAAGATGATATGACTTCTTCATTTAATAAACGAAAAGGGGTTTTGAAAAGATTTGAATTCCATTCTTGAAGTATTTCAAATTCAGAAAAACTTTATGCAACTCAATGATTTTCCCGAGAGAAGATAAAATGACTTCTTAAAATTATAAGAAATATGAGTTGGAAGTTCAATTGAAGTTCCTTTGAAGTATTTTTGAATTTTATTTTCAAATTTGAGGTATTTGGTTTTATTCAAATTATTTTTCTCCAAAAATAAAATATATGGAAAATAGGGTAAAATGATTCCCTACACTGGAAAATTGGAGAGGAATAAATGTGAAATCATTTTGGCATTTTTAAATAATTTTTATTGGGTTTTATTGCAAAAGTAGCACTATTTGATTCATTTAAATTTGTGAGTATTTTAGTTGACCCTAGAAAAATGTCTATGTTGTAGGAAATTTTATTTTTTTGAAATTTTTGATATATTATATGCCTATATAATATATTTTTATTTCTTGTTGTTTTGCTCTTTTGTGTGACTGTTTGTTTAAAAAAATCTTTCCCTTCGGCTGGGCCGGCCCAGCTAGCAGGCTAAGTCCAGCCAGCGCGCCGCCGCCTTCCTCCTCCCGAGCAGGAGACCGGCCGCCGCAAGCGTCGTCGCCTCGCCGTGCCCGACTCGGCCACCTCTCGCCATCCTGCCCCTCGCCCACGCCACGCCCTCCCCTCCTCTTTTATAAAAGGGTGCCGCCCCGAGCCCTGCCTCGCCTCCTCCCGAGCTGCGCAGCCGCCGCACTTCGCCGCGCCAGAGCTTCACCGCCGCTGCTGCTCGCTGCTCGGCCGCCCGCTTGAGCCACCGCTCCACTCGCCGCCGCAGCGCCGCGCCCCGCCGCCTCTCCTCCCCGCGTAGCCGCCCGCGCCAGAGTTCGCCGCCGGCCGAAGCTCCGACCCGTGCCGGCCCAATCCACCCCGAACCGCGCCGAGCCGGTAACATAACCGCCCCGATCCGGTTTATTTTTAGGTTTTCTTCGGTTTTCCTTTTAAAAGCTGATTTATTATTTTAGTTATGTTATTTAACGAATGCTCGTCATTTATACCTCTATAGCGAACATTTTTCGTCGGTTTAGGTTCTGTAGTGAACGTTCGTTAGCTAGTTTCTTTTTTTGGCCAGGGACCCATCCGTGAATATTTTCTTCAAAGATTAGTCCCTGATCTTAAATCTATCGCAACTTTTTGCTCGTTGGTCCAAATCCAACGAAACCAACGCCCACATCTTCATTATGATCCCCTCTATCCAGTAAAACAACTCAAACATTTTCTTGAAAGTTTTAAAATTTGAATTCAAACAGATTTGATTTAAAACTACTTTTTGTCATAACTTGAGTTTTATAACTCTGATTTAGTTGATTCTTTTTGCAAATCGAAGCTCAGGATCTAAAATTTCTGATAAGACCAAATTCATTCAATTTTGGTACTGTTAGAAGTTGTTTTCTGTTGCATGAGTTATTTGCTTGGTTTTTGCAGTTTTCTGAAGTACTTTCTTTGTTCTTTCCGATCTTTGAGTGATTGCTTATGTGTGGTTACTATTGCTTGCCTACGATAGATTGATCAGAGTGTGACGAGTAGATCTATCACGAGTTATGAGTGCGAAGAATCTACATCAACAGTACAAGGGAAGTTCACACTTTGATCATACTTTTCAAACACCCAGTTTTCATTGCATTAGTTATATCCTCGAACACTTGCATGAGTAGGACTGGTTACATGTGATGATGCTTTGTAGTACATGAGGTAGGAACCCAATGACTTGAGATCAACCCCGGGAATATATGCTTTGTTACTTATTGCTTAGCCATGCGTAGACGTGGATTGGTACGAGTGATTTCATGAAAGTTGTGAGTGTAATAACAACTAAGGGTTTCTTTAAGGTGGAAATTTAATACACTTCTGGGTGGATTGGTTGGGGCTCCCTGGAGCACCAAGTGGTTTTCCCGGGCACCTGGAGGGTCCAGTGTTGTCCTAGGGATCCCGGAGGACCCGTGTGATCACCCTATTGGAATGCCATCCAGAATCAAAGGGATCATATAATATTTTCATGCCTAGAAACTTTCATGTGCAGCCACAAGCCATTATGGGCTCTGGCATAGTTGACTATGTTATGTGACCTCTTTCAGTGGTAAACTAGCAGATGTAGCGGATGTAGGTGTAACGGTCTACCCAGGGTAAAGAGTTAATGCTTCTGAAAGACTGTGCCTCGGTCATTCGTTTCTCAAACACCATGTAGTGCGAGAAATTAAACGGAGCCGATCGATTCTTCTGGGGAAAAGTGCACAAACCTCTGCAGAGTATACAAACTATTTATGAGTAGCCGTGTCCACGGTTACGGACATCTTTGAGTATCTAGAAGTGGATTATTTTATTGATCTCAACACTCTATTTAATTAACTTGTTGGGTTATTAATGACTATGGTAAATTTTGGGATTGAGATGGAGGAACCATTCTCAATATTGCTTAATTCAATTGAGTAGTTAAATAAAATTTATTCCTTTATTGTAGGAAAAAAATTAGCTTTATGAAAAAATAAACCTTACAACCTCCACCAGCCAAATATGCATATAGAGATAGATATTCTCATTAGTATTCTATGGTGTGAATTTGCCAGTACATTCAATGTACTGACCTACATGGCTGCAACGTCTCATGTTGCAGGAATTATTCGACGAGTAAGTGAAACATTAGGGTTGCGCTATCTACACTCAACTTTGTCGTTGGTGTTGATGGAACTCAACAACCTTTGTTACTTCCGCTATGTTGATCGAGGTAATAGTATTTACGTTACTTTATACATGTGATTTACCTCTGTTATAAATCCTCGAGTACTGTGTGTGTCAGCATACCGATCAAGGGATGACACTTAAGCACAGAGACTTGATCCATTCGGATCGGGTCGCTACAGACATCCATCCTGCTATCCCAGGCTGCCGACCAGGAACCTATCCCAAGACTGACGAAGAAGAAGAAGAAAAGAACTCCAACACAAGTGTACATCGCTCTCACGTCAAGTCATCGGAACCTACACCTGCAACTGTTGTTGTAGTATCTTTGAGCCACAACGACTCAGCAATCCCATAACCATGGGTATCAAGACTAATAAAGCTTAATGGGTATGGAAAGGTTAAGTGGTGAGGTTGCAGCAACGGATAAGCATATGTATGGTGGCTAACTTACGAGTACCAGAATAAGATGAGCATCTACGCAAACGATCGCAAACTAGTAATGATCGCTAAGAGATCCTAACACTACAAAAAAAGACACATCCGTGACATTTCGGGCCGAACAAAACAAAATTCTAGCATACTTATGACACTTCTATGACGATAATTGTGACAAAACTCGGTATCATCATAGATGTGGTGGGGTCCTACTTCTATGACAAAAAATCATGACATAAAATGGGCTTTTCATCCTCGGCGGGCCGGAGACGCAGCTGCATGACATTCTTTGGGCTGTCCATGACGGAAAAAACCATGGTAGAAGCGAGTGCGAGGAAAATATCGGGGTGCTCCCGGTTATGGTGGGTAGTCGGGGCCGAGCGATGCGCGTTTCTCTCGTACACGCACGTGCGTGGGTGCGAGGTGTTGGGCTCTAACTGAACCCGAGCGAGGCGTTGGGCTCTAACTGAACCCGTGCGAGGCGTTGGGCTCTAACTGAACCCGAGCGATTGCACTGCAGGCTACGCGTTACTGAACCCGAGCGATCGATCGATGGCTGTTAACTAAACCCGATCGAGCGATTCCTGCGCTACTGCTGCTAACTGAAGCCGATCGACGCTCCCTCTGGATGAACAGTGAGTGTTGCTGGGGGGTGTTTGGATGAACAGTTCCCGGTGGGGGTGGATGATCAGGACCCCATGGTGTTGCCTGTGGATGTGTAACGCCCCGGACACATCCGCCGGTGGTCATTACTCCCGGCGGGATCTAGACTGGCCTCACATATCAATACTAGTCTTTTCTGCGCACTTTGTCCTCACTCGTGCGCACCCGGGAGCAACTTCCCGGTCGTTCACCCATCCTGAAACTACACCAAGCTGAGCACGCTTAACTTTGGAGTTCTATCCAAATGGGCTCCTGGAAAAGAAGGAATTCCTTATTGATATGAGTAGTTTATCATCCCTAATAATACAGGCTATCACATACACTCCCACTCAGAGGAACCGACGTCCTCGTCGGGCCACAGGAACGTTCCCTCTTGGCACAACCGTCTGTGCATCCAGTCCGATACATGTGACATGCCATGTGCCACGACGGGTCACAAACGTCATGAACAACATCACCGAGCACCTGTCCGCAACCATCCGTGTAACCGCGAGGGTCGGCTCTGATACCAACTTGTAATGCCCAGTATGTGACTATGTCTCCCACGTGTCGAGGCACGACTTAAAGACATAATCACATACTAGAATGATCTCAAGTATGGTATCTTTGCATGACTCATGTAAAAGGAGGGATGAAAGTGTAAAAGAGTAGTTGGCTTACACTCGCCACATCACACAATGTAATACATTAACACACATCATCCAAATAACATCAGAGTCCGACTACGGACGAAAAGCCAAATGAAAGATATCATAAATAAAGCAACACAAGGTCTCGATCATCCTATCCTCGGGATACGACACGTAGTAACGTCCACGCTCTTCATCGAACTCCCAATACAGCTCTGAACCACCACCTGTGTAGTTCTCAACGGTACCTGCATCTGGTGTTGTGTAGAATCTGTGATCCACAAAGGACTCAGCAATCTCTTTCCCGGGTAGCAATACTATCAAAGCCTTAGGTGTGGAAAAGACTTAAAACAAGGTTGCAGCAGCACTAGCACTAACTTACGAGTTTAGAGCGAGAAGAGATCAAGTGCCAACGATCGCCAAGTGATCACGAAGTGATCCTAACTACTCACGGCCAAACTTAACCCCACCGTGTTCACTTCCCGAACCCCTTCGGAAAGAGACCATCACGGTTACTCACGTTGGTAGTGTATTATGAACATGGTGTCAAGTTATCTATAACCGGATATTAACAAATTCCCATCTGCCACATAACCGCGGGTACGGCTTTCGAAAGATCAAACCTTGCAGGGGTGTCCCAACTTAGCCCATCACAAGCTCACGATCTGCGGAGTCGCAACTCCAAGGTGGGAAGACCTGAGTATTCTAGGAATCCTATGCTTAAGATATTTCGACAAAGGTAAAACTAATCCAGCAAGCCCTCCCGGCGTGCCGACACCCTGATAGTAGCCGCGCGTATCTCGTCTCAAGCCACGACCGGATGAGTCATCCTGCAGGTGTATACCAGCCCTTGAGTTTCCTCGAGGAGGCCCCGCCGTCTGCTCAGTTTGGACAAACACTCATGGGGAGCACTGGCCCAGGGTTGTTAATTAAGAACTCGGGTTTGCAACGCCCTATGCAAGTTTTTGTTATTAGGAAAATGTAAAACCAAAGTTGGGCCTTGCTGGAAAAGCTTTAGCACTAAGCAAGTTATCGAGGGGGGCCCATAAACCCCAAACGTGTTAGGGACGCAAAATCAAGGAACATAACACCGGTTTGACGGTTCCTAGGGTGGCATGAGTGGAACAAAACACCAAGCAAGAGGCTTAGCCTTCCACCCATTACCAATATATAGATGATTTAGTTTAACAGTTTATATATTGTGATATCCCAACAAAAACTTCATCACGAAGCAAGAACCTTCAAATCTTCACCTGCAACTAACAACACTATAAGAGGGGCTGAGCGATGCTTACGTAGCCAAACAACGGTTTGCTAGGTGGGTGGTTAGAGAGTTTCATGGCAACAATAGGAGGGCTGAGAAACAGACATAGGCATCGAGGCAGTAGCTAAAGAGTGAGACATCTAGCATAGGCAAAGATAGTAGTGATATCTGGGTAAGGTCATCTTGTCTGTTGATTCCACGGAGGGATCGTAACCTTGCTCCTCAAACTCAACCTCGGTAGGAACCTCGTACTCCGAATCGTCACCGGGCTCTAACCAAACACAAGAATGCAACACCGGAACACAATCAATCATAATGCAATGCTCAAACACATGATGCATGAACATGATGAACAAGGACAAGAGTAAATATGATGCATGGCCTAGGGTCACAACAGTGCAACATCATCATAACAAACAAGAACACTCACATGAAGAAACAAGCAAAAGAACAACTAACAAGTTTATGTAGGTTGTTCAAACAAGCATCCACCAAGTTTTTAAAGGAGTTGGTTAACATGGCAAAGGTGCAACTACGATCACAGCAACATGCTAGCACATTTAAATGGGTTGGAAATACCAAACAACATTTTCCAGAAACTCCCAGATTAATTAATTGCATTTGGGACAGATCTGAAAAACTTCTGTTCTAAAGTTGTTAAACATACTAAACAACAGCACCATAATATTCTACACATTTTCCACCCCAAAAGCATATAAAGTTTGTTAAATTTGGAGTTGTAGAGACTTAGTTATGATTTTTCCAAGTTTTAGCATATTTAAAACAAGAAAAAAATTCAAACAGCGTTTTAAATGTTTTTAAACATGGCAACAAACAGCATATTCATAATCTACATGAAATTCTAAGCATTTTTCATATACAACTTATTTGCATCAGATGAAAATATCAACAACTATTTATTAAACAAAGAAAATGCAGAAAAAGAAAAAAACAGAAAAAAAACAAGCGCAGGGGTCAAAGTTGGCCCACACCTGCGCTAGCCAGAGCCACCGACAAGGGGCCCAGCTGCGTTGAGGTGGCTCCAGCGGGTGCGCGAGAGGGCTGGAGTGCACAGTGGGGATGACAGGTGGGGCATGTGTGTCATCCACTCAAGAAAAACAAAAAGGGGGGCGAATAACCACTGCCCCACACGGATTCGAACCCACCACCTGATGCATATCTGACGAAGACACAAGCCACTGCACTAGCGATCGATACTTGACAGTATACAGGTGCGAAACCTGAAGAGGTAACTGAAGACGCTAGCGACTAAAGAAAGATAGAGGATCGTCGGAGCTGCTCCGGTGACCTAAAGGGACGGCGGAGTGGTGCGATGCGCTCCTGGGGAAGTTCCGCACCCACTCGAAGCAAACGCAGCACCTAACATGCACTACAACGCCGGCGGCGAGCACTGGACGAGACGGCGGCGGCGGCGGGCAACGACGAGACGGCGGCGGCGGCGGGCAACGACGAGACGATGCAACGGACTAGGTGGAGCGACGACTACGCAGGCAGCATCTACACGACACGCTGAAGCGAACGGGCAACAAAACACGGCCTACGGTGGTCGGGACATTCGACAGAGACGAGGCCCGGCGGCGACGAGCTCGGGTGCTCGATGAACTCGGTTCTAGAGGGCGCGCAAGAAGGGGAAAAGGGCACGAGGAGGTGGAGACGCTCACCACGAACACGGAGGTGTGTTCGGCTGGCCCGGAGGTGGTCGGAGTCGTCAGCTGCAAGGCTCGAACAGTAGCGGGCGCTGCAGTGGAACAAGAGGAAGAAGACGTCGGCGGCGAGGCGATCGGCTCCACGTAGAGGACCTAGTCGACGTATTCGATGACGGGGAAGCAGCTGTACACGGTTGGCAAGGCTGAGGTCGACGGGAGGCACATCGACGACGAGCTGACGCTCCCAGATGCGTGCGGGACTTCACTGGAGCGGCGGATTTGGTGGAGCTTGGCTCTCCAGGCGGCGGGAGGAGGAAGAGGAACCCTAGGGAAAGGGGTTGGACACGCTGCGGGTTTAAAAGGAGGGCTCAGATCACGAGACCTCGACGTCCGTGATCACGACGCGACGGCGAGCGCGCGCTCTGGCTTAGCAGCGCGTGACGGAGGTAGACGGCGACGCGGGGATGTGAGGCTGACAAGTGGGGCCAGGGGGAAAACGAACGGCGCGACTGCGCGCGACGCTGGCTGGCTGGGCCGCTGCGGAAGAGAAGAGTTGGTCCACGACTGCTGTGGAGAAAGGACTGGGCCAGGGGGGAGGAAGAGGAGGCCGAGGCCACTGCTATAGCTGTTGTCTTCTTTTTCTTTTCCATTTATCTTCAGACAGAAAAGAAAAAGAAAAGCACAGGCTTAAAGGAAAAGAGTTAGGAGAAAAAGAAAATATCCCCATGCTCCTTGATTAATGCCCTATTTAATAAAGTTGGCTTGGACATCTTTAGAGGCAGAAAAATGAAAGGAGTTTGAATATGCTTCAAACTCTTGTAATTTTTGAACCCAACAAAATCAATTCCAACTAGGGTGATATTTGGCAGAGAGGGTGTAGACATGGTGCAAGGTTTTTAGGAAAAAAAAGAACATTAAAGCACTTGGCTAGGTGACTTGCAAAATAGAGTAAGAAAGGAAAGAAAAGAAAAGGGAAGAAGAAGAAGAAGAGGGAAACAAAGGAGGGGTCTAGGGTTTAGCAAGCCAAGGCTAGAACCACACTCACATACATCACAAGGCCTCACACATACACATCACAACAAGGAAGTAAACTAGATGCCATGATGATGAAAGCAATGCATGGATGCAAAATAAAATAAATGGCATGGCAATGCAAAAATAAAATGAGCTCAAATGACAAGAACCCCCAAGGATAAGGACAAGGATCAACATGAGAATGCTTTATTGCCATAATAGGAAAGTATCACATATGGGGTGTTAAAAACTTCAGAGCCTTCTCCGACCTAGGAGCCCCCCTGATTGATCAAATCATTGACGGTTGATGATGTATGCTATTGTATTCACTTGTGTGACGTGGCGAGTGTAAGCCAACTATCATTTTACACTTTCATCCCTGAATTTTACATGAGTTGTGCAAAGATACCATACTTGAGATCATTCTAGTATGCGTTTATGTCCTTTAGTCGCGCCTCGACACGTGGGGGACATAGCCGCATACTGGGCATTACAAGTTGGTATTCAGAGCCTTCTCCGACTTTGGAGCCCCCTGATTGATCGAACCGTTGACGGTTGAGTCTAGGCACACACAAAAAATGTTTTCGAGTCCTATATATATATCGGAGAGTAGGATTTGTTTTACTCCTCATCCCTTCATCGCTCTGGTGAGGACTCCTGACGTTGTTCTATCTCTTCTACTCTCAAAAATTCACTAATTTTTTTTAGGATCACGCGAGTATTGTTTGGATTGTTCCGATATCTTTGTGACGAGAACATTGTTCTCGATGCCTCCTGTCATTTAGGGGTTGTGGCAGTATCCCGGGGAGTTGAGCTCCGAGGTGTTGTCGTCACAAATGTATCGCAGCGGTTCTAGAATACTTAAGACGGCCGACATCGAAAATTCTTCTATGCGGTTAGTGGTGAGATAACCCCGACGTTACCCAGTACTGGTGGGATAGTTCGAGAGTATTGCCACAACTTGTATATCGGATGCGTTTTGAAGGTCCGAGGTAAACAGTTTCCGAGGATGACTGGTTATGTGTTGAAGGATGGATATATCTGGATGTAGGATTAGAGTTGAGTGCGCAGTGCTTCCCCTGTATCCCCAACACCAGATTGCATAACTGGAAACCTTCGGAAATTAATAGGTGGGTTCTTCTAGTATCTCATAGGCATTCTTCCAACGAGTGCATGGTATGAAGTGCGGGGTTCAACATCAAGTCCTTGGCTATGCTGATCCGGGGATTGCAACACCCTTTTGTAACACGTTCCATGAGCTTTCAGCACGAACATGTGGAACGAAGCTTCTATCTTGTATTTGTTCTATCTACTCCTTGTTGTTTTTATTTATCTTTTGTTCTCCCAAGTGGCTTCTCGAGAAGATTGTTGTATCATTAAACTGTGGAATTCATTCGTTTATTTTGTTCGAATGCTCTTGTGAAGACTTATGTTGCAATTTCTAGCCGTTGATTCAGCTTATATATTTTCCATCAATGGCTAATAGTTGTCATCTCATTGAGGATAGCTCCTAAGAAGGTTCCCAACGCTAACCCAGAGGGTGAAGAAGAGCGTGCTCCTAAACGTCCTCCTTCCCCTCCTCCTACGTCTGAGGCATGGAGAGTAATTATGCAAGCGACCAACCAGAACACCCAGATGCTTATGCAAATGATGTAGAACTTTCAAGCCAACCAAGCAAATCATGGCAATCATGGGAACCAAGGCCAAGGCAATCTGTTCAATCAACCTCACTTTGCTACTCTCAACCAATTCCTGGCAAACCAACTGAAGTCGTTCAGTTACTGTGTGGATCCGCTAGATGCTGAAGACTGGATCACAGACATCAAAAAGCACTTCGAATGCAGTAACGTGAGACCTAAGGATTATGTCTAGTTTGCCACTTTCCAACTCAAAGACCAAGCTGTTGATTGGTGGCAACAGTACAAAGATTCCAGAGGTGGACGTGAGATCTCGTGGACTGACTTTTGCAAGGATTTCCGCTGCCACCACATTCCAACCAGTGTCATTGAGGGCATGCGTGAGCAATTCCGCAACCTGAAGTAAGGCACCATATCCGTCTATAATACAATGTCAAGTTCACGAATCTTGCTCGTTATGCCAAGCAAGACATCCCGGATGCCAAGAGCAAGATTTATCAGTTCTGTGGTGGTCTGAAGGATGAACTCCAACTAGCTCTCACCTTGTTCGACCCGGATAAATTTGACCAATTCTACAATATGGCTCTTAAGCAAGAGGCAGCTCAGCTCAAGATTGAAGCTTCCAAAAAGAGGATCAGAGATGCTGTTCACTCCTCCTCTTCTTCCCAAGTGGTTGCCAAGCAGTAGAAGTTCTGGCTTCCGCCTCCTCCAGTGCTCCATCCTCCAAACAACAAGCACTCAGGTGGCCGTGGTTTCTCCCACCCACCCAACCCAAGCAATCAGTCCAAGCCTCAGTTTCAAGCTTCAAGATCAAGTGGTACGTATCACCGGCCTCTCTCAGAAGTGGTTTGCAACAAGTGTACTCAGAAGGGTCACTATGCCAACAAGTGTCCCAACCCAAGGCGCCTTCCGCCTCCTCCACCTGTCAGCACTGCTATTGTCAAGCATTATCCCAAGGCAGCAAGAGTGAATCTGATGAATGCAGCTCAAGCAGAGAATTCTTCAGATGTGATACTTGGTAACCTTCTAGTTAACTCTATTCCTGCAAAAGTATTTTTTGATTCTGGTGCATCTCTCAATTTCATATCAAGGCCATTCTTTACCAAGCATAATTTCACTTCGGCATTTCTGGATTAGAAGTTGCAAATTATTTCTCCGGGCAAAAACATGACTTCTAATTTGATGGCTCCGGATGTATCTATTCATATGGGTGATTACCATTTTCTAGTTTCTTTGGTTGTTCTCGGCAACTCCAACATTGATCTTATTCTTGGGATGGATTGGCTTTCCAAGCATGATGCAAACATTGATTGTGCAAATAAGGAAGTCAAGCTTACTCATCCTGACGAAGACGTGATTATCTTCGCCTCTTGAGATAACACAATCAGGCTATTTTCTCTCAATGACAAGGGCGAGATTAATGCCATTTCTCAGATTCCGGTGGTCAATGAATATGAAGATGTTTTCCCTGAAGAGCTTCCAGGCATGCCTCCTCATCGTCAAGTTGAATTCATCATTGAACTTGAGCCCAGTATCGAGCCAGCATGTCGGCGTCCGTACAAGCTTTCCCCTGATGATTTGAAGGAGCTGAAGAAACAACTCGATGAGCAAGAACATATGGGTCTAATCAGGCCTAGTACTTCTCCTTGGGGCTGTGGTGCTCTATTTGTCATGAAGAAGGATGTCACGGAACGCCTTTGCGTTGATTACCGGCCATTGAACAAGAAGACAATAAAGAACATGTATCCTCTCCCCAATATCAATGAATTGTTCGAGCAGCTCAAAGGAGCAAAGGTTTTCTCAAAACTCGATCTCCAGACGGGTTACCACCATATCCGTATCCGTGAAGAGGATATTCCCAAGACCGCATTCAGAACGAGTTTTGGCTCTTATGAATACACGGTCATGTCTTTCGGCCTTGCAAATGCTCCACACACCTTCTCAAGGATGATGCACTTCATATTCAACCCCTACACCAATGAATTTGTTCTCGTCTATCTAGATGATATCTTGGTATTCTCCAAGAATGAAGAAGACCATGCAAAGCACCTCCGTTTGGTCCTGGACAGGCTCCGTGAACACAAGTTCTATGCGAAGTTCTCCAAATGTGAATTCTGACTGGATAAAGTCTTATATCTTGGCCATATTATCTCTGTCGAGGGCATTTCTATGAACCCCGAGAAAGTTGAAGCTATTGTCAACTGGGAACCCCCGCAGAATGTCAAACAACTCCGAAGCTTCCTTGGTCTTGCTAGCTATTGCAGAAGGTTCATTGAGAACTTCTCCAAGATTGCCAAGGCTCTTTCCAACCTGTTGCAGAAGAATGTCAAGTACTCCTGGACACCTGATTGTGATGTGGCATTCAAAACACTCAAAGAGAAGCTCATTTCTGCTTCGGTTCTTACTCCTCCGGATGAGTCCAAGCCCTATGAAGTCTTTTGTGATGCTTCTTTGCAAGGTCTTGGTGGTGTTCTCATGCAAGACAAGAAGATTGTGGCATACACTTCTCGTCAGTTGAAACCAAATGAGAAGAATTACCCCACACATGATCTCGAGCTAGCAGCAGTTGTACATGCCTTGATCACGTGGAGACACCTTCTGTTGGGCAGAAAAGGGGACATCTTCACTGATCACAAGAGCTTGAAGTACATCTTCACACAGCCAACCCTTAACCTTCGCCAGACTCGTTGGGTTGAGATGATCCAAGAGTATGATCCAAGCATTGAGTACACACCTGGCAAGGCCAATGTCATTGCAGATTCCTTGAGCAGAAAGGCATATTGCAACAGTCTCCTTCTCAAACCATTCCAGCCTGAACTTTGCGAATCATTCAGGAAGCTCAACCTCCAAGTTGTTCTGCAAGGCTTTCTTGCAAACCTTCAAGTTGCTCCTACCTTGGAAGATCAGATCCGTGAGGCCCAACTCAGTGATGCTATGGTGCAGAAAGTGAAACATGGTATTGCTAAGGGTACTCCCAAATACAAGTGCTATCGCGTTGATGAGAAAGACACCTTGTTCTTTGAGGACATAATTGTGGTTCCCAAGGGTGATCTCAGGAAGCTCATAATGAACGAAGCACATGACTCCCTCCTCTCGATTCATCCCGGAAGTTCTAAGATGTACCAAGACCTCAAACAATCATATTGGTGGACTCGCATGAAAAGGGAGATTGCCCAATTCGTGAATGAATGTGATGTCTGCAGAAGAGTGAAGGCAGAGCATCAACGTCCAGCCGGTCTCCTTCAACCTCTACCTATTCCCGAGTGGAAATTCGATCACATTGAAATGGATTTCGTCATTGGGTTTCGTAAGTCCAAGAAGGGGAATGATGCTATCTTCGTAGTGATTGATAAGCTAACTAAAGTAGCTCATTTCCTTCCCGTCAAAGAATCCATCAACGCAGAGCTGTACACCTCCAGAATTGTTTCCTTGCATGGCATTCCTCAAGTCATCTCCTTAGACTGTGGAAGTTTGTTCACATCCAAGTTCTGGAACTCCTTTCAGATAGCCATGGGCACAAAAATTCGCTTCAGCACTGCGTTTCACCCTCAGACTAATGGTCAAGTCGAAAGAGTGAACCAGATCCTCCAAGACATGCTGAGAGCTTGTGTCATCTCTTTCGGTATGAAGTGGGAAGATTGTCTCCTGTTTGCCGAATTCTCTTACAACAACAGCTTCCAAGCAAGTGCCGGCAAAGCTCCTTTTGAAATCCTCTATGGCAGAAAGTGTCGTAGCCCTCTCAACTGGTCCGAGACAGGTGAACGTCAACTTCTTGGTAATGATTTGATCTCAGAAGCCGAAGAAATGTGCAAAGTCATACATGAGAATCTCAAAGCCGTGCAATCGCATCAAAAGAGTTACTATGACGGCAAGCATCATGATTTGGCTTTCGATATTGGAGATCATGTCTATCTCTGTGTTTCTCCTATGAAAGGCACCCAGAGATTTGGTATCAAAGGCAAGCTTTCTCCCAGATACGTGGGCCCTTTCAAGATTCTTGCCAAAAGAGGCGATCTAGCCTACCAACTCGAGCTTCCCTCCAACTTTGCAAATGTTCATGATGTGTTTCACGTGTCTCAACTCCGCAAGTGCTTCAAGGCACCTGAACGCACCATTCCATTCAAGGAGATTGATCTTCAACAAGACTTGTCATATCGTGAGCACCCTGTTGCTATTCTTGAAGAAACTGAGCACAAAAACCCGCAACAAGTCCATCAAGTTCTTGAAAGTGAAGTGGTCACACCATACCGACCGAGAAGCGACGTGGGAACGAGAAGATCACCTTCGTTCTGAGTACCCTTACTTCTTCCAATCCTAGATCTCGGGACAAGATCTTTTTGTAGTGTAGGAGAGTTTGTAACACCCCATATGTGATACTTTCCTATTATGTCAATAAAGCATTCTCATTTTGATCCTTGTCCTTATCCTTGGGGGTTCTTATCATTTGAGCTCATTTTATTTTTGCATTGCCATGTCATTTATTTTATTTTGCATCCATGCATTGCTTTCATCATCATGGCATCTAGTTTACTTCCTTGTTGTGATGTGTATGTGTGAGGCCGTGTGATGTATGTGAGTGTGGTTCTAGCCTTGGCTTGCTAAACCCTAGACCCACTCCTTTGTTTCTTTCTTCTTCTTCTTCTTCCTTTTTCTTTTCTTTCCTTTCTTACTCTATTTTGCAGGTCACCTAGCCAAGTCCTTTAATATTCTTTCTTTTCCTAAAAACCTTGCACCATGTCTACACCCTCTCTACCAAATATCACCCTAGTCGGAATTGATTTGGTTGGGTTAAAAAATGACAAGAGTTTGAAGCATATTCAAACTCCTTTTATTTTTCTGCCTCTAAAAATGTCCAAGCCAATTTTATTAAATAGGGCATTAATCAAAGAGCATGGGGATATTTTCCTTTTCTCCTAGCTCTTTTCCTTTAAGCATGTGCTTTTCTTTTTCTTTTCTGTCTGAAGATAAATGGAAAAGGAAAAGAAGACAACGGCTACAGTAGTGGCCTGGGCCTCCTCCTCTTCCCCCCCAGGCCTAGTCCTTTCTCCACAGCAGCCGTGGCCCAACTCTTCTCTTCCGCAACGGCCCAGCCAGCCAGCGTCGCGCGTAGTCGCGCCGTTCATTTCCCCCTGGCCCTACTTGTCAGCCTCACATCCCCGCGTCACCATCTACCTCCGTCACGCGCTGCTAAGCCAGAGCGCGCGCTCGTCGTCGCGCCATGATCACAGATGTCGAGGTCTCGTGATCTGAGCCCTCCTTTTAAACCCGCAGCGTGTCCAACCCCTTTCCCCAGGGTTCCTCTTCCTCCTCCCGCCGCCTAGAGAGCCAAGCTCCACCAGATCCGCTGCACCAGTGAAGTCTCGCACGCATCTGGGAGCGCCAGCTCGTCGCCGGCGTGCCTCCCGTCGACCTCAGCCTCGCCAACCGTGTCTAGCTGCTTCCCCGTCGTCGACTACGTCCTCTACGCGGAGCCGATCGCCTCGCCGCCGACGTCTTCTTCCTCTTCTTCCACTCCGGCGCCCACAACTGTTCGAGCCTCGCCGCCGACGACTCCGACCACCTCCGGGCCATCCGAACACACCTCCATGTTCGGGGTGAGCGCCTCCACCTCCTCGTGTCCTTTTCCCCTTCTTGCGCGCCGTCTAGCATCGAGTTCATCGAGCACCCGAGCTCGTCGTCGTCGGGCCTCGTCTCCGGCGAATGTCCCGACCACCGTAGGCCGTGTTTTCTTGCCCGTTCGCTTCAGCGTGTCGTGTAGATGCTGCATGCGTAGTCGGCGCTCCGCCTAGGCCGTTGCATCGTCTCGTCGTTGCCCCCCGCCGCCGTTTTGTCAAGTGCTCGCCGCCGGCATTGTAGTGGATGTTACGTGTTGCGTTTGCTTCGAGTGGGTGCGGAATTTCCCCAGGAGCGCACCGCACCACTCCGCTGTCCCTTTAGGTCGCCGGAGCAGCTCCGACGAGCCTCTGTCTTTCTTCAGTCGCTAGCGTCTTCAGTTACTTCTTCAGGTTTCGCACCTATATACTGTCAAGTATCGATCGCTAGTGCAGTGGCTTGTGTCTCCATCAGATATGCATCAGGTCGTGGGTTCGAATCCGTGTGGGGCAGTGCTTATTTGCCCCCCTTTTTGTTTTTCTTGAGTGGATGACAGACAGGCCCCACCTGTCATCCCCACTGTGCACTCCAGCCCCCTCCCGCACCCGCTGGAGCCACCTCAGCGCAGCTGGGCCCCCTTGTCAGTGGCTCTGGCTAGCGCAGGCGTGGGTCAACTTTGACCCCCGCGCTTGTTTTCTTTTATCTTTATCTTTATCTTTATCTTTTTCTTTTTCTGCATTTTCTTTGTTTAATTAATAGTTGTTGATATTTTCATCTGATGCAAATAAGTTGTATATGAAAAATGCTTAGAATTTCATGTAGATTATGAATATGCTGTTTGTTGCCATGATTAAAAACATTTAAAATGTTGTTTGAATTTATTCTTGTTTTAAATATGCTAATACTTGGAAAAATCATAACTAAATCTCTACGACTCCAAATTTAACAAACTTTATATGCTTTTGGGGTGGAAAAATGTGTAGAATATTACGGTGCTGTTGTTTAGCATGTTTAACAACTTTCGAACAAAAGTTTTTTAGATCTGTCCCAAATGCAATTAATTAATATGGGAGTTTCTGGAAAATGTTGTTTGGTATTTCCAGCCCATTTAAATGTGCTAGCATGTTGTTGTGATCTTAGTTGCACCTTTGCCATGTTAACCAACTCCTTTAAAAACTTGTTGGATGCTTGTTTGAACAACCTACATAAACTTGTTAGTTGTTATTTTGCTTGTTTCTTCATGTGAGTGTTCTTGTTTGTTATGATGATGTTGCACTCTTGTGACCCTTGGCCATGCATTATATTTACTCTTGTCCTTGTTCATCATGTTCATGCATCTAGTGTTTGAGCATTGCATTATGATTGATTGTGTTCTGGTATTGCATTGTTGTGTTTGGTTAGAGCCCGGTGATGATTCAGAGTACGAGGTTCCTACCGAGGTTGAGTTTGAGGAGCAAGGTTACAATCCCTCCGTGGAATCAACAGGCAATATGACCTTACCCAAATATCACTACTATCTTTGCCTATGCTAGATGTCTCGCTCTTTAGCTATTGCCTCGATGCTTATGTCTGTTTGTCAGCCATACTATTGTTGCCATGAAACTCTCTAACCACCCACCTAGCAAACCGTTGTTTGGCTACGCAAGCATCGCTCAGCCCCTCTTATAGCGTTGTTAGTTGCAGGTCAAGATTTGAAGATTCTTGCTTCGTGATGAAGTTTTTGTTGGGATATCACAATATATAAACTGTTAAACTAAATCATCTATATATTGGTAACGGGTGGAAGGCGAAGCCTCTTGCTTGGTGTTTTGTTCCACTCATGCCACCCTAGGAACCGTTAAACCGGTGTTATGTTCCTTGATTTTGCGTCCCTAACATGGTTGGGGTTTATGGGCCCCCCTCGATAACTCGCTTAGTGCTAAAGCTTTTCCAGCAAGGCCCAACTTTGGTTTTACATTTTCCTAATAACTAAAACTTGCATAGGGCGTTGCAAACTCGAGTTCTTAATTAACAACCCTGGGCCAGTGCTCCTCGTGAGTGTTGGTCCAAACTGAGCAGACTGTGGGGCCACCTCGAGGAAACTCAAGGGCTTGTATACACCTGTAGGATGACTCATCCGGTCGTACCCTGAGACGAGATACGCGCGGCTACTATCAGGGTGTCGGCGCACCGGGAGGTCTTGCTGGATTAGTTTTACCTTTGTCGGAATATCTTGAGCACGGGATTCCGAGAATACTCGGGTCTTCCCACCTTGGAGTTGCGACTCCGCAGATCGTGAGCTTGTGATGGGCTAAGTTGGGACACCCCTGCAGTGTTTGATCTTTCGAAAGTCGTGCCCGCGGTTATGTGGCAGATGGGAACTTGTTAATATCCGGTTGTAGATAACTTGACACCATGTTCATAATACACTACCAACGTGAGTAACCCTGATGGTCTCTTTCCGAAGGGGTTCGGGAAGTGAACATGGTGGGGTTATGTTTGGCCGTGAGTAGTTAGGATCACTTCGTGATCACTTGGCGATCGTTGGCACTTGATCTCTTCTCGCTCTAAACTCGTAAGTTAGTGCTAGTGCTGCTGCAACCTTGTTTTAAGCCTTTTCCACACCTAAGGCTTTGATAGTATTGCTACCCGGGAACGAGATTGCTGAGTGCTTTGTGGCTCACAAATTCTACACAACACCAGATGGTGGTTCAGAGTAGTATGGGGAGTTCGATGAAGAGCGTGGATAGTACCGTTGAGAACTACACAGGTGGTGGTTCAGAGTAGTATGGGGAGTTCGATGAAGAGCGTGGATGTTACTACGTGTCGTATCCCGAGGATCAGTAGGGCTCTTACTACGATGATCGAGACCTTTTGTTGCTTTATTTATGGTATCTTTCATTTGGCTTTTCATCCGTAGTCAGACTGTGATGTTATTTGGATGATGTATGTTAATGTATTACATTGTGTGACGTGGCGAGTGTAAGCCAACTACTCTTTTACACTTTCATCCCCTCTTTTACATGAGTCGTGCAAAGATACCATACTTGAGATCATTCTAGTATGTGATTATGTCTTTAAGTGGTGCCTCGACACGTGGGAGACATAGTCACATACTGGGCATTACAGGATGAACAGGACCTCGATCGATCAAGCCGGTAGGGGCTGGATGAACAGGACCCCGTGGAGGGCTTGATGAACAGGACCACCCCGTGGAGGGCTAGATGAACAATAGACGGTGGAGGGTTGGATGAACAGTAGCCCGCGGAGGGGTGGCTGAACAGGAGCCCGTGGAGAGGGCTGGTTGAATAGTAGTCGGTGGAGTAGCGCGCGGTGGAGGCTGGATGAACAGGAGCCCGTGGATGAACAGTCGCAGGTGGAGGCTGGAGGAGGTCAACGGTGGATGAACAGTAGCCCATGGAGGCTGGAGGGGGTCGACGGTGGAGATGAACAGTATCCAGTGGAGTCCCGTTTTGCAGTACGCCACACCCCTCCTAATGAACAGGACCCCCGTTTTGACCGTAGCGCTCCAACACAAGTCTGTTTCCTCCATTTTGCGGTACGCCACACCCCTCCCGATCAACATGACCCCCGTTTCGACCGTAGGAGGTCCGTTTCCTCCGTTTTGCGGTACGCCAAACCCCTCCCGATGAACATGATCATGGTTCGAACGTGACCGGTTGAACAAAAGGTTGTTTCCTCCGTTCTGCAGTACGCCAGGCCTCGTTTCCATCGGCTATTCCGCCCAAGCCCTCCCGATGAACACGACAACACATTCTGTTCCAACCCAGCCGGTTAGCTCCCAATGAACACGACGACGACATTGTTTCTCCGTTCCGACCCAACCATGTACACGAGCCCTGGCCGTACGTATGCGCGAGTAGGCGTTTGAGACCCTGCCCGTATGTACGTACATGCCCGTATTTTCTTTCTTGCACACTGGCCGATGTACGTACGTGTACATGCTACGTGCGTGCCTCTACTACGACACGTGCGCGCCTCTACATCGACCAGTATGTACGTACACGTTCGCGACCAGAATGACAACGCTACGTACACTTCGATCAGGTGGGTCCCGACTGTCAGGCACTTCCTTGCGTGCGAAGATGTAGCTGGTGGGTCCCAGCAGTCAAGGGGGCGAATCATTTTTTTGCCTGGACGCACTTCCTTGCGTGCCAAGATGTAGCTGGTGGGTCCCAGCAGTCAGGGGGGATTTTTTTCGTGAAATACAATGGCCCGTCCGGTGGGTCCCCGCTGTCAGGTTGAGGAATAATTATTTTGCTAGTAATAAGGAGGCACTTCCTTGCTGCGGCCGTCGACCCAGTTGTCAGCTTCTCCACGTACAGTCCACGTCTAATGGAAGCCGTTCCTTGACCATGTTGACCACGCCGCGCCGAGAGCACCTGGGCGGTGGACGACGGCGAGGCCTAGGAAGGGGACGACGCGGAGCCGGGGAAGCGCGACAGTGGATGCCCATGCGAAGAGGAGTACGAGGGTTCACTGGTTCGCTGCGGTGTGAGGCTGCCGTCGCCGCAGAATAACAGGGGGTGTAGGTGAGTAGAGGGATGGCCTGGCCAGAGGTGGGAATAGTAGGGGACGGTGAGGCCTCCGCGGCAGCACAGCCGGTCACGGGAGGCAGGAGCATGCGGCACGACCGGCGCTGCTTTGGGCGGCTGGAGCAACAATACCAGAGGTTGAAGAAGCACTACGGCCGTTGGATGGACATCGTACAATCACTGGATCTAGAATCGGTCATATTGACTAAGTTGACAAAGCACTCCGTCCCCGTCAACTTAGTAGGCCCACAAGTCAGCCTCCCACCAAGGTGGGTCGCAACCAGTAGAGGGAGTATTCATTTTTTTTATGCGTAATAAGGAGGCACTTCGGTGGATCCGAGCTGACAGCGAGGGGGGTGTTTTTTTCGCGCAATACGGTGGCCCGTCCGGTGGGTCCCAGTAGTGAGGGGGAAATGTTTTTTCGCGAAATACGGTGGCCCGTCCGGTGGGTCCCTGCTGTCAAGTGGAGGAATCATTATTTTCCGCGTAATAAGGAGGTACTTCCTTGCTGCCGTCGTGGACCCAGCTGTCAGCCTCTCCACGTACAGACCACGTCCGATGGAAGCCGTTCCTTGACCACGTTGACCACGCCGCGCCGAGAGCACCAGGGCGGTGGACGACGGCGAGGCCTAGGAAGGGGACGACAAGGAGCCAGGGAAGACACGGCAGTGGAAGCCCGCGCGGAGAGCAGTACGAGGGTTCACTAGTTCGGCTGTGATGTGAGGCTGCCGTCGCCGCGGAATAATAGGGGGTGCGGCTGAGTAAAGGGATGGCATGGCCAGCGGTGGGAGTAGTAGGGGGCGGTGAGACCTGCGCGGCAGCACAACTGGCCACGGGAGGCAGGAGCAGGCGGCATGACCGGCGCTGCTTTGGGCGGCTGGAGCAATAAGACCAGAGGTTGAAGAAGCACGACGGCCGTTGGATGGACATCATACAGTCACTTGAGCTAGAATCATTCATATTGACTAAGTTGACAAAGCACACCGTCTCCGTCAAGTTAGTAGGCCCACAAGTCAGCCTCCCACCAAGGTGGGTCCCAACCAGCTGGGGGAGTATTCATTTTTTTGTGCGTAATAAGGAGGCCCTTCCGGTGGGTCCGAGCTGACAATGGGGGGAACATTTTTTTTGCGCAATACGGTGGCCCGTCCGGTGGGTCCCAGCAGTCAGGGGGGGAATGTTTTTTTCGCGAAATACGGTGGCCCGTCTGGTGGGGCCCTGCTGCCACGTGGAGGAATCATTATTTTCTGCTTAATAAGGAGGCACTTCCTTGCTGTCGTCGTGGACCCAGCTGTCAGCCTCTCCACGTACAATCCATGTCCAATGGAAGCCATTCCTTGACCATGTTGACCATGCCGCGCCGAGAGCACCAGGGCGATGGACGACGACGAGGCCTAGGACGGGGACGACGCAGAGCAGGGGAAGACGCGGCAGTGAAAGTCCGCGTGGCGAGGAGTACGAGGGTTCACTGGTTTGGCTGCGGTGTGAGGCTTCTGTCGCCACGGAATAACAGGGGGCGTGGGTGAGTAGAGGATGGCCTGGCCAGCGGTGGGAGTAGTAGGGGGTGGTGAGGCATGCGTGGGAGCACAGCCGACCACGTGAGGCAGGAGCAGGCGGCATGACCGGCGCTGCTTTGGGCGGCTGGAGCAAGAAGACCAGAGGTTGAAGAAGCACGACGGTCGTTGGATGGACATCATACGGTCACTACAGCTAGAATCGTTTATATTGACTAAGTTGACAAAGCCCTTGGTAGGCGTCAACTTAGTAGGCCCACAATTAGCTTCCGAAACGGTGCGTCCCAGATGTGAGGGGGAGGAATCATTTTTGGGCGGGTGAAGCTAGAGTATCCGAGATTGAAGAAGAAGCACGGCATCTGTTGGATGGACATCCAACGACCACTGCTGCTAGAACCGTGTGTTGACTATAAGTTGATAAATCCTTGCATATGCGCCAACTCTTTTTTAGGGGACGCGTCAACTTAGTAAGGCCAAAAGTGTGTGTTAGAGAACTTATAGCCCATTTGAGATTTGTAAGAATGTGCGGCCAATTCTTGAATTCTAATAGAATTTACTACAGCCCATTTACAGTTTGTTAAAAGTACATCCCATTTCAACCAACGGTTCAAACCAGAATTCAATAAAATTTCCCACATTTTGATGGGATCCGAAATATTTTTATCCCGAAATTTCTAGTCAGATTAAATACAATTTCAATATAAATTTATATTACGTAAAAATCCAACGAAATATTGTGCTTGCAACAATTAATGAAATTAAAAATTTCAATGTCCAAAAATAAAGTTTTATAAAGTAATTACATGTTTGGTGCATTTTTATAGGTACTGCCTAGTTTTTATAATTACATCCCATTTATTATTTCTTAAAGCCAATTTTCTTGTTAAGCCTAATGCATCCCTCCTAGGAAAGATTTGCAGCCCAGCGGGGCGGAGAATAACAACTTGACCTTGCCTGGGTATTCCTAAAAAAAAGTATAGCTGGGCTAGCCATTTTCAGCTTGAAAAATAATAATATCTGGGCTGGATATCTGGCCTGGGCTAGACGGGCCATAGCCCGCCCAGTTAATAGCTGCAGCGATGTTTTCGTTGTTGTTCAGAGGAGAAAAATTAATATCTGGGCTAAACATCGGTCAAGAAAAACTCTGTAGTGCTCACACCTCAAAAACACAAATACTTCTCGAGCAGCTTGGTCCTAGCTGTCGGCCGCTTCTTGTGAAATTCTCTTGTTTATTGACTACATAGGTTGACAATGGTGTGGGACCGTGATGTCAGGAAACCAGGAGGAAGCAAATAAATATAGTTTTATATACTAATAAGGAGGCACTTGCGTACGTGAGGCTATGGCCCTGGTGGGTCCCCGCTGTCATTCTCTTCAAGTAAAGTCATCTCCTCATCCTCATGTCCGTTGACCATGTTGACAACATGAGACGGTGGCGCCACGACGAGCGCAAAAACTCGAAGGACGACAGAGAGGGCCTCATGGCCCCTACAGATGGTCTGATACAGCGCCCGCTGCTCATTCGGTAAGCCAGGATCATAGGGCCACATGTCCGTGATGGCATTATCGTTCGCTTGTTCATCGGTGCTCGTTGAGGAGACGCAGGTTGCAGCATAGGTCCTCATGCGCTGGTAGCTCTTCCACCATTAGGGCGTTGAAGTGCGACCGCACCTGCTCTATGGTGAACACGGCATGAACCGACTTGGACAGTGGCGTCGGCTCCTCGTCGGAAGCTACGTCCATCGTCTGATTGTTGTTGCTCAGCTCGGCGAGGTAGCTGGTGAGCCAAGATGTCCAGCTGCTGGGCCGACCCGCTGCCAAGCACGAGTCTGACTTCCCTGGCCCACCCAGACCACCTCCCTCGCCCGCGCACGCTTTCCGCCCGAAACGGTGAGCACCGCCCGCCCCGCTTCCCGGTGCATGCGATTGCTCATCCTTCAAATGACACAAGTGTCGTCCGTCCGTCCTTCTGCCGCCCACATTAATGATCGCGGTTGCCAAGGCGGCTACTCTGGCGCCACACGTCCATCCCTCCGCCGCCCACCATTGCTATGTAAACTGATGCGCCGGCCATAGCCACAGTCATCCGCATCCGTTCCTATTCTCCTGTCCACACCACTACTGCCCACCATGGCTTCCTCGCACTCCAGCGCTCTTCGGGACGGGCAGACGACGGACAACAAGGAGATGGCAGCCATTATTGCCGACTGGCTGGCCAGCAGGCAACCGGAGGACGACGACGTCCCAATGGAGAACATGGTAGTCGATGATCGGGTGCCAACCACCTCCTCTGCGCCATCCTCGCTGGTGCATTGCACAATGACCATCGGCGAGGCTCGTGCCCAATATATGGACACAGTGAGGTAGAAGCGTGAGGAGCACTTCCGAGAGGCGCAGGCCCACGCCGCCTACAACCACCATCTCCTCCAGGAGCACCTGCAGGCGGAGGAGCAGATCGCCACGGAGCGGGCGGAGCAGGAGGCGTTGCTTGACTCGTCCCACTCCGCCCGCGAGGGCCGCCTCGAGCGCTGGCGTTATCGCATGCGGGTGGCGGAGGCTGCGGCCGCCTACAAAGAGGGCGATGAAACGGGCGAGGCACTATTTGGCGAGACCAAGGACAACGCAGAGGACAATGCCGGCTCCGATGAGTCCCCGCTCCGCTGGCGTCGACGAGGCCCTGCTCCACCGAGGCCCCGCGGCGCCAACAACGAGGTAGAGGACACCGCCGGCTCGGCCGAGGCCCCATGTAATGCCCAGTATGAGATTATACCTCCTACGTGTCGAGGCACGACTTAAAGGTATAAGCTCATACTAGAATGATCTCAAGTATGGTATCTTTGCACGACTCATGTAAAAGAGGGATGAAATTGCAAAAGAGTAGTTGGCTTACACTCGTCACATCACACATACATTACATAAGCAATCATGATCCAAATAACATCATAGTCCGACTACGGACGAAGATCCAAATGAAAGTTACCATAAATAAAGCCACAAGGTCTGATCGCCCCTAGTAGAAGCCACTACTGATCCTCTGGGTAAGACACATAGTATCGCCCACGTTCTTCATCGAACGCCCAGTACAGCTCTGTCCCATCTCCTGTGTATTTCACCATAGTACCTGCATCTGGTGTTGTGTAGAATCTGTGAGCCATGGAGGACTCAGCAATCCTGTTCCCGGGTAGCAAAAACTATCTAAGCCTTGGGTGTGGAACAAGGCTGAAGAATAAAGGTTGCGGCTGCACTAGAGAAGTGCCACGAGCGCCAAAGTGATCACGAAGTGATCCTATCTAAGCACGTCAATCATAACCCCATCGTGTTCACTTCCCAATCCCCTTTCGGAAAATGACCGTCACGGTTACTCACGCTGGTAGTGTATTCTGAACATGGTGTCAAGTTTTCTACAACCGGATATTAACAAATTCCCATCTGCCACATAACTACGGGCACGGCTTTCGAAAGATCAAACCCTGCAGGGGTGTCCCAACTTAGCCCATCACAAGCTCACGATCTGCGGAGTCGCAACTCCAAGGTGGTAAGACCCGAGTATTCTCGGAATCCCGTGCTCAAGATATTCCATCAAAGGTAAAACTAATCCAGCAAGACCTCCAGGCGTGCCGACACCCTGACAGTAGCCGTGCGTATCTAGTCTCAGGCCACGACCGGATAGGTCAGCCTACAGGAAAATACCAGCCCTCGGGTTCCCCCAAGGTGGCCCTGCAGTCCGCCCAGTTTGGACCAACACTCATGTGGAGCACTGGCCCGGGTTGTTGATTGAGAAGGGGGTTTATAACTCCCTATGCAAGTTTTAGTTGTTAGGCAAATGTAAAACCAAAGTCGGGCATTGCTGGAAAAGCTTTAGCGCTAAGCGGGTTATCGAGGGGGGCCCATAAACCCCAACCGTGTTAGGGACGCATAATCAAGGAACATAACACCGGTTTATACGGTTCCTAGGGTGGCATGAGTGGAACAAAACACCAAGCAAGAGGCTTAGCCTTTCACCCATTGCCAAGTATATAGATGATTTAGTTTAACAGATTATATAGTGTGATATCCCAACAATAACTTCATCATGAAGCAAGAATCTTCAAATCTTCTCTTGCAACTAGCAATGCTATAAGAGGGGCTGGGCGAAGCTTACGTGACCAAACAAAGGTTTGCTAGGTTGGGTGGTTAGAGAGATACATGGATACAATAGGAGGCTGATAAACAGACATGGGCATCGAGGCAATAAGCTAAAGAGAGAGACATCTAGCAATAGGCAAAGATAATAATGATATCTGGGTCAGGTCATCTTGCCTGTTGAGTCGTCGGTGGGAACGTAACCTTGCTCCTCACACTCAACCTCGGTAGAAACCTCGTACTCCGTATCGTCACCAGGCTCTAACCAAACACAACAATGCAACAACGGAACAAAATCAATCAACATGCAGTGCTCAATCACATGATGCATGAACATGAAGCATGTGAACATGGAAAGACATGATGCATGGCCTAGGGGCACAATAATGCAATAACAACACAACAAAGCAAGAATCAAACACAACATGAAACAAGTAAAGGAACAAATCAACGAGTTTATGTAGTTTATCAAACAAGCATCCAACATGTTTTAAAGAGGTTGGTTAACATGGCAAAGGTGCAACTACATAACAGCAACATGCTAGCAAATTTAAATGGGCTGGAATTAATTACAACAATATCCAGAAACTCCCATATTTATTTATCTGCATTTGGGACAGATTTGAAAAACTTCTGTGATAGAGTGGACAAACATGCTAAACAACAGCACCAAAATATTCTACACATTTTCCCACCCAAATGCATATAAAGTTTGTTAGATTTGGAGTTGTAGATATTTAGTTATGATTTTCTCAAGTTTAAGCATATTTAAACACAAGAATAATTTAAACAGCATTTTAAAAGTTTTAAACATGGCAACAAACAACATATTAATAATCTGCATGAAAAACTAGGCAGATTTCATCTATAAAGTATTTTTAACAGAGGTATATTTCAAAAGATATGGCCAATTCAAAAAGCAAACATAATTTAAATCAAACAAAACAGGGCATAAAACAAAAGATACTCGGCCGGGGCTAGCTACAGTCCATGACGAGGGGGCCCAGGCCGCGGAGGTGGCCGGAGTGGGTGTGGGAGGAGGTGTGTGCGCGCACAAAGGATGACAGGTGGGGCCTTGGGGGATTCGAACCAGTGTCTACGGGGTAAAGAAAAGAGGAACGAGCCACTACGCTAGGTTGATGTTGCTGACAAAGAGAACTCAGGATCCTAGTTAAGGCAGCTACGCCTGAGAATAATCGAAACAAGCTAAAAAGTAAAAGAGGGCGCTGGGGGAATCGAACCCAAGACCTCTCGCAGGTTTGACATAGGGGTCAACCAGTTGAGCTAATTCACGTGTGTGACATAGGAGGGGTTCCACGCTACTTGGCAAAACCTCTCAGACTGAGCTGAACTAAGAAACACAAAGAGATAGCAAAACGAAATAAAAAGTGGGGTGTCTAGATTCGAACCCAGGACCCCTTGGGTGGAAGTTGGCTGCGCTAGCTGCTTGTGTGTGCTGTAGGATGGGGGTCGGCTCCTTATGAACTAACCCAAGGCGGGTAGGGGTCTTCTTCTACCTTGCAGCAGAGACGATGCGAACGACGCCGTCGATCACAGTGAGCGAGCCCAACGCTAACGCAACTACAGAGCGGCGGCGGGGGTGCGGAAAAGGTGGGCGAGCACTAACCCCATACTGCTACTGTCGCGGGACATGCGTGTGCAAGGCTGCGGGTGCGAAAGCTCGTGTATGAGCTCGTGCTCGTCTCGGGTGTGGCGAGGCCAGGCGGCTGCGGGGCTGGCGAGGTCGGGGTGAGCTGTGAGTGCTGCAGCGCGCGCGCTACGAGGGGATTCAGAGCGGGGCAAAGCGCGGGCACGCCACAAAAAGAAAAGTACAGGTACAGTGCAGGGTTGGACGGAGCGCGGAGAGCACAACCATGGCATGGCCCTAGCAACTTCTACGGGGATCATCCAGCAACAAGAAAAGAGCAGGGAGGAGTCTGGTATACCTCCTTACCCTAGGACACCGAGGGGTCAACGGAGACGAGCCGGAGGCGACGCGAGGGAGCTCTGAACTTGGCGGTTTTCTATCCAAGAAGAAGAGGAAGAATACATGGTTGTGGGGGCCGTCCCAGAGGCCGTGTCGATGCGTGCGTTGTGGTAGAAGGACGCGGGGGCTTCAGGAGTCCTCCCCACGGCGGCCGGAAGGTCGGAGGGGCGACGTGGACGGCTACCCCGAGCTCGGCCAGAGCATGGCGACGGCGTGGCGTGGCTAGTCTTACCTGGTGGCGGCGAGGGAAGGAGAGGGACTGAATGGATAGAGGAGAGACCGGGGTAGGGTTTGGACAAGCTTTATAGGGGCTAGGGACGAGCTCCGTCCATCAAATCAGCAGGGCTATCGACGTGGCTCTTGTGGATGGTTTGCCGTATGAGAGGAAGAAAACGATGAACAGAGGCCGGCGCTGGTGGGCTGTTGCGGCTGTGAGGGTTGGGCCGCAGGTAAGGGAGACGCCCAAGTACATCGCCCAGGTGAGGCCTTTACTGTTTAATTCCTTCTGCCAATAAATAATCCACATGATAGAAAAAAAGGCCAGGGTTGTGTGAGATGAATAAAAAGGAAACAAAAGACCCTTGAGCTCGTGGATTTGTGCATCATTTGATAAAATTGCTTCGAACATTTTTAGAGGCAGAAAAATAATACAAGTTTGAATAAAATTCAAACCTGGGCCATTTTTGAACCCAACCAAAACAACTCTAAATGGGGTGATATTTGGCAGAGAGGGTGTAGACATGGTGCAAGATTTTTGGGGAAAGAAAGAACATTAACGGAATAGGCTAAGTGACTTGCAAAATAGAGTAAAGAAAGGAAAGAAAAGAAAAAAAGGAAGAAGAAGAAGTGGAGGAAGAGGAAGAAGGGGTTAGGGTTTAGCAAGCCAAGGCTAGAACCACCTCACATACATCACAAGGCCTCACACACACACATCAAGAAGAGTAAACTAAGATGCCATGATGATGAAAGCAATGCATGGATGCAAAATAAAATAAATGGCATGGCGATGCAAAAAAAAGAGCTCAAATGACAAGAACCCCCAAGGATAATGACAAGGATCAAATGAGGAAGTTTTATTGCCATTATTGGAAAGTGTTACATATGGGGCATTACACCCCACCCTGCCGGCAATGAGGCGGAGGATTTCCCCCGCTCCGCTGAGGCGCCGCCCGCCGGCAATGGGACAGAGGACATCGTCGGATCCGCCGAGGCCCCGCCCCGCTACCAACGAAGCCGCGCCACACAGAAAACGAGGAAGAGTAGAACACGTTAGGTCGCCACCGCTCGGGTCCAAGTAAGGCCACCACTGCTACCCTCCGGTTGCTGGCACTGAGCTGTACATCATGGAGCAATTCTAGGATTACAGGATGATTGAAGAGCGCTCCGTGGTTGAGCAAGCTCATGAGATTCAGTCATTTGCTAGAGAACTTGAGCACTTCAGTTATATGAAATCCGACCGTGTATGAATGAATTTATTTTGATTTATTCAAATTCTTGTATCACCGGCATTGGATGAACATGCAAAACAATACGTACTAGCATTATTCCCAGGGTGATCACCTCGTTTGCAGCAGTTTCACATGTACCCCCTCTCATCCTTTCTAGTCTGCATACAAGTTTTGTCTGCAGTCAAAGTATCTCTACTTTGACCAATCTTATAGAAAAAAGTATGCACTTTCACAATGTGCAAAGTAAAAAAGGAACAGAAGGAGTACAAAGAGTTTGAGCAGCTTTTTAGCGTTCCTGTATATTGCAATCAAACACACAGGCCTGGCAATTCATAGAGAAAATTCAAAACAATCGATGATTATGCATCTCAGCGATTCACATGTCAGAGCCAATATATACTTCACAACTAAAGAACAAAGAAAAAATGGATCGACGCTGCTGACACCAAAGGGCGTCCCATTCAAAAATATCAAACGCATGTATTCTTGCTAAAATCAACGAGCAATATTTGACAAGGTTTTCCCATTCCAAAATATCAAATGCCCACGATTGTGGAATGGACAGGGTTTGCCATCAGTTCGGACATTGACATGGCACCTCGTGCTAAATAAACCAACTGTTCTTTTTGTGCAGTTCCACCAAAATCAACCAAATTCGCGCGTAGCTTGTATGATTTCGCCTTATATGTTGTACCACCTTGAACTTATCGGCACCTCCTTTCTTGTGGTGGAAATGAATGATTCGATGTATTCATGAACATTTTGTGCAGTTCCCATTGAAATCAAGCTGAGCACCCCTGTTTGCACAAATACAAAAAAAAGTGATTAGTATAAAGCAAACTGTACTATGAATTGACAGTTTAAACAGGCACCTACATGGTCCATGTAGAGCACACTTTTGAAAAAATGGAACTTACCAGAAAGAATCCTAGAACAACATTGTACTCGCGCATCACGGCAAGAAAATGGAGATTTGTCAGTCCTTCTGATCTGAAAGTTAGTTTGGTCTTGTGGGGGGTAATGTAACCATCCTTCAACTGCTCCTTCTGATGAGAATATAGATAGGGCTTATTCATCCTAGCAAAATCAGAACTAGTCACTTCACGTACTCCATATTCTTCTTCAGGCCTTGTTCGTTTAATCCTCATCCCAAAGGGATTGGAGTGGATTGCAGAGGATTTTGGCTTGTAGGGGATCTAATCCCCCTCAAACCCTGCCATTCCCCTTCAAAAACCACCTCAACCGAACAAGGCCTCAGAGGATGATGATCCTATTGTGCAAAGACAAGAGGATAATTAAATGCTAGCATCCCTGTTTGCTCGAAAAAAAGGAAAGGAAATATTTAAAATAGCACAGATGAAGCACTTATCAAGGGCAATACAACTTTTTGATGACAGTATCTAAACTGTAGCACAACACCAATAGAGATGACAAAGCTCAATCATATGGATGAAATCAGTGGGCGACTACCAACCTTTGTCAGGAGGCTTATTGTGTAGAGGATACAGATGAAGCACTTCTCCGGAACCATCTGTTGCTATATAATGTGGTGGCCATGCTTACTATATACTCCTCGATTAGATTAATGTTTCCAACATCTTCTTGTGCAGTTCCACTAAAATATATGGTATCTTCAAAGAAGATCCCTGTTTGCACAAGTAGAGATAATTACGTATTACATTAAGAGTGGCATCAAATCAGTGGCAAAACAATTGCTCGTTCCAGCCATAGCAATAACTTAAGATGCAAAACTATATCATTACTTGTGTCATCATAGTTCCAGTGCTTCTTTACAGCACTAGGAGTTTATTTTTGTTTTTCTTCCGCTTGTTCTTTCCCTTCATCACTTGGTTCAATAACAGACAAGCTTCACCTTCAATGTAAGAATTGGCATGTCAATTAGGTTGCACAAGTATAGCACTGAAGAATGACATTAGTTTTCTGATGAAAGTGGCAAAATACAGGCCAACAATTGTGAAATATCCTTATCTTACCTCAATGGGATATTGTGGTGCACATACAGATCGGAAGTCTCGTCTCCATTTGTGTAGTTCACTAAAATGAAGCAAGATTACCGTACAAGTATCACAACATATGAAAGCACACTATAGAATCATGTGAAGGAAGGCTAGTACTGACCTCTCATGGCGCGAAATTCAAACAACTCACAAGAAGAAGATCTGAACCAAATTTGCCAACATGGATAGGAAGTAAGATCTCCTCTTGTGCAGTTCCACTAAGATCAAGCAATCAAGCAACGTTGTCGGTGTGACATTTTGGTTGAACTACACAAAACACTCTTAAAACAAAGGTGTTTTGTGCAGTGCAACAAAAGGTCACAATGGCAACGAGGTGAAGTAGATAACCCTGTTTACACAGAGGTGCAAAGGAAACAACTAGTGGTCAATAACAGTGGATGACACAGAAGCCAACAAAAAGAAGCATCTACCTTATCTAAATGGGAAAGAAAGCAAGACATTAGCATTTCTCAAATGGTGGCATTGATTAATATTAACAGAGAGATTATATTAACAATAAAATTTGTTAAACATGTAATTTGCTTTTAACTGTGGCATTGCATCAATTTTCCAGCGGCATTATTAGAGGGTGCTTGTTTACATGGACATTTTGGTGGAGGGACTAGAAAAACTCCGTGGCAGTCCCATCTAAACCAAACAGGAGGGACTTTTAGGGACTAAAAGTGGGCATTTGGGACTAAAGAAAGAAGACCCCGAGGGAGAGTCTTTTTGGGACTTTTTCCAACAGTTGCCCCTGCCACGCATCGCACCTTGTCTCTATTAGTTCATTACTAGGGGCAACATGGTCTTTTAGCATGTCATTTAATAACCTCTAGTCCATGTTTAGTCCGTGGAACCAAGCAGGTAGGGACTAGGGAGTTTTTTTACCAAACAGGGCCTTAGATTAACAACAGCTAAAGAGTTGCACAGGACAGTGGACGCACCAGCACCATGTGCATCTACCGATGTACTGAGGTGATGCACAGTCTGTTGCAACAAAGAACAAACAACCAAGGAGCATATTTGTGTTGGTCCCAGTTTTGTTATCTTTAGACACCTGTCCCTATGTGAGCGCAGCAAATCTAGTCCTGCTCAAACTCTACAGCCTTGTCCCCCAATACAAAAGATCAGTTCATTACAGATGTGCGTACTGCGTTTGTCATTGTTTTCCCTTTTCGACCAACATAGGTGCTGGATAGCTAGTCTGTACTAGTACTTTCTCCACTTCCTTTCCTCTGTGAACCACGTCCTAGATTTATGCTATACAACTTTCCCTACTACTTTCCCCCATTCCTGTCCTCTTTGAACCACGTCTTAGATTCATGCGATACAACTTTCCCCACTACTTCCCCCCTTCCTTTCTTTTTGAACCACGTCCTAGATTCATGTTATACAACTTTTCCCACTACTTTCCCCCTTTCCTTTCCTCTTTGAACCACGTCTTAGATTCATGGTATACAACTTTCCCCACTACTTTCTTGTTTGACCAAACACGTAGATTCGAGTGCAGAAGCGGAAAAAGCCCACATGCAGCTAGAGCAATGCATGTGGAATAAGTAAATTATACCTTAAGGTTCTTGGGGTGTGGTTCGGTGGGCGACCGGAGGCCGTTCAACCCACACTATGTACAGCGGTGAAGAAGAAGGGGTCGGAGGCCCTCCCGTGCCGCTGCTGGGTGAAAGTGAACAGCTGCACCGGTAGTGGATTCCCTCCCTTGCCGACGGCGACAGCGTTAAGCCTCCTTCCCTTCCCGACGGACGGATCCTGTCGGCTCTTTGACCAGTAGTGAGGGGGAGAGAGAGGCCAATGAAGTCTTTTTTAGATCTGGAGAGGTTGAGAGAGTGTGAAGAGAGCAACTACAAGCAGACCAACAGTGAGGGGAGAGGGAGAGGCTAACAAAGTATTGTTTAGATCTGGAGAGGATGAGAGAGTGTGAAGAGATCAACTACGAGCGTTGAGGCTCTAGCGTGTATATATATACTGGAGAGAGTGTGAAGAGTGCAAACCCTAGAAAACAAGCGCCGAGGCTGCAACTTATACGTGATTAGGTGATTATACGGTCACTACGAGATCGTATAGCTCCGTATCCATCCATTTTGACCAGTCAAATAATCCTCCTGGCACGAATTATGCTCAAGTGTAGTTATCAAACCTGAGACCTCAAGTTTGATGAGCGAACAGGCTAACCAGCTACACAACCCTCCCGTTATGTTCAACGAGAGGAAAATAACCTTTTATACATTCCTACATTTGTGTGACAAGCATGCCGTATTTTTTTTGTGTGTGGGAGTCATTGGGATTTAAATCATAATCGTGTCATGTGGCTTTGGTGGTAAGACTATCCACAGTGGTGCAGAAATAATGAAGCCTTAGTCACCTTACCTCTCTCCACGTAGTACATTGGGTCCCACCAGTCATAGGGTGAAACAAACAAATTAATAAGAAAAATTAAAAGCGCGAGCAGTGTTCTTAGCTCACACATCTCGCTACTGCTCGAGAATACTGTCCAATTGATCCCTCTGTTCGCTCACGTACTATTTTAAGTGAATCCTTATTATAACATGCACACAGTTTTGGGCACTTGTATTCGACCTAAGTCATTGTGCCACCGTATCTCGTACGACTCCCTCCGTCTAGGTGTAATAAGTCACGTTAGAAGGTGCAGCGGGACCAAGGTGCAAGCAGATTGGAGGAGAAGGAGAAACTTGACCGGTCATTCCTCCAATCAAAGCCCTGATTTATGTCTCTAAACACAACAATTAATCCAAACAACTAAGGGCCTCTTTGATTCGTAGGATTTCCAAAACGCAGGAATAGAAAAAACATGGGATTGGGGTGGCATGTCATCTTAAATCCTACATGATTCTACGAGTGTTTGATCGT
Organism: Secale cereale; assembly: GCA_902687465.1. NCBI lineage: Eukaryota > Viridiplantae > Streptophyta > Magnoliopsida > Poales > Poaceae > Secale > Secale cereale. The sequence goes on from LR738713.1 coordinate 336,034,090, forward strand.
GCACAGAAAACACGTAGGATTCTTTCAAAGAGGTTAGTGTGGATTGAAAATTTCCTATGAAATCTAGTGCAAATGAATCCTATGGAAAAGTTCCTATGGTTTAGAATCCTATGAATCAAACAACCCACATAAGAAAAAAATCCTAAGAAATTGAATCCTTCAAAATCCCTTTGAGAATCCTTGGAATCAAAGAAGCCCTATGAGATGTCGTTTTAGCTACCATGCAGGGCCCCGTATTAACTCGCATGCAAACCAACTTTGATTTCTTGACTGATCAACGCGTTGTTGTGCTCCATGCATTGGGTTTCCGAGGGAGATAACAAGGCAGAGTAAGGAGCGTCTGGTTACATTGCTTAGGCTAGTCATAGTGGTGAGTAACTTGGACTAGTACAACATGCATATGTTACTAGTCTATGTTATGACTACGCGAAGTTTGCCGTCGAAAGCAAGCCGATCTGGCTCTCCTGAGCTAACAAGGTTATTCTAGCCCACCCAAGCTAGCTGGCCCACAAAAGCTAAAATATTTTAACAGTTCCAAACGCCTAACCTTGCCCGGCTATGCTATAAGCTGTTCTTGCTAAGGATCCAAACGCTCCCTAAGTAACAACGCTCGCTAGCAACGAGGTTAGGAGGGGATTGAGATGCGAAGTTAATGGACGACGCCTAAACATTTTGGGAATATCTGATTTCCGTAGGATGACTTAACACATAGACGGAGGGAGTACTACTCCTCAGTCCATGTTTGATGGAATATTCGTCACCTCTTCTCTTCAGGTACGTACTCCATTTGTATCTCACTTCCTGTGGCTTCGCACTCGCACGATTTTCCTATTCTATGAACCTGTGTGTGCGTGTGCGTGTGCGTGTGCGTGTTTAACATCATGTGTGTGTGTGTTAGAGAGAGCGACAAATGGACCTACTCCTATAGAGAGATGGTGTGTAATGTACGATTTTAGCCACGAGAGTCGGTGCATCCTCTCATTTCCGGACGTCCGATAGGGACAGGCGGAGAGCTGCCAGGCCCGCTCCTGACCAGCCTGGCCCACCCAAAGCCCCTCCATTGTCCGCATGCGCTTCCCTCCCGAAACGGTCAGTGATACGTATCCAACGTATCTATAATTTTTTATTGTTCCATGCTATTATTTATGATGTTTTGGATGTTTAATGGGCCTTGTCATACACTTTTATACTATTTTTGGGACTAACCTACTAACCCAAAGGCCCAGTCCAGATTGCTGTTTTTTTGCCTGTTTCACGGTTTTACAGAAAAGGGATATCAAACGAAGTCCAAACGGAATGAAACCTTCGGGAGAAATATTTTTGGAGAAAATCACGCACGGGAGACTTGAGAACCATGGAGTAGGGCACAAGTGGTGCCCACGAGGGTGGGGGCACGCCCCCCTGCCTCGTGGGTCCCACGTAAGGCCCCTAGTGCCCTCCTTCTTCCTATATATATGCCTACGTACCCCGAAACCATCAGACGAGGAGAGAAAACCATAGTTCCACTGTCGTAACCTTCTGTTCCCGTGAGATCCCATCTTGGGGCCTATTCCGGAGCTCCGCCAGTGGGGGGATCTACCATGGAGTGCTTCTACATCATCATCATGGCCTCACCATGAGTTGTGAGTAGTTTACCACAGACCTTCGGGTCCATAGCTAGTATCTAGATGGCTTCTTCTCTCTCTTTAGATCTCAATACAAAGTTCTCCTCGATCTTCGAGTAGATCTATTCGATGTAATCTCTTTTTGCGGTGTGTTTGTCGAGATTCGATGAATTGTGGGTTTGTGATCAATATTATCTATGAGAAATATTTGGTTCTTCTCTGAACTCTTTATGTATGATTATAATATCCTTGCAAGTCTCTTCGAATTATTGGTTTGGTTTGGCCTACTAGATCTATAGTTCTTGCAATGGGAGAAGTGCTTGGCTTTGGGTTCAATCTTGCGGTGTCCTTTCCCAATGATTGTAGGGGCAGCAAGGCACGTATTGTATTGTTGCCATTGAGGATAAAAAGATGGGGTTTATATCACTAAGTTTGAGTTTATCCCTCTACATCATGTCATCTTGCTAAAGGCGTTACTCTGTTCTTAAGAACTCAATACACTAGATGCATGCTAGATAGTGGTCGATGTGTGGAGTAATAGTATTAGATGCAGAATAATTTTGGTCTACTTGTCTCGGATGTGATGCCTATATATAACGATCATGCCTAGATAGTCTCATAATTATTCGCTTTTCTATCAATTGCTCGACAGTAATTTGTTTACCCACCGTAGAATATCGCTATCATGAGAGAAGCCACTAGAGAACACTATGGCCCCCGGGTCTATTCTCAACATATCAATCTACACCTACTTTACTTTTTCTGCTTGTACTTTCTGTTCTCATAATCAAAAATACCAAAAATATAAACTATCATCTCTATCAGATCTCACTTTCGTAAGTGACCGTAAAGGGATTGACAACCCCTTATCGCATTAGCTGCGAAGTTCTTATTTGTTTGTGCATGTGTGAGGGACTCATGCGTGGTCTCCTACTGGATTGATACCTTGGTTCTCAAAAACTGAGGGAAATACTTACGCTACTGTGATGCATCTCCCTTTCCTCTTCGAGGGAATACAACGCAAGCTCGAGAAGTAGCAAGAAGAATTTCTAGCGCCGTTGCTGTGGAGGCTTACGCAAAATTCATGTACCAAGTACCTATCACAAACCCTTATCCTTCGCATTACATTTTTTGCCTCTCGTTTTCCTCTCCCCTACTTCACCCTTGCCGTTTTATTTGCCCTTCTTTTTTTCCGTGTGTTTACCGTTCGCTTGCCTCTTGTTTGCTTGTGGTGCTATGTGCCCTCTATTAGCTTGCATCTTCGCTTGCTAAATTATGGATCCTCATCCACTTGCTAATCTCTTTAAGAGATCCAATAATGTTGAACCAATTGCTAGTGAGTTGTGTGCACTAGATTATCTTTATGGGGTTTTGCTTGAAATTTATGAATCTGAAAATTGTGAGGAATTGTTAAAAGAAAAAGTGATTCATGTTAGCTCCTTAAATAAAAAGCATGATTGCAATGATGTTACTATAAATTCTATTGATGTCAACTGTGCTAATAATATGCAAAATCCTAAGCTTGGGGATGCTTATTTTTCTATGCCCACTACTTGTTGCAATGATCATGATTGGGGTGATGCTTCTTACGATCTTGAAAACTTATTTAAACCCCATGATGATTATGAGATTGATAATAATGTTTGCTAAAGTATTGAAAGTGGGTTTGGAAGAGTATCAACTTTAGATCCCACATATTTGGATAATATTCAATCTTATGAATTTTTTGATAAAAGTGGGCTTGGAGAAGTCATGACTTTAGTTAATGTTGATCCCACTGTTTTGGAAGAGTGTCAACTTTGCGTGCATATGGATCATGTAGAGAATATGTTATGTGATAGCTATATTGTTGAATTTCCTTATAACCCTACATGCAATTATTACGAGAGAGGAAACTATGGTTGTAGAAATCTTCATGTTACTAAATTACCTCTCTTCATGTTGAGATTGATCTTGTTTCTTTCTTCTTCCTTGCATACGTTGGATCTTGCTTGCTATGATAATTTGTTTGCTTATAAAATGCCTATGCATAGGAAGTATGTTAGACTTGTATGTGTTTATCACATGTTTTACGATGCTCTCTTTGCTTCAATTCTTATCTTTTATGTGAGCATCATTGAAATCTCAAGCCAATCTTAATGGCTATAAAGCAAGAGCTTGTTGGGAGGCAACCCAATTTTATATTTTTTGTTTTTGCTTCCGTTTAGGAATAAATATTGCATCTTGCTTCTGTTTAGATGTGGTTTTGTGTTTTTTTAGTGTTTGTGCCAAGTAGAACCTTTGGGGAGACTTGTATGAAGTTTATGTGATCTTGCTGTGAAAAACAGAATCATTAGCGCTCGCTAGAATGGTCATCCGATTTTACTGGAGCGTGCTATTTAGTTGATTATTTTTGCAGATGATTAATAGACAAATTCCTCACGTTTATCAATTTAGTTTGAATTTTTGGAGTTACAGAAGTATGCGAAACCTGCAGATTACTAGAGACTGTTCTGTTTTTGACAGATTCTGTTTTTCGTGTGTTGTTTGCTTATTTCAATGCATCTATGAGTAATATTGGGAAGTATGAACCATATAGAAGTTGGAATACAGTAGGTTTAACACCAACATAAATAAAGAATGAATTCATTGCAATATCTTTGAGTAGTGGTTCACTTTCTTATACTAACGGAGCTCGCGAGATTTTTGTCTAAGTTTTGTGTTGTGAAGTTTTCAAGTTTTGAGTATTGCTTTGATGGACTATGGAACAAAGAGTAGCAAGGGCCTAAGCTTGGGGATGACCATGGCACCCCAAGGTAAAATTCAAGGACAACCAGTAGCCTAAGCTTGGGGATGCCCCGGGAAGGCATCCCCTCTTTCGTCTTCATCCATCGGTAACTATACTCGGAGCTATATTGTTATTGACCACATGATATGTGTTTTGCTTGGAGCGTCTTGTATAATTTGAGTCTTTGCTGGTTAGTTTGCCACAATTATCCTTGCTGGACACACCTATTTGAGAGAGTTAAATATGGCCTAGGAATTGTTAGAACACTCTATGTGCTTCACTTATATCTTTTGAGTTGAATAGTTTTTGCTCTAGTGCTTCACTTATATCTTTTAGAGCACGGTGGTGATAGTATTTTGAAGAAATTGTTGAACTCTCATGATTCACTTATATACATTTGAGAGTCTATTAAAACAGCATGGTAATGTGCTTAGGCTGTAAATCTAGTCTTCACATGATAGACATCCAATATCAATGTAGTAAAAACTTTTGCGTTAAGTGCATTGAATATGATGAGAAGTTGGATGCTTGATAATTGTTTTGAGATATGAGGATAGTGATATTAGAGTCATGCTAGTGGAGTTATTATGAAATTGAGAAATGCTTGTGTGAAGGTTAGTGATTCCCGTAGCATGCACGTATGGTGAACCGCTATGTGACGAAGTTAGAGCATGAGGTATTTATAAAGTGTCAACCTTTGTGTGGAGGTCGGGGGCGTGATGGTTAACTCCTACCAACCTCCCCCCTAGGAGCATGCGTTGATTGTTTTGTTTTGATGACTCATAGATTTTTGAAATAAGTTTATGAGTTCTTATGACTAATGTTGAGTCCATGGATATTACGCACTCTCACCCTTCCACCATTGCTAGCCTCTCTTGTATCGCGCAACTTTCGCCGGTACCATACACCCACTATATATCCTTCCTCAAAACATCCACCATATATATATATATATATATATATATATATATATATATATATATATATATATATATATATATATATATATATATATATATATATATATATATATATATATATTCCTCAAAACAGCCACCTTACCTACCTATGATGGCATTTCGATAGCCATTCCGAGATATATTGCCATGCAACTTTCCACCGTTCAGTTCGTATGACACGCATCATATTGTCATATTACCATGCATGATCATGTAGTTCACATCGTATTTGTGTCAAGGCCACCATGCATAATTTTTCTTACATGTCACTCTTGATTCATTGCACATCCCAGTACACTGCTGGAGTCATTCATATAGAGTCATACTTTGTTCTAGTATCGAGTTGTAATATCGAGTTGTAATTCAATGAAAGTATGATGATCATCATTATTAGAGCATTGTCCCATGTGAGGAAAGGCTAAATCGATAAGCCCCTCCAAAAAAGGGCCAAAGAAAAAAAGAAAGGCCCAAAAAAATAGAAAAAGGGACAATTGCTACTATCTTTTTCCGCACTTGTGCTTCAAAGTAGCACCATGTTCTTCATGATAGAGAGTCTCATGTTTAGTCGTTTTCATATACTAGTGGGAATTTTCATTATAGAACTTGGCTTGTATATTCCAACGATGGGCTTCCTCAAATGCCCTAGGTCTTCGTGAGCAAGAAAGTAGGATGCACACCCATTAGTTTCTTTTGTTGAGGTTTCATAAATTTTTAGCTCTAGTGCATCTGTTTCATGTCAATCCCTACTCACTCACATTGATATCTATTGATGGGCATCTCCTTAGCCCGTTGATACGCCTAGTCAATGTGAGACTATCTCCCTCCTTTTTGTCTTCTCCACAACCACCTCTCTATTCCACATAGTGCTATGTCCATGGCTCACGCTCATGTATTGCGTGAAAGTTGAAAGGTTTGAAAGAATAGAGTATGAAAACAAGTGCTTGGCTGAAATCGGGGTTGTGCATGATATGAATATTTTGTGTGATGAAGAGGGAGCATAGCCAGACTATATGATTTTGTAGGGATAACTTTCTTTAGCCATAGTATTTTGAGAAGACATGATTGCTTTGTTAGTATGCTTGAAGTATTATTATTTCTTATGTCAATATAGACTTTTGTGTTGAATCATTCAGATCTGAACATTCATGCCACAATTAAGAGAATTACATTGAAAAACTATGTTGGTTAGCATTCCACATCAAAAAATCTATTTTTACCATTTACCTACTCGAGGACGAGCATGAATTAATCTTGGGGATGCTTGATACGTCTCCAACGTATCTATAATTTTTGATTTTCCATGCTATTATTTATGATGTTTTGGATGTTTAATGGGCTTTGTCATACACTTTTATATTATTTTTGGGACTAACCTACTAACCCAAAGGCCCAGTCCAGATTGCAATTTTTTTGCCTATTTCAGAGTTTTACCGAAAAGGGATATCAAACGGAGTCCAAACGGAATGAAACCTTCGGGAGAGATATTTTTGGAGAAAATCACGCACGGGACACTTGAGAACCACGGAGTAGGGCACATGTGCTGCCCACGAGGGTGGGGGGAGCCCCCCCTCTAGGGCGCGACCCCTGCCTCGTGGGTCCCACGTAAGGCCCCCGGTGCCCTCCTTCGTCCTATATATGCCTACGTACCCCGAAACCATCAGAGGAGGAGAGAAAACCCTAGTTCCACCGCCGTAACCTTCTGTTCCTGTGAGATCCCATCTTGGGTCCTGTTCCGGAGCTCCGCCGGAGGGGGGATCTACCACGGAGTGCTTCTACATCATCATCATCGCCTCATCATGAGTTGTGAGTAGTTTACCACAGACCTTCGGGTCCATAGCTAGTATCTGGATGGCTTCTTCTCTCTCTTTGGAACTCAATACAAAGTTCTCCTCGGTCTTTGAGGAGATCTATTCAATGTAATCTCTTTTTGCAGTGTGTTTGTCGAGATCCGATGAATGGTGGGTTTATGATCAAGATTATCTATGAGAAATATTTGGTTCTTCTCTGAACTCTTTATGTATGATTATAATATCCTTGCAAGTCTCTTCGAATTATTGGTTTGGTTTGGCCTACTAGATCTATAGTTCTTGCAATGGGAGAAGTGCTTGGCTTTGGGTTCAATCTTGCGGTGTCCTTTCCCAGTGATTGTAGGGGCATCAAGGCACGTATTGTATTATTGCCATCGAGGATAAAAAGATGGGGTTTATATCACTAAGTTTGAGTTTATCCCTCTACATCATGTCATCTTGCTTGAGGCGTTACTCTGTCTTATGAACTCAATACACTAGATGCATGCTGGATAGCGGTCGATGTGTGGAGTAATAGTAGTAGATGCAGAATCGTTTCGGTCTACTTGTCTCGGACGTGATGCCTATATATAATGATCATGCCTAGATAGTCTCATAATTATCCGTTTTTCTATCAATTGCTCGACAGTAATTTGTTTACCCACCGTAGAATATCGCTATCATGAGAGAAGCCACTAGAGAACACTATGGCCCCCGGGTCTATTCTCAACATATCAATCTACACCTACTTTACTTTTTCCGCTTTTACTTTCTGTTCTTATAATAAAAAATACCAAAAATATAAACTATCATCTGTATCAGATCTCACTTTCGTAAGTGACCCTAAAGGGATTGACAACCCCTTATCGCGTTGGCTGCGAAGTTCTGATTTGTTTGTGCAGGTGCGAGGGACTCACGCGTGGTCTCCTACTGGATTGATACCTTGGTTCTCAAAAATTGAGGGAAATACTTACGCTATTGTGATGCATCTCCCTTTCCTCTTCGAGGGAATACAACGCAAGCTCGAGAAGTAGCAGTCAGCGCCGCTCCAAAGAATCGGTGCCGCATTCATGCCCGGGCAGAGCGGACGCGACCTCTCACTAGCGCCTGCGTTGAAGGGAGAAGCGGATTCAAGAGTGATGGTTGCTTCGTCCGTCCAACTTACTGTTGGGTCTATGTGATTTGATGGCTCATTGGTCATTATTACTGAGGTGGTAGGACTGCTAGATGTACCACGCTTTCGGCGAAAGGAGGTACTACTAGATTACAATTTTATCCATTCTTACGGCGGAGGAGTGCAAGAGCAGTGAGAACACGCAGGCTCAGTGATTACATGGCCCACCTCACACTATCACCATATTTTCTGGACACCGTGCGACACCTAACTCTTTACATAGTACTCCCTCCGTTCCTAAATATAAGTCTTTGTAGAGATTCCACTAGGTGAACTACATACGTAACAAAATGAATGAATCTACACTTAAAATGCATCTATATACATCCATATATGGTTCATGGTGAAATCTCTACAAAGACTTATATTTAGGAACGGAGGAAGTACTTGTATAGTACGTACTATAATTTATCAGCGAGATAGTACAATGCTATGAAGCTTCCAGCTTCTGTGACATGTATCTTGCGTCCAAGGTTGCCCGTTGCAACATTTCATCAAATACAAAGGAGACTAATATGCATGCTATTGCATCTCAATGATTGACAGATCATAGCAAATATGCACTCCCTCCATTCCAAAATAAGTGTCTCAACTTTATGCTACATACGGAGCAAATTGAGTGGATCTACACTCTAAAACGTCTATATACATCAGTGTTTGGAGTATGTACTAGTAGTTCATATTGAAATCTACTAAAGGACATATATATTCCAAACAATATGATAAACTCTCTAACCAAGGTAGTAGGGACAAGGAGTAAATTGAGGGAGTAGTAAAATTTTCTCCTAGTCCTGCGAGCCACCGCGCACGTGGGCGAGGGAGTGGGCGTAAGGCATAGTAAGCAAGCTTCACCTCATCCTGCGAGCCACCGCGCCCATGGGCGGGGGAGACGGCGTACTAAGCAAGCTTCTGCGAGTTGACGGGACACATCAAAAGTACTCTAGTGTATAGAGCCTTGCCTCTAAGGTAGGCCCCACATGGTTTGCCTCTTTTTTAACATAACACATCAAGTCGCAATTTGTTTGTTCACCCGTGGTAGACGATCCTCCCTCCATCTAGTGGACAACCAGTACACGTGTCAAGTTACCACGTGGGCTGCCTTTTCGTACAAAAATGAGCTCCACCATGTACCCGCACGGGTGTGGTTGGGAAAGAGGCGGGAGTACGTGTGCCGTGCGTGCACCTCTTCTCTTCGTGCACGTCCCCCACCTACGTGGGTGTGTGTGAGAGATACAAACCTAGACAAATGGCATGTGCGTTCGTGAGTGTTTTTTGTTATGCGGGGGGGGGG